>JAODJW010000015.1:18339260-18366465 GCA_026777045.1 Hyperopisus bebe
TGAGCCTGGAGGGTGAGCGTCGGTTAGTGGGGGGGGCGCAGGCCGCACACTGAGCCTGGAGGGTGAGCGTCGGTTAGTGGGGGGGGCGCAGGCCGCACACTGAGCCTGGAGGGTGAGCGTCGGTTAGCGGGGCTGGGGTCTTAGATCACTATAAAGTGAACCTGTTAAGATCAGGCCCTTCTGAACATCTACACACCGGTGATCTTCTCCGGATGCCCTTATCTCGGTGAGGGATGTTGGCGACTTTAGGTGAGTCTGAACGGCAGATTCAGTAGGGCAGGGGATCTCCATTGACCCAGGGGTGTCTGACAAAGGGGGCCGGGAGACTGTAAGCTCAGGGTTCGAGGTTGGACAACAGGAGCTGCAAAACATGCTGGAGCAGTATGGGTTAGGGTTTAATGTAAATGTGACACCTGTATTAATTCTGCACTAATACGGTTTGTATTAACTTGTCAGTATTGTACTGCAGTTCATGGCTAAAATCTGAGGTTATAATTCCCCACATCGACACCTCTTGCTATCAGAGTGGACAGATAACAATGAAACAAGCTGTTAACACAACATACTTCATGCACTGGCATGTACTAATTTAACTCGGCGGGAAATACGTCTGTGCAGACCATTAGCAAACAGTGAGGACAGGACTGGTTTGATCGCTGGATATGGAAATATCTCCCACGTTAAATTTCGCACGTGAAGAGGCCATTTTTATGGGGAGTGTGGCCGTGGTCAGTGTGGGGAATCGGCTGTTGTTTTTGCTGTCCTATGGTGACAGAATAATTTGGTGTTACACTTACCTCGCACTTATCTGCAGTGTTGCAGTAAGGGATTATTTATTCTATAAGAAATTCCTGCAAAGTGTTTGATTGGTTGATATTTAAGAGGCCAAGGTATGTTATCCTGATTAATTATAGTGCAGAATTAGCCTGGATTTATGGAGCTAATTATTTGTTCTTTCTTCATCAGCTTTTATTCTAGCTGAGAGCTGCTGGCATTGGTAGCTGGAATGTTAGTGTTGGTAATTAAGTAGTAAATAGTAGTTTTCGTACATCGTCACGGATTTGTGGATTTTCTTCACTCAGTTGATGATTTTCTGTTTGCAGCTTTCTAATGCCCCACACGTAAACGTGTGTGTCCCTCATTTAAAAAATCCAGAGCCAGTCAGAAATCATATGGGGGCTTGATAGCACAGCAGCGGCCCCTGTGGCTGCACCATGCAAGGGCAGCGTGTGCCTCTGCGTGCTGACGTCTCACCGCTGTGTTCCAGAGGCCTCTACGGAGGCGGCTCACATCATTTCGGCCATCAGCGAGGTGCCCTCTGTGCCCGCGCCAGGCACCCACCACGCTGTGGCAGAGCCCCGCCCTGATGCCCCGGCCGAGCCCCCTGCAGGTCAGAGGGGGGCGCTGTGGCTGCGTTTGGCTGAGTCTGTAGCTGCCGCTCTTTCCTGCTCACTGATTCACGGGGCACGTTTGTCTGGGGGTCGTCCGCTACCTCACCGCATATGTCTGCACATGACAGCCTCTCCAGGCCTACCCTAACCCTACTGTGTGTGTGTGTGTGCGTATTTGTGATGTGTGCGTGTGCTGGCTCTTCTGCACTGAACCTGAAAAGTCATTAACGCTCATGCATGTTTCTGCTAAACAGTCGTGCTCGAGTGTGATTTGTGTATGATGCAACTGTGTGTAATTGTGTGCATGGTGAGTAATCATGCCCTGTCATGTGTCTGTAGGAGCGGAGTGTACAGAGTGCGCCCATGAAAACTCGCATGCAGTGAAGGAGCGCCCCCCAGAGGAAGTGGCTTCCAGACTCACCCAGCAGGAGCAAGCTGAGAAGGCTCTCCTGGCCAGTAAGCTTTGAATCCCCCCTACCCCCGATGACCTGTAACATGCACCCATGGAGGGGGTGTGCCATATACTCACCGTGACCCAGAATGCACTGGCCTCTGAAACGTCCTGCCCTTTAAAATCAGGAATCAGAGTATCAGTGTTAGCCTGATAGTGGCTGGCTGGCTCTAAAATGGCTTTGCATGGACAGGTCACATGACCATTCCTGATTTATACCTGTCCTTGTTCACATATGACATTTCACATTGTGAGACCAGAGAATGCTGAACGTGTTGTATGAAGGTTATGAGATACTCCTGGCTCGGAGATGCCTGTCTGTTGTCAGAGCCCTCGTGTGAGTCGCACTTCCATCAGCTGCCTAAGCCCCCCCCCCTCCCCGCATGGGCCCTGGTGTGTCACAGATGACAGGGCTCAGCGCCAAAGCGTCTAGGTGACACAATAGTGCAGGAATGACCTGCACAGCCCAGGTTTGAGATCAGCTGGGGTAAACCGAGGGAAGTGTCACGTCGTCTGTTATGTTCATGTCATTGGGTAAGGTCAGAGTAGCGCAACTGTCCCACCCATTGGAAGTAGGAAGTGGGGGGGGGTGGGATCTACATGTAAGGACCCGGTTGCTTCAGCGATATTTTCCTTCATTCTCCGTTTGCCATTTGAGGAACTCAGCTCGCCTGTGTGAATAGGGGGCTGGCAGGGATGATTAACGGGATCCAGCTGTAGCCATCAGATTCCCATGCTCCAAGCACACTCCTAGCTCAGCACGTTTAGGATCTGTGGCCATTTCCTGAAGGTCCTGGGTTCAGATCCCATGCTTGCTAGAATAATCATGTCACCACTGGGCCCTTGAGAGCAGATATAACTTCCGGCTGGTTCTGTGCAGCTCTGACGGCCGGCTTGGAGGAGGCGCTGAGCCGCACGGCCAATGTGACCCTGCGTGCCATCGAGGCCCAGAATGCTGCTGTCCACGCCATCTCCATACACACACAGAAGCTAAAGGAAGCCATGGATGACTCCGAGGTGGGTGCCTGGAGCTGTGCTGACAGCCAGCACGCGTCTGCGATAACGATCGGGGGTTACTTACTCATAGGAGCAGGGGCTGAATTCAGAGCTTGTTCAATCCAGTCATATCTGTCCCTCAGGCGACGTCGGAGGAGAAGTCTTCTCAGTGGCGGGTGCTTGAGGATGCCCTGCAAGAGCGCAGCAAGGCTGTAGACTTTGCCTCCGACACCCTCCTCAAAGCCAGGTAGCCGTCCTCCCTGCCGAGCGCGGGGGGATTTTACGGGAAGTCGGGGTGAAGATTAATGATAAATAAACAACCCTGTTCCCATACTATCACAAATGCACAATATGAATGTTGGAAGCGATTATTTTTTTTGTACTATTTTAAACAAATTATTGGTATTGCACTCAGCTGTCCCACAATGCACTTGAGTGGTTTTCCTTGTGATGGAACTTGCATGCCACTTCACAGGAACGAGCTGGAGAACCTGAAAGGCATCGTCGACAAAGCCAAGAAGAGCGAGATCGCAGGCTCCTGGCCGCAGATCGTCGTCGCCGAAGAGCACCTGCACAACATGCTGGTCAATCTGGACAACGTCGTGAGCAAGGTGACTGCAGACCACTGCCTCTGCGCTGTCCTGTACGCCTCACTCTACTTCCTGGGCCTTTTTAAAAAGACGATAACTCCTGAAACACCCTTTAATTCATCTGTAAGAGGCCGGGGATGGATAATAGTGCAGTTTAGTCAGTGAGAGAATCAGGACAGACCTGGCCAGGTGAACACTGCTGCCCTTCCAGTGGTACACAATGACCTTTTTCTCAGGATGCCTGCAGTCACTCTTTTGGTCTCGTCACCGCAGGTGCAGTCAGCCCAGACGGAGGCGAAAATTGTGTCCCAGTACAGCGAGCTGGTGGGCGAAGCGAAGAGGCAGTTTCAGAAGGAGCTGAGCAGCATCACGCCCGATGTCCAGGCAGGCTGGAAGGGCCTCAGTAAGTTTGCGACGGGTCCCCCTGCTGGCTGGTGGACTACCTTACCGGCCCCTATGCAACATAGATTTTTTTTGGTCCAGTTATAAGTCTGAACACCGATATGATAAGACATGACAAATTTATTTTTTAATGCTAAAATTATAAAGCTGTAAAAAATGTTTAGAAGATACAAAAGCAGTAATAACACTTTTGGAAAAGGTTAATGTTCTTCACATATACAATCTGGCCACTAAGAATGTTAGTGCTGTTTAACTGGCTTAAGTGGTTTAACGTCAGCCACTTTCCCAGTTCTGTATAATGTGCCTTTCCCTAATGTTTTTGAGGGCCGTATACTGGCATCCTGTTTGTGCATGTATTGTCATTCATGCGAGGAAGATCCTGTCATCAGTTTGTCTGGCAGCAGGAGGAGATAATGAAGGACACAGCAGTGATATCAGGCTGGGACTTGCTGTTGTCCGTCGCTTAGCTGTGTGATATGTGGGATGTCCTCTAAAAGGAGATATTTAGCAGGATTAAGCGGTTTCTACTATAAGCTGCTAATTTATAAATAAAAGCAGACATTTAACTAAAAGTTTACAACCCCTCAAATTCAATAGTTTTTGTTCTTCAATTAAAAGGAATATTTGAGTCTTACAGGGCAGCCTGAAGCTAAATCTGACTGCATAACCAGTCATGCACAGCGTATTTACAGTAAACTGAGGTCAGACTCACTCAGGTTCCTGCAGCGTTGGACTTCTGATTAAGACAGGCTTCCAAGCAGATGTTAGGTCAGTTGGCACCGTGTCCCAGTGGCCGCTGGGTCGTCCTTGTGCTGTCCTGCCACATGTGGGCGCTAACCTCTCTGCACCTTCCCTTTCTGTTACAGAGCTGTCTGACGTAGGTGAGTGGGCCCCGGGCCGTCCTCCCGTTTGCACTCATGTTCTGCTAGCTCCCTGTCGTCATGGCGATCCCTCTCCCTCCCCATCAGGCTTCGCTTCATGTTGTCTTAAAGACACAGCACCTTCCTGGCAGGAGACAGAGCAGCATACTTAATCAGGGAATTTGATGCCGGTTACCTGCAATCAGTTACCTGTGAGGACTAGTTAATTAAATTCAGGCTGCGGTTAGAAGCTGCATGGCTTGCTGGGTCTCGGCAAAAGCCTTATGGTTATCAGAGTGTCTTTAACCTTATGCTGATGTGTCCCGCATGGCATTTGAAAGGTTTGTCATTAAACTGGTAATAGGTAACTGAAGACTTAGTAGTGTGATACTGGATTATGAACTGTGGAAGTTTACATGTATTTCCAGTAGCTAGGAATTAATGACTCCTGTTAGGAAAGCAAGATAATTGCTAGTCATTCATGCTCTTTCATCGTCCATCCATCTATTCTTCTTCACTAATTGCTAGTCCATTTAGGAGGGACCCCCCAGGCCTGTCGTTAGGAGTAGGGCTATAGGCAGATATCCATAAACACTGGGACAGGTGCAGACCCCCATCCAGGGGGCTATGAGGTGCTGTCTTGAAATGGGCCAGACTGCCGGCTTGGCTGAGACCCCCCCAACACCAGTAGGCGTCCCCTGAGCAGCCAAGCGTCATTCAGTGCCCGCCGAACCCTCCCTCCCCCCACACGCTACGGTAATTCACCTGGCTGATAGTACAGCAAAGATGATGTGCTGTCTGACCAGGAAGTTTATTCGTGGCTTGCTGCAGCGAGCCTGCGGTGTTGGCTGTTTTCAGATGGGATACCCACAATGCATGAGTACCGAGTCATGATTTACAATGGACATGTAGCCACGGTTGTTTATTTTAACTTTTAGTAGGACTTACAGCTGATTCTGACTCTGGTAGGACATCTTTTGGAAACTTGTGTCTTTACTGGTAAAATATAAGCACCGTGAAGAGGGTCTGAATCTGAGCTGGTAACAGGGTGGGTCTTGACTGTGTTCCTCATGGTCTTTGATTGGCCATGGTGGCTCGCTCTGTGTGTGCGTGTGCTGCCACCTGCTGGTGCTTCATTTCCCCCATGACGTAATCCTCACTGTGTATCACTCTCCATTCCACTCTGAGCATTGAGCTCTCGTTTCTGCCCTGAAGACACAGGAGCTGCCGGCATCTTCTTACACTGTGTGAGGGAGGCCGATGGTCTGTTCGGGATTCCAGCTTAGTTGGGGAACACCTGAGTGACCAGAGACCCATGTCCCAATTCTTTGACGCACTCTCTCAAATCCAGTAGCCTGCCCAAGTTGGCTTGAGGTTGTTTTGTTGACCAAAAGCTCACCTGTCTTCAGGCGTGATCACCAGCTGCCACTTTGAACCGATTCAAATCATGCCTGTTAAATTGTATGAGCAGTGCACTCAGAAATGCAGTGAACACTGTAAAAATGCAGTGAATGAACATGAATCTGCTCCTCCTGGAGTGAATGCAAAGCCGAGCCTGTTTGTAGCAGTTCCCGGCCGGCCTGAGCAGACATGCTCTCTGGTCCAGCAGGCAAGCTGACCCCGGATGACCTGAATTCACTGATAGCCCATGCGCATCAGCGCATCGACCAGCTGAACCGCGAGCTGGCTGAGCAGCGAGTCCGTGAGCAGCTCCACATCGAGGCTGCGCTCAAGCAGCAGCGCCAGGAGGACAAGAAGGCACTGGACCAGGCCGTGGCCACGGCACTGGAGCGCCACCATGAGGAGCTGTGTCTTGAGCAGAACAGGAAGGTCTGTGACTGGCCCCACCAGGTGGTCTTGCAGTGCAATGACACTAGAATTACTTGAGACTGTTTCAAACATGGAACATATTTTAGAGACTGTTCCTTCAGAAAGTAGAAACATGGGAAAGACTAAACACTGAGCAAAACCGCAGCCTTCAGCTTTTGGCCTGCCTTGTTTCCCCTGGAATGAGCTGAGGCTGTCTGCTGCAGGTGGAGGAGGTCCGGGAGGTGATGGAGGCAGAGATGCGCACGCAGATGCGCAGGCAGGCTGCCGCCCACACGGACCACCTGCGTGACGTGCTGAAGGTGCAGGAGCAGGAGCTCAAGGCTGAGGCCCAGGAGGTGGGCACCCCCCCCGAGCAGCTGCTGGCATCTCAGGCCCCGTCGACAGTGTGCTCACGATTCCGGAATTCCGTTTGATATCCCGGCGTTCCGTCAGGTACTAATCACTGACCCCTGTCACCACCCCCTGCTCTAGACACTGACCAGAAAAATCATGGAGCAGGAGACTGAGTTCCGACGGGCCAACCAGGACCAGCTGGACCAGTTCACCATGGACATGAACGAGGCCTATGCCAGGCTGAAGGGTCTGGAGGACGCCATCGACAGTGAGTGTGCTGCTCAGCCTCTGGGGGGGGCTCAGCACGGGGGCTCAGCACTGTAACAGATAGAGGAAGGGCATTTATTCTGCCTGTTATTATCTGAAGCATTAGTCTGAAAATGCCTTCCAGCAGATCAAAATCTCGAATGATTAAATTTTTGGTTACATGTTTGATTTGGCTTAAAGGCACCCCTGCCCAGGGGTTGCTCTGGGCGACATGGGGTTTGGGTGGGTGGGGCCTTGTGGGTGTGACTCTGGGTAGCTCCTATCGGGCAGTGATGTCACTCCCCCTCCCCACAGGCCATGCAACGGCAGAGGAGCAGGCCCGGAAAGCCCACCAGCTGTGGCTGTCTGTAGAGGCTCTGAACTACACCCTGAAGACGGCAGGGGCCAACACCCCCACAGAGCCCCTAGAGGGGGCGGTAAAGGCCGTGCGGGACAGCTGCAGCGAGAACGAGTTCACCCAGGTGCTGACCACGGCGCTGCCCGCCGAGTCGCTGCAGCGCGGCGTGTACAGCGAGGCCTCCCTGCGGGCGCGCTTCTACAGCATCCGCAAGCTGGCGCGCCGTGTCGCCATGATCGACGAGACGCGCAACAGCCTGTACCAGTACTTCCTGTCCTACCTGCAGTCGCTCCTGCTCTTTGAGCAAGAGCAGCTGCCCCCCCCGGACAAGCTGACCCCCGACGACCTGGATACCTTCAAACTGCTCTCGTATGCCACCTACTGCATCGAGCACGGTGACCTGGAGCTGGCAGCCAAGTTCATGAACCAGCTGACGGGCGAGCCTCGCAGGGTGGCACAGGACTGGCTGATGGAGGCACGGCTGACGCTGGAGACGCGGCAGATCGCCAGCCTGCTGTCAGCGTATGCGAACGCGGTGGGGCTGGGCACCAGCCAGGTGCAGTAGGCCGGCGGTGCCACACGCGTAACACCAGAGCCTTTATCTCAGTCCATCGCGGCTCAGCGCCTCTCCACCTGTATGTTTCACAGTTATTAATGATGATGGTTATACGGGGGTGTCAGATGGGATGCACTTTTAGTAAGTGGGTCCGTTCCATTTGTCCCCTTGGCCATCCTATGCCCGCTGGAGAACACAGAACAACCCCACCCCCCCCACCCCAAAATTGCCAGCCGTAACTGTGCCGTGTGCACAAATGTGCCCTGATTCCCCCACATTTCAAGTGCAACCAGTCTCATGTCATGGTTCATAACACGCACTTGGTTTGCTATACTATATCACCATTTCATTTTCTTTTTAATTTAATACCGGATGTTTCCATGCGCTGGCCGTTTGTTGACCAGGCTTTGTGTTCATTGTCAGTACAGCTTCATATCAATAAATTGTGGAAAATCCTCAGCATTCACTTGGTTTCCTTATTGATCTGAGGTGACCTATGGTGAAGGTACCATGTTTTCTGTCATTCTATAAGTCTTTGTAAAACTGCTTGTTACTCATCTTAAATGACAACACTTTTCAACAAAATGACATCGCTTGTCCAAAGGTGTGCATGTGTAAAATACTTGCAATCAGTTTTATATTATAGTGGATTATACTTGCAGTTATATAGTATTATAAAAAATATGGAAATATGTTTGATATGTTCTCCTGTAATATTGGATAATGATAGGAAATCCACTGCTCCTTTATGTGCCCCTGAGCTCTCCGCTGCAGTGTTGCTGCTGATCACACACACCATGCATTCGCGTAACCAGTCATACTTCATCCAGCAGGACTGCGTATCTTCCTGGGAGGTGTCACTTTGTACTGACTCCCCCCCCACGCTGACCATGTACACTGCTGTGGACAAGAGCGCAAGGCATGTAAATAAAGCAAAGGCAGAATGGATGGACTGGTGTGGTTGTCTGCGTTTCCTATTTCTGCTAACATCTCGCACCCTGTAAGCCACTGTGAGCCTTTGAGACTCTCCCCTCTTTTACACTCCAGGTCCTGGCTGACCCTCCTCTCTGTACCCAGCAGTGATTCTAGGGACTCTGGGGCCCCAAGGCAAAAAAATTTCATGAGGCCCTCCAACCCCCCTCCCCCAACATGGTAACATTTATTACCATTACTTTAGCCTGAAATCTAAATTAATAGCATCAATTAATGATAACAATGAATTTATTGAACACAAGTCCTTAATTTTCATTTTCGTGAAAAACACCCAGATCAGATTTGTTATTGTACTATACTGCCATCAGCTGCTCTCCCTTGCCGCTTGGGGCTCCAGTCAGTTGCTTGCCTTGTCTTTCCCGTTGCCTCACCTTTGCCTTGCTTTGGCTAAATAAGTGACCTACCCTGAGCCTGCTGTGGCTGTCTCCTGACTAAATGTGACCATGTGCAGCAGGGGTGGGTGGGGCATCGATTCAGTTACAAATTATGATTTTTATAGTCACAAAAGTTAGAAATCCATTTAAAAATATGAACTTAAATGTAGGGTGCTATAAATATATTGGCCAATATACTGGTTACTCATATTTGCACACGGCTCAATTTTGTTTAGGGATTAACGTGCAAGTCTGGCACAGCACTACTGTGAATGTGCAATTCTGTGCATATGAGTAGCTTCTGTTCATGATTTGATACAGCAGGGAAACAATTTGTTTTATTCGTTCTGGAGTTTATTAAAACTGCACACACAATATAGGAACAGTTATAAACCAAGCATAAGGTAATGCATCTGTCTGTGTGTCTGAATAGCAACATTTAAGAGATAATCATTTATAAACTCAAAGCAAATATGTCAAAATTCAAAAATAAGACTGCATCATAATGAGCTAACTACCAAGTATGGTACATATCTGTAGCGACGCAGCTTTTCTGCCCTGGTCTGAACCTCCTGATAAAAGCTCCTCAGATCATTCCTTAGGCATTCAAATATTTTTAAATATAACATTTATCATAAAAATAAATTCTAATATAAATTATGCAATTATACTACAGGCCTAGCCTAGCATTGTGCAGTAATCTAAGCACAGTGTGCACCTGGGAGGTGAAACCTGTAATGTTAGTGAGGACAATGACAAGCAGACGATGTACAACACATTTCTATTAATTCAGTTCCCCACAGGACAGGAAGGTCAGCAGCAACAACAAAAAACATCTGAACTGTGGCATGAAATTAAAAAAAAACAATCAACCTGACCATAGACAGGTAAACTAGGCTTATGTGCGTAAATGCGCCTAACACTTAAACATCGTGAAATGGAAATGTTGCCTCTGTTTACACTTTAACTAGGGTTAGGAGCACCTAACTTGTCATGCTGTCTATACATTAAACCACAGTATACGCTATTTTGATGGGATTTTCTAAAATCTCCTGTTGATAAAAATTACCAGTTACATCCAAACAGTTACCGGAACGGGCCTTTTAGGTTTTTGAGGGTTACTTATATCATTCTTCTTGGGAATAACAGTATTTCTTACTTCCTTGGTAGCTACTTTAAACCATTTTGGCCAGCTGTGTAAAGTCACAGCAATCCACCCCTAGTGACGGGTCTTCTAAAAATGCATGTTAGATGATTAATAGTTCTCTCTTGTTCTTTCCATTTCACTAATGCATTTTTGCAGTTGAATATTTGAATTTCAAAAATATTTACATTTTTTTCCCAAATAATGTCTTCCCAGGCCTAGCGCGAAGCCACACCCGAGTTCAGTATAACACAGCCAGCAGTCTCGGTTTTATGAAGTACTCTCTCTCTGGTGTTGGTGTAATTTACTGGGGGACTAAAATGTTCCCAAACTACTGCTGTAAGTGACGTGTGTGTGTGTAGGGGGTCCTTTACGCTCTGCAGCACTAACCTTAACCAACTAACATCTATAATTAGCATAATAAAATTTCCATTCTTACAATCTGGTTGTGAATTTAAGTTTTGCCCATGTCATGAAATGCATTAGTTTCACTGTGCATTCAAAACCAAAAATGACAACTGAAAGGTACACGACAAATAAGCAGATCATTGCAGTCCTTGTCTTTAAATGTAGACTGGAAATGCTCTTCAGCAATAACTTTTAAAAATTACAATATGGAATCCGCAAACTAATATTAAGACATCGATTGGGTGGTTTCTGCCAATTCTCACGCCTACCGTACAGGACATGACTGACAGGGGGGTGTCAGCAGGCTGGGCAGCGTGGCTCAGTGCGTTAAGCTGCTGTGCTTCTGCTCGAAAGGTTGCTGGGTGAAATACTGCAGCAGGCAGAATGATTTCACCCTTTTCACTTCACTGGCTGACCCTGATGCTCTTTTGTAAGTTGCTCTGGAGTACAGAATCTGCTTTAAGGACATTACCTTGGAGTCAGTTGGACACAGAATGACTTCCCCCTTCCCAAGAAATCAAAACGACTGACAGAGGAGGAGGGTGGCATGATTTATTACATATTATTAACTTAAAAGCACAAGAACAAAGAAAAAATGAATGACTGTCATAATAGAGCACAGGAAATGCAGAAGATGCTCAGTCCTTGTCATGACTTAGAGCTTCTAACTGCACCAGGAGTGTCCTGCAGGGGAGAGAGGCCACATTCAGAATGCAGATCCCAAAACACCATGACGACCAGGAGTACAACATCACATTACTGACATAGTAAAAGGTAAATAAAGCTGGAATACCGAAAACAGCTGTGCAGAGTGAAGCACATTACAGCACACAGGGCATTAGCCAATCAGTCCCCTATTAACTTACATTACAGGAAACATGTCACATGACCGTAATCACTCATGTCACATGGCCGTTCATTCCATTTCACTTAGTGCTAACATTCACTGGTATTATCTGCATAAAATTATCACAGAAATTTGTTTAGAAAACTCTTGGCTAGACTAATGGCGAAGGGTGTTTCATACAGTATTTCAACGGTCAATATGCTCCAATTCATTCAAAAAATCACTTATGGGGAAAATGTTTTATCCTGCAGTTACGGCATGGATTATATCCCCAACTTGGGGCGGTCCATAATGTAATTTGTTCAGAATTATGTAATTCTAAAAAACTAAAAGGCTTAATGTCAGCTGAGATTAGACTGCCCTACTGCTGAAGCGGAGCCTTTAGTAAGGAGGTCGCCAGCCACCCACCCAAGCGCCGAGGCGGGGCCTTTGGTAAGGAGGTCTTACTTGTGCTCGTCGTTGAGCTCACACTCCTGCTGCACCCTCTGGGCGAGTCGGGCTGTGGCCGGGAGGCTGAAGCTGGCTGAGAGCTGCACGAGGCTCACTGCCTGCTGGGGATCGCCGCGGAGCATTGCTGAGCTCAGGAAGTCGTCCAGAAGCTTTTCTCTGGAATGGCAGAGTGTGTCAAAAACATCTGTCCATCACAGCATTACGACAATCAGACAGACTGATTATACCATGCTAACAGATATACTGAGCCACAATAATTCTTCAAACTATCAATGTACATATTAGATGTAATTCACATTAACTGCATTTAATCATCTAATTAGCGGAGGCTCATTGTCATGCAGTCATGATGTCATGCAGATTGGTGCAGGAATCTTTAGATTTATCCATTAATACTGGTTGTACTTACGCCGGCACCCTGTTGTTGGCTTTGAAGAGGGGCAGCATGTCCCTAGGCAAAGCGAAAAAGAGGATCAGAAGGGCTACCACATCCATCCATCACATGCTGCAGGGAAAAGACAGCGGAGGGACCTTTCAGCTCACTGGTCAGCACAGCCACACCCGGTCTCTCAGGAGGCCTGATTTCAGCTCATTTGTCAGCACAGCCACACCCGGTCTCTCAGGAGGCCTGATTTCAGCTCATTGGTCAGCACCACCACACCCGGTCCCTCAGGAGGCCTGATTTAAGCTCATTGGTCAGCACAGCCACACCCGGTCTCTCAGGAGGCCTGATTTAGGCTCATTGGTCAGCACCACCACACCTGGTCTCTCAGGAGGCCTGATTTCAGCTCATTGGTCAGCACAGCCACACCCGGTTTCTCAGGAGGCCTGATTTCAGCTCATTGGTCAGCACAGCCACACCCAGTCTGTCAGGAGGCCTGATTGAGGCTCATTGGTCAGCACAGCCACACCTGGTTTCTCAGGAGGCCTGATTTCAGCTCATTGGTTAGCACAGCCACACTCAGTCTCTCAGGAGGCCTGATTTAGGCTCATTGGTCAGCACAGCCACACCTGGTTTCTCAGGAGGCCTGATTTCAGCTCATTGGTCAGCACCACCACACCCGGTCCCGCAGGAGGCCTGATTCAGGCTCATTGGGTCAGCACCACCACACCCAATCTCTCAGGAAGCCTGATTTCTGCTAATTGGCCAGCACAGCCACACCCAGTCTCTCAGAAGGCCTGGTTTCAGCTCATTGGTCAGTAGTTGGCCCGCCCCTGCCCCATTTCTCACTAGACTTGCTTTCAGCTGATTGGCCAACAGGCACCCTGCCCCGTCTCACCAGGCCTGCTTTGTTCTCCCAGCGGCCAGCAGGATGCTGGCAATGTTCCCCAGTGCACTGGCGGTCCAGTCCAGGGTCACCTGGCCCTGCTCGCCACTCCCGTAGGTGGTCTTCACCTCCAGCGCGCACTCAGCGAAGGACTCGTGCACCTGGAGGCAGCAGATGAGCACCAGTGAGCGAGAAGAGAGGCTCCTCCCACCTGCCGTACCCCCCAGAAACCGGCCCCCACCTCTGGGCTGTGCTTATCCCTCGCCATCAGTGAGAGCACCTCCTCCACCAGATCACTGGCCTTGTTTGCCAGTCCCAGCTGCTTGATATCTGTGGGGGGTGATATTAGGGTGAGCACACAGCTGAGGGGGGGCACAAGGCCGCCATCGCCGGTAGCACAAATGTTACTCTTCACACCCACCTTTCCAAATCTCCGGAATGAGGTCCAGCCTGTTATCTGTGTCCAGTGCTTGTAACACGTCTCTCATCGCACCCGAATTGGGGTAGAATAACTGGGAAGAAACAGTGAGAATAGGGATGGGCAACGAGTCCAGTGTTTGCATTTCTAACTGTATTTGTTGAGGCAGCAAAATTATTTGTATTTGTATAAAAAAAAGTGGAAATA
The DNA here is from genome assembly GCA_026777045.1 of Hyperopisus bebe. Lineage (NCBI taxonomy): Eukaryota > Metazoa > Chordata > Actinopteri > Osteoglossiformes > Mormyridae > Hyperopisus > Hyperopisus bebe. Next base: position 18,353,383 of record JAODJW010000015.1, read on the forward strand.
GGTGTAACAATGCTGTTTTGTTTTTATTAAACTTTGATTTTTAGAATATTTAATATGTGTTAATATGTGTTCTTCGCAAAAACTATTATAATTATGAACACGTAAATGTAATACTGGTTTTTGGTTTTACCCAGCATAAACATATACAACCATAAATACCATTGAAAAGAAAATCATTTTAAAACTAACATTAAGGTCGTAATCCACACTCAAACCAATAAATGCCTATGTGAACACTGGGAAACCCGCCACCACCCACCCTAATTGAACAAACGAACGCTGAACAGACAGAATATTAAAAAAAAAAAAAAAAAATCCTTATATATGCCATACAATGCCATATGCCAAGCAGTAACCTTTAACCCCTGATAGAGATCTGGCAGGAAGCCAGAAGTTTTATTCTATATTTAATCATAATTATAAACTAAGTTACAGCCTTGTCATTACAGTGCTATGTGTCATTTTTCCATTATTTGCCACAATACAGCTGAAACAAAAATCAATTACAGATGCTCCTCTACTTACGAACTTTCAACTTACGAACTTTCAGACATACGAGCGAAGAGGATTGCAAGTCTAAATTGTGTTACTTGGGCTCCCGTCTCCTGTCCGCAACATTATTGTTCATGGCTGCCAAGCAGCAGCGTAGCGTGCGGACTCCCATCATCCTAGTTCTTTGTACTTGCGTATACCCTTGATGTTGAATAATGACTTACGAACATTTCAAATTTAGTAACTACATTCCCAGAGCAAATGGAGGCTAATCTCCACCTCCTGGTCAGACACACTCCGCTTCACACACTTGCAGGTGCAACAGGGAAAAAACAAGTAACGCTATAATAAACTAGTTCAGTATACGCATTAAAGTAGAGATGCACCCCGTTTTGCCTACACTGTTTTTTAATTATGCCGAGCGGCTCAGGCGAAGCAAGGATTCCCACCCGCTCACGGTTATCAGCAACACCAGCTATTTGACGTGAACATTTGCAACACCCCACTATTTGCACTTTGCCGAATACTGTATTCGGATTGGGACTGGATCCCTCATTGAGTGGGCAGCTGAATGTCTGTCTGATGCCATTTGGGCTGGTCGGCGTGCGGTGATGCTGACTCACCGAGGGGACCAGGTCCCGGTACCAGAGCAGCACTGTGTCCACAGTCTCCATCATACAGATCAGGTGGAAAAAGCGCCCGCTGTGCCGGGGGGGGGGCGAGAGAGAGAGAGGCAGAGATGACCAGTGGAATGACCCCTGGAACATGCAGGAACCCCCCCTTACCCCACACCTAAACAAAATGTGCTGCCTGTATTCGAGGAGACTCAGATTCTGGCTTTTTCGCGCCGGTGCCGCCAGTCGGGCCGCCACACGCGAATCCAGACTGGGCATGGCCGCCGGCACTCAGCCCCCATTACTGGCTGAGGTCCGTACCCCTGCGCCATTTCATCACCGTCTCCCACCAATGTATACATACAGCGCTCCCTGTATGCGCCTGAACACACTGAACATCGCCAGGGCTGAGAACTAACGCACCCTGAGATCAGTGCACAACTCAGCCATCACAGTCAACGGCGACTATTCTAATGCTGACCCGTCTCACTCACACCACCAGCAGGGGGCGGAAGAACCCTGGCCAGAAACCACAGTAAGGACCACCCCGGCCTTCACTTCTACAGCCTCTAAATTAACTTTCTTAATTACATGGGTAAATTTTCTTAGCAATACATATGCTGAAAGTATCCATGGATAAGTTTACATCCATCTGTTTGGGGAGAGTGATTTCAAACACAAAGGTGAAATCCCGTTGTGAGTAAACAAGCCGGCAGGCCACAGGCTTTCAGTACAAAAGGGGACACTCACTAATAGTGAGCCTCCTGGGAAGGGCTGCCCAGAAAGCGCCAGTTGTCTCCAACCCCCAGGAGCTGGTGGAGCCTGTAGGCCAGGCCCAGGTCCTTCAGGGAGCAGCACTGCAAGCGGAAGAGCGGCATCACCACACTGCGACCCACTGCACACGGCTCTGAGCACAAGTGTCAGGGATACTCACGATTTTCATGGCGTAGTTAAAGAAGTGAACTGCAAACAGAAGAGAGTGTTTGTATTGAGGCAGGCCTCAAAATTATTCTCTCACCCTTTAAATACACTGGGTATATGTAAATATGGATAATTATGTATATTCTGACACCCACAGCAATTATACACATATACCACATATTTATGCTGTGCTTTAATTTTTTTTTTTTTAAACAATAAATGACTTATGCAGAAGGATCTCACCATCATCTGGATCACGGGCTATAAAAGACTTTCCAGAAATCTCGTCCATGACCTTGTGAAGAATGTCGGACGACACGTTACTAAACGAGGCTGAGGGTCCGAACACTGCAGGAGGAGGAAGCACAACAGACTAGCTGTGAGGGTGGCGATGTTTGGGCTTCCCATGAACATCCAAAAAGCTTTTCTCTAAAGGTCCAGGGCAGGATGCCTCTGGATGCAGCTCACAGCTTCAGCCCCCCAGCTTTTAGGTCGTTATTTCTGTTACATTTCCTCAGGCGAGCCTTTGCGAACATTAACGGCATAACATACCTGTCCTGTAGAAAGCTGCCAGGATGTGGTTATATGAAGCCAAACTGGGCTCTGCAGGACAGAGAGGAGAGAGATTTGACTCAAAAATGTGCGGTGAACTAGCATTTCCAAAGGCTCACCCCAGGCTCCACATTTAGATGAATGATAATCATTGCTGGAATGTTTCAGGCCCCAGACCACATTGGGCCCCCTGAACCTTTCAGGATTCCACCCCCAATCATAGCAGCCCTGCTAGAGCCAGAGTCTGTGGTCTGTGGAAACCAGTAAGCAAAAATGCAGCGGATGTTACTTAAGCCGGCCATTTCTAGGTCAGCCACCTTCCAAATGGTTGTTCTGGGTGGTTTATTAAGCCACTGTGGCACCATCAGAGCACTGGACCAATCCAGGGGTGACTCCAGCTCTCATGCATGGAGAGATCTTAGAGGACAGCAAATAAAATGGGGGTGGGTTATGTCAGGTGACCATGGATTAATGGCTCTTAAAGCCTTTATGCTCTTTTCAGGACCAGACAGGGGGTCTGGAATCCCAGAGTGCTGGTCCACTCCCTACAATCAGATACATTCCTTCCTTGAATCCATCCATGGTCTGCTTGTTACGTCACAGTCCCCCCAATAAAATCCCCTTTTAACCTCTCAATCCCCATGTCACCTGAGTATATCTGTCCTCCCCAATAGGAGGCTGATCCTACAGACACTGTTTACATTTACATACTTAGCAGACGCTCTTATCCAAACTAATGTACAACAAAGGTAAATAGCACAATGCACACATTAAAAAAGCACAACAAAAGTATGCAAACCCTTGGGAATTACCCATTTTTATGCAACAATTGATTATACAATGTGGCCTGATCTTGAAATTACAATAATGAACAAACACGATGTGTTCTAACAACACACAAATCATTGCATTGTTCTTGCAACTGGTTGAACCTCCTTTGCCAGCAATAACCTCAAACGAGAGCTTTGGGTAGCTGTGAATCAGACCTGAACAACATCGAGATGTAATTTTGGACCGTGCTTCCTTACAGAACTGCTTCGGCTCTGCCATATTCTTAGGATGCCTGGTGTAAACGGCTCTGTTGCCATCATCCCATATCATTTTCTGAAGCTGCTTTGTAATAGATTTACTTCAATGTTTAGGGTCAATGTCATGCTGCATCACCCAACTCCTACTGAGCTTCAGCTGGCAGACAGCCACTCTGATATTATCCTGTAGGATACCCTGATAGTTTTGGGAGTTAATTTTCCCCTTGAGGAAGGCAAGCTGTCCAGCTCCTGAAGCAGCAAAGCAACCCAAAATCAGGATGCTCTCTCTGCAGTACTTAACTGTTGGGATGATGTCTTACTCCATATATAGAACCGCATGCTCTACTCAAACAATTCATCCTTAGTCAGTGCAGAGAACATTCTCCCAGTAGCGATGTGGAGTGTGAAGGTGCTCTTTGGCAAACGGCAGGTTTATGTAATATATTGCGTATAGTATACTCATGAATAGAAATATTAACCAGTCAATGATTCTTTCAAGCCTTTAGCTGTTACTCTAGGGTTCTTTTACCTCATTGAATATTCTACTTTGTGTCACTGGAGTCATGTTGGCTGGCCACCCAATTATAGGTAGACTAGCCTCAGTACAAAACTGTCTCCATTTATAGGCTGTCTGATGAATATCTAAACTCTTTGAGGCAACTTTGTAACCCTTTCCAGCTTTATGCAAATCAACATCTTGATCGTAGGTCTTCTGAGTTCTCTTTTTTTGTGAGGCATGGTTCATATCAGCAGATGCTTCTTGTGAAAAGCAAACTGAAAATGTTTGAATGTTATAAGTCAGAGAATCTCAAAATCACACCAACAGTCTCATTTATTGACTGGACTCCAGTTTTAACACCTGACTCCATTCAGCTTTTGCTGGGCTCATCCGCCCAGGGATTCACTGATTTTTTCCAACCCACACTGTGAATGTTTGAACGACGTACATACAATAAAAATACAATAATTTGTGTTAAAATGAGAATTGCCCTCTGATCTGAGAAACGCCACACTGCAGGCAGAAAAGGGCCCGCTGCCCCGGTACTGACCGATTCCCACAGCCTTCATCTCGCTGAGCGTCTGCAGTGCCTGCACACGGCCAGCAGGGCCGCACCGGAGTGAGCTCTTCAGCATGGCGTTGAACGTCAGCAGGTTGGGCCTCATGCCCTGCTCCTTCATCTGCTTCAGGATCTCCTGCAGGTCCAGGGAGACGGGAATCACACCCGCAGAACCGCCTCTCGGGCCTGCGGGCAGATGCCGCAGTCAGGCTCGACACTCACCACGATCAGCTCCCACTTCTCATTGTATTTCTGTCTGACCTCTGGGGCGGCGATGATGAGCGCATTGAAGGTGTGCACGTCGACTAAAAGAAAAAGACACAACAGTCACATGATTGAGCTTAGCTTTCAGCCAGCAGGAGGCACTGTGTCACACAGACACCCCCTGCCCCAGATAGTTGGTATCCATTATGCCTTTTTTCCATTGGGCTCAGAGTCAGGCTGGATCAGACCGTTCACTGAATGAAGCTAAACGTTTAAAGCCAGACTTCAGAACCAGCTTCACCTTCCCCTGGTATTACTTGTGCAAACATCTTTGCTCTATTAAAAATATTTAATAAATCTATGATTACTGCAATGTTTAAAATTGGCCACATTTGGGTCTAGGGGAAAAAGAGACTAAGCTCAATAGCTAACTTAGCTAACCTGACGTAGCGGTTATTATCTACACAACGAGCTGGGACTCGCTGGGTTAATGTGCTTTAACAGCCACGCCACCAACTTACCAGACATACGGTTGTTTAGCATGTCGGCATACAGGTCAAACGCCTTCGATTGGGCGCCGTACTGCAGATTCACAGAGAACGGTGTTAGGACACTCCTCACTTAACGACTTTCTGGTTTAACGACCGCCTGGACTTACGACCAGCTCTCCGACCAGTCAGTATTGTGCGCTGTACTGGAACTTTGGTCGTGGAAATGGCAGTGTAGTGTCTCAGAGTCACCCTTTCTCAGTATCAGTCTCCTTTCTGCAGTTGTTCTGTATTCACTACACTAGCGTTTGAAATCTCCAAGTCGATTTTGTCTACGATAAGTAAATAATGTAATTACCTGTATTTACAGTATGCAAACCTAAGTAATATAAAAAAATATACTATTATCACTAATCGACCAATCCGCTTAATGACCTAGTCGGAAGGAAGAGAACTCGGGTGCTAAATGAGAAGTGTCTATTCTTCAGACGATATCAAAGGAAGCAATGTTGTTTTTGGCACACTGCCTGTGCAGGACCCCCGAGGCAAACATTTTTGTTTGTTCTGATCCCGCCCACTATCCATGATTGACTGACATAAATATGATGCCGTGGGGTTGGTCAGCAGGACTAAATATGCAGTTACCAGCATGCTTTGCACCACACTCTTTTACAGTACTGTAAATATATGTGCATTTGTGTACTTCCGTTAATAATAAATGTCGTAACCATGTAATATTTGTTGTGAAATGCATGCGTTTAGAGTATTACCTATGAGTGCCATGTAAATTGTTGTGTCACTGCTAGTTTCAAACTGACAATGGCCGTTATGAACTTCCATTTTAAAAGAGCTGTCATCATTATAAAAATGACTCACGCACTCGTCACGATATGTTTATTTGCACTCTGTATGTGGGTCTGTTGCAGCATCTAGGGTAATGGCATACAGACCAAATAAGGTAGTGGCGTCATCTTAAGTGACAGATTGTTCTCACCAGCGTGTTGAATTTCATTTTGCTGGATGTTGTTTGAAGTACATGGCCAGCTTTAAGGAAAGGAGTGAGAGATGGTGAGTATGAGTTACTCACCTTGACCATGCCCCTGATCAGGGCGCTGTACGAGCGCTCACTGCGCTCAGGCATCAGATTAAATATCCTCTCCGCATTGTTGTCTTTCCTTTAGGAAAAACAAAAAATATCAGATCAGCATCTGGAAACAGCACAGGACTGTCAGGTAATCTCTAGCTGCCCCCCCCACAAAGCAAGGGGCTGCCAGAGTCCTGGACACTCACCTCCACACTTCCAATTTCCTTGACCTCCCACGCCTCGATTTCGGGGGCAATTCCTGCTCCCCCTTTGAAACGGAACGACAGCACATGAATCAACGACGAGCTCTCCAGTCTTAATCCGTCATTAATTATCAAACAAAGAGGTCTTTCTGCAGTTAATAAAGCCTTATAAAAAAAGAGAGACCTCAAAAACCAAATCCAAATGCACAAAACCAGGAAGCGCATATCTTCTGAATAAAACTGCACATGTCAGTCATGCTGAACATCCTCACCCCATCCTCACTCTTTTCCTGATCAGGGGTTTCTTCTTGTTGTGGATCCTGGTCTCCGTAGAAGCAGATAAGATCCAGGAGGTCATTAGTCATTTCCAGGGAAACCGCAGTGCCTGTGACATGGTTTAATAACACTGGTCAGAGCAGAGCGGGGAGAGACTGCAAAACGGACAACGCCGAAAAGAAGCTGCACTGGAAATCATCCCGATTTAGTACTGGAGCTTGAATACAACAAAAAATTAAAGCTTGTTTTCCAGACTGGTTTCAATGGCAGCCATACACTGTCGCTATGAATTAGATCCAGATTACAGGGAGTATTAAGGAATATAAAGACCCCCTAGATGGCAAAGAACTTACATCCACTTCAATATTAAAAGTTAGAAATCCCTGCAGAAAAGGGCAGTCTAGAAAATTACTAGAACAGATTAAGGTTTACTCAACTATATTTTCCAGTTAAACAAATTTTTACTGAAACATTATTTTCCTTTGGTGATCTGATTTGCACCAAATTCCAGGGATGAAGTGTCTTCCATGTTTCTCGAACTGGTCCTCAGGGACCACCAGACAGAACATATTTTTGCTCCCTCCCAACCTGGATGTAAGAGCTCTTTATCATCTAGGGTCTTTTTATCGCTAAATTCTCTGCCACGAGAGGATCGGTCTTGCTTACCAGCCTGCAGCAACTGGTCGTACATGCCAACAGCCTGGCGGACTTTCCTCAGCTGGATGAGCTCCTTCAGGGCCCCTTCGCTGATGTCGCTCACCTGGGGCTTCAGAGTGTCCGGCATGAGGCACTGTGGGGTGTTACAGGGAGGCCGTTATGCAACTCGGGGCATGATGATGAGGCTGCTATGCACTGAGGAGCGTTACGGGGAGGCTGTTATGCAAATCGGGGCATAATGGGGAGGCTACTACACACTGAGGAGCATTACGGGGAGGGTGATATGCAACTCGGGGCATGATGAGGAGGCTGCTATGCACTGAGGAGCGTTACGGGGAGGCTGTTATGCAAATCGGGGCATAATGGGGAGGCTACTACACACTGAGGAGCATTACGGGGAGGGTGATATGCAACTCGGGGCATGATGAGGAGGCTACTACGCACTGAGGGGCGTTACGAGGAGGCCATTACAAGGAGGTTGTTATGAGCTGCGGGGCATTACGAGCCACAGATATTTCGAGGAGGCCATTATGCACCAAGGGGTGTTACAAGGAGGCTGTTACACACTGAGGTGTCAGAAGAAGGCTGCAGCATTCAAAGCCATTTAGGACAATTTCATATTCCTAACTTTGTGGGAACAGTTTGGGGATGGCCCCATCCTGTTCCAACATGGCTGCGCACCAGTGCACAATGCAAGGTCCATAAGGACATGGATGAACGAGTCTGGTGTGGAGGATCTTGATTGGCCTGCACACAGCCCTGACGTCAACCTGACAGAACACCTTTGGGATGAATTAGAGTGGAGACTGTGAGCCAGGCCTTCTCATCCATCATCAGTGCCTGACATCACAAATGCTCTCCTGGAAGAATGGTCAAAAATTCCCATAAACACACTCCTAACCCTTGTGGACAGTCTTTCCTGAAGAGTTGAAGCTGTTATAGCTGCAAAGGGTGGGCCAACTCCATATTAAAGTCTATGTATTAAGAATGGGATGTCATTGAAATCCATGTGTGTGTAAAGGCAGGTGTCCCAATACTTTTGGCAATATAGTGTATCTAACATACAATGCAACATTCGACACTGGTGTAGTAAACTGGCATGTGGGTATGTGGCTGAGCAAAGTACCAATACGATGTCAATTAGTGGTTAGAATACAGAGAATGCTAGTATAATCATAGTATAATTTTATAGCTGTGTATTTGTGTGCGTGTATATATGTGTATATATAAGTGCTGTCAAACGATTAAAATTTTTTTATCAGATTAATCACAGGGTTGCTGTGGATTAATTTCGATTAAACATTCATTTTTAATCTATATTAATCACATTTCATTTTGCATGAGCAAACAGACTCAAGAAAAAAGGGAATATATATGCACTTAACATGTTTACATCTTGAACACGAGTCGGATGCATTCCATCTGCCACAGAAGTGCAATACCATGGACCCATATTAAAAAGCAAGATTTTTTGCTTAGCCGGACAACTTATTGGATTTAAAGTTCTCCGAGAAACGGGAGTGCGCATGTCGTCACTTCCGGCTTCAAAACTCCGGAATCTGACTCGGAATACAAGTGGTGCTCTGAACCTAGGGACCTGAACCGGCAATCAAAAGGTTCCTGGTTAAAATCCCATGAATATCAGAGTGATTCTACTCTGTTGGGCCCTTGTTCAAGGCCCTTAACCTGCAAGTGCTTCATCCTGGGTATGATGTAAACCTACATCCAGCCTTGTGAGCAGGTCCTCCAATTTTCAGGGAAAAATTTGGAGTTTGGTTGCAGGGTTGGCACTCTAGCCACTGGATAAAAAATCGTATTATTCTGTATGATGGAGGCTCAGAATCATAAGACCTCCACAGTAGGGCTGGATATGACGTTAGTGCAACATCGGGAACTAACTTTAATAATCCAGCCTACTGAGTTCTCTTCAGCAGGGTCTGGGCCAGGAGTGGAGTTTCTGGCCCCACAGTGGAGATCCTCCTAGCGGAGTTCACCCATTGATCTGCAGCCAGATGCTCTTGGTATAGCCAGTACACTTTTTGCGTTGCATACACGTCAAGTATATCCCGGCCCTTAAGCACTGTGGGGCATTACGAGGAACCCGTTACACACATGCATGGTGTCCCATTAACAGCACAATGCGAACTCACAGGTACGTGAGGCTCAGCATAGTCCTTTGTGAAGTACTTGGGGTAAGTGTTGATGACGTACTCTGCGGCATTCTTCCCTGCCTCCTGTGACAGGGAGAACAGCTTCTGTGGGGAACAAACAACACACAAAAATAGTTACTATGCGCACAAGAACACTGCTCTCAAAAGAGGTCACAATCTTCTTTACTAAAAAAAAATGATACCATGCTTCAGTTAGGCTTAAATTATTTTATTTTTGCCCTCACAATTCTTTTTCCATGCATTTAATCCCTACCCACCATTTCAAAATCCAAAAAGGTTTACGTAAAACTTCTGCAAAGGTCAGCCAACAGTATTGTGATTGATATGAAGCATGTAACTAACAGGAACTAATACTGTAATCGCATGAATGGGACACATTCTCTGATACATACGAATTCGGAGGAAGTCTTTGGGGTGAGAAAGGGGTCGTCCTGAAATTTGTAATGTGATGCAGTTGGGTCCTGAAGATGGACCAGAAAAAAAAGTTTTAAAAGGATGTAAAAGCAATCGATACTGAACTGTATGGAGAACAATTACCAGAGTAAGCAGAAAACCTAGAGTACCCTGTTAACTGTGGATGAGAGAGCCTGGAGTACGGCCACTTCATTCCTGTAACAGAGCGTGCGGAACTGATTTAAAAGTGTCAAATATATGCAGATGTTACCAATTTAAAAGCATTTTAAATGCCCTACCATCTTTTCTTTCGTGGAATTATAATCTCTTGAGCAGAGCCTGTGAAAATACAAACGCTACATGACATCGCAAAAAAGTCAACACTAAGTTTTTACATGTAATAACCTCAAGCTGAGACGTCATGCTGATTGCAGGCAGAAGCGACATAGTGGTATCAATGAAATCAGCTTCACACCATCAATAAAAAACACGTCCCGATTTCAGCATAAGTGATTGCATGCTGTTATGATCGGTTAACGTTAAACCCCAAATGCAGACAGCTACCTACCAGTTTCAGAGGGCGCAGTGTGCTGAGCCGCAACATGGTTGCATCCTAACCTATCAGAAATAAAACATCATAATGATTATTTAGCCCCAGAGTTACCGATATGTCTAATTAAAGCAGCCAAACACTTCTTTATGGAACATCAATGCTAACACAAGGGTTACTCAATGTCACGCAGATTAGAGGTTTTCCAACAAAAAAGCCAAATAATAAATGAAATAACATATAAAAGCGAGTTTCACTTCAAAAGCATACCTCCCAATAAAGCTTTTGTGTAACAATCTGAAAAGCTGATGGTTCCTACAAAAACTTGACCCCACGACACCACCACAGAGAGCCGCCATATTTCCCCAAAATGCATGCTGGGAAGGAATAAGACATTTTTAAATAGAGAATTAAAAAAATTAACAGTATGATGTCAAACAAAGTTTCGCGTTTTAATGTAAAAATAATATTACAAATACATTTATGTAAACAGAGATACATTTATTGATCTTTTATTCCAGCGAACAAAAAGCACAGAGCGGGCGTCCACCCCTACGCGGGTAATGGTATAGTCGGTGCTCTCGCTGTGCACCACATGTGTTGGATCGCCAATGCCAGGAACCATGTGTACATGGGGTAACTAACGTACTCTTTTTTACTGTGTTTATTTACTCTTTTATTCCTAACTATCATTTTTGTCAAGATGCTGGTTGACGAAGAAGTACCGTGGAGGCGCCTTGAAGGCGTGTCATTTGGCATGTACTCGGCTGAAGAAATAAGGTGAGCAATGTTGGCCGACTTGCTAACCAAAATTACAAGCTAACTTTGGCGTACTTGGATAACGAACATCCTGATACAATGTCAGAAACATTTTTTTATAATTGCAAATGAAATGAGTCGAGTTATATAAACTACCTTGTGTGCAATGAGTATGTATTCCTGGTGGAAACTACTTCGTTTAACTAGTTCTCAGAAACCCAGAGACTGTCATAATGGCTTTAGTATAATAAAAAACACTGAACAGCAAACAAAAGTGGAATCGTTATTAATATATTCTTAGCCGAATCAGGCCAAGTACATCGCTTGTTTGTGTGTTGATTTAACCCTCAATCCACGTATCCGTTCTCACCTAAAAGTCACCAAGCTTTCCCCCTTGTCTTAGGAAGTTGAGTGTGAAGGCGATAACTAACCCGAAGTTTCTGGACAATGTTGGAAACCCTGCGTCTAATGGCCTGTACGACCTCTCGCTTGGGCCGTCCGACAACAAAGAAGTTTGCACCACCTGCATGCAGGGCTTTAACAACTGCCCCGGGCACCTCGGACACATAGAGCTGCCGCTGCCTGTCTACAACCCGCTCCTCTTTGATGTAAGTGACCATCACTCGGGTTGGGGATGCTTCTGAGAACCTGGCAGAACTTCTGATGGATGGCGGTACTGGCAGCGATTCACCGGAATCACTGATATCAACCGACGCTGTGTTATATTTCGCCATTCAGACTTGGTACCTTTTATTCACTAAAATGTGTAGGCAGTACTAAAGTGTTTTACAGAAGATTGCTAAGAAGCCACTATTAATGCTAGACCGGTAAGGTAAAGCTGGATCGCACTACATCCTTTGCTCTTAGTGAACGATGAATTAATCAAGAATCAGCCTTTTGAAAAAGTTTGTTGTATTGTTGAAATGTCATTGTATTATTAATTTATTACAGAGGCTTGCTAAAAGATTGTTTTAATTTTTCCTCCTTTTTTGCCTGAAAAAAAAAACTAACAAAATTACAAACAAAGAATGTATAAAAATGATAAATCTTGTCATAAATATTGTCATGATTTTACAATATGAATGGTACATAGATGGATGCTTTTTATTGGGGGGGGAGCAGTGATGTTCTATATAGTCTTAACTTTTCAATGGCCTGTGTTCAGTATAAAGTGGCTCAGATATATGTGCGTATCTGTGGAATTTGTGATGCCACTGAGTGTTAAATGTTCTGTCTCCCGTTATCAGAAACTCTACCTGCTGATCCGCGGCTCCTGTATGAGATGCCAGATGCTGAGCTGCCCCCGTTCTGCCATCCACCTCTTGCTCCAGCAGCTGCGGGTGCTGGAGGTGGGGGCCCTCGAAGCTGTTTACGAGCTGGAGGCAGAGCTCAATCGGGTCAGTATGCGTTATCCCTAGGGCTCGCTGCTGCCCTCCGGTGGCCTTTCCTGTGCTTGTCGTTTTCAATTTTTACACATATATTGAATCCATGCCGCACAAGGCACAGTGTACACTCACCTAAAGGATTATTAGGAACACCTGTTCAATTTCTCATTTATGCAATTATCTAATCAACCAATCACATGGCAGTTGCTTCAATGCATTTAGGGGTGTGGTCCTGGTCAAGACAATCT
>JAODJW010000015.1:18381928-18395776 GCA_026777045.1 Hyperopisus bebe
GCGACGAACTAGCTGTCAGGTTCTCCTTTGTAGGATCGCTAACGAGGCTTAATGCGGCGCATCTGGTGGGTGTTGCCTGTGTGGGCGTGACAATAGTAATGTCAAATCACAAGTACAATCTTTGCGTTGTTGTTATTGAGAAATGCATAAATGTCGCCTCTCTTCCCTTTGCTCACCTGAGCTGCCTTACAGCCTCACATCAGCCTTTTTCAGTATCTCCCTGGCACCATCCTTGACTGGAAACCCCCGATTGTTAATATAAGCCAGCGTTTCCCAACTTGGTCCTTGGGGATCATCCCCCCCCCCCCCGGAAGGTCCACGTTTTTGCTCCCTCCCAGCTCCCAAAAACGTGGATAGTCTGGGGGTCCCTGTGGAATGGGTTAGCAAACTGTGTTATAAGGACTTGGGTAGAGAAAGCCTTTTATAAACCATCCTAATTCTTGGTATTCTATCTGAGGTACCAACCTTAACAGTTACAGTAAGGTTACAAACAGCTAGTAGTCACGGAACAAAGTGTAAGTCATAAAACCATAAGGCACAATATGATCTTCACAACTGAACAGTGTCATTGCATGACTGGCAGAGGCCAGACCCTCAGTCATTCTGTAACATGCTGAAAGGTACATGCTATGTGTATGGAGATGCTTGAATCCATCAACTGGAAAACTGACATCATATAACTATCGTATGACTCACGACTGCTGCGCTGCATCTGCCCCCAATAACATCATAAAATATACGGATGACACAACAGTGGTGCATCTTATTAGGAATGACAACGACCTGTCCTAAAGAGAGGAGGTGAAGCAACTGGTGGGATGGTGCAGTGACAACAACCTGATCCTGAATGTTGAGAAGACCAAGGAGTTGATCATTGACTTCAAGAGGAAACACCCCAGTCATTCACCACTCATTGATAACAGTGCTGTGGAGGTGGTCAGCAGCATCAAATTCTTGGGGGTGCAGATAACTGAAAACCTGGACTGGTCACTAAACACAACATCACTGGTTAAACGGGCTCAGCAGCGTTTGGACTTCCTGCGCAGGATGAAAAGAGCTTTCCTCTCCCATCCTCACCACCTTCTACCGAGGCACCATAGAATGTGCTGACCAGCTGTATCTCCATCTGGTTTGGCAGCCCGAAGGCCTCAGACAGGAAATCGCTGCAGAGAGTGGTGAGGACTGCAGAGAGGATCATCGGGACTTCCATCCATCCAGGACATTGCACTCAAACGCTGTCTGGGCAGAGCCCGTAACATCATCAGGGATTCCACCCACCCCCACCACGGACTGTTCTCCCTGCTGCCCTCTGGGAAGAGGCTTTGCAGCATCAGGACCAGGACAGCCAGATTCTGTAATAGCTTCATTTCTCAGGCCATTAGACTCCTGAACTCTTAACTTATGGCACCCCCTCCCCAACTACCTCCCCACATGCCGCCTCACTCCATCCATGCACATGTCACTTTTTCAAGAACTTTTTGGACTTTATATCTTGCACTATAACTGAAATGGTGATGTAAACTGGATTTTGCTGCTATACTGCGGTTAATATATTTTTAGGTTAGTTCCTTGTATATTATATTTCCTATTCTCTATTTAAACTCTATATTTTTAAGTTTAAGTTTTTTCAAGTACTAACATACTCTGCTAGGCCAATGGTGAGTCAATGCAACGTAATTTCATTCTGATATGCCCTAACCGGTGTAGGTTCTGAATGACAAGAAAGTGGCTATTTTATTTTATTCTATTCTATAATCTAGCAAATTCTTATAAAGCAGAAGTGAGCAAAAAAAGTAGAACCGTGTTTATTCCTGTCTGTGCTTTGTGTTTTAAATGTCAGGTGTTAAATCCAAATCTCATGCTTTGAGCAGTGATCTTGGGAGATGCGACATCCGGCAATGGTCATGGAGATGGGTTTGATGCATCTAGATATGATGCGTGACGGATCTCAGTAACTCCATGCCCTGTCTTGGCTCTCACTCACCTCCTACTGCTGTCTTCCCTGTTAGGCTCTGCAAGCTGCCTTCAGCCTCCCTGCGTCAGCTGAGGTCAGTGAGGCTAGGAGCCGCTGGCAGGATGCCCATCTCAGCACCGACCAGAGGGACCAGCACATGGTCGACCTCAAGTTTAAGGAGGAAGTCAACCTCGTCAACAACAACATCAACAAGGTGAGTCTGCACTCTCAGCATTTCATGCATAACAGGAAAATAAATACAGTACTATGCAAAGGTTTCAGGCAGTCAACAGAAATGTTTAAGGCCATTTGTTTGGATAGTGTTTACAGTATGTGCTTAGAACAAAAAACACAATTTAACATTAGAACATATGCAAATTAGGAGTAAAACAAGAAAACTGACAGGAATTTCTCTTGATCTCCAAAAAGTTACTGATATCTTGTTGGATGGTTAGATGAACACCACTTCAGTTCCAAACCTCTCCTCAATGACACCCCAGTCATTCCATGTATTTTTTTTTAAATTTATTTCACCAGCAGCTCACTTAATAAAATCATTTAATAAAAAAAAAATCAATGAAGTATCGATTAGCTGTATAAGGTGTGCTAGTGGTTGAGTGATAAAATACATTGGTGTACTGGATAGTTGCTATGAATACTGGGGTGATTTTACCAGAGGTTTTGAAATGCCTAAGCTGGTACTCTTTTACAGACATCTTGTCATAATTTTACACCAACATGAAGATCATTCAAACAGTTTTCTTTGACTGCCTAAAACTTTGGCATAGTACTATACATTATGTACTGTATTGCATTATGTATGGTACATTACATTGTGAATGAAAAGTTAGTTTCTGTTTAAAAATATGTAATGTAGAAGGATTTATTTGAATAATTATTCTTCCTGTATTTCATTGCCTTTACCTCAAGGCAGAATGTGACCCTATCGGGTTACATTTTGACTCAGGTTTTCTTTGTTAGGCCTGTGTTATTTTTATCTCCGCTAACAATAATGTTTCTCTGTAGGGTTCTCATCTAGCATTTCCCCATTTTACAATTCTCTTTGCAGCTTGCCTGTTATCCACCTACTACTTAAAGTATCTTTTTATGTATGTTTTTACCCCCCATCCTGAGTCTGCTGTCCCAGCTGTCTGCGAGTTAAACCACTTTTATTAAATCATTGTTCACATATTATGAAATGTATTGGCCCTAACATGGAACCCTGGGGTACTCCATTGGAGGGTTTTCCCCTGGGTTGCCATACTTGGACATTACATTGGGTGTGCGCTGCTTGTATGTTTGGCATACCTCTGAGCAGACACTTTGCTCTGGTTACAGGTGTGCATACCTCTGAGCAGGCACTTTGCTCTGGTTACAGGTGTGCATACCTCTGAGCAGACACTTTGCTCTGGTTACAGGTGTGCATACCTCTGAGCAGACACTTTGCTCTGGTTACAGGTGTGCATGCCTCTAGGACTCCATCGCCGCTTCCCAGACAACAACCTTCAGCTTATGGTGCAATCTGGAGCAAAGGGTTCCACTGTAAACACTATGCAGGTATTTTCCTAGTAAAAGTAATGGTACCTTCCCCTCATACATTTAGGATTAGAATAACATACTTTTGTATAATAATTCTATACTCTAAGTAGTATAGTAGATGTGAGCACATTTCTTCCAAATTTTCCTGATACATTTATGAACCATACCATCACAACACATTTGTCGTCAGATTTCCTGCCTGCTGGGGCAGATTGAGCTGGAAGGAAGGCGCCCTCCTTTGATGCCCTCTGGGAAGTCCCTGCCATGCTTCCAGGCCTATGACGTGTCGCCTCGCTCGGGGGGCTTTGTTTCCGGCAGGTTTCTCACCGGCATCAGGCCTCAGGTTAGTCCATGCTATGTGCAGTGTCCACATGTCCTGGAGATCCACAGCTGGGGTGCACCCTGGGGGTGTGGTACACATACTCACTGGAAATTAGAGACGCCAGTTAGGCTCAGGGCAGGTGCGTGGGGGGGGGCACCCCCGTGACATGGGGAGAACATGCTAACTCCATACACAGAGCAAAGGCGGGATTCTAACCCCCAGCCTGGGAGATGGTAAAAAGTGAATGCATTGTTTAAATATTATAATTTTACCCTTCGCTTAAAATTCTCCAGGATGGTTTTAATATATAAATTCAGCATAATATTTATGATAAAATTCCTGGTATAATTTTACTTATTTCCCCACCTCCCCAGGAATATTTCTTCCATTGCATGGCTGGTCGCGAAGGGCTTGTAGACACGGCTGTGAAGACGAGTCGCTCGGGATATCTTCAGAGGTGAGAAACCTTCTGAACTCAACAGTCCACCAACCGGGTTGCTCACACACTACACACCAACCGGGGTGCTCCATACCTCACCTGTCAAGTCCTGGTAACTGTAAGTGACAGTAAGTACAGGACAGGGTGCTGAAATGTGCACTTGCTGCCTGTAGGTGTGTCATTAAGCACCTGGAGGGCTTGGTGGTGCAGTATGACCTGACGGTGCGGGATAGTGATGGCAGCGTGGTGCAGTTCCTCTACGGGGAGGATGGCCTGGACATCCCCAAGACCCAGTTCCTGCAGCGTCGTCAACTGCCCTTTGTCAGGGACAACTGTGAGGTAAGCCACCTATGTGTAGGAGATGCACAGATTTTCATTTTCCGTTCTTTCATTAACCAGTCTTTTCTTCTTCACTGTTTGTTAATTATGCAACGTTGCCACACAGTCATGAATAGTACAATGAGTCGGATTCTTTTTATTGTACACTAAGATATTAAAATCGTGGCATGACAATGGTGGTTCTCATTTGTTACAGGTCATCAGGAAGTCTAAGTGCTTGGATGAAGTGCTATCCAAGATGGATCCGCAGGTGGTGGAAAGCCATTTCAGAGCCATAGAGAGGTGGAAGGCTAAGCAGCAGACGGCCTCAGCCCGACAGGGGGCCTTCCTGCTCTTCTCGCAGAAGAAGCTGGCTAAGCTGAAGTCCCAGAACCCACCTGGAGGTCTACAAGAGGGGAGAGATGGCTGCAGTTTCCAGGTAGAAGGGGAAAACTCCCATTATAACTGATCATGCCGCGTCCATTGCGCAGGTTGAATTTGGTGTTCCCACTGGTTCTGCTAAGGAAATTAATTGTAGCTATTGTAAAGCACTGCCTGAATAACCAAGCATCATATTTTTCTTTTTGTAACTGGTAATGCAGATTAACGATACTGCTGCACATCTTGGAATATACCATTTGCAGACTGAAGGCTGTAAGATTGTATAATTGTTCGCAGAATTGCAAAATAGGAATGAAAATCTCTTAAGTATGTAGCTGTTATTGTATTTCTTTGGTTCGCTGTTTCCAGTGCTGGAAAAATGCTAATCTGTTTTCAGCTGATGGAGAGATGGCAGTCGCTGGACGACTCTAGCCGACGGAAGTATACAAAGAAGGCTCAGCGCTGCCCCGAGCCGTGTCTGTCCATCTTCCGCCCTGACACATGCTTCGGATCCGTCTCCGAGACCTTTCATGATGTCGTAGAGGAGTACCTTGATGAATGTGGAGCTCAAATGGGCACAGCAACACACATTGAGAACACAGACATAGACAGGTGACCCCAGTTTGAGCTTGTCGTTGGCTTTCAACTTAACTAGCTAATAGAATCAAACATACTCTTTTTAGGTAATCGGAACTGACTTACGTTATGGGCAACTTGAAAGAGAGCAGTTTGGGACTTTAAAATGATGTTTTAATTATTTGCAGTAGCTAAACTATATGTTGAACAAGAAGGCAGGCTAGTTTGTGGCAGCTAAAAAGTATTAGTTTAGGTCAGTGTTTCCCAATCAGGTCCTCGGGGATCCACAGCTGGTTCACATTTTTGCTCCCTCCCCGTAAGAGCTAGGAGGGAGCAAAAATGTGGACTGTCGGTGGGTCCCCGAGGACTGTATTGGCAAACACTGGTCTAGTTGTATTGACTGGGAAATGATGAACCTTCCTTCACCTGGTCTTGCTGGACTTATTCACCACTGTGCAGGAGTTGTGGAGTCGTCCTCGGGGTAGGGGGAGGTGTCTGTAAATTATGAATTTTGTATGACTGACATGATAAAGGGGACTCTGTAACATTTGATAAATTTTACTTTGGCTCGCCCTCCTCCCCCCAACTGCCACCTCCTCCACCCTCACTGTGTGAAAGCCTGAAAAGTACCCATGGTCTGTTGCGTTTCTCACTGCATCCTTTGGTTTAAGGCTGAGATCCCTGCTCCAGCTGAAGTGGCAGAGGGCCCTGTGTGACCCCGGTGAGGCTGTCGGGTTACTTGCTGCCCAGAGTATCGGGGAGCCCTCCACGCAGATGACCCTCAACACCTTCCACTTTGCTGGAAGAGGAGAGATGAACGTCACGCTGGGGATCCCCAGGTACCGGCCCGCCTCCACCCAGTTGCAGTACTACCAGATACTATCACACGCGAATTGCCCGATGAGAATCCAGGGTGACGTGGGTCCAACAAGCTCCCACGTCAGAACTTTCATTTTAATGAAGTAGCTGAAAAATAATTTAAAATTCAAAAACATGTTTGGTGACAGTGGGATGAAAGTGTTTTATCAGTGGTCAACAAAGAAAAATGTAAAATTTGGTCAGTTCAGTCTGTGCTTTTAGCAGCATTTATTATATTCCAACTGTTTCACTTACTGTATAAGGTTCAGAAATATCATTATTTACTTATTTAAACAGCAACAATATGTAGACATTGTGGAAAGAAAAAATATTAAGAATACATATATATCCAACCATTCACACTTCAGCTTTCCAATGTTCTAAATGAGCTAAGAAACTTCTGCCAGCTAAATGGACAGCCCTGTGCCACTTCCTGCCCAGGTGTTTCATGTTGCACTCCTCTTGCTGTATGTCCACTCACAGGCTTTTGTGGAAGGGCAATGTCAGGCCTTTCTTTAGCTATTTGTGTCAATGTCTAATACCTGAAGCACTCCGTGTGATTGGCGCGGCTTTTTCACAGGCTGAGGGAAATCCTCTTAATTGCAAGCTCAAACATCAAGACTCCCATGATGAGCATCCCTGTGATGAACTCCAGAAGAGCGATGAAAAAGGCAAAAAATCTGAAGAAGAAGCTGACCCGAGTGTGTTTGGCAGAGGTAGGCGCGATGCTAATAGTTCATAAATCAGGCTGATTGCAGAATTGGATGCACTTCCCATGTAACCTGACCTGCAGCTGAGTCACTGGGCTAGTTCACAATAGATTGGTTTCAATTGGGATGTAAATTAAAGACTGTTATTTATATCCCTCTGTGGTTCAGTGGGTTAGGACACTGCGTCTGTGATTGGAAGGTCACTAATGGGCAGAGTGGTTTCACTGTCTTAAATTTATCCCCTATTGCTCC
The DNA here is from genome assembly GCA_026777045.1 of Hyperopisus bebe. NCBI lineage: Eukaryota > Metazoa > Chordata > Actinopteri > Osteoglossiformes > Mormyridae > Hyperopisus > Hyperopisus bebe. The sequence continues at coordinate 18,389,278 of JAODJW010000015.1, forward strand.
AGAAATGGGACCAATAATTTTTGACCACTTTTATATTTAGAAGCACACTCTCTCATCTCCAGTTCGCCACTGCTGTCAGTGGCCAATTCTTGTCAAGTCTCTTGGTCAAGTCTTTTGGCCAAGTCTCATGCGAGTTGGAGGTGTGTCTGGCAGTGGATCTTATTGTATCTCATTGAATTGCACCGGGTTGAATCAAATAGTACACAAATAGTACATTGTAATAAGGGTAAATCTTATTGTATTGCATTAGTAGTTGCTTCAGTCTCTCTAATGTGTCTGGCTATTGGCAAGAGGTGGGGATTTCAGGTTCAGAGAGTACAAATTAAGACCAAGATTTTGTTTCAACCACCCAGTTGAGTATAAAGTGTCACAGTCACAGAGTGCTGAGCTGGTTGGTTGAAACAAAATCTTGGTCTGGATTTGTACTCTCTGGAACTGAAATCTCCACCTCTGCTATTGGCAATGTATTGATATGTGTATGAAATTGGCCTTAGTGATGGAGATGCATATCCCTAGTCTACTTCTGACATCTGCACAGTGGTTCCACTGATACATGGGTTTATAGTGTTTCAATGTTGTAATTGAGCAGAGGTTTGTTTGCTCTGTATTTCGGTTTGTAGGTCCTGCACAAGGTGGAAGTGGAGGAGACAATCCGGGTCGAGAGCAAGCTAAAGAAGAACAATGTCTTCAAAATCACTTTCCACTTCCTTCCTCCGGAGTGCTACAAACAGGAAAAGCAGCTCACTCCCCAGCAAATTCTACACTATATGGAAACAAGGTGAGCCTACATACACTGTAACCCTGTCCGATCTCAGTGCCAGATTCCCTTTTGTTGTGGTATTTGTAGTGAAAGAAGCTCTCACCACTTCATAGTGTCTTAGAGCTCTTTGCCAAGTGGCGAACTGGCAGATCGCAGTTACAACCATTTACTTAATCCTGACTGAACTAAAGCTGTCCAACATAACTAGGTTGAGGTCATATAATTCCAGCCGGGTATTGATTGGGTCAAGGCTGTTGTTTAGATTCATTTGTCATGTGACGTGAAAGACGGTAAGCAACAAACACAGCATGCAGAACAATGACTTGGATAAAAGGAGGGCCCTGTAACATGTGCTATTAATGAACTTCAAAGAAACGCAACAACTAAGGAACTAGATAACAAGCCTTGTCCTGAACAATCAGGCAGGTGTGGGCAGCTTAAATTATGTATTGATGATCAGTGCCTGAAGTGAAGGGGATTGATTTCAGGCATTTGAATTTACTTTCAGGCTGCTGGTAGCTGTCCTCCATACCTTGAGCCTTTTACCAGGATCAGAATCCCTGGTGCACAGTCAGACACTTCACACACAACATGTAACTAAGTAAAAAAAAAAAAATGTTTAGGCTATATCTAACGTTAACATTGTCAAATCTATCTACGCAGCAAAATCCAAACGTTTCTTGTTTTTGCCAGTTACTGTGTCACGGCATTCTTATTGTGATTCTTGCTGGCTAGCTTCAGCCATTCTAGACAGCTGAATAAACTCACGGAAGTCTGTCACTAGTGGCAGATCCTATATTCTACATTAAGCAACAGTCAGAATCAGAGTGAAGGTTTATTGCTAAGCTCAGACATGCACAAGGAATTTTACTTGGTACGAAAGGTGCAGACATAAGGACAGAAGGATATGGCTGTACAGACAAGAATGCAGTAAATATACAGTTAAGCAAAAGCTTTTGAGAAGTTGTTTTCTTTCTTATGAATGAGGTTACAATAAACTGAATGATAGCAATGTAGAATTGCACCAGGAAAGGGCCATTAGACAAAACAAAAATGAAGAGACACGTGTTGGATAAGTCATAGTAGCCTACATAAATCCACATTTGAATTTTTATATTTTTTCCCATTTATTTAAATACTATTTTATTTGAATAATGAAGTACAGCCTTACAGGCCTGACAGTGATGGTGGTGGATGTACGAACAGTGCATAATTCTCAGATTTGGTTCAGAATATCTGTGAATCCTTAAAACAGCTGATCTGCACAGCAGACGACAGTGGCTTGTGATATCCGGTCAGGACCAGCAGCTCTCCTGGTTTTGTGTTTCGAATGAGTGATTCACCTCTGTTAGTAATAAAAAGCTGAGAGGAGGAACTCCGTGAAACCTGATATTCTGTAGTCGGGGATTATAGGTGTAATGTTCACAGCAGGAGGTAAATTTTAGCTCTGAGCCAGGTTTCCGGGAGCAGGCAAGGGTCACATTTGGCTATTCATACGATTGCTATTCTGAAGCTTCCTGCGAAATGGACAGTTAAAAGTGAGCATTTCACAACAGTCTCAGCTGTATTACTTTTGATCTCTGACAATGAAGGTCTCTTTGGGGGAGGGGTGACGGTGATGTGCAAGGACAAAGAGGGATTTAGAACAAAACATCAGCTCCTCTGGGGGGATCTTGCGAACTGTTTCCCTCTAGCTATAGTGCAGGGAGAGTGAAGGAGTTGTTTTGGGGGGGGACATGAATTACTGCGCAGTTTAAATGATTGTTATTTGAAGTAGGTATAGGCCAGTATTAAATGCTAGCTTCCATTTAAATATGGTAGTTATGACTACAGTTAACCAAGGCAGACTTCCTGAAAGAGCTGAGTGTGCGAGAAGTCCAAAAATAAAGTGCAAAGACGTGTTCCTCCACACAGTGTATGAGAACATGGGGGAGAAGGTTAGCATTTACTTATGGCCTAGATCTGTAACTGTAGGTTCCACAAAGGCGCATTGGTGCAATGTGATTATTTAGATGTGTGCTGACTGTATGGGCTTGTCTCTGAGAGACCTATGGATGAAATAAAGCTGTCCTTAAACATGCAGAGGAGTCCATACAGATGTCCCACCCTGGCCCCTTCGCCTAAACATGTACTCTAAGGTCGAGACCAAAATGGCATGCCAAGTGCGGACTCAAATTATTTACATTTACGTTCATTTATTTTTGTCCACAGGACCAGTAACATGCAAGAATGTAAAATTATTTGTAAGATATGAGATTAGAGAACTTTGTCATCACATTGCAGTACAATGAAATGCTTCTTGTGCAGCAATTTTAAATCAATGACAGTGGAATAACAACAGAAAACATTATAATGCAAATAATGGAGAGTAATATACGAGGTAAAAAAAACAGATATAAAATATAAATAGGCAGACTTTAAAGTGGCAGCGTTTGTGTGTAACAGTGCTTAGGGGATGGAAAGAGTGCTTTGTTTTGGGAAGGGGTAGTGAAAGCCACGGCTCTGGGGAAGAAGCTGGTTTCACTTTTCCTGGAGTTGCCCTTTCACACATGTGGCTCACAACCGAAAATTTTTATCATACGCATTTACACAATGCGTGCACAATGCAAGAAGTACACTGCAGACAGTGTCTTGTTTAAGGCACTACTGACAAATTCTTGAATCTCATCTCTCTAGTTAGTCATCTTCATTGGTCGTCTTCGTGTAGATGACCCTTATTCTTTGCCCTTCGATGCTTGTATTCTTCAATTTTCCCACCAGTCGCAGTTTCCTGCTCCATTCACACATGGGCAGGGGGATGGGGGTCAATCAGAAATTACCTGGACTTTATACTAGGGAGCTAATACTGACCTGTTTAATGTCCAACTGATTCGGAAATTTGAGTTCACGCTCCTCTAGGTACTGTCTAGAAAAAAGTTAGGGTGGCAGTGTATGTCAGACAGTGGATTTAGTTTATTAGTCTGGGGCCGGATAGCCCTGAATCGCTTTCCAGGCGGCAGCGGGTCAAATGGATGATAACCTGGGTGAGTTGTCTCTCTTATGCTGCTTGCCTTCTTCATTTAGCTAGAGTTAGTCCAGTTTTGGGGGGTCAGCCCAGATGACTCGTTGAGCAGCCTTTGCTACACGATGTAGGTCCTTACACTCTGCAGCTGGCATACCACACAGTCAAGCCCTAGGAGAGGACAGTTTCAGTGGTGCTGCGGTGCCACTTTACAATAAGGCTACCCATATAAAGAGCTTATGAATGGTTTATAATCTGGTTATTAATTACATTGTAACACTTTGTACATTATTAATTAAGTTAATTAGTTAATTTTAAACAAGTTATAACAGTTTTCTTTTTATTAATGAGTTACTGCCATTTACAAATGGCAAAAGGGAGCCTTATTGTAAAGTGGTACTGGGGCTGCAAGAGAAGTTAATCAGAAGCTGCTAAGGTATATGGGGTTTTCGCAGTTTCTTGAGAAAGCACAGTTGTTGTTGGGCTTTTCCCACTGGGTTACTGGTGTTAGGAAGCCATGTGAGATCCTTTGTTATGTATATTCCCAGGAACTTGATGCTCTTGACACATTCCACTTCCTCACCATGAATGTGGGGGGGGAGGGGGTCCATTCATCTTTATTCTCCTGAAGTCTACAATGATTTTCTTTGTCTTGCTGGTGTTTATAGTTGGGTTTTTAATCAGTGCACCACTTATGCAGGTGTGTCACCTCTGTCCTGTAGGCTGCTTCATCATCAGAGATCAGTCTGACTACCATTGTGTCATTGGCAGATTTCACAGTGGTATTTCATGAATGCGTAGGGGTGCAGTCATGGGTAAGAAGGGTGAAGAGCACTGGGCTCAACACACAGCCCTGTGGGGAACCTGTATTCAGGATCAGAGTAGATGAGGTGTGCATTCCAGTCCTGACACTGTTTGGTCTGTATGTGAGAAAATCCAAAACCCAGGAGCAGAAAGAAGTGCCCAGGTCTACAGATGTAAGTTTCAAGTTAATTTAGAGAGAGTTGTGTTTTTTTGTTTTTGTAGAAGGGTATCAACAAATTTGTCCACATCTGTAAGTTGATCAATTTGTTGACCAGCTTATGTTGGGTAATGGTGCTAAATGCAGAACTAGAGTCTACAAATAACATCCTCATGTATATGTTCGGTTGTTCCAAGTGGAATATAGCCTTTTGATGTAGAGAGAGGTTAAATATATTGATGAAAACACTTGCCAGCTGTGAGTCGCATGCCTTCATTGTCTGTCCAGGCATTCTGTGTGGACCAGCAGGTTTGTTAGCATTGACTTTCTGAAGGGTGGAACTATAGAACAAGTGACTGCTCACCGGCAGGTAGTGTTGGAGCAGTTCCTCCTCCTTGTGCGTCAAAACCAACAAAAAAAGTGGTTCAGGCTGTCGGGTAAACTGACAGTGACAGGAATTTGGAAACACTGTCTGCAAGATGTACTTATTGATATAGCTAAATCTTATTTATCGGGGTCCCTTTGTATTGTCCTGATTTATTATGATTTTGTTGTAGATTTCTGCACCTTCTGCTTCTGGCCATAAAGAAACGCAGCTCCAAGCTGGCATCTATAAACCGCGTGGATGCACGTAAAGCCACCCAGAAGGATGCTGACCAGGAAGCTGAGGAGGCCGCTGGGACTCAGGTTTGTTAATGGAATGCAGAAGAACAGAATGTCTTTGTTGTTATACAGGCAGAATGGACCACAGAGTTCTTCCCATATTCCATCCTGTTCTCTTGTGAGACATACAAGTGAGACATACAAGTGAGACCAAAGGTCGGGTCAGGGCACTGGGTCAGCCATTGCTGAGGAGCAGGGGGGCTTGAGGACCTCGCTTAAGGGCCCAGTGGTGATGTGATTTTTGAGTACAGTGGTGCCTCAGTTCTCGAACTCATTAGAACGCGAATTTCTTAAAAGTCGAACCAACCAGTTCGAAAAAAAATTACCTAGAGCTCGATCTGAATCTCAGAAGTCAAACTGTGAACGCTGACCTAAGGTAACTTGTACGTGCTGGGAAATGAGTCACGCGGCACATCTCTCAGCAGAAAACAAAGGGTAAAGCTTCAGTCTCAGCCTCGCATTCGCTGTGATATCATCGTACATATTTACACTACCTGAATACATATATTTAGACAGTAAAATGTGACAATGATAGACAGTAACAGTAATTATAATAAAATATATTTCAAAATAAAGATTTCTTATTCATTATTTTAATATTAATAATAAACCATTAATACATTTAATTATAATAATTAAACGGAACGGAGACAAAGGCGCAGATGTCAGGGTATCGGGGAATACGGGGTTTAATTACAGGTAAGGCAAGCAAAACGAAGACGGACAATACAATGACCGGACTGGAGAAGCAAACTGAAACTAATGCAAACAACCAGAAACAGCTGATCATACGGGGATTCCACACGGGACAAACGAGGGGGCGTGGCACATGGAAGGAGCGGACGATCAGGGCAGGACACATTGTTTGGATATATTTTACTGTTTTGATAAATGTGCTTATATGTGTTTAGTACAGTATATGCTCTTGTTTTATCTGGTTCATTTTGCCTTTAAATGCTAAAAAAACATATTTATGTGTAATTGTTTTGAGGCTGGGAACCAATTAATTGGTTTTCCATTATTTCTTATGGGGAAAGTTCAATCACAACTTGAACTTTTTAGCATTCGATCCGGAGTTCTGAATGGATTAAATTCGAGTTCTGAGGTACCACTC
>JAODJW010000015.1:18452615-18489723 GCA_026777045.1 Hyperopisus bebe
ATGTTGTGCTGCTTTATTTGGTTAATCGTCCAGTCTGTGAAGAAGGCATTCAAGTAAGAATTGCATTGTAGTATGACACATTTCCTGGCGTGCACAATTTACATTAGTCAGTGTTCAAGGTTTGACTTCTGATATTCAGATTGACTTTCAAGAAATTCAAGTTCTAGTGAGTTCGAGAACCGAGGTACCACTGTGTTTGTGTGTATATATATATATATATAATATATATAATGTGTGTGTGTGTGTGTGTGTGTGTGTGTGTGTGTGTTTGCAAGTTAATGGTAAATTGCAGTTTAACGTGAGATTGCTTGTTCAGTGCTAAATTAATACTATTAAGCAAATACATTTAATGAATAATGCGGGCTATTACTGCTTTTACGTAGTGGTTGGTGCTGAGATACAACGTGTGTGAGGTACAATGCAACGTTAGCATTAGCTTGCTTTAGTAAAAATGGAGGCCCAGTACTATATATAGTACTGGGTAGTCAAAATTGAAAACTACACAGCAAATTCAAAACACAGGCTGAATGCTTTTAGCCTATAGAATAAAGTTGTCAGAAACACATTACTGTAAGTGTAAGAATGTACAATTGTACCTGAGGGTAAGACCCATTTTCAGTTTGTGTCCATTTTGTTTCACAATTCCTATTATTTTCTGCGTACATACAGTATAAACATTCACATGTACTATAATACCATTTGTGCCTCTGTCCCATGCTGTAAAGTTTGTGGTAGCTTGAGTTGATTTTATTTTGAAGAGCTTAAACACATAAAATATTGCACCACATTGAATTAATTAATATTTAGTGCTTATGTTATGTTTTTAATGATATATTTCTTATATTTGAAGGGCCTTTGTATTGCAATAATTATTGCATTCTCAAAATTTCAAACTGCCACATGATGCCTTTGCTGTTATTACTATCAGTACTTCTGTTGCTGTGTCACATTTATTTGTATGAACATCTTCTCCTGAAGTCCACCACGTGTTCAGTAGATGAACAGGTAACTAGCACCCCTTGCTGGGTCAAAATCTTTCATGTTTTTTTTCCAGCCAGACCTCTGACTTTTGTTAAAGGCCACACAGAGGGCATAGAGGGAAACCTGTCTCCACTGTCTGCCCGTTTTCCATCCCTGGATTTGCTGTCTTGGGAACAAGTCGATTATCCGAAAATGGTAGGACATGGATACAGATGCCCTGACCAGATGGAGATGATGGTAGTATGGATAGTACAGCACAGAGTTATTATTACCAAGGTGTAGAGTTCAAGGTGGTAACCCCCTTCTGGGTAGGATGACCCAACAGCATTGGCACATGTAGAATGATTGGAAAAGGGCAGGAAATCCAAGGACCAAGGGGTATTAAAGAAATGTATGCTGTTTACAAAAAAACAGCAACAACACTGTAGTCCAACCCAACCCACTCTGCCCTATGTTGCCTTCCAACATCACTTGAGGTGTGGAACCCCGTGGAGGTTCTTGGGCTAGAGCAGGAAGTGACTTGAGGAACTATTTCCAGCCAGACCAGTAGAGCAAAGTGTTTTCTGTAGGGTCCGGATCAGCATCAACTGTCATCCAGAAACTGCAGGTGTTAGCATACTGCTTCCAGGACAAGCTGTCAAGCAAGGCTCCCAAGCAGCCATGCCAACATTCCCAATTCACTGGGTAGCAGAAGAAACAAAGCCACCCAACGTCCACCAGATGTCGTCATTGCCAGCCCCAGCTGCCGTGTCAGTCATTCTGCTACCATCGCCTGTCGTAGAAGTCTGCAGCCAGGGACTGTCATGAGGGCATGATGGGCCTGCATATTGGTAGTTCAGAGCTGTGCAAGAGATGGCCAAATATCTAAAGCCAAACCTTCCAGAAAGATCTGGCTCTGGATCTAAGCCCTGCAGGGCAGCACCAAAGGGGGTTCTGTCGGCCTCAGTCCACCTGGGTTTATTTGACCTGGTTGCGCTGGTGGCTCTCTTTGTTGCAGCTTGTGGCCTGCAGGTGGGCCCGTATTTGGGTCATGTGAGTATGAGCTGGTAGGACGTCCTCCTCCACCTATGGGGCTGGAATGAGTCTTCAGTAAAATAACTGAACAGCCCTAGGCAAACTCTAATTATGTCCAGCTGAGTTTAACTTTATATTATAAGGACTTTGTACGATCAGCTCAGTTAATGGACGAAACCTTCCCAAGATCTGTAGCTATATGAATGCATTCAATTGTAGGTCATCCCCAAACTCCCTTCTAAGTACCAGTATGCTTACATTTGTACAGTATATTCCTCTGTTAGGGGGGTTACTCCTAACAACCTTAAAGGGAAATTCCAGTGCAATTTAATGATCTCATGTTGTTTGCAAAGTAATAGAACAAGCATTCTCGTGTTTCTTGGCGTGTGGATCACGGCCAGTACTTGGCAGTTTCATACAATTCTCAAAGAGAATTTTTTTTACCATTATCTAGGCTACTGTTTACCTTTTTATAGGTTTAGAATCCAAAGGGATAAGACCCCATTCTCTCTTAATGCATTCAGCGTTTACAGCACTCATATTCCACAGGCTGAGTGCCCGGATTTGCCAAACATGTATTAAGTTGCAGTCAAATTAATAAGTTGAGGTTTCGTTTATTTACATAATCATACTAATACTCAAAAAATAAAAACAGTGCCTACAAATTACTGTCAGAGTCATGTTGGTTTGCACTGTCAAGTTGTATGATGCTTGATAGAGTTCCTTGACAGAATTTGTTCCAAGGTGATGACAAACTTCAAGTTCAGTTGTTTTGAGGAGAAAAGGCTAATATTACAATATCCCTTTGAACAATACTTACTCAACACAACCACTGACATCCCACTTTTCGATACCCCCAGACAATGATGCAGGCATGTGGCCACACAGTTGGGGGGGGGGGGGGTTATTTCCTCTCTTGAGTTTGCATGTTCCCTCCATACTTGTTCCTCTGTGTACATGCAGATAGGTGATCTGATGTTTCTAACTTGCCATAAAGTATGATGGCGCGTGCCACTGTATGTGTTCTGTGATGCCCCGGTATCAGAATACTTATAATATTGACACCTGATGCCAGTCATGACCTCTAGAAGAATGCAGTATGTCCCAGTGTGGTGTAGATGCTATTGAGTTTTTTGTAAATGTAAGACGTAAATCCAAGGACAACCAGCAAATCATACCTTCACTGTAAAGCATCAGCTGCAAAGAATGTTCTAGGCAAATCTTGCACACTGGGCTGGACAGCAGAACTTCACTGGTTCTCAGATGTTTATTAGTATGTTTAAAACAGAACTCGCGCCAAGCATTATAATTTTAGATTTAGAAATCTCACATAGTAAGTATACAGTCATACATAAAAGTTGTTTTGCAAGAGCTAAAATAAATTACCGCTCTAAGGATTAAAATGACATTGCAGCTCAGGTTGTCCAAACAAACCTCCAATAAGCTCACATTCTAGATCAATGGTTAATGACTAGAGCAGACACCGAGTAGTATAGTGAGAACAGTATCTTCGATCTGCTCGATAATGCATATTAGATTAGGTTAGAAATCAGCAAGATTCATATATAGGTGGTCAGCCAATATTCAGTCAGGATAAGAGCACATCTAGAAACAGGTGAAGTCTGTCTTGCACTGTGATTACTGAACAGAATACCCGAAATAATGTAATTTTTAATGAAAGTTAGCAACAAGTTATTTATTGAAATTGCACATTTGATGCATGGCTGTCTTTCCCCAGAAAAAGTCAAACCTCGGAAACAAAAAGTCTTCAGTCTCTGAGTGTGCTGTCAGTCGGCCGCTGAGGATGGTGTGGACTCGGGCGCTGGTTGAAATTCACTGGCAACTTGGCAAGTCTTCCTCAGTCGTACATCATAAACCTCTAACATCAGCAGCGATTACCCCACGTTTTCAATGTTAGAACATACGTCTAAAAACTTCCTTTATATAACCTTCAGATTTCCCTTTAAATCACCTCAGAATTCTTAGAACAAAGTCACCACTTCTTTAATCTTGGTATTCTTGTATATTTGATGATATGTAAAATACATTTATATATGTCAATCTGTATAAATCTCTTAAGAACAGTGGTGCATTTTAATTTGACAAAATACAGCCTTCAATGGTATTTTGAAACAATGTCTTATGATTGTAACCTGGTGCATAATCAGAAATGCCTACTTCCAAACATATTCAAGCATGCTGAAAAACCAGTTCAGTAAACAATTCATATATAGCGAAGAAAAGTTGTGTTGAGAGCTAGATTACTTGGGGGAAATGAAGGACCAACCAAAATGAAATGACTGACCATAGTGAAATAGTTCACTGCTGAAATATTCCAGAGTGCCCTGTTTCTTAAACTACAATAATGCTGTATTCTTAACTGGGTGTTGTTGCTTTTACCATAATGCTTAATATTTGGCATTAAATTATCTAATATTTAAAAATCAAAGCTGAACATTTTACAAAAATGGTAAGAGGACATTCACATATGTGAAGGAAACATCATTATGTTTACAAAATTAATCTTAGGAGGAAAAAAGCATTCAGCATTACTACACAAGATATCTGTGGGTTAAAAAAAACAAGCAAGTTCAGAAGCATTTGGTTTAGATTGTTAGCTTCCATAATTCATCCTGTGGTTACAGTCTCTGACTAGCCTGAGAAACCTCTGGCCGTTTCAGTAATGCCTTTTAGATGGCTTTTCAGCCTCAGGTCAAATGCAGCTCTAGGAAAAGCTAAGACTACAGAATGAGGGGCTTGGGGCAGAGCCAGGGTTGGGTAACGGGGATGCCATCGTGTGTCTTGTGGGCAGCACACAGAGCTGTGCACAGAGGGAAGCTGGCAGGAGATGGGTGACTGAGGACCTTCTGGACAGGACGTCTACACAGGCCGTGTAGAAACAAACAGAAAAGCCTTGTCTTCTCAACATGTCCCAGCATGTTTCGAAGGATCTGTGGGCCTTAATCCAACTTACTCCTGCGGAGGGACAAAACAAAGAAAGTTGCCGAAATGTCAAATTACGATGATATAGCCATCTTGGTAAAGTTACACAGGTTGGCATGGTAGCTCAAGGTCTGTAACATTACCGTCTGCCTCGATTACTGAACATACTCTGCTATGCCAGTCTGAGAATGTACAGATCATTGGAATGCTGACTCATTTTACTGCAAAGAAATCATACTCCTGAACTTTGAGTACCTTTCACACGTATGAGCAGCAGAGGACAGTACGTTGAGCAGCTTGTCATTAGCATTTGATGTCATCCCCACTACAGTTAAAGGTTTATGGAAGATTCAGTCTAGAAATTGAGCATTTTGTGCATTAATAATTAGCTCTGGAAGTATCCTAAACAGTGCAAACTAGGAGTGGAGAGCAGCAGAGGTCAGCTGAAGTCTATTTATATGTATATATAGAAATTGCTTCCTGTCCTTGATCTGAGAGAGCAAACAGACCCCAGTCTCCACAGAAAATAAATTGGTGTGATTTGAAGGGAACCATTTCAGGAGGTCGAGCTGTGATTCCAGAAATCCAAAGGGAAAAGGACTATCCTGTCTCATTCCTCAGGAAGTGGAAAAATCACAAAGCTGACGGAGCCAACAGCCAGCGTAGACACGGGCTCTAAATAGGGTAACTCAACCAGCAAATACATCCCATAAAATCAAGCATATACAAGAAATATTCGTACTCTCCACTCATTTCACATAGAAACTTACGTTTCAGGGATGAGAAGAATCATGGGAGTCCCAACAGTCCCAATAACAAGTCCCAACAGAAGACCTGTTCTTTCCAAATCAAGCAATTCTCCGTCAAGAACAAGGGTTTCCAAAAATTTGGTGAAAACTTTGACAATGATGTTAAGCAATTATACGGTGCAGAATGATTCATACTGAAGATATTAAACCATTGAAACTAAGGCTGTAAGCCAGTAATAATGCTGATAAATCTTTTTAATTTCTTTTTTCACAAATCTGTAATATATTTATTATATTACGTGAGTAATGTAAAACAACAGCATGAAATATTGTAATATAAATGAAAAGATCTGATCAGCTGCATTCAAACTGAAAAGTATATCAGTCAGTTTTATAGGTAGAGTCCTTGGGAAACATCTACAGAAGCATTAATCACAGCTTCAGAGTTTGTGATATGAAGCTGATCAACTGGAAAAAAAGAACAATCTGGGTCTGTGCAGCTCTTTTAATGATAGAAATTTTACAGGTCGGCTCTGGCAGGTAAATCGCTGCCTTTAAGCTTCCTGACAGAAAAGTCATTCAGCATAAAGAACGGAATTGAAGATGCAATCTAAGCAAAAACTGCGAAAGAAACCATGTTTCACAACTTAATGCAGATCCGCTTTTCTTTCATACAAAGCAAAGCTCCCTTACTTAAAATTGGAGGTTCCCTATTTTGGTGTCCTGTGCATGTTAAGTTCTGCTTACATCAAATGTCAGCCATTACCTTTGGTGCCATTCAAACTGGAATGATAAGAAGCTACTCAAGGTCACTGCCTGCCCGACTAAGAAGCCTAGGAAGCGCACAATGTTTAAGGAGCAGTAAGGACGTTCAGTTTTCATCACTCTTCTATGACCTTCCACGGTACTTTGAGGGTTTTAATTGACCACGGGAACCCTGGAGCAGCAGTCACTTTTTATAGAGTGACAATTCATCAGGTGACCCTTCTAGAAGGCTTAACGGGAATGTGTGTTTAAAAATAGCACCACCTATCACCATCGAAATGTGAGCGATTGATCCTGTTTTTTGGTGTCAGCGACAGTCTGTTGAATGACAGCAACTCCAGATCATTATAAATGATCCAACTAAACTTATCCAAAGAAACTTATAATACAGCCATACAACTGTTTTATAATGCAGACACGTAACAATTCAGGTAAGTTGCTTGGGGCTAAAACTTCCTTAGTCATGCCTATAAAGCGTGAGAGTTTCAGTGAGGCTGTGCAGTCATGGTATAACAGTTTAGCCTTTGATTCATAAAGAATGCTAACAACATTGACAGATAATAGAAGATGCTTTAAAATACACGTAATATGCGTAATATTTTTTGACTATGTACTATATACTACTGCAGTATATGCTACTAGTATATACAACTAGTATGTGCTACAGTATATAAGATATTTCGGTAATATTTTTATTGTTCAAGCCTAATGAGGACGTAACTTTACATATTGATTCTGAGTATCGATCTGCTACAGCAAAACTAAATTAAATCAGGCACACACACATATTTTACAACACACAATGACTTGAGTAAGCAACACAACTTCCTGTGTGATTTGAGAATAAATGCACAGCAGTTTCTAAGGTCCCTTAGTCAATGAAAGCAAAGATCCAACCTTAGCAACCAAAGAGTCATCGAAAGACCTTGGAGATAAAGGCACAGATCAGGAGGCAGCCATAAAAACTTTGAAAAGACACTCAATATCCTTTTCAGCAGTCATTCAGCAGTAAGTAGTGGGAATGGTCTATCCAGGGATCTGGTCTACATCAGAGTGTCCCTCTAAAAGTAGCTAACAAGGAAGCAGCCAATCAATTGAAAAAATGGATAAATAAAATCACTGACAATGGATACACAGATTGGCAAGGAATAATAAACATACACATTTTATCTAATTAGAATCTAATTCCAGACTTACTGCCATGGCAAAACATTCTAATCATGTTTCTTCTGCTGCAGTTGTATCAACAATCATGGAAACTTCCCTAATAGAATTACATGTATCGTATGCAGACTACAGTAAATCAAGGAAACCTTCTAGATTGATTCCACCAAGAAAAGGGGTGTCCAACCTACATTGAAACATATGCTGAACCTCTTAAACCTCTGTTTCAACTGCTATATATAATTATATATGACAGTTAGATAGATAGATAGATAGATAGATAGATAGATAGATAGATAGATAGATAGATAATGGTTAAGAAAAAAATATCTGCATTATATTCACCAATAACAATAACTGACTTTTGCTCTGATAATAATTCTTGTTACTTCTCAGCCCTATCAGTCCTATTTCTCAAAGTCCCTCTGTAAATGTGGTACCACCAGTTCTCAAAAAGAATTTAATCTTCTATCATTCTGACATATTCAGCCAAATATTTTATAATTCAATACCCAATCAATAATTAATCAACTATGTACACACTGTATATACAAGGCACTTTTTAATTCTCTTAAAGTAATAACTGTCTGAAACGGTTATACTGTAACTAGTGTTCTTTCTCCATCTTCTGTTTGAACACAATCCTACAATACATAGTATGCAGAAATACGAGCCTATAATGTGTGTGCAACAGAACATGCATTCCAACCCAAAGCAGAACCTGGAGACCCATCTGACAATAACATTGCATTCCAGGGGCTGTAAAACTGCAGTAGAACTTTTATTACCCTAATTACTATACTCAGTACTACAGTTACTGTAATTACACAAGCATATTCATACAGGGACACTAACATATATAAAATACTATGCCTGTGGGGGAAGATTTTTTTTTTTTGGAATACAATAAACGACTTGCTGTCAGCTTACTAACTAAGCGCCTGCAGTTTCTAAACATCATCAATTCAAACATCAACAATTTAAAGATTATACTGCTGGAATTCCTTGGCGTTGGACAACTTTAAGGAAATTTACTCAGCAACAGAAATATTATGGGATTTATCTGTATGTCAATACAGAAGTAAATATCACTTTTAAATGCTACGTAAATACATTTTAGTTATTAAAAATTAGGCTAATTTGCCGGCTTAAATAACAAGGCTGCAGAAGCTCTATTGCACTTAATCACCATGCTCTGCTGCCTGCTTCTCCTTTTTTTCCTTCCCCAGCAAGTATTTTTCCTAGCAGACTTGCTGGCTCTCTCTCTAACAAAGGGATTTCTTCTAGAAGCCCCCTGCCCCCGCCTCTGTAACAGCTGCTCTCAGTGTTGTATCCCGAGTGACGACGAGTGTTTTTTATTTCAAAGTGTTTTTTTGGAACAGATGGCTGGGGGAGAGATTGGGGAATGTGCCAACATTGGGCTGGGGAGCGCGCCAATTCCTGCAGCGTGTGAGCTTTCTGGGCCCCAGCTCGCGTGCCTTCACCCTGCCCTCTGCCCTGAGTGGCGCCAGCAGGACTTCCCTGCTAGCGCTACGAACATCTGGTGTCTGGGACTGCCAAAAAAAGAAGCTCAGCGAGGTCCCTACTGAATGAGCGTACGCTGGGTTAGCACATTAACTCAGAGACAGCAGTGTGTGTGGGGGTGGGGTTAAGCTCACGCAGTTATGCTGGGACTAGTCATGTAATACACAAACAACCATTTTTCCGCTGCTAAGCTAATTTCACAACAAATACTCTGTAGAAAAAAAGCAGCATGTTTACAGGATAATTCAACACCAAGCGAGATTAACAGCATATCAGGAATAAAACTGAAACGGGAGTTTTGTCAAGAATACAGCTGAGAGCTGTCAGCTTGTGGCTGATAAAGGGTGTAAATGACCAGTCTGACTTTCAGCTTCAGTTTGTCATTTGCCAGAAAGGGCACAAACAGAAGGTCAAAGTGCTGAAGAGGACTGGACAGGACGACGTGGGAAAACAACAAGTGTGCAGTGGTTTTGAACGACAGTGTCAGGCCAGTGCTTCACCAGGAAACCCTCTGCAGCTCGCACTGTCCACATTAATTCCAACACACTGATTTCCAGCACTAGTCTTTCAAGCCCTTTTATAGCCGGCATTGTCCTTATTCCCTGAGGTACCATCTGCTGTCAGATCTCTTTAATTAAGTACTTTCATAATACATTCAGCTGTGGAACAAATTAAAATGAAACATTCCAGAATAAAGTCACTTCAATATATATATATAATGTTCCTAAAACGCTGTATTTTTATAAAGCTCATTGTGGCTGATTGTTATTTATTATTAACAGCTCTCCTGAAAATCGAATCTCTTTCAACTTCACTCCACGACTTTGATGTTGTTACTGTCATTAGCATTCAAAGGTATGGCTATTCTCTAAAAGTCCGAGGCTTTAAGAAAGCTGATATGGCCACAAGCTTCGGCAGAGAAGATTCAGACGAGGAGCTGAACTGAAAAGCCCAGATGAAGTGAAGGGATAGCAGTTGATAGTGGTTAAACTGTTAGTGTGGAAATGAAAGGCCTCCCAGCCGGAGCCTTATTCAGGCATTAAAAATCATGCTGATTTATAGCACGTCCTGACATCTGGCTCCAGGAGAGCGCTGAAGGAAGTTCAGCTCAAGTTGACATGACTTCTATTGTCATAAAACTTCACACAAACGCGCCAATCTGCTTCTTTATTCAGTTGGGCCCCTTTTTCCTCCCTCATTGAAGGGAAAAAAATTGGCTGAACATCCAGTTTCCTTTCAAACACCACTTGATGATGATTTCACTTAATGGGGTCCCTGTTAGGGGTCGTAAAGGAATGTCTTCCCTAATTAGGACGAGTGCATTCCACCCCTCGTTACCTTTACAAGTGAGAATACCAGATCTTTGTCAAACCCGGAATGAAACCCACTACTGCCTTCCAAGCCACACACAGCAGGGATATCGCACTCGGGACGGTTGGATCACAGTGCCAGATTAAAGCTGGTTAAGTCATTTGGAGAGGTCCCCAGACACTGGGACTTTGGTGGAGAACTCAGTTTTGGCTTTGGCAGTTTTTGGTCTTTTTAATGATTATGGAATAATTTCTTTTTGTAGCTAAGCAGAAAGGCAAAGCCTTCTATTTACCAGTCGATCTATGTTCCTACCCTCAGAATTTGGTTTCTTTTGCAGGGTGTCTGGGCTCAGACTTAGGTGAGGAGCTCGGACATTTGGGAGAGGCTCAAAGTAGAGCCACTGCTCCTCCGCATCGAAAGAGCCAGTTGAGGTGGTTCAGGCATCTATCTAGGATGCCTCCTGGACGGCTCCCTGGGGAGGTGTTCTGGGCATGTCCAACCAGGAGGAGGCCCGGGCTAAACCCAGGACATGCTGGAGAGATTATATCTCTCAGCTGACCTGGGAACACCTTGGTATCCCCCGGTGGAGCTGGAGGAGGTGGCTGGTGAGAGGGAGGTCTGGGCATCCCCACTTAGACTGCTGCCCCCATGACCCGACTCCGGAAAAGTGGCAGAAAATGGATAGATGGCTGGATAGGTGGATAGATGGATGGATGGAATAGTTTTACAATGGTTATTTTTGTTCACAATATGATCCATGATGTATCTATGTAACATGTTTGGTCCTTTCAAGCCTCTTAAATTACACCGAAGAGCAAAACGTACTGCAAGAATGAGAACCTGGATAACATATAACTATACTTCATATGGCCCATGAAAGCAGCGACACTGAGCGAAATAGGTTTACTTGCCCTTTAAGCTCTAGTCTTGTTAATCCTGTTAATCCACCAATCGGCGATGATGAGGCAGCATGTGCGTATGCTTCAGAAGTCACATGGGGAGGTGACTAAAGTTTGATTCAGAAAGTTGGGTTACAGCTGGGCATAACCCAAAGATTTTACATGCCAAATGGCCATAGTAAGCAGTGAGCTACGGGCTGACTATCACCCTCTTTAGCGTGCCACATTCCTTCGAAGACTCCATGCTCAGGTAAGACGAGGGGCCTACCTTCCTCTTCTTGGAGCGGCCCTCGGCCTGCAGCGTGCGAGTGCACTGTTCCACGCACTCTGTGAAGCTCCTGTTGCTGTGGTCCGGAGTGTAGTCCATATCAGCAAGCTGGGCCAAGGACAAGATGTAGTTGCAAGCGATTCTCAGTATAGCCAACTTAGACAGCTTCTGGCCATAGGAGTAGCAGGGTACCTGTGGAAACACCAAACAGCACACGTGATGTCCTCTGGGGGGCGGAGCCTGTAGCACCATGTCTGTGCCCTCAGGTATACAGGCCTCCTTATTCACAATAAGTGATTTATCTCTGATGTTTCAAAATCCAGCCTCTTTTAAACTTAATAACATGTAAATTTAAGTTCGACAGTAACACAAGCATATGACATACATTAACTAAATAAAACTATATTATAAAAACATGACACATTTGGATTTTGGAACAATAGACAGACTAACTATATGCAGCTCTTTAGAATATTTATGTATATGATCTGTTTTCCCTCCTTTAACCTTAAGGTGATTTTCTCCATCATGTGTGAAGAACCTTTTTTCTCAGAAACTGGCTTGCAAACCAGCAGTAAGACATCATAAAATCCACATTCACCATTTAGCCTACTAAATGTATAAACATATATAATGAAGAAAATTATGTTTTTAAGGTTGTATATGAACATTAGCTAAAGCATGAATAAGACATGTGACCAATATGTAAGAACACATTTTTAAGAATATATATCTGAGCCCCTACATAACTGTGAAATCTACATTTTTGCATAATCTTCAAAACTCACATGAAAAATGGGGGATTTTCCCATTACTAGTCTTTTAATTGATAGCCTACCTTTTCTTTTAGATGAATTTCAAAGCAAGGGGTTTCCTAACGTAATAGTGTTAAAATATGACATATGAACAATATCTAAGAACACGTTTTTAAGAATATATATCCGAGCCCCTACATATTCTACATATTCACGTTTTAGATTTTACATGTTTTTCAAGTTCATGAAGTGTGGCACAGAATAGATGAGTAATTTGGCACATGGTCAGCAAATGTCCATTAACGAGTTAGAGGTAGGAAACATTTTCATTACTTGTTTTTGTTATCCTAGCTTTCAGAGTACCATAAATTTCTGTGACGTATGTTTAGTGCAGTTAAAAACTTTACACGGCACAAGTAGGCCTAGATCATTTGTACATAATCTTACGTTTTTACACCATCTTTAAAACTCACATTACAAAAAGGGGGATTTTTTTCCATTAGTAGTTCTTTCAATTAACATATTTTCTTTAAATTAAATTTAATAGCAAGGGAGTTGTTAACGCAATAGTGTTAAAATGCATAGGTTTCTTGACCTTGCACTGTTTTGTGGCTGATTTCTATTATCTATGCATTATGTTTTTGTAGCTGAAATTCACTGAGCAGCAGCATCACGCATCAGCACCACGCGGAGCCCGTACCTGCTTGCGCAGCGCCTCGAAGGCGGCGCTGATGGTATGTACCCGGGTCCTCTCCCTGGCGTTCGCCAGCAGCCTCCGAGTCTGCTGGATGGCTTTGATCTCGGTGACGACGCCAGACGTTTCGGCCGGCCGCTTCCGAGGCGATGCTGTCGCCCGATCGCCGGTGTTGATGTAAGACGCCCTGGGGAGCGAAGAGAATGGTCCTTCAGAAGACCGCTGACACAATACAATCCGTGACTGGAAACGCTGGTCTTGCGCAAACGGTTGCCGGTAGTCAAAGCTTTTGACCTGCGGCGACGCATTACTTAAGGTGTCTTCTGCGTGGGAATCAGAGTGCAGCGACTGCAAGGAAAGACGCTCCGCTGTCATGGGGAAAGCACCGATTCTCATGTCGATGGCTGAGTTTAAGTGATCGGCGTTACATGCAGCCCCGTTAGGCTCCTGCAGCCTTTCCTCGCTTTGCCTTCTCGTTTCCTCAGTCCGCTTTACTCCTAACTCTTCCTCATCCATTTCAGGTTCGCGTTTGTAACTTTTCATTTTCTTAACGTGTTTCACCGGCTCTCTACTTTTTCGTTTGAACTTTCTGATCCCGTTTACGTCTTTGGCATACAGGGTCTTCAATTTCTCTTCAGTAACAGCCTGCGGATTCTTCATTCTGAGAAAAATGAGTCAGTCACCAGATCAAAATAATTGGTAATGACTAAAAACGCCTCGACAAATCTAAATAAAGACGGAAAAAAATTAAAACGATATATCTAGATATCAAGAATCAGATACTTTATTGCAACATATGCCTAGTGAGTAAACAGGCTTACTGATCTACGCGGCACCATTATCACCCCTTATATTAAATAATACATAACGCATACATTAAAAAACGCATAAAGTGCAGCGTGTTGCTCCTGTGGGCTCTGAATGTCATCTGAAGCCCTTGTAGCATTGCCTGCATTTTTGTGAATGTGCTCGAAGATTCATCTGTATTTGTTTAGCTTCAGTTTACATAGAAGCCCCTGTTGGTGAGATCAGTCAGCACGCCGCCTGCAGCAAGAAAGAGCGCTTGACAGCCAGTGAGTTTCAGTGCGCCTCGCAGACCGAGGCTACCGCGCTGCAGCACGCGCCTCTCTTGACTGGCTGTGTACAGCCTTGAATTCAAGTAAGATTGAATACAAAAATCGACTTTGTAACATTTTATTTTCTTACTAAAGGAAGTACTTAGTCACAAAAATAAACATAAAAAATGTTTTCACTAGACAGTCCTATTAAAAGCACGGGCATGAGATTGGAGTGCATACTTGTAGGCAGAAAGGGATTCAGTGAGTAGGACGTCAGTCCATGACGGGGCACAAACACAAAATAAAGGAAGTTTAGAGACACCAATATGCACAGACCACATATCTCTGAACTGGGAGGAACCACAGCCACCACACTCGCAGAGCCAGGGAAGCATTCAAACCCACAACCTCCTCTGTGGAAAAGCCACAGTGTCACCCACTGAGCAACTGAATCAGCATAACTAGCTTTCATTTTATTATTGGTTCAATTCCTCAGCCATTAACAGATTAACTTTGTGATCTTTAAAAGAAGGCAAATGTAATACAGTTCATCTGTATGAGATTTTACCCTGCTGATTTAATATGTTCAAATAATTTGATATTCATACATTACATTTGGCAGATGCCTTTATCCAAAGTAACTTTTGAGGAAGCAGTGTCCCTGGAATTATTGGGGGCTGAGGGTCCTGCTTGTGAGCATAGTGATGAAATAGGGAATTTGAACCAGCAACCTTACAATAATATGCACTGCATCCTCCCCCACTGAGCCATTAATCCTAACGCAGCGCTCCACTACAACTTTATTTAATTAATTCAAAGGAGAATTTTTTTCATTAACCCTAAAGTATAAAAAAGTAAGATTTCAAATGTGTTTCATTAAGTTCTTCAGTCAGATAAGCACTGTTGATTTTCCAGGGAATGTTCACAAAAATAAAGATGAGTCCTTGATTCTTTGCAGGGAAACTGGTCAGAGTAAAACTTCTGAGAAATTTCACGATGATGCAGTCTTACACAATAAGTGATCCAGGGTTGTGTTTAAGTAGGAACAGTTGCACAGCTGGGAAGTCATTCTTTGTTCTTATGCTGGTCAGGGTGCCCCCCCTCCCCCCCCACAGTGCCAAGAGGAGTTACTGAGGAGGACGGGAGAGCAGGTTAGACTGAACACACTAAGCGAGAGTTACTGGCTAGTCAGGACCTATGAGCTGCCCTTAGCTATCCTGAAATCCAACTTAATTATTCTGAATCTGACTCACTGTGAATAGGAGATAATGAAATAATACAGGTATGGCTGTGGTTACGCAGATACCACACTGACAGACAGCTGCTTAGTGGATCAGGACTGAGTATTATAATAGGTCACTGACTGATGTGCATCGTTTTATCTTGTCGACAGTGTGATATTAGCTGCAGTAGCTAAATAATAATTGTAATGTCATTTACCGAAACAGAGTGCTGCTTGAGGGTGGCATGGTGGTGCCGTGGTTAGTGCTGTCGCCTCACACCTCTGGGACTGGGGTGCGAGTCTCTGCCAGGATTGCCAGCTGAGGCTGATAGGAGTTACCAGTTTGCCCGTAGGTGTGAGTGTGCCCCATGATGGGTTGGCACCCCATCCTGGGTTGTTCTCATACTTGTGCCGATAGGCTCCAGACCCCTTGTGACCCTGAAAAGGACAAGCAGTTTCAGAAAATGGACAGATGGATGGAGTGCTGCTTGATCATCAATCAGTCATTTAATGACTGTTGACCATTTGTGGTATATGAGACCTGTTATGAAGGCAACTTTTAAAGTTGCTGAATCTATGCCTGACTTAAATCCTTCGACATACAAGCTCATTGTTTTTATGGATTACAACTTTACTGCTTTTTTTAAACCTACATCGTAGATTGTAATTCCTAGAACGGCAGCATGATGGTGCCAAAATCACTATAGTGGTAGCATGGATGGCTAAGGAACAAAGAGAATCAGCCTTCATCTTTTAGCTGTAATTTGGCATAATTGATTAATTTTTCTCAATTTAATTTCTCAAAAACACGTAGAGATATTGAATTAAAAAACAGAATAGAACTTATGCACATAACAGACATAATAGTGGTGAGTGTTATGTAATCTTGAAAGTTAATGTTCAGTGAAGACCAGGGGAAATGAAGGAGATGAGACTCGAGTCACTTGGTTAGTTTTAAATGTTTGTTTGGAGTTTGGCTGTGTCGCTCTGTGTTTCTCACTTGGTTAGTTTTAAATGTTTGTTTGGAGTTTGGCTGTGTCTCTCTGTGTTTCCGTGGGTTTCCTCTGGCTATTTCGGTTTTTGTGCAGAATTATAGAGACATCTTTTTGTGTGCCCTGCAGCTGGAGTCGGACACTCTGTGGCTAAGGGGGCAGTGTGTGGCTCAGCCCAAATTACTCCAGGGACTAGAGGACTGTGCCTCTCAACCGTGTGTCACTCTGAATAAAAGAGTCTCTTAAATAAATGTAAATGGACCAGCATCTTGTCCAGGATGAACCCTGCTTGCAGATTCGCTGCAACCATGCCTTAGATGACTGGTTATAAATTACGGATGAAATGAAAAACTCACTATAGGCAAAAGTGGCAACAACGCATTAGGGTCCAAGGTCAAGCAACCCCTTGTATTTTGCAGGCCACACAACAGTTTGTTACCTGAACAATAAGCAATGGTGATGCTGGGGCCTACCTGTCAGCCCTCTGGTCGGCCAGCTGCTCAAAGTGTAGTGGTGTTCAATCTGTTCTATGGGTCATCATCTGCTGTGGGACTTGCACATCTGCCACAAGTGGTGTCCTGCTGCTGGGTGGAAAAAAGAAGCAGATCCTTAAGAATAGTAGAATTTGACAAACCTTTATAAAGAAATACAGTATGCACAACAGCACCAACAATGATAGCCAGGGGAAGCTAAATAGGGTTAGGCTGACTAAACCAAAATAGTAAGGCTTTAACCTATGCTTAAGTACTGAGATCAAAGCAGTGACAATCCCAGAAACTTGGAGTCCAAGAGCTGAAAGCTACACCACCAAGATTTTCTTATAAATAACAAGAAGACCTGCATCCTGCAATCAGACAGTGTTTACACACTGTTCATGTCGATAGGCTTGGCTAGATAAGGGATGTGACCTTTCAGTGCCTTTGGAGAAGAACTTTGAAGTTCACTGAGAAATCTTTGAAGAAACTTGCGCACATGTGATTATATTTGTAGTTCTGGTTGGAATTCCTGTAGCATTCTGGGCCTCCTGTTAGCTTTATTGTGTCGTCCTGATTGATTGTTAAGGGTACCAGCAGATGAGACCCAGGGCAGGGGACACTCCAGATGGGATGCCAGTCCATCACAGGGTGGGTGACACCAGTTGGCTGCATATTTTGGGATTTCAGAGTGGAGGAAGTAGCCCTGGGGGTGCTAACCAATATGCCTCTCTCAGACCCATCACAACATCAGTGCAGATTATAATTATTTCATTTAAGATCATTTTCAAAATAAATTGCTTAGTCAGAGAAGTGTAAACATTTAACAAAGACTATGGAACTGACTATGGAAGGTAGGCCATCCAAACATTATTACATTTATGCTTCAGATAAAATATCCATACAGGTTTTTGGCTCCAGCTGCTAACTCCCATGCACACCATAGAATAGAGGTTTATGTCATTTTATATTTATTTGGGTCATTCTCACGAACCAGAGAATTTTTTCAGGAAAAAAAATGCAACTAAGCATTGTGTTATTTCATGTGGAGCGATTGACATCACCTTATTTTTTATTAAAGTTTTAAAAGTTATTTGTTGCTCTGATTTAATCATTTTTAACCATTTTCCCCAAACAGGCAGCCAAAAGTCTCATTACTATAAAGTTTTTAAAGTCATATAACACAAAACTAGATGAAATGCTTATAAATCTTTCAACTTTATTGCTCAATAAATCAATTTGTATGGTAATATGTTTTTTTTGGTCAGTATTTTGTTAGTTTTGTCATTTTTTTCTCATCACTGTAGCTTTTGCCCTGGATTTGGTGAAATACTTTACTGTTTATTACTGAAACAAATGGTAATATAGTACTGTAAAACCAATTAGCTACAGCAAAGAAGCAAAACTGTCATTTCAGGCCACAAAGTTGCATAATTTCAGTCTGTCTTCAAACTAATTTTAAAAATGAGAGAATATTTATATGTTAAAACTAAAGTAATGGCAGACTTTTACAAAACGTGCCTGTTACTCCAAAACTAGGGTTCAATGAGTAGCCAGTTACATTTGGTGAGTATCATCTGTCATTTAGAAAGTAAAATAGTTCCGGTCAGTGACATTGGGTTAAATAAGAAGCCTTTCACTGTAAAACCATGAGGATGTTTTGAATTTACTGTCCGTGGGATCATAGAAGGCGGCGGCCTGGTGCTGCAGTGGGATCATAGAAGGCGGCGGCCTGGTGCTGCAGTGGGATCATACAAGGCAGCGGCCTGGTGGTGCAGTGGGCTCATTGCGGGCTTACAGCCCCAGGGGCTCCAATTCTGCCTTGGCCCTTTGTGCATAAAATTTTCATTGTTCTCCCACTGACTGTGTGGGTTTCCTCATGGTACTCCAGCTTCCTCCCACAGTGCAAAGACATCCAGCTAGATTAGCTGACATCTCTAAATTGCCCACAATGTATGAGTGTGTGTGGCTGTGATGCACTGGAATTTCATACATTGTATTCCTTGCCTTATGGCCTGTGATTCCTGGGATAGGCTCCAGGCTTATTGCTGCTGTGTGGATGCACAGTTATGCAAAATTTGTTAGGTCAAATAAGATTATTATCATAATGCCCCCCAGTGGAATGTTTGAACTTCTGTCTGTTCTGTCTGTTCAGTGGTGTTCGGTGGTGGTTTGATGGTTAGAGAAGCGCCCTTATAATCGAAAGATTGCAGGTTCAAATCCCCACCAGCAAGTCACCACTGAAGTACCCTGAGCAAGGTACAGCCCCTGAGCACTGCTCCCCGGGTGCTGAATTAGCTGCCCCCTGCTATGTCACAAAAGTCACATATGGGTCGAATGCAGAGGACAGATTTCATTGTTGCGCACTGTGTGCTGTGGTGTGTTGACAATGACCACTGATCACTAAATTCTAAAAAAAATAACTGTGTATTTTGCTTATAACTGAATCTGGAGAAGATGGATGCTATGCCAGCTGCTTGGTCGATCTGGCAGTTGAGATGAGTGTGAGACCAAAGGACAGGAAGCTGGTTGATATTTGCTGAATTGTGATATAAAACTCACAACACATTCAAATAGGATGGAGACCTTATAAAACCTTGAATCTTCCTAAAATTCAACCCGGAAAACATTTAAATTTGCAAAAATGCTAAGTCTCTAACCTTAAATTTAATTGTCCATAATTCAAGGTTATGTCTAGTTTATCCATTACATAATGTTTATATAGCAGATAAATTTATACAAAGTGATATATGTATTGAGAAAGCTGGGTCAGACTGTCTTTGGACCAATCGGGAGTGATATCTCTCTGCTGATTATGGGTTTTGACCCAATGACCTTCTGATTACAGGCACATAGCACTAACCCACTGGACCATGCACCATCCCCACAGCACTGAAACAGGAATAGATAAACTTACAACATCATTTTTTAGGGGATTCATACTGACACATAGATCCTCTTGGATTGTTGGGATCTAATATTGTTAAACCTAGTGTGGACAACCAAGGTGGAGATTTCATTGCTGGTCGAAAGGGAAGCTAAATACAATGCTAAATGTCAGGGTTGGCAACTCACTGTGTTAACATTTAACGCTGTGTAAATATTTAGGGGACTCATGCGGCCTGTGGATGAGAAAAAGGGTCGTAGAGCGCTTGGCTTAGGTCTGCTGTCAGGACACATAGGCAAGCATCTAGCCAGCAGTGAACATTACAGTACAAACTCCTTCATTTAGGAAGCACCTCGATCTGAAACTCAAACCACACAACTCACATATAATGTATGCATGTGTGAAGTGACAGGTGTAGCTGTTCACACAAACAGTCACTCAAAGGTGCACAGACTGCATTTCTTATTTAAGCTGACTGTGAGTGTCAGGTAATGTTAGATATGAGTGGTGTTAATAATTAAATTACTATTTCTTTTGAATTAGCAGACATTTGTCTGATGTTAATAACAAACAGAAACATGTATTAGAATAGAGTAACAATATTAAAAATAGTGCAAAGGACTAAAACATGGCCTTGTTTTGCAATTGAGAGGGAAAGCATATCTTCCTGGTAACTGCTAAGTCTCCTCTTATCCAATCAGGCCTTGGATACAGGCAGGGTCGGCTCTGTCTATAGGCAGCCTAGGGCCCCCCAATGACCTGCATTGTTAGGGAAGTGAAATGATCATCAGTTTTCTTGGTAGGGGGGCCTTTCAATTAAAGCCCCTGAAAAGGTAGAGCTGGCCCCGGATAAAGGAATGACAGGAATTGATAGCACACTGAAACACAGCAACAGGGCTTGAGTTACAGAAATCTGGGGAACAAGAAATACATCTGATGAAACTTTTTTCAAAACAACAGATCTTCATGAAGAAAGGGTGAGAAAATAGGAATTCAAGGGCAGAGTAAATGTAAATGATCTGGAAGAAGAGTCATTACAGACCATACAGATTGACCTACTCAAATCCTCAGTTTCCAAACCAGTCTTGTGGAAGGCCAAGACAGTCCGCATTTACCCTGGCAGCTGAAAGGAAACGAAAATGTGGACCATCTGAGGGTCCCAGGCAACTAGTTTGAGAAACACTGCTCTACACCCCATACTGGTAGTAACACATTATTGTAATCCCACTACTTTTGGCTGTAACAAGTAATATAACGAATTACCTATTCAAACTAAAAACTGCAATTAAAGATACTGAAATTGAAATCCTCTCACTACTCGTCACTTTTGTCTTGCGTGAAAATATTAACAGATCAGCGAAGCCTTTCCCCCTGACATCAATCGACCTCACGAGGGTTCAGTGAATGGGTGATATTAGGTACAGTGATAAAATTTGACAGTTGAATTGTCTCGCAGTTTCACAGCAGTAACTCTAAAATAATGTAGCTACCCAGACAAACATACATGCTTTGGCGCTATGTGTCTGTGATGCTTTAAAATTCATCGGCAAAGCATCTCCATGTCAGAGACATTGCTACAGAATATGTTTATATACTATAGCGCAGATGTTTACCCCACATATAGGCATACTGTTCAAAATCATATACCACACAAACAATTTAACTCGTTAGAAGTTATACATTTATTATTTTAAACACTGATAACATGACTAAAGCAGTAATGATAGGCTTAATTATGTTGAACAGATTAAAGAAAAATAATTGAAAAAAATGCATCTGCCAAAAAACACATTAACTTATGTAATAACACAGGACAACAAAAAACATTTTTTAAAATCATCAGAGACCAAAACACATTTTTACGAATCAGTTTTTCACGCTCATTCTATATCTGATTTCAGTTTTTTTCTGTCACGTCAACTTTTTGATTTATGAGTAATCCTAGTTAATACCGTAATTGCAAGTATTGTGTACTAAAGCAAAAACATCACTGTAGTATAGGGTAAAATATCTTTAGAGCAAAATCAAATAGACAGTGGGCATAAAGAAATTGAAAAGTGTTTGTTAACCACCATTGTTTCTTCAAAAACACTTTGAGTTTGTTTTTCTTGTGTACACCATGTCTGGATTGTCGCGGTACAGCATCCAGCAGTAGTCGGCCATCATGTTTTCATTCCAGAAACCTTGGTATCGATGCTCCATTGACTGAATGTCTTGATGAAAATGCTCATCACTCACCATTTCAAGATTCTCTGGAAAGAACTCTAAATGGGAGTGCAAGAAGTGTATTTTGACATTCGACAGCCCAGTTTCTTGTATGAATCAAGCATATTCTGAACTCCTTCCTTGTATGCTGGAGATTTGTGGTTTCCCAGAAAGTTTTTGCATAGCCACTTGCATCCCAAGCTTCTAGCTCAGATGCTGAGAGCGATTTCCTAAAACCTTCATCCTGCAAAACAGACTTGGTCTGTGGACCTATAAATATCCCTTCCTTAAGTTTTGCAGCGCTTTTGTTTGGAAACTTCTCAGCCAGTTATTGAAAACCTTGTGAATTAACTTTACCCATGGCTTTGCAAAGGTTCTTTATCAATCCCAGCTTGATATGGAGAGCAGGTAAAAATACTTTACGTGGATCAACCAGAGGCAGAAACTGAACACAGTTGATGCTGTCTGTCACCGCTGCCTTCGATTTCCAGGACGATGACCAAAAAATTAAAACTTGAAAGTTAGATTTAGTATTTCTTTTGAAACAATTCAAGAAGTAATAAAAAAAATTGTCGAGACGCTTACATCAGCAAAACGAAACCTGAGGCACAACTACATAGTAACATGCACAACACTGTCTACATGATACTAGGTCTCATTTGCCCCTTGCATTTCGAGAAAAAAACCCATCAAAATCAAAGCTGTTTGATCATCTAAACTTTTTAGTCATACTGATGTACATATATTGTAAATTAACACACTGCCAGAAGGCTATTCAATCCTTTTTTTTATTTTACTGTTTTGTTATTTTTTATTTTGTTTGTTTACTGATAAATTAGTCCCAGAAGGTGGCATTTCCCACCAAAAGTGGCATTTACTGGTCAAAGAAGGAGTCTGTGACTCATCCAGTGTCTAATGTGCTTTCAGCACCACTATATCCTCCTGAGACCCTACCCATTCATTTATGTCCATTGGAGTGGTCATTTTGTTTTTGCATATATCTTTTCACTGATGTAAGGAAACATATTTATTCCTGTTGTACACTAAAGAGGACATGCTGTGAAATTAAAAATAAAAATAAATTTGAAAAAAAAGATATCTTATTTCCTCCAAAGACATAGAAAATCACAATTAACTTAAAACTGGAGGACACTTTTTTCCCTTGGGTCTCAGGAGGATATTAAAATGCAAAATGGTCATTAGACAGCAAAAATAGTTGTTGTATGGTTTTTATTTAATTGTAACATATAATAAGAATGAGTCCTGGCTTACAGTAATAGCAGTGCTATAACTAGCTGGAATGATTTGTTACTGTGTTGATAATGTGTTGAGTTATATTGAGTTTTTGACTAGTGATTAGAATGACTAGACTCGGTTTTCTTACTTTCCTAATTTCATCTTAATGAATCTGAGAAGATGGACAACTTAGAGACACTCATTAGTTTAACTGCGTGTCTTTGGACTGTGGCATGGGGAGAACATACAGGGGGAGAACATGCAGGCTGCGCACACACAGGGTGGGGATGCGACCTGACGCTGCAGCAGTCCTCCCCACGGAGCCCCACGCTTCCCGTCAATTTGCTCATGTTCCATCAAAGGCTGCTTGAAATACCAAATACTACCTAAAATAACTGGGGCTTATAATTTGTAAAAGGCTTCTGTTAAATTACAACTTGAGTTTTTTCCCTAGCTGATAATGGATTAAACAGACACATTGTTTGATAATATTTCTTTGCATAATAGAGAACTGCACTGTTTCCTGAATCACCCAGCTTCTCTCAGCTGGAAGTTATACAAAAACAGGAACAATAAGAATTTTGGAAATTACTGATTTCGACAACAGCATGAACATAGACCTTATGTCCCAATTATTCAAATAAACACCCATCCATTTTCTATAACCACTTGTCCTATTCAGGGTCACAGGGGTCTGGAGTCTATCCAAAAGGCTATGAGCACAACGCAGGGAACAGCCCAGGATGGGGCACCAAGCCAGCACACTCATATCCATAAGCCATTTGGTATCTCTAAGTCACCTTAGCGTGTTTTTGCACTGTGGGGGGAAACCCTATGACAACACAGGGAGAACATGCAAACTCTACACACATGGAGTTTGGCAGAGACTCAAACCCTGGTCCTTGAGTTGGGAGGCAACAATGCTAACCACTGCTCCCCATTGAAATACACGACTATGACTAAATACAGATATGTTGTAATATCAAATAATACTGAACAAAAACAATAGTGTCTCCCTATTACTAGGGTTTGTAATGCTCTTCATAACCAGCAAAAGACTGATAAAGTTCAGTTGCAATTGCACTGGTGTTTCTTCTGAGCCATGCATCATCATTTAGTTCACTCCCATTTCCCCAAAATTCTTCAGTTCTCTGGAAAAGCAGCCTTCCGGTCACCAAGAACCAGCTGTGAATATCTGCACTTTCTGAGTTACACTTGCCTTCCTCCTCTGTTTCAGTCGGTTTATCACTTAGGCAATTCAATAGCTTTAGCACAGAGACATGTCTGTTCCTCTGCTGGCTGTCCTGTAGAATATGATTAAAAAACGGAACCGTCAAGCAGTAATGAAATGGGTGTGGACGAGGCGAGTCGGCGCGGTGGACGGGCCCTTCTCATGTGGATGTCAGTAGAGAGGACCCACAGCTCACACTGCTGCTTTTTTTAAACACAAAGGGCTCCAGTTGCTCCTGGGCGAGGTGCCAAGCCCACAGCGACCTGCTGTTTCCCCCTGATATTACATTCCTCTGGAATGTCCTTTGCCCTAACTGACGCCAGCCCTCCACAAGACCCCACAGAGCAGCCATGTCCAGCTGGCACCAAGGCCGCGTTGCTCTAAAGGGACAATTCATAACTCCCTTAAAAGGTCTCACTATTTAAATTCAGGAGGCTGTGCACAGTCCCTCCCCTATCTAATGGCGTCCTGCAGTGGTTCTTAGTCATGTGCTTGAGGGCTTTCTCGTGTGTGCGTGCTTTGAGTTGGTCAGGGATGATATAATGCATGCATGAAATACAACCTTTCCTCATTTTTTATTTTGCACATCTAAATATATATCCTAGGAGTCTGAAGAGATGAAAGGTCAGTGTCATCACGCATTCCAGTCCATCTGAGGAATCGTCTGTTCCTCTCCGGGCCGATTCCACCGACAGCCAAGCCACCAGCCTAGACTCCCCATCTGCCACACCTATCTCATCTCTGAGGCTCACAGCTTGCTTTGCATAGCTGCTGATGTAGCTCGCTACAGATGAGACCCATGTATCTCCACTGTGGGTGGCCTCCTCGCTAGTGAATTTACAGGACGCTCCATCGCCAGCCCAACACCTCCCCCTGCCAGGAAAAGCAGATTATCTGCAGCTGATTCACACTTGAGTCTAGTCCAAGGTGTAGGCAGTGCAGAACAGCTTTTACAGATGCTCTTGAATTTTAAATCGTATTTTTCTTTACATTTCCAACTTCCAGAACTGAGATCTAACCAATGTCAGGTAAATACTGTAACCACTACATAATGAATACAGTTAACCTATAATGTGTCCCTTGATGGAAGAATAACTGTCCAACAATAAAAATCCTTTATATAATAGAATAGAATAGAGTAGAGTAGAATAGAATGCCTTTATAAGCACAAGGTACACAAGGTACCTCAAAATGCAATACAACTCCTCGAGCAGTCAGAAATAGCTTACACACACACACACACACACAAGAACATGAATGAATACGAAAATACTAAGTATGATATTAATTATGACCATGGCATAATAGTATGTCTAATATAAAACTAAATACAATGAAATGTTTGGGTTTCAATGAAATTATATGGTTTTAAAGTATAGTACTAAAAACATCTGGCTTGATGTTTATGACAAAAGTGAGCTAAAATACTAGCAATCTGATGGCAGAGCAGCTTGGTGTGTCATTGATTTGCATTGTGGCTGCACAATTTGAAGGTCATGAGCTCGATTCCAGCTCTTTCCAGTGTGTATGTCCACCCCATGTTTGTATGGGATTTCGCTGTACACTTCAGTTCCTTCCTACAGTCCGAAGACATGGATTTGGGTAATGTGGTGCCCAAACTGAGTGATTGTGCACCCTGCAATGGAGTAACACGCCTTTCAAAATGTCCTCTGCCTTACGTCTTTTGATTCTTGGAACAGACTTCAGGCTCAGAGTGACTGTGAACTGAAGACGTGGCTGTGGAAGGTGTATGGGCGATGCTGCTAGTGTCACTGCACATTCCGCCATAACGCACATGGAGTAATCAGACTCTTAACCTCTGTTAAAGTCTTCAGAGTTAAAGCCTTCAGACCTTTACAGTTTGCTATAAATGCCAGTGATTCATAGTCATGTAGATTATGAATGTTTTCAAAGTGATGATGTCTGCTTACTGAGGAGGTCATGCAAGTTCTTCACGTCCAGCCCTCCCCGAAAACCATGCTTGTGGCCAATAGCAACATGAAAAAAAAAAACCAAGCAGACTGAGCGATGTCAGCATAATAAAAGACGTGGGGTAGATGATACACCCAACCGCGTTGAATCCCAAGGGACTGTCAATAGCAAGTGATGGGTTGGCACAGCTAACGAGGCCGGGGCAGTGCAACATTTGGTGCTTAGTGGCTTGGTTTTCACGACGGCTTCGGTATGTGAACAGTCTGTGCTGTGATAACATGCCGTTTTAATGCTGAACATGATCTAGTAGATCATCCCATTAAACTCAGTATTCCCATTACACTGATATTTGCCAGTTTTTGCAACATTTTTATGACAATGAGATTCCACACTTGATGTAAACATGGAGGCAGATATGTGAGCTAACTATGGTACGCCGGTGCACAGTACAGTGTTACGATGATCTAGTCTTGATGTTATGAATGTGTGAACCAGCATTTCCATGTCATATGGAGATGGCTTATTCCCCCTGATAATGGTGGCCTTGTTAACAAATCCAGAAGATATGAAGTTTCAAATTTTAAGCAGAAGCTTGTTCAATAACCCTGTTTGTGCAGAATCAAGTAAGCAAAATACATGCTCGTAAATAATTATGAAAAAAGTCACTAAATTATGAAAAAAGTCACTAAATAATAATTAGATGTAGAAATAATATGATATAGTTCTTGGAAATATGTGCACAGTAGATAACAGATAAGCTTTAAGAGATAAAACATATTTGGTTATACTCTTGGATCTGAGAAGGTAAATAAAATTTCAGTAATAAATTAACAGGGCACAAATACTTAGTAATAACTCAGTTACTACTCAAGTACAAATCATGAACAAATCATGAACAAATATAGTTGCTACTTGAGAAAAAAAAAATGTGCACGAGATCAGTGTTTTTCTTGTTCACTCAGGAGTTCCTTAGAAGTTCCTTCAGTGGTTCACAAAGGTTTACAGAATTAACAGATATAGTAAGAAATATTTTAAGTGCTTGAGATAAAAGGTGTTATACATGAGATATACATGAGATTACTTATGTTATTCATGACTTGTTCCTTCAGTAGGTCCTTCAGTTTTTCACGTGTTTTCAGAGTGAACAGACATAATAAATATTGTAACTACTTGAGATAAAACATGCGTCATGATTCATCAATGATGAATTGCTCAGTCGATTAAAACTCGTTAATTAATACATGACTAATAGTATAATACTATTTTATTTGTGCCCCGTCAAGTAAAGTGTTACCAAAATGGCTTTCATAAAGTCACTGTCTTATGAATATTCTGAATTCCAGATAGTTTACCAAAAACAACCTTTTGAATTATTTGTATTATATTAATTCTTTGCAAAGAGACGCATTTTGACCCGTTTGGAAGGAGTGTTGTACTTCCTCTTGCCTCTCCTCAGATATTAAAGCACCAGTTTAGTGTTTTAATATCATTTGGCTGCTAATACATTGTTTGACCAACAAATTAATTTGTTTTTTCATTCACAGCTTTCCTAACAGTAATTTGCTGAGCTTTAATCTGAAGGGAGATATATGATGATAGAAGATATTTGCAACAATATGCATTGTTCAAATGCTTCTAATATTCAAGAGAAATCACACAGAAATTCCTGATAATACTGTTTCAAATGATACATCTAAATACTAATCTAGAGTATGAGTCTGCAGACTGCTCCTACTCTGCCACTGGCCAGATAATGCACAAGTTCCCAGGCTAATACTGCACTTTGCCAGGCTCTATATTCCACAAATAGAACAGTCAGAAATCACGTTAATTTTTCCACATGTAAATTGTGAAAAAATTACTTTCAAAAAGCACTTAAAAATAATAAAAAAGCACAAAACAAATATTACTGTATAATAATGATAATGAAGAAGAAGAAGAAGAAGAAGAAGAAGAAGGAGAAGAAACAACAACCATGAATAAGTGGGGTCTGTAGATGAACATGTAACTAATTAAGTCATAATCATCAGATGGGCTCCTTCCAGTAAGAGACCTGTTCCAGATCTGCCCTCTATTAATTCCAGGTGAATGTAGAGGAAGGAAAGCAGAGAAAAAAACATGAGTGAAGAGAAGGAGAAGTACAGCAAGAACAATAACATACTTTGCACTGTTTTGAGATCCTCTCTGTACTGTAATATGCTTGGGAACTTAAGATTTTACCCCCGGCCTCAGGAATTCAATGTGTTTGAAGTAAATATTTGGGTAAGAGGTGAAAATTTGTCCAATTCATAAACCCAATTTACCTAATTCCATCTCTTCCCGCTACAGGAGGAAGCTCACATAACTCAAGAAGAACTTGCAAGCTCTTCACTCCCACAGGGTATGAAAACACTCAAGGTGGAGGTGACAGCTCTAGCCAGGGAGCCACCCTGCCAGCGACCGGCCTTCCTGTGACACCAGGAAAGCCACAGCAGGGTATAGCTGACACCAATGTTCCAGCCAATGTTCCAGCCAATGTTCCAGCGTGAACATTAAGGCATGGCTGTTTTACAAGAGTGTTTTCTTAGATCAATGGGAACATTTAAATGTTGAAAATATTTTAATAAGAAGGGCAAGCATTAATTACCTCTGCCTCTAAGGAATCCAGATACAAAACTGCTTCTGAGCTGGACAGGCCTGTAGGGATTGTGCAAGCTGGTCGAGGAGGTAGAGGCTGTGGGTTATTAGCATTATCAGGATAACTGTTAGCTTCTACATTAATATTTTATGGCTGTGGGGTTTGTTGGTTGACCTCATTACAACTGAAATATTTGTGTTGCTGGTAGCACTAAAATAATGTTGTTTTCTAAGTATCCTTGGATTTCCTTGTCAAAACTGTATAAACAGTCGATTCTTAATCAACCTGTATACATGTCAAAATGGCTGATGTTTATTGTGAGAGTAAGCCATCAGGAACTTTTCTACTGATATTTTTATGGAAATTATATGTTCGGAAGATTTGGGAAAACAAATCAAATCAAATATTGCAAGTGTGAAGGAAAGTTTGCTGGCGGACTGTCATTAATGTTTCTGTTCATGTTTACTTTGCAATTTCTTCAGCTGGTTGGCAAATTAAACAAGCTGCTACAAGGTGGCGCTGTTACGCAAGTAAGGTATTGCAGTAAGTGCTAAATAGTATAAATAAAATCATAACAAAATAATAAAATTTAAAATACTATTTAATATACTGGAGTAAATAAATGGCTATTGCTGTTATTTGATGTTTTTTCCTTAATGCTTTAATAGAGTCTTGAAAAAGTAAGCTTTGATCTTATTCGAAAAAGCCTTCTTATAGGAAAGTAATGAAAAACATGGGGTTTGTTATGGGTAATTATACCTACATCCACCTGTCTGTTAGCAGACAATGGACAATGCTACCTGAATTGCACAATGTGCAGGGAACCTGTACTGAGACACTGGATTTCATTTTCCTGTCAGAGACAGAAGTGGTCTCAAATAGGTCTTATTTAGAAATGGTAATGATATCTTGCAGTCAGATGCAATTCTTTACCACCACAGACATCTCTAAAATGTCCTGATTTGACAGTTTGGCAGATGACTAAGTCAAAATATATAATTGAAATGTTTTATAATGTTAATAGAATAATGAAAAAGCAAGGCTTACATGTTGAAGAAATTGATTAATTTCAAAGACTTAACAAGTGACTATGAAGAGAACATTTTGTTCTTGTCTCTAATTTGATTTTAAGCTTTGCTGATCGGCGAGGTATGAGGGAGCTCCGTTTGTGCGTGGCTTTAGAGCAATCTGGCAGAGTGTTGGCGCTGTGGCGTAGTTAACAGGGGCAGCCTTATTTATGAAAGGCAAGTATAAATAGCGTAAGAAGATAGCGCCTGGGGTCATGTGGTTGGCGCCACAGAGCCACATGGGTAGAGAGATGAGATAGCTGGTGTCGCCACGGGCTGGCCTGCACTGAGACACTCCGAAAGGTCATATTTCTGAAAGCAATATGACCATAATTCAGCAGCTAGAGACCTGCCTCGGCCGCTGGTCTATCATATAAATTGTTATACAGATAACAATTAGCAGCTGCCCTTTTCTGGCCTTTACTCAACCAACTGCATCTTATCATTAAGTACAGATGGTTTTGTGAGCGATGTGAGCAAAACCCTAATGTCAATTCCTACTGTTTTGCGGAAATGGTCAAGTAAAATCAAGGATAATCTGAAATTCAAGATTATTTATTTGCCTTTTGTACATTTGTATACATAAGAAATATTACATAGCAGAATTAGACAACAAAGCAAAGGCACTTACAAACATCAAACAAGTATACATATAATAACTGAAGAAGTATGAACATATGAAACAAATATAACAGAAATAGAAGGTCGCTGAAATAAAAAAGTAGCCGAAAAAAATGCCATGCGTCGTATTGCCCTATTCAGTAAAATATGCTGTGCATTTATGAAGGATACTAATGTGTTATTGATATTTACTAAGCTGATGAGTTTCAGAGGAAAAACTGTTCTTAAACTGACTGGTGACAGTCATGATGCTCCTATGCCTTCAGCCAGACCTCAGTTTAGATAACAGTCTGTCACCAGGGTCGTGCAGGATTGCATGAGTGTGATTCCTGCAGCAGTTGCTGTATATGGAACCTATCAAAAGAAGAAGAGAGCCTTTGATGGACTGTGCATGTTTCACTATTCTCGGTAGTGATCTCCTGTACTGTCGCCATTCCAGACTGTGATTCATCCCATTAAGGCGCTCTCAACAGTGCTATGGTAAAAGTTCCTGGACCCCACTCTGCCCTAAGCGCTTCAGGAAGTGAAGGCATTGTTGTGCCTTTTGGATGATGGCAGTTGTGTTCAATCTGAAATTTGAAACTGTCCACTCTCTCCACTGCCACCCCAACAATGTAGACCAGTGAGACGTTTGCCTGTCCTCCTGAAGTCCAGATCATTTGTTTAATCTTGTTCAGGTTCATTGTAAAGTTGTTGGTGTGACACCAGCTGAGTGAATTTGGCAAGCTTAGCTTAGAAGTTTAGAAGCCAACTTAGAAAGGAGGATGGTTTTGAAGACTGAGCTGTAAACAATAAGCAGCATCCGACCGCATATGTATGGACTGTCCGGGTGATGGAGAGAGGTGTGAAGGGCCAGGAAGACGGCATTGTCCACGGATCTATTTGGTCAGTGAGCAAACTGCAGAGAGTCTAGGGAGTCTAGAGTTATGCTGCTGATACATGACAATACAGGTTTGTCCAGGCATTTCATTGCCACTAAGGTGGTAGTCATCCAGCCACGTGACTCTTTTTGGGCACATTGGTGGTCCTTTTGAAAACCATTGGGATGGTTGCCTCTGTGAATGAGGAGGTGATTGACATGAATACCTCAGACAGCTCAGAGGAGCAGATTTTCAGCACCCTTGGTTGTAGACCATCCAGTGCCACAACTTTATGAAGATCCTATACACATTCTGCTCAGTTACCTGAAAAGTGGGATCTCCTGGTTGACCTGGGACCTTAGCAGCCATTTTCACGGTCTAATGCTCAAAAGGAGTGTAGAATGTCATCGGAGGATGAGGCATTAGTTGTCACAATGTTTGTTTTGGGGCCTTTATGATTAGTTATAGCCTGCAAGCCTTGCCACACGTACCTCATATTATTGCTGGTGTACTGTTGCTCCAATTTGGCTCCATGGGCTTTTTTAGCTTGCTTAATAGCCTTCTCCAGTGTGTATCATGATATTTTTTGCCACATCTTGTCACCCAAGAAGGCCGATCTCAATTCCCTGAGTCTGACACAGATCGCTTTATTAAACAGGGCTTTTGGTTGGGAAAATCCAGATATGTCTAGCTGTCTCACAGTTATCTGTACATTATTCTCAGAATACTCAATAATATGAATGGTTGCCTCTTTAGGTAAATCCCAAGTTTGTGTGTGTGTGTGTGTGTGTGTGCGTGTGTATTATGTTTATATTACATTATGGGGACCAAATGTCCCCATAATGTTTCACTAAGCCCTTTAACTGTTGCTCTGTCTCTGCTAACCATAACTGTATTCTTTTCACAGTAAACTGACCGCAGCAAAATGGATATATGGTCAGACTTGCCAGCGTAGGATTTAGGATTTGCCATGTATTTCAAATAGCAATGTGTTGGTGGCATTTTGGGAGAGATTTCTCGAGTTTGTAATGATTAAAATCTCTTACAATAATCAAGGTCAGGTATTTGTTTTCCTATTTAGTTATAGCTTTGTGAATTCTGATTGTTGTTGTTTATATAGAAGGAAGGCAATTATAATTATCACACTCAAATGTTATTTTAGCACCCTCTTGTTATTGAAGCCCTTTTTCAGTTGTATTAAGTCAGGCTTCTATAGAAAGAAGACAATTATATGAGCACAGGAATCAAAAACATCACTTTCGGAAATATGAAAAAAATCTTAATAGTTTTCCGTTGTAAGGGATACTTTGATTTGTCTTTAAGTTAAATTTTCAACAAATGGTTAAATATAAAAAATTAAAGCTACTGAGTTCAGCTTAATATACCATCATTAAATAATGATTTCAGTGTTGACAGTATATTTAATTTTATTACCAATCCACTGTCCAAAAGCACGATAAGTGCTTCCCGTCTAATGGTCCCACCCAAATGATATTTTTGCGCCATGCAGTTACTGCAGCCCTTTATTCAGTTGTTGTAATAGATCATGCTTTACAGTGTAGCAGGAGTGTCAAGTGTATCTTTAAATTGGCCAAAAAGATTTGTCCTGAATACCATTAGAGGACTTAGAGGCCTGGGGATGCATAAGCTGCAAATGAACCCTGGTCTGCAGACGTGTGCAGCACTGCCGGCTTGAGGATGCTTGACGCAGGACTAATGAAGTAGTTGGTACCATAATGAGAAGTGGCCACAAAATGGCTTTCAGCACCCTGATGGCGCTCAGCTCCAGATTCCCTTTGTCATCGGCCTTGCGCTGTCACCGAGGTGGTGTCAACATGCAGGGCCTGCGCGTCATGGAACGGGTGTCACTTCATATCGGGTCACTGTGATGACTGACGGGGCTTTTAAGGGGCATTTTTAACAGTCCTGAAAGTGAACCAACACTCAGTACAGCGTGTTTTGTTTTTCTGGTGTGTGGATCATGGCCAGTAGTTTATAGTCTTGTACAGTATTCAGTATAATTTGAATATTTCCTCACTTTTCATGGCAAAAGAATCATGAGAATTTGAGTTACCCTGTATCCATCCATCCATCCATCTGTTCATCCATCTATCCATCTTCCAGCTGCTTATCCAGTACTAGGTCCTGGGATGTAAATATACAGTATATAAGAATGTTGTTTTGTTGAATGGGAGACAATACAATCATGGTGAAAAATATTGGCACCCCTGCATTTATGTCAGAAAACGCACCACTTCTCCCAGAAAATTGTTGTAATTACAAATGCTTTGGTATTGTCATATTTATTTCTCTTGTTGGCACTGGAAGAACACAAAAAAGCAGAGGAAAAAAAAACAAATCTGAGGTATTC
The DNA here is from genome assembly GCA_026777045.1 of Hyperopisus bebe. Classification (NCBI taxonomy): domain Eukaryota; kingdom Metazoa; phylum Chordata; class Actinopteri; order Osteoglossiformes; family Mormyridae; genus Hyperopisus; species Hyperopisus bebe. Next base: position 18,486,455 of record JAODJW010000015.1, read on the forward strand.
CACACAAAATGTCAAAAATGTCCTGGACAAAATTATCGGAACCTTATTGGAATTGTAAGACATAATTGTATTTCAAGCATGTGGAGCTCCTTTCAATACACCTGTAGCAATTAACAGGTTCTGGTAATATGGAAATTTCCATTTGCAACCTGCTGAAATGGAGAAATGTCGACTCAATTTTGTTTCTGAGTGTCTGTGTACCACACTGAGAAAAAAAAGAAGAGCAAAGAATTGTTATATTATGTTATATGTTAAATTATGGAAAAGCATGGAAAATCCCACGCCTACAAGTCCATCTCCAGAGATCTTAATGTTTCTGTGTCCACTGTGCGCAACATTGTAAAGACATTTACAGCCCATGTCACTGTAGCCAATCTCTCTGGACGTGGACAAAAGCCTTGCTGGCTGCCTCTTCATCATTGACCTCTTCCCTGTCATTCATACCGCACTTGGCTCATCAGTGTGATCATTGCAGCTTGTGTAAGTATGACTTTCAGAGAGTGGTTGCATATTGTAAAATGTTAAATTTGTTTCTTACACTTTCTAATTTGCTGGCAAATTTAATATCTAAATCCTTCAGTCTACCATTGAAATTCAGTCTTGTCTGTGTAAATGTATGTACTTTTGCCAGTGAGAGTGTAATCACTGGCAGCTCTGTGGAGTGCCTTTCATTTTACTGCTGGTGTTTTCCCTTACATAAAAGGCATTTCACCCTGTTTTACAGGTAAGAGATGTGTGAAAAGTACATGTTTTAAATATTTACACTCATAACAAACAGATATATTCATGAAGCTGTGCAATAAACAATTTTAATTGATCAAAATGGATGAATATGGTTGGCGTGACAATAAAGCCAAACTTGACTTGGTAACTATTTTCAACCTAATATATGGTGAGTTTACAAGTGAGTTACTGCCCTGCTATACACCTGTATGTAGTTTCACATTGTAAGAATGTGTCCAATATTTAACTGAATATGTTGGAACTTCAGAACATCCTTGTATGTTACTTTCAGAAAATACTTTTTTATATTAAACGATTTATATTACACTTTGATTGTAAATAAAATGTTTATTTGATATAGTGCACAAAAAGAAGACTTAGTTAGTTTTTTGATGTTCCACAATGAAAAAAGAATAAAGACTATAGAGGCATTTCTGAAGTAAGCGAAGGTTTCTTCACCTCATTATTTCACCCTGTTTTACAGAATATAATCTTGTAGCATTGGTCTCATCCAAGGAATGCAACCTAAGTACCATTTGATGCACTGGTACCTTCCATCTGGAAGTTTCTTTCCAGTAGATTACAAAAAATACTACCTGCCCTTAATTGTTCTAAACTGCTATGGGTTTACTGGCTAGATATACAGTTAGGTCCATATATATTTGGACACTGGCACAAGTTTTACTATTTTAGCTGTTTAAATGTATTTCAATTGGGGGCAGCATGGTGGTGCAGTGGTTAGCACTGTTGCCTCACACCTCTGGGACCTGGGTTCAAGTCTGTGCCTGGGTCACATGTGTGTGGAGTTTGTATGTTCTCCCTATGTTGTCATGGGGTTTCCTCTGTGTGCTCCAGTTTCCCCCCACAGTTCAAAGACATGCTGAGGCTGATTGAAGTTCCTAAATTGCCCATAGGTGTGAGTGTGCCTTGCAATGGGCTGGCCCTCTGTCCAGGGTTGTGCCCTGCCTCATGCCCATTGCTTCCAGGATAGGCTCTGGACCCCCTGTAGTCCAGTAGGATAAGTGGGTTGGAAAATGGATTGATGGGTATTCCAATTGAAAGTATGGACATGAAGTGCAGACAGTCAGATTTCATTTTAGGGTATCCACATTCAAATTGGATGAAGTGTTTAGTTTTAGTTTGTTAACATGTGCCACCCTCTTTTTAAAGGGGCCAAAAGTAATTGGACAATTCACTTAAAAGCTATTTCTTGGAGAGGTGTGGGCAATTCCTTCATTCTTTCATTATCAGTTAAGCAGATAAAAGGCCTCAGTTGATTTGAGGTGTCTTGTTTGCATTTGGGAGATTGATGTGTGAACATACAACATGCGGTCAAAGAAACTCAGTATGCAGGCCAAGCTTAAGCTGTGAAGCTGTGTTTATTTGGTTATCAGACACCACCAGTATAAAACAGGTTGACAATGTCCAAGGGTCAACTTGATACGCAAGTTGAGCATTAAAGTCTCAAATACCACAGGTAGGACTGGGCAATATAAACAATATGTCAACTGATTCTCATAAAAAATTTTAAAAAGAAAATGAGAAACTCTGATAAACTGTCAATAAGGAACATTGATCGCACATGCTTGATAGCACACATTGGCCTTTCATGTCCCAGAAACAAATGCAATTCCAACCAACTATAGGGATATCATATCAGAACAGACAACCTATATTTAACAAAACCTCCCTCAGTGGAAACTTTGAGGTAGATGTTGGTGAAGACAGTGACAGTTCAGCATCCAACATGCAATAGACTGATGCTATATACTGTAAACTCTGTCAAGTAAATTTGGAAATACTGTGAACTTTTTCACCCCTCAAAGCATTGCAATCCAGTAGAACATATAGAATGCAAATACAGTCATGGTCACCAGCAATTAGCTTTTCCACTCTCAGTCTGATGAAATTTAGGACAAATCATACCCCATATTGGTTAAAAACGGGACAGGTAGCAACCAGGGGCATCAGAATGATTAAAATTAAATTTATTTTTTTTCCCAAGATGGCAGCCATGGCCGCCTTTTATCTTTGATTTTGTTTGATAACTTGTTGCAGTTATTTGATAGACAGCAATACATAGTTTTAAAATACATATTTATAATATATTTGTAACATCTTAAAGGAATCAAAATAGAAATCATTACTGTATGACTCATTGGTTAAACACAGACATAACAGATGGTTTTAGAGTCCAGTGGTAAATGTTTATTGCTATAGTTTTTCTGCCTATGTACGCTATGATTGTTAAGAAAGTGAAACTTGATAATGAAAACTTTTAGTCGGCATTTTAGCCTCAAACAACAAAGCAACACTGTAGCACATTATTGTGTTTACATATGGGAGGTCTTCCACTTACACAGTAGGCATGTTCTTCTCTGTTTTGACAGAGCTCAAACGTACATACACTCACCTAAAGGATTATTAGGAACACCTGTTCAATTTCTCATTGGTTGATTAGATAATTGCATCACATGGCAGTTGCTTCAATGCATTTAGGGGTGTGGTCCTGGTCAAGACAATCTCCTGAACTCCAAACTGAATGT
>JAODJW010000015.1:18489823-18514502 GCA_026777045.1 Hyperopisus bebe
GGGTACTCCGGTTTCCCCCCACAGTCCAAAGACATGCTGAGGCTAATTGGGGATACTAAATTGCCCATAGGTGTGCCAGATGGTCCCTATCTTCACATGCTTTGATTTCAGGGTGTCTTACCTGCCTGGTGCCAAGAACTAGAGGGCTGATGCCCTCTGTTGTCAATATGACCCTTTGGAAACTGATGTCCAGCAGTTCTCCTACTTTCGACAATGTGATTAGCGAACCAACAACAATGACCACTACCTTCTTGCCTGGCTGGCAAGACCTTTGTGCCCGCTAGATACTGCATGGCTACCTTGCAATGGATTCATACATCTCACATTACAGGACACCCAGGAGTGGCTGCTACTTCCAGACTTCCGACGGTACTGGTAGCCAGGATGGTGGAGGGGTACAGAGGAATATGTCTCGTCTTGCCTTGAATGTGCCAGTACAAGTCCTCCAACACATCTCCGGCAGGTCTACTTCAACCACCCCTGGTACCATCATGTCCATTGTCCCATGTCGTGATGGACCTTATAACCAATTTCCCAGCTTCCCTAGGGAAAACTGTAATCTTAACTGTCGTGGACTGGTTCTCCAAGATGCGCCGCCTTTTCCCCCTTCCCAAGCTCCCATTGGCAAACAAGGTGGCCAAACTCCTAATTACTTTTTCCGAGTGTGCCCGAGGAGCTAGTCTCCGACCAAGGACCTCAATTTGCCTCTAAAGTGTTTGGCGTCTTCTGCCAAAATAGGGTGTCTCAATCTAATGTTTAGTTATCACCCCCAATTGAATGTCATGGCAGAGTGCACCAACTAAGAGGTCTCAAAGATGCTGCAAATTGTTTGAAATGACCAGTCCACCAACTGGGCCCGAAATTGACAAAAGGCATTTGCCGATCGCCAATGACGTCCAGCCCCTACCTACCAACCTGGCTAACAGGTGTGGCTGTTTACCGGAAACCTTAAGTTGCCCACCTGAACAAAGCTGGCTCCATGCTTCTTTGGCCCCTTTAAGGTGGTGTGCTGTGACAGCCCGAACTCTAATCGCCTCATATATATCGTCTCTCCCCTACTTTTCATGCCTCGCTACCAAACCTCATGAAATACAGAAAATTCAGATGCTCCAGGACATGGACAAAGTATTCACAGTCCATGTGAACTGCTGTACCTAGTAGATTGGAAGTGTTATGGCCCGGAGGAGCAGTCCTGGGTGTCCATGAGTGAGCTAGTTAATCACGGGGCCAGCTCAGTGTTGTGTTTGCAAGATATTTGCTCTTCTGGATGTTTGCATCCAGTCGGACTTTGTCTGCGAGCGATGTAAGTTAGTGGACCCACTCATGGTCAAGGTTCATGGCCTTGAGGAGCAAATGATTCTCATCTGACATGACAATGAGTTAGAGAGAGTTAATACGCCTTCTAGGGAGATAAGAGCTAGATAAGATTTTAACAACTCTGAGCTTTTAGTTAAGTTCTCTCCAAACGAGCTTGATGGGCTGAATGGCCTCCTCTCTTTTGTAAATTTCTTATGTTCATACGTAATCTGTGCCGGCTAGCTTGGCAAGTTTCACCATTACTCTCAAAATGACAGGAAAGCCAGAGCACAAAAGAAAAGAACACTGACCAGCTACATCAGCAAGTGCATTGACAACGTTACTGTCTCCAAGACCATCACCACATGCCCCAACCAGAAACCATAGATGACTGCAGAGGTGCGCGCACTACAGAGAACCCAAGACTGCCTTTAGGTCAGATGATAAGGCTGTCTTGAGAACAGCAAGGGCCAACCTGTCCCAGGCCATCAGAGCGGCAAAGCGTACACATGCTCAGAAAATCCACAGCCACTTTCAAAACACTGGGGATGTACGATGTATGTGGCAGGGCTTCCAGGCCATACCAAACTACAGGACATTTCCACCTGCCTCCCTTCCAGGTACACTAAATCACTTCTATGCATGGTTCGAAGCACAGAATGACACTGCAGCAAGGAGAACCACCCTGCCCCCCAATGACTATGTGCTCTGCCTGGCCATGGCTGATGTGAGGAGAATTCTGCTCAGAGTCAATCCACAGAAGGCCGGACCAGACAACATTCCTGGTCTTGTGGTCAGGGGATGTGCAGACCAGCTGGCAGATGTCCTCGCAGACATCTTCAATATCTCTCTGAGCACCATTGTTGTTCCAATATGCTTCAAAGCCTCCACCGTTATCCCCATGCCAAAGAAGTCTCCATTGGCCTGCCTCAATGATTACTGTCCTGTCACACTCACAGCCTTCATCATCAAGTGCTACGAGAGGCTCATCATGAAGCACATAAAATCACAGCTGCCCCCTTCACTAGGGGCAGGAGGAGGTGCAACGGGCGCCTGCAGTTTGTGTATCATCCCAACTGCTCAACAGAAGATGGACATCACCGGCATTCTTCATCTGGCCCTCACTCACCTGGACAAAAAAGACACTTATGTGAGAATGCTGTTCATAGATTTCAGTTCAGCATTCAACACAATCATTCCTCAACATCTGATAGGAAAGCTGAGACTACTGGACTTGAACATCTCCCTCTGCAACTGGATCCTGTGGGAGACCACAGTCAGTCAGGATCAGCAGAAACATCTCCGGTACCACCAGGCTGAGCATAGGAGCCCCCAGGGCTATGTGCTCAGCCCTCTGGTGTTCACGCTGATGACCCACGACTGTGCAGTAATGCACAGCTCAGACCACATTATGAACCTCATGTGGACCCTGAACAGCAGCTCCATCACCAAGAAAGCCCAGCAGGATCTCTTTTTCCTGTGAAGACTGAAGAGAGTGCACCACCCTCCACCCTGCCCCTAATCCTCAACACATTCTCCAGAGAGACTATAGTGAGTAGTCTGTGTAGCTGCATCATGGCTTGGAACGGGAATTGCTCCGCAAGACCCTACAGACCGTAGTGAGGACAGCAGAAAAGGTCACTTGTGTCTCTCTCCCCTCTGTCACAGACATTTACACATCACACTGCATCCGCAAAGCTACCAGCACTGTGGACGACCCCACACACCCCTCTCACACCCTCTTCTTCCTCCTTCCGTCTGGGAAAAGGTTCCATAGCATACGGGCCTTCACTGTCAGGATGGGAAACAGTTTCTCCCCTCAGGCTTTCAGACTCATGAATCAGAACTGAATCACAAACCATTTCATATACAATTTATTATATACTGCACACTCTCTGTTCTGCTGCCACCATTGTTTGCACTTTTATTTATTTACTCTTTTCATAATACTAATACTAGTCATAATACTGTATCTGCAATAATACTATTTATTCAAATATCCATTCAGACCAGCACGGTTACTTGTGAACTGCACTGTATGTTGTCTTGTTCTGTAATTGCACTCTGTTGCTTCTGTTCTTGTTATGGCAAGCGGACAGAACAGGAGAAAAACTGTGACCATATAAATATAGAAAGCAATAAATATGATGCAGTGACTATTATTAATGCTCTGGGGACGAGGGCATCGTCGACCGGGTATCTTTCTCGTGTATTTCAGTTTATATCTCCCTGAAATCATTATATAGAATCATGAAGTAAACACTGACTAAATCCGTAATCTGTCTTCTTTTCAAAACTTCCATTGTCGGAAGTATTAAAGTTTTTAAAATTAGTTTAAACTCGCTTAGTTATTTAAATGGTTTGACGAAATTTCTGTCAGGTCCCGCCGGCGGGTCCACCGACCTCAAAGGGTTAATGGCCAGGCGTTCCCTGTCCCCTACGTTGTAGTTACGCTCCGCGGGGGTCAGCTTCTTGGAGAAGTATGCACATGGGTGGCGGTGACTGGTTACCTGGTCTATCTGGACTAGGACAGCTGCTACACCTGCGTCCTCCACCTCGAAGGGATGTTCCGGGCATGATTGTCGGAGGATGGGTGTGGTGCAGAAGGCTTGCTTGTGTCTTCGGAACACTGCATTGGCCTCCGGGGTCCACGTTAGGTGGGGTTTCAATCCTTGTGTAAGAGAAGTAAGGAGTGCAGCCACCTGACTAAAGTTTTGGACAAAGCGCCGATAAAAATTAGCAAACCCCAAGAATCGCTGCAGTTCCTCGGTAGTATGGGGTTGTGGCCCCTGTTGAATGGCGGCCACTTTCCCCTCATCCATGGCCACCTCCCCAGGCCGGATGACATATCCAAGGAACCGCACTTGGGTTTGGTGAAACTCACACTTTTCCTCACTCAAAACTCAGAGCTTATACTCACGTAACCTTTGAAGCACACGTCAAACATAATCTATATGAGCAGAATGGGAAGGAGAGTAAACCAAGATATCATCAGTATACACAATGACGAAACGGTTGATCATGTCTCAGAACACAGTGTACATAAAAGCTTGGAAAATCGAGGGACTATTTCCTAGCCCATACGGCATCACCCGGTACCCATATTGTCCAGTGTTTGTGATGAAAGAGGTCTTCCACTCATCCCCACTTCGGATCTGAACTAAATTGTAGGCGCTGCGCAGATCTAATTTGGTAAAAAAGTTCAAATATACTCCTCAAAATATAGGGTCGCGTCGCGAGATGACAGTTCGTCCTGGAGCTCAGGGTTAAGTGCCCAGCAATAGAGAATCCTCAGACAATCTTCTGGCCAGCGTAGTCCTGCCACTATGGTGCGGAATTCCAACAAGAATTCAGCAACCGTTCGGCTCCCCTGGTTTAAATCGAAGAGGCGTTCGCCCAGGCTGTGTCCGACAGCTGGGTGATCGAAGATCGTTTTAAAAGCACTTTGGAAGTCCTGTGCTGAATCCAGGAGCGGACTGTCATCCATCCACAGCGCTGTCGCCCAATTACGTGCCTGGCCAGTAAGCAAAGAAATAACAAAGCGGACTTTCGCCGTTTCTTCTATGAATCACTCTGGATGTTCTTCAATGTATAACCCGCATTGCATTAAAAATGCTTGGCAGTGATCCGGGTTCCTGTCGTACTTCTCGGGCAGAGCTATAGGTACGTGGACAGATGCTCTAGGTGGGGAGGAAGGGAGGCTGACACGGCTTGCTCGGTTCTCCGTCAACTGGGTGACGAGTGCGGTCAGTTGATCCACCTGCAGTTATAGTCTCTGGGCCTCCGCGGGGTCCATGTCTTCTGGGCGAAGTATTCTGTTATGGCAAGCAGACAGAACAGGAGCGGACCCCAATATGCGGTACAACCAGCCTTTATTTTTAGATTCGAAAACACCAAAGCCAGAGGGGGTAATCCAAGAGAATAGCCGGGGAGGTTGCCAGGGTCCAGTAGCTGGGAAGGTCAGTCCTACGGGTAGTGACGAGATGGGGTGACGACAAGCCGGGTGGATCCAGGAGGGAAGGCCAGGAGATCGGGACAGGGCAGGCGAGGGCGGCAGGGCAGGCAAGACAGGTGAGACAAGCAGGGCAGGCAAGACAAGCAGGGAAGACACAAGACAAAGTAACGCTCGGTAAGGCTCCAATACGTGGCAACAATACTTTGCACCATAGCTGTGTTTTGTCCTCTTTAAATAGTTAAGCGACATACAATTACGTGGCAATGTTCTTTTGTTCTTTGTGTACCTTGGCCCTGGAATAACAATGGTTCGTTTCACTTGATATAAAGGTTATATCAACTTGATATAAAGGTTATAATTTTGCAGGTCAAAACATCAAAACATTACATAGTCATTAGAACATTGCGCTCCTACACCAACATTTTTTTTTTTATAAAGAAAAAGTAGTAAAATTGTTTTAAATGATTACTACCCCTGTGATTTTCCGCTCGTACCCCACAGTATGTTTGTTTAGGGTCGAAGTCTTTGTAATGTTGTGGCTTCACCACGTTCCAACCCAGTCTGGTGGTGATGGGTGAGTTCCTGTCACCAGGGTCCGGATCTGCCCTTATCTCAGGAACCGCTTGGGGAGAAACAGTCTCTGGTAAACTGAGGTCAACAACCTCAATGTCAGTGAGTTCACTCAGGGTCCATCCTTCCACACGTCTGAGGTGTCTCCGATTTCTTCTGAGAACAGTACCATAGTGTACGTGGACGTCGTAGGATCAAGTATCAACTTGCTTCACCACTTGTCCTAGTTTCCAGACAGCACGGGGATTCAGTGGCTGTATTCTGACATAGTCGCCTGGTTTCAGCGTGTCTAGGTCTCTGGCTGTCCTATTGTAATAGTTGCATTGATGTTGGTGCCTTGTTTTCAGCCTGTGAAGTGGTTGTTCAACTTTACGCTGTAGAAGGCTTGCTTTGGTGGGTAGCAGTGTTCCGGTGCAGCAGCTAAGGAGCCTCTGAGCTAGGCTGGTGTCCAGGCCTTGTGATGTTGTGTTATGGTGATCTAAAACTGCCAAATAAAGGTCCTTCCCAGCAAATTTATCTTTTAACATAAGTCTCTTTGCTGTCTTGACAGCTGATTCTGCTTTGCTATTACCTTGCGGATATCCTGGTGATGAGGTCTTATGGTGAAACTCCCACAGCCACAGTTGGCTACATTTCTGGAATTCCTGCACTGTATATTGTGGTCCATTGTCTGATATGACAGTTTCCGGGATACCCTGAGATGCTTTCAGTTTCTTTATGACTGTTGCAGACTTTGTATCTGGCAGATAGTCAATTTCTCAAAAATTATAATAGTAGTCTACAGTTATAAGATAGTCCTTGTTGTCCAATGAAAACAAATCAGTTCCTACTTTTGCCCAAAGTGTGTTCGGAATCTCATGTGGGATCATCATTTCTTTCTGTTGTTTGTAGTCCACTGACCTGTAGATGTCACACGATTACATGTGTCTTGATTTGGTCATTCATACCCAGCCAGTAGACACACTCTCTAGCCCTCTGTAAGCATCCTTCCACACCAAGGTGAGAGTAGTGTAGGCGGTGATTGACCTCTTTTCTAAGGGAAGCCAACACGCTGACAACACGCTCACCCCTGAACACTATACCCTCTGAGCTCTTCCTGAAAAGAAAAATATGGCTTAATTTCAGGTGGTATATTTGCTTTATTGTTGACAACCCTGACATATAGTTTTGATTAGAGTCTGAAGTGTTCAGTCCTCTTTCGTTGCAAACCGAATTGCGTTGAGTCTCTGGAGATGGGTATGTGTTGTACCACATTAACAATCTCTATTTCAGCTGCCACAGAACCTTTAGATGAGTCTTCAGGAAGATAGGCCTTGCTCAAGGTGTCTGCCAACAACATGTCCTTCGCTGGTATGTATACTACATCTGCATCATACTTTAGAACACGTAACATCATTCTTTGGAGCCTTTTTGGCACACTTAGTAGTGGCTTTCTTACTATGGTCCCTAGTGGCTTGTGATCACTCTGAACAGTGACTTTACAACCATAGATGCACTGATGGAATTTTTCAAGGCTAAATACCATAGCTAAAAACTCTTTTTCTATTTGAGCATATCCTTGTTCTGTTGGTATAAGTGCTCTGCTTGCAAATGCTACTGGCTTACCCTCCTGCATGAGTGCTGCACCTGAACCTGTGTCTGAAGCATCACACTGTATGGTCAGCTCCTCATTTAGGTTGTAATATCTCAGCACCGGAGCTTTTGCATTGATCTCTTTCAATCTGAGAAAGGCTTCCTCATATTTACCTTTCTAGTCCCACTCACAGTCTTTATGTGTCAATTGCCTGAGCACCTGACAATGGTCTGAAAGATGAGGGTAAAACTTGGCCAGGTAATTTACCATAGCCAGTAACCTCTGGACTGCTTTTACATCAGTTGGTGTTGGCATTTACTTGACAGTAGACACTTTTTCAGAATCAATTTTCAGTCCATCTGCTGTCAGGAGATGTCCTATGTATGCAACCTGGTTTTGTCTCAGTCTGAATTTCTCTGCATTCAATTTAATGTTCAATTTAATGTGCTTTGTCTGCATCTATTAAGGAACAGTCTCAGTTTCTCATCTTGGTCCTGCTCAGCGGCCTCTTGTATCTCGCCTTGTCCCGTGATCAGCACATCGCCTGCAATGAGGTACAGACCAGGCAGATCGTCCAGCGCTTGCTTGAGCTTGTGTTGAAAGATTTCAGGAGCCGAACTGATTCCCATAGGCATTCGAAGCCAACGATAATGACCAAACGGAGTGGCGAATGTCGTCACATAACTGGACTTCTCTTCCAGCTTGACATGCCAAAATCCACTTTTAACATCACACACTGTAAACACTTTGGCTTTGGACAGGTCTGGTAGTATGTCTTCAGTGGTTGGTAATGGGAAATGGTGATGCTTTAATGCCTTGTTTAAAGGCCTCGGATCGATGCATACTTTTAACTTCCCATACTCTTAACGACCATTCCGTTGATCCACTCCAAGCTGCAGTCTACCGTTGTGATGATTCCTCTGCATTGTAGGTCCTGCAACTCATCCTTCAGTGGTTTCATCAGTGCGACTGGCACCTTTCTCTTTGGCAGTTTCACTTGATAACTGAGCTGTCAATTTCAATTTTGTATTCTCCCTCTAGGCAGCCATCACCACTGAAAACATCAGCATACTCTGCCTGTAGCTATTCGATTGTCCACTGGCCCCTCTTTGGGTTCTCTGTAGTCACTATAGTGTCTGTTGCCAAAACGTCTTCATAGTGTATTTTTTATCAATTTCATCACTTTTGTCTCAGCCCTTGCCTACCTGCATGACTCAATTTCTGAACAGCAACGGACATATCCAGAGGGAGTACACATCATCGCAGGGGATTTCAACAATGCATGCTTTGAATTGTGCTGCCTAAATTTGTTCAACATGTGAAATGCCCCACGAGAAGGAACAACATCTTGGACCATGTTTACACAAATATCAAGCAAGCCTACATATCTGTTCCCCTCCCCCACCTGGGTATGTCTGATCACCTCTCCCTGCTCGCTGTTCCGGCATACACACCACTTAGGAAAAAGGACAAAGCCCATCACCAGAACCATTAACACCTTGTCTGATGAAGCTCTGGCTCAGCTACAGGACTGTTTTGCCCTCACAGAGTGGAGTGTCTTTGAACATGACGACCTAGAGGCTTACACAGCTGCAGTGTTGGGTTACATCATGCATTGCATGGACACTGTCACCATGGAAATGTGGGTCTGGGTCTACCCCAACCGTAAACCCTGGATGACGGGTAAAGTTCAAGCACTGTTAAAAGCACTTATTACACGGCTCTCTGGAATGCTTGATTCTGATTGGTCAGTTGAGACATTTGCAGGTTCGTTCTTTTCAAATAATAACCGCTCCAAAGTAATAACGCATAGTCACGTGGTACTATATCGTTTCGCGGAAGGATAAAAATGTTAATTTAAAACAAATATGCCAATAAAATGTTTCAAATTCATATCCATGTCCAGCTTTTTTCCTTATGTGGCAAGTAGCCGTGTAATAAGTGGGATAATGTACAGGTAGCCGGTAGTTATCGCGAAATAAGCCGCTTCAGTGTGATACAAGACCCTCCGCTTCGCGTCGGGTCCTGATCACACTGTCGGGGCTTATTTCTGCGATAACCACTGGCTGCCCGTACATTATCCCTTACATAACTCTGCATACAAATCTGGGGACCAGAATATGTACAGCAGAGCAAGAGCAGACCTCAAAAAAGGCATCAGAGAAACAAAACGGGACTATTCAAATAAGCTATCGTATCACCTCTCAGACAACAACCCCAGGAAAGTATGGGAGGGTCTGAAACACATTACCAATTACAAAGGCAGCGGGACAAATACGGAAAACATGGACATCTCATTAGCAGAGGAACTAAACCACTTCTTTGCCCGCTTTGAGAGAACTGTAGACACCCCTACCATGCAAACCGCCCTGCCCATAGCCTCCTCTGAACTCAGCCCACACACACTCACCCTCCAAGAACACCAGGTTTGCAACATGTTCAGAACAGTAAATCAGAGGAAAGCTGCTGGACCTGATGGAATACCTGGGAGTGTGCTCAAAGCCTGTGCCGACCAGCTGTCTCCTGTGTTCACCAGATTTTCAACCTCTCCCTGTCACAAGCCACTGTCCCTCACTGCCTGAAATCTGCAATAATAGTCCTAGTCCCCAAGTCTTCCACCATCATTGGCCTCAATGACTACAGACCAATTGCACTGACACCCGTGGTTGCAAAGTGCTTTGAGAAGCTGGTCCTAAAGCACATAAAGGACTGCCTCCCCCCCAGCTTTGACCCCCACCAGTTTGCATATAAGCCAAATTTCCATTGCCCTCCACTGTGCTCTGCATCACCTAGAGAATCCTAGGACTTCAGTAAGGATGCTCTTCATCGATTTTAGCTTAGCTTTTAATACCATCATCCTAGACATCCTTATAGCCAAGCTGGTTAACCTGGACTTCCCCTCCGCTACATGTGCATGGATCAAAAACTTTCTTACTGACCGGACACAATCTGTCAAGGTTGGTAACCGGAGATCATCCACCCTGTCACTCAGCACCACCTCACCATAGGGATGTGTGCTGAGCCCTCTCCTATACACCATCTACACCAGTGACTGCACCCCCATGCATCCCTGCAGCACCATTATCAAATTTGCAGATGACACCACTCTGGTTGGGCTCATCACTAACGATGACGACACCGCCTACAGAGATGAGGACCAGCGTCCGACAGAATGGTGTAACTACAACAGCCTAACCCTCAACACCAGGAAAACCAAGGAGCTGGTCATGGACTTCTGTAAGACAAAAGCTGATCCCCCCCCCCCCCCTCCAAAAAAGGTGACTATGTGGATAGGGTGTCCTCCTTCAGGTTCCTCGAGACCCACATCTCCGAGGATCTGTCTTGGACTACAAACACAACTGCCCTAGTGAAGAAAGCCCAGCAGCGCCTCCATTTCCTGAGGGTCCTGAGATGGAACAGGTTGCAGACTGACCTGCTGGTATCCTTCTATCAAGCCACAATCGAGAGTGTGCTGGTGCACGCCATCCCCGTGTGATACGCTGGTTGTACAGTAGCCGATAAGAAGAGACTCCAGAGGGTCACTAGAACAGCAGAGAAGGTGATCGGCTGTCCACTCCCCTCCCTGGACTCCATTGCCAGCTCTAGGTGTCTCTCCAGAGCCAGGGCAATCATAAAAGACCACCTCCATCCTAACCACCACCTATTCAACATACTGCCCTCTGGAAAAAGGTTCAGATCCATCAGGTGCAAAACCAACAGACTAAAGAATAGCTTCTACCCGTGGGCAGTCATAATTTTTAATGCACCAGATCACTGACCACTGACATCACTCCTTCAATCTTCCCCTCACTGCTATCTTTTTTGAACTTATGGTGACCATAAGTGTGTGTGTGTGTGTGTGCGTGTGTGTGCGTGTGTATGGATTTCCTCCATACAGTCATCTCACTGCTGCTATTGACTATGGCCCTGTGCAATATCTTGGTAAATGTGCAATGACCAACCTAGCCAATAGTTTCACTTAGTCTTATTGACTAAAGCCCTTCCTCCCTTATTTATTATATTTATGATACCCTTGCATATACCCCTCCCCAATGTCTCTTGTACCTATACATTGTGTATATTGTATATTTATATTGTTTTTATATCTTGTACTGATTTATATTCATATCTCAAATGAGAGCCCAGCAGTCTAGACATGTTCTGGTAAACTGAGCAAAATGGGTGGATTTTACCTTGCTGCCAAGGTGAACTAATAGAGCGAGAGAATTGTGTTTGTTATACATTTGAGCCTGGTTTGTTAGTGTTTTGTGACCAATCAGGACTTAGAAGTCCTTATCTGGAACTAAAAATTATGGTTTATCAACTGGGTACTCTGGGTGTTCATAGTACCTGGTGCCAGAGTGTGACGGAAGTGCTTTGCTAGATTGCTCCAATAAAGACATAACCTTACTCATCAACTGAGAGGTCTGGAGTTTTATTCTAAGTGGTTTCACTGGTCGTTATACAACGGGATTTATATTTTTTTTATCACAATGTAACTGTCTATAGGTTCATTGGCCAACAACATAGGTCCGGGTTGCAACAGATATCAAACAAAAGTTCCTATTGTTACACCTACAGCGCAAATATTAAGTATTACCGGAGGAAATAGCTTTGATGTAGTTAGCTACTTTTTCTCTGTAGCTTATAGTGTAGCTAACTACTATATTAAAACAGTAGCTGGGCTGTAGCTTAGCTACTTTTAATTGTAAGTAGCTGTAGCTTGAAAAGCTACCGTTTAAAAGTAGCTTCCCTAACACCAATCACCAAAGTTTATTGTTAAAAGCCCCACTGCAATAGCCCAAAGATATATTGCCTTACACTGAAGAGAGTCATATTTTGAACACTGCTGCAGCAGTAAAATATGTGTAAATTGCTTTTTTGATGTCTTCTAAATAAAGCTTAAAACTTCGTATTGTGGCTCTGCAGGAGAGTGGTTGAGTTCAGAAGATATAAAACTTTTATATTGCTTGTGACTCTGCATTAAAAAAATTATTAGAAAGCGTAATTAATTAGGGGCTGTATCCAAACCTGTTTATTTTACAGGGTACTTTAAAATACTTGAATGAATTAGATCTCTTTGTTAAAAGTATTATATTTAAAACACTTTAAAAAGTCATGAAATGCTAAATACAAAAAGGGATTTCTGAATCTCTGAATCTAAACAGGCACGATACCCTTCTGCTCTCTCCAGTTTGAGGTGGCCAATACAGATAGGGGCGTGGAACGTCTTGTCTCTCTGGCAAGATGACCATCTTCCTCTCCTGTCATGGGAGCTTCATAAACTCCACATTTCGGTGGTGGCACTCTCTGAGGTACGCAGATTGGGGAGTGGCCAGATCTCTGTAAGTGGGTATACCGACTTTTGGTCTGGTCGACCTGATGACTGCCATACTCAGCGAGTAGCTGTCGCTGTAGTGTTATCAGCTCCTCCCAATGGTGTCTGATGTCAACAAGCGTATTATGAGACTCAGGCTAAGAAACTCCTTCAGTGTCTCTTGTCTCAGTATATGCTCCAATTGCGGTGAATGATGTCTTGATGAGGGAGACACCGTGTCCCTGTGAGCTTTGAGGGCTCTGAGGGCAGATAAGGAGGCGTTTGTTAGACGAATGTCTGAGCAGGTGACACACCATCTGTGGTCTAGTGACCCACGTCCTGCTTACAAAAGAATCACAGCATTATGCACATCTGAATCTGTTCCTCAGAGACTTGCAGTCAGGGTGGGTGATGGAACGATCCTTTTGGATGACACTGTAGTTGTGACCCTTTGGGTCAGCTACTTTGAGCAGTTGTTTAAACCTGACCCTCTAGCTAGGACATTGGACATCTCTGGTCCATGGTTCTCGAGGCTGATCCTCCAATCACTTGTGAACTGCCCAGTGCAACTGAGATTGCATGGGTGTTGAATCAGCTGGGGGTGGGGAAGGTTGTAGGGATCTGTGGTATCCGGGGTGAACTTCTCCAGGTGGGTGGTAAGGCTTTTCTCCTGGTATTATAGGCAACCTTTCTTCCATTTGGGAGTCATGCGTCATCCCAACAGACTGGAAAACAGGACTTGTAGTCCCTATCTGGAAAGGGAAGGGTGATTGCCTGGATTGTGGCATCTATAGGGGTATAACACTGCTCTCAGTGCTGGGTAAGGTCCTTGCTAGGGTCATCTTCAACAGGATCCGTGATCACTTGCTCGCTTGTCAGCAACCAGAGCAGTCTGGTTTTATGCCTAAGAAGTCTACCATCGACCGCATCCTGGCACCGAGGGGTTCTCATTGAGCGCAAGTGTGAATATCAGCAGAGGTTCTTTGTAGCCAATGTCGATTTTCGTAAAGTGTTTGACTCAGTTGATCGAGTTGCCTTATGGGACATCCTGAGACTTTGCGGGATCCCCCCGAAGTTGCTGGACATCATGACTGGCCTGTACACTGGTACTGTGACTGCTGTGCAGAGTGGAGGGAGAACCTCCGCGTTCTTCCCAGTTGATTCTGGGGTTTGTCAGGGGTGAATTCTTGGTCCTACTTTGTTCAATGTTTTTATGGACTGGGTGGGCAGGGTCGTGGGGTCCAGCAGTTGTGGGGCATCCATTGGTGAAGAAAGATTTACTGATCTTGACCCAGACAATGCTGTGATCTTGGTGGAGTCAATGGAGGCTCTGATCAGGGCTCTCGAGAGACTGAGAGAGGAGTCTGAGTGTCTGGGATTGTGGGTGTTCTAGATAAAGGCCAAGGTCCAGGCTCTTAATAACTCCTTAGGCACAGCCATCAGTAGTGTATCTGTCTGCCGGGACAATGTTGACTTTGTCGAGAGATTTACTTACCTTGGAAGCGACATTCATGTCTTTGGTGACTCTTCCTTATGAAGTCTGCAGATGGATTGGGAGAGCATGGGGGGGTCATGAGGTCTCTGGAAAGGGGTCTGTGGCGCTCCTGATATCTTTGCAAGAGGATGAAGGTCTAAGTCTTTAGAGTCCTGGTGCTCTCCAGTGAGCTGAGATGAAGACTGGACTCCTTTGGTACCGTGTTTCTTCCGAGAATTCTTGGGTACGACTGGTTTGACTTTGTGTTGAATGAGTGGTTGTTGGAGGAGTCCCAAATGAGGCACATTATCTGCATTGTGAGGGAGCGTCAGTTACGGCACTACGGCCATGTGGCGCGTTTCCCTGAGGGTGATCCTCATTGCTGGGGACCTGAGCAGCTGGACCAGGCCAAGGGGACACCCCCATAACACCTGGCTGTGGCAAATGGATGTCCATTTCTGGAGTTTGGGACTGGAGCATGTGTCTGCCTGGGGGGTTGCCAGCCAGGATCCCGAGGAGTTTTGCCATGTGGTGGGTGCGGCAACGCGCTGCATCAGCACATGCTCCCCAACCTGACCTGACCTGAGTTGACGAGTTGATTAGATGCAGAATTTTCTGCTTTCTTTTCAAATCACCTATAATTCTGTGAAGGAATCCATAATCAGAAAGACACAGTAACCTAATTATACTGATCTGTTTGCTGCTTTTGGCCTTTTGAAATATGGCAGGTTGAATAACTACTTCGGTTTTAATAACATACCAAAGACCGGCCACCATTTATTACTGAAAAAAATATGTTTAGTATAAAACATATGTACTAGGCTTTCATCTACCCTTGTCATGTTTCTCTTGCTAATTATTTGCCTAAGGAATGTTGAATCTCTTTCTAGTAATCATATTTCAGAGGAGCGTAATTCAGCTGCATCATCAGATGACGTACTTGCCAGGGAGGTGCACTCTGCAGTCACTCATAAGGACAGCATGCCCTTTTTAAAATAGCACCTTGTCCATCCAAATGTGTGATCTCATACCCCTTTATTGATTTGTGGTTTCTTCTGCTTCTCTGGAAGCCTAATCTGGCTGCCTTTTTCATATAATCACTTACATTTATGTTGCAGTTTTTACATTTTTTATATTTTTTAAAAAGCAGGGTGAAACTGGGGGTTAATGAATCAAGGGCCCAACAATGAAATTGCTCTGGACTTGAACTGATGTGCAAACCAGCAGAGCAACCCCCTCCCCCCCCCCCCCCCCCACACACACACACTTAATGCTACAACAGTCTGGTCAGCAATGTTTTCCAGAATGTGTCAATATTTTGAGTAGAATTAGGGTGATGATTGTGTCCTCGATAAAGTTGCTTGTGTCCATGAACAGCACAGTATTTTCAATGCATGTCAAACTTCAAACATCATCCTCCTCTTTACTGCAATGGTTCTAGACTAATTAGACTCATTTTAACCCAAAAGGAACAAAGTCATTAC
The DNA here is from genome assembly GCA_026777045.1 of Hyperopisus bebe. Taxonomy (NCBI): domain Eukaryota; kingdom Metazoa; phylum Chordata; class Actinopteri; order Osteoglossiformes; family Mormyridae; genus Hyperopisus; species Hyperopisus bebe. The sequence goes on from JAODJW010000015.1 coordinate 18,505,493, forward strand.
TGATAATTCAGTAAATAATAATTGTTAGAGAGACATGATGATGATTCTAAAGTCCCTCTGCCCTGAAACCTGCTTCAATTGTAATACGGATCTAAAAACACAAATATTACAGACGGAAAACAATTGTTGGAACTGGTAACAGTATATATATTATAGAATTTTATAACTACATTTTATATATAAGATAAAAGACATATTATTCTCTGAAGATTTATTTGTTGCTTGAGTTGAATGTGACATCATTTATTAGGGCTTAAGTATCTATCAGGGCTAAAGTATTTTATTATATATATTTGTATATTTTTGGTACAATATCAGGATGCTATACAAAGAGAATAATTGACTAAATCCAATGAACAAAGGTGGTTCCTTAACTGCCCTGTGAGAGTTCTTGGTGTACAGCCTCACCAAAAATAAACACTGTGTAAGACTTCCCTGTCTCTCTCATGTGAAGGAATTTAGGTTTTGCGCTGTATGAATTGAAAGCTCAGGGCCCCTTTTTTTAGCCAGGGACAAGGATCAAGTGTATTATCTTTCATGAAAATTCCATTTCTGCCTTTAATGGTTTCCTGAGGTGTTAATGTAGTAGGGATGTTTGGATAGTTCATGCAAAGTCAGAATGTGATGTCACTTTTCGCCTGACCCCCGGAATGCCTTTCAGTTCCGTAGATGTGCATGTCTGCATCTGAAAATAGCTCAAACCACACTAATACTCCAGCAAGAGCCCTACTTTCCATCTTGCCTTTTGCCTCCTGAAAGTGGAATCAGACTTGGATTAAACCTCGAGAGGAAGCCCAAAGCATGTAAAGAAAAAAGGGGAAATGTTCAGGTTTTAGGAACAAATGCTGCTTTCTTCAAATACGTGGGGCATAAGAGACACTTCATGGCTGGTAAGTTTTCTTCTGCCGCCTCAGTATGGTACTGCGTGACTGTCTGGCATGTACTTTGATCCAGCACTGAAAGTCAGCATTCCAAGAGGTAAATTTGAGGTTTGTGGCTAAAAACTGAAAAACAAGAAATCAGTTGAAGCTGAGATAGCAATAGTGATATACTGCATCCCTCACCTAACCGTTTACTGAACTTGATTATATCTGTTCATATAATTTTAGTAGTTTGCTGAAAGCTTTTTATATAACATAGAATCAGCTAAGTGAGATTCATTTATTTATTTTCGGCGTTACCTAAAATATTTTATGTGCTGTGATTTCTGTAATCTGAGTAAGACATCCATCAGGACTGGTTTCTTTTAATGAAAAACAACCTTTAAAAAAACCTTTCACTTTTCATGAGTGTCTTGAAGGTTGACCTTCGAATCAGAATGCACGCATCACACAACCTCAAAATGTCAACAAAGCAAAGACAAATACACACACACACACACACACACACACACACACACACAAACTGAGGTTTGTAATTATATCTTTGTTGGGACTCTCCATTCATTTATATAGGGAAAACTCCCAACATGACAACCTCAACCCCTACCCAGCCTTAACCTTACCCGTAAATAACCAAATAAAATACAAGAATTTTGCCATTAATAGTTATACGGTAGCATTCACAGATCATTGTGGGGACCTGAAAAAATGGTCCCCACAACGTCAAAATAAGTTTTTATTACATTGTGGGGGACATTTGGTCTTCATAATGTGATATAAACATAATCCACACACACACACACACACACACACACACACACACACATCTTATGCATATATTTAGTTGGTGTATAAATGGCACTTATATTTATACTGGTATTTAATATTGGCAAGCAGTCATTACCACTATGCCCAAAGACTGCGAAAACATGTTGACAGGTAATTAATTTTTTCGCCCATATTTTCTAAGATGTGACAATAAGTCTATTTCCCCCCAGTCAAAGGGAGATACCTGAGGTAACGTGTCCAGCTATTTGTTGCTTCCTGTAATTTGGGGGGGGGAGCTTCTTACAGTTATATAAAAGTGTGTAAATATTTCTTTACTGACAAAGCTGCTATGTGTAAAGCATGTGTTGAAGTGGAAAACTTGTCAGGGGCTATGCAGATGGTGACAGGGCTTACAGCGGTCCATAAAGAACCACAGCACTAACCGTCTGTCACTCTGGAGCTGCATTTGTGCGTGAAGCTGGGCAAAGCTGGCGAGCGTATCTATGCAGGTTACCGTGAGTGATTGCACTATGAGCTTCCTTCTGAGGACACATGTCTTGTGAAAGCATCACTATGGTGCAGTCACTTTGAAAATATTTATTGTATGTCGTAACGGTTGTAATTTTACACATGCATGTCAAGACGTTATGCCTGTTACATCAAATATATCCACAATCCTAACTAATGAACTGAATGACATCAGGGCATAAATTACTGAACGTTCCATTCGACAGTGTGTCTGATGGAGTATCAGGAGATTTCAAGTTCACCCTAAAACTGATTTTTATTTTCACAGTTCTGTTCCTCACTGATTGGCATTGCAAAACTTAAGCAAATCAAAGTGCACGTAGAAATATCATTTGGCCAAAACTGGCACCTTCTCTATGTGGATCTACTGTACACAACTATTGGATTTGTGGTAAAAGTTTGAAGACTGGCACCGTTTCTGATCAACCAGTCACAGAATAAGAATGAACAGATCAATCAATCATAAAGTGAGAAATAAATCAATTAATCACATGGATGAGAAGCAATGTCAACAATTTAATACAAAGAAGCTCCCCAATAATACAAAGAAGCTCATTACTACCCTGAGCATTTTACACCTATGACTAACCCTTGCAGTTATGCAGGCTTGGTGCTAAAATCAAAGAGCTTGAGAAGGTGCTTATGCGATTCATGTGGGGATGTAGCAAAGGGGTCATGGGACCTGAAAAAGGTGGCCTTTGTAAGACCTGCACTGCCTCACTGTTTCAGTACCCTAACTCAACTGTGACGCAGAATAATAAAATAAGCACTGTGGTGCCTTCATTCTGCCATATCTGAAACAAGTTGTGACTCCTTCTTTTCTTGCTGTAACCTAAACAGTTACTTGAGTCATTTTGCTTTAAAAAAATTGTGATGCACATCACGCTGCTGCATCTTAAATAAATGGTGTCTCAGTTCAGTGTGCTGTCTCCTAAACCATGGCTGCTCTTCCTTTCTGCAACCAGGTCACTGCATTGTTTGTTGTGCAGGAACCTACTGCAACACTATATTTTACACAGTGCACTTGTTTGTCAGTAAAGCAGAGCAGTAAATCACGACGGCCGATGTAGACAAGCTCAGCTGTCTAGAAATGCACTGGACTGCAGCTGAAATTTCTGCTGGAATTTTACTAATAAATTCCTCTGGGGTTTCTCTTCTAGGGTTTCTGAGCACACTAAGCATTTCCGCAAGCTCAGCAATAAGGATGGACGAGAGAAGTACCACTAATACCAATAATAATAATTCCACAACAAACACCACCCTTCTGTCTCAGCAGTGCATGATGGGGGGGGGGGGGTGGCCAAATGACTAATGAAGCTCATAACAACAGGTGTAATTATTCTGACAAATAGACAATAAATGGACTGCTCAACTAATTATGAGAGTCACTAAGCTAGTTTGTGGGCATCCTTTATTTTATTAGAAGTTGGCAGTTAAATTTTTGAAAACATAACATTTGAGTAAATCATCTAGGATCTTATGAATAATCAGCTTATCTGTCACCAACCATTAGTGTCAATGAAGAGGAGTTAAATAACTAAATAAATGCCCCCTTATGCCTTTTTAGCCATTCAGTCTACTTTCCATGGAGAGACTGGGGGCTTTGCTAGGAAAATACAGGACCCAGGTCTCAGACTCCCTTGATGGAATGTCAGGCATTTACTCACACACACAGTCAGGTACAATACTCTACCAGTCCATCGTAGGATATTCACTCACACACATAGCCAGGTACTCTGCCAGGCCATCGAAGGGCATTTACTCACACACACAATCAAGCAATATGGAATGTTTTGAAACATCACATCACCGGAATGTGTTTGGATTGAGCCAGCAAACCCATGCGAATGTGGAGATATTGTCACAAGTACCCTGACACGCAGGGCCATGGGGGGAATTTAGACCCCAAAAATGTGAGGCATCAGTGAGTCAAATGACAGATTTTAAAAGGCCAAGGTTCCTGTGTCTGCGGGGCCTTGATTACACTCCTCATCTGCCCTACTGTCCTGTCACCACAGCTCAGCTGCCGTGAAACACGATAGCATAATTTCACCCAAATTAATTGTGGACAGCTTATTATGACTTGTGATGTCCTGGCATGTAAATGTAACCAAGAATGGGAGTATTATGTGTTTTGTACATTTATAAGGAGTGATGCCTGAAGATTTATTAGTCTAAGTTATATTAATTCTGTACTGTGCTAGCGGTTTGGCATAAAGAAAAGGAATAAATCACATTTCTCATATACATTGCTGGCATTGTCAAGAAATATACTAGTTTGAACAAAGCTTGTTTGGATTTAAATGCCATTCGTATTTCATCCACCTTTTCAGCATTAACCTGTAATATACTGTCCCTTGTAACAAGGTTTTAAAGGAGGATTACTGCTTATATTTCAGAAACTGGTTGATGATTGGCATGTAGATGCTGACTTACCTGCCAATGCAATATTGAACTGTGTTATTTTGATAATTAACAACAGTAAACAGATAGTGTAAAGAGTAACTAATAATGGAACAGTTATATTACAACAAATGAGTTAACTAGGGATTAATGTTTCCCAGCCAAAGTGGAAATTAAATCACTATATGTTCAACATAGAAATACAAAAATTAATTAACATCAGTTTCTCAGTGTTTGTATATTTTCATATTTTATATAAGAACTGTATAAGACATTGTATCTCTTCACTAACTGCCTAGCTATCCTCAACTGGATTAGACCAGTGTTACTCAACCCAGTCTTTTGGGACCCCCAAGACTGTCTATGTTTTTGCTCTCTCTCAGCTCACTGCAAGACAGACCACATTTTTGCTTCCAGCTGGGAGGGAGCAAAAACTGGGACCATCCTTGGGGTCCCAAAGAACCAGGTTGACCAAACACTGGATTGGACCCTCTTTACCTTGCCAAGGTATGGCTTCAGGCATAGCTAGATTCACTGTATTATAGAAAATCGGCAAAGCACTCTTAAGTACAAGGTTGGACAATCACCATCCACACACACAATCTCACACCATGGGCAACTTAGAGAAACCAGTTCACCTAAATGTACAATATTGTGCAAAAGTTTTAGATAGTCAATGAAAATGGTGTTTAAATTATGTTAATATTGGTGTAAAACTATGATATTATGTCTGTCAAACTGTATCAGCTTAGCCATTTCAAAACCACTCATAATGTCACCCCAGTATTGCAGTAATCATCCAATACACTCATGCATTTTTTGGATGGACCACTACCCCACCCATCCATTTTCTAACCAGCTTATCCTACTGGGTCATGGGGGGTCCAGAGCCTATCCCAGAAGCAATGGGCATGAGGCAGGGAACAACCCCAGACAGGGGGCCAGCCCATTGCAGGCCACACACACACACCATTCACTCACACATGCACACCTATGGGCAGTTTAGGAACTCCAGCCAGCCTCAGCATGTCTTTGGACTGTGGGGGGAAACTGGAGCACCTGGAGGAAACCCCATGATGACATGGGGAGAACATGCAAACTCCACACACATGTGACCCAGGTGGAGACTTGAACCCCAGTCCCAGTGGTGTGAGGCAACAGTGCTAACCACTGCACCACCATGCCACCCCCACTACCCCACCTTGTTTGGCTAATCAATATCTCATCGAGTTATTTAAATAAGTAAGTTAATTAATTGAATTGGTTATGTAATTTAAAAAATACATGTAATGACTGAGGTGCCCCTGAGGAGAGGTTTGGGAACTAAAGCGGTGTTCATCTAGCCATCCAGCTAGATATCAGTCACTTTTTGTAGAACAGAAGAAATTATTGTTAGTTTTTTATTGTTATGGTTAGTTTGCCTATCTTCAAATATTAAATTGTCTTTTTTTCTGAGCAAATATACACTTACAATATACAGCCTTCAACATTTTCTTTGGCTGCCTAAGACTTTTGCACAGTGCTGTATGTCTTTGGACTGTGGGGGGGTGGAGTCCTGCATAAAATGGGGAGTACGTGCAATGTCCAGCCATCCAGACGCTCATCAATCATCTTTGCATCCATCTTCTGTACACTTATTCTAGTCAGGGTTAATGATTATGCTGAAATCCTGTAGTTAAAAGTATGTGGACACCCATATTAATTAGCAGAATTGGTATCTGCATACCTTTGTCCATACAGTGCACATGTATAAACTGTACTTGCTTGAAACTGCAGAGTGCGGGCAAGGTGTCAGCTGTTTGCACATTAACATTGTTATCATTCTCTGCCCAGTCATTATGAACACTGATGAAAGATGCTCACTCACTCCAGACTACATGTCCTTGGGTTTGCCCACCCACCAAAATTAATTTTGGAGTAACAGACAGTGTTTCTTTTTTTGAGTTGTGAGTGCTTGGTGGGCCAACATCATATGATACATGTCAATTGGGCTGCTAATTTCCAGTCCACAAATTTAACGCAAGACCTGAGTCATTCCATTATACTGTAAAAGGACTATGATCGCTGCATTTTTGACACCTTGGTTGTTTGTGTGAAGTTTGATTGTTCTCTCCGTGTTTATGTGAGCTTCAGATTCCTTCAGCAGATTAACAAGATTATGTGAACTGATGTCTGTAAATTGCCGATTGTGTCTGTGTGCATTGTAAAGGCTAAGCCTCTGCATCCTCTCTTATTATGCGTCCTCAAAAGAGCCATTCTTCACATTAAGATATATTACCTTGGTTAGGGAAGTGGGAGGGCCTTGATGTTTCAAGGGAAGGGTGTGGTCTTGCTGTGTGAGTGTGTAAGGGAGACTGGAAGCATGGTTAAGTGAGCAAATTTATATCTTGTTGACCCACCATTTCATAAGACACCTTCCTTCCTCCAAAATCTCATTTATCTGTCTGCTGTTAAGAAGAACCAAGTCTTTCCAAAGACTGCTAAACACAGCCAGTCAATGAAAGAGTTGAAGCTGCTACAAATATTGTATCAAGTCACTTCTCCCACACTAATGAATGTCCTTAAAACTGCTTAATGCTGTCACTCAGTAATTACAACAGGGATGGGAGAAGTTGTACACAGCAGGTAGTGTTTGAAAGGGTTGTTCTTGTACAGCTTAATATTGTGTATAATTACTTTCCTGATTAAAAATGTGTACAAGGTTAGCAGATATTTTTTTCTTTCATAAATTTAACAACGTGTACATATTGATTTACCCCCCATTCAGGATGATCGGGGTATGTGGGAATGAAAATCAGAGAGAGATCAGCAGGAGTGTGGTGTAGAGGATGGGAATAGGACAGCTATGTGTAGTGGAGAATATAAAACCCAGTACAAATGTGCTGTATATTAAATGTTAAATGCATCAGATAAGAGGGAAGTGACATTGGTGAGATAGGTCAAGGGCCTAACTTTGTGCTGAACATGGATGGTTGAGGTCTCCACCCATTTTGTGATTGTTTGGGGGGGGGGGTGGATTGGCTGGTTTTGATTATTGGGGAGTTCATAACCCCCCCACTTCCCTCCTAATTTAAATAAACTCTGCATATTTCTCACAAAATTATGGTCACTAGGCTGTTGAGAGCAGTTTAGCTGCCAGTAAGCTAAACCAGTGAAGCAGCCCCTTTTTTGGCCTCCATGTCTTGCTAACATGGAACAGGCCTGTGTTGTTTGTTTATTTAAACCATTTACAGATTTAAATAAGGCCTAGAGGCAGAGTGTGGCCCAGCGGCACGCATGTGATCGGATGGGCACAGGCTCAGTTTGCGTTCTCCTTGGCCGTGGCTCAGCATCACGCCTGTGATTGGATGGCCACAGGCTCAGTTTTCATTCTCCTTGGCCGTGGCCCAGCGGCACGCCTGTGATCGGATGGGCATAGGCTCAGTTTGCATTCTCCTTGGCCGTGGCTCAGCGGTACGCCTGTGATCGGATGGGCATAGGCTCAGTTTGCGTTCTCCTTGGCCGTGGCTCAGCGTCACACCTGTTATCGGATAAGCACAGGCTCAGTTTGCGTTCTCCTTGGCCGTGGCTCAGCGGCACGCCTGTTATCAGATGGACACAGGCTCAGTTTGCGTTCTCCTTGGTTGTGGCTCAGCGGCACGCCTGTGATCGGATGGGCATAGGCTCAGTTTGCGTTCTCCTTGGCTGTGGCTCATTGTTGGACTCACTGCCAGTCGCAGCACCTTTCACACCTATAGGATTTGGAGTTGCTGGCAGGTCCAGATATTTAGCTTGCTAGATATCTGACGGGCATCTGTGACACATCGGTTGCTCTGTCGGGTCGCGTTGTGAACAGTTCACACATAGCAATCGAGCGCCGATTTGGTAGTGCTGATCGTATGTCGATTTGCCTTAGATCTGGGGGTTTTGTCACCAATTTGCACAACTGTTGCCAAATAGATACCTGGGGCTAAAGCCATGTAGTGTGAACTTTATACTGAGCATTAGCATTATAGTGCAAGCTGGCATTTGCTCAGACATGCATCAAGTGGGAAAAACAAATCATCCAATGAGAAAGATATATGGAGATAGTGAGAACTGGTGCATGCACTTGCAGATTTATGTGCATGCAAATGATTGGTTGAAAAGAATAATATCAAATGCTTTGAGATGGCTACTGTGATCTAGGTTTTTTACCTATACAGAGTCAGAAATTTCATCTCATCTTTACTTGTCCAAGCATAACAAACAGACATTTCGCTGTAATTTTCATTGTCAGACATTTTTTTTTGCGCTATAGTTACAATTTAGTCATGAAATAAAAGGTCGTCAGTGAACACTTATAAAAATTTTTGTTGACGAAATGAACACTGCCTGTAGTCTCCAGGATAAGTTCTGGAGCCCTCATTATCCTGGACAGGGTGAACAGTTTCAAAAAAATGAACGAATGA
>JAODJW010000015.1:18516099-18545250 GCA_026777045.1 Hyperopisus bebe
CCTCATTGACAGAGACACACACAGAAGGTAGGCAGGAACACGGGGTGCTGCCCTTTGATTTACCTGGCTTAGCAGTGCAATGCATCATATGTTGTGTTTCTCTGTTGTAACTTTTAGAGCACGCTGTCTGCTTTCAGGTGTTCCAGTAAATCTACTGTGACTGAGAAGAACTTTGCAAGTTATGGGAAATGCTAAAGTGCTAAAGACATAAAAGAAATATAATAAAAATAATAATAATAATAATAATAATAATAATAATAATAATAATAATTGTTATTATTGTTGTTGTTGTTGTTGTACAGGTACTAGATCTTATTCATCAGACCTAGATGTGTTTTATGGGACAGTGCATTTCCTAAATTGGAATCTAGCCCAGATGGGAAAATGACTCCAATTCCAATTTTCATTTCTGCGAAATTCTGTGCAGATGTGTGGAAGCCCCACAGCTTTAGTGACGGGCGACTGAACGGGGAGAGAAGCAGCTGCTCAGTTCCTGCTGGAGGTCCCCAAAGTGTCAGTCCCCACCTTCCAGACGGGAGGTCTCCAGCCCTGGTTGGTCCATGCGTTCTGCATTTATTTGGTAGCTATCGTAAATTACACTTAATAGTGTCTAAAAAATAATATTTAAGTTACCCACTGATTAGCTTGGATTTTTATGATTTTGCAGTTGAATGAAATCAAAATCCACAACTGATTTTCATCAATATAGGACGCTTTCATTTTGACTTTCGTTTCACCAAAAGTCACTTATACCGTATGTTTATGCTGTTTTATCTGTTGTTTGTTTGGATTCTGTGGCTGAATTTTTGGGTCTCTAAGGCCAAAAGTTTGCCTCCTTCTCAGCAGCAAACTTCAAAGCTTAAATTAGAGAACATGTATCACAGGTTGCCTATTTGTAGATGTTATGATGAGTACAGTCCCTTATACCGGGACCAAACGGCAAGCCCAGAAAGGCAGGTCAGTGCCCCTCCCAGCCTCTGCTCCTGCCCCACTCAGCATCCTTGCTCTAATTCACCCTTCACTTCCTGTTTTCGCTTGCAGCTTCAGGTCTTGCTGATGTACATACAGCCATCCTGCAGGTGTACTGTGCCCAGTTACAGGTCCCCAGTTACAATCCCCTGCTCTGTGTGTGCTCTTTCCCCCAAAGCCCTTTCCCCCAGACCTTATTCTTCTTTATTAAACCTAAATACATCAAGACTTTACTAACATTTTCCAAGAAAATCTGGGAAGTGTACAGAAAATTGAATTAAAAGAGAGAACTCATTACCCTGAGCTAAGGAAACACCGTGTGTTGAACTACCTGATTATTTTGCATTACATTTTCTGAAGGTATGTCTAATTAATGCTTTTGTTATTGGTTGGATTGTTTTTTAATAACGCTCAAGGGAACTTTTCCCAGACCACACTGTATTCCTCTGGGGACTGTGCTGAGTCCAACCATAGAACAATTGAGGGTGTTAAGAGGTTTGGAATTCTTATTGAACAGTGATTGAAAGAGTTGAAAAAGTTTTTTGTCCAAAACATCTACCTAGTTTTTAACATGAGGAGTAGTTATACCACAATAAAAAAGACACATCATTAAAGAAATAACAAAAATACTTCAAAGTTATCCAAAACAATCCTTTTGCTATCTAATATTCTTTAGCTTCAGTGGTTTCAGGAATGTTGTATAGTAAATGACAAACATGCTTGTTTGTCTGTATTGCACCCTCATTAGTCAAAAAGGATGTTGTCTTTTCTGAATTATTTCAGATGATTACATTTAACTGAGGGCAAATTACCCCTTTTAAAAACATAGCTGTAAAAATTGCTTTTAATATCTTTACTTTATTGAATCCTTTATATTTAATGAAGCAATGTGGTACTCATGAGCAGAAAGATTTGCTAAATCTATTATATAATTCTGTTTAATCATTTACCAAGCAGTGAAGTACACTTTATTCATTCATTTTCTAACCTAAATAATGACAATGTGTATTAATCCCATTGTGTCCTTTGTGTTTTTGTAAAGAACATCTTAACAGAATATACTTCTTTGTAGTTTCCCCCCTTTTGTAAAACTCTTAAACTAGTTATGTCCCTGTTATCTCCGTTTGTACCCAGACCATCAATACCACGCTATTTTAGTATATTAATGATGTCAACAGTGTCTCCCAACCCTTTGTGTCTTGGGTGGGGATCGTACGTCTCATAAATGGAGGTCTGACAGTTATAATTCCTCCTTCCAGGGCCAGATGACTGTGAATGGAACCAAAGGTGATGCTAACACACGACCGGGTAATTTGCAGAGGTCCTTCTCCCCTGTTGGTCGCATCCCCTCTCCACCTGTTTTCAGCCAGCAGATGACTGCCCTTCAGAAAACCAGACCAACAGGTGAGTCAGAATATTGCTGGAGAACCATCACGAACTGGTTTGCTTAACCATCAATGGGAAATTCTTTCTGCCAAAGGTTATACTAACATAAATAAACAGTTTGTCTAAACAGTGTGTGTGATTTAACAATATTAGATTGTGAACAATCTTTGTTTTTTTGCCTTTATGGAGAGACATTCAGCTACGGTGCATATTCAGTCAGTGGCAGTTCTATGGCTCAGACACGCATCCAAAGCTATTTTGTCAGCCAAATCCATTTAGACACACCAATAAACCCATAATATGTAGCAAACAGTATATAGTGCCTTGGATTTCTTCTTCTCTCCCTGTCATGCTCTCGTCCCATCATGTCAATGTGCAACATGCAACACATTTCCTATTTGGTGAAGCAGTGGTATGGATGACATGGAGGAGTTGGTCTCTAAAAAGAATTAGACATCAGTAATATGGAACAAATGTGCAGATAATTATCTGCAAAATTTGCAAGGATAAGGTTCTCATGCTCGATGGCAACAAGACAAACCTTTTTAACCAGCAAAACACCCAAAAGAGTATTCTGAGTATGTCTTTCTTCTTGGATTTGTTACCTTATATTTTTTTAAACAGAGGAATTAGTTTGGCTGTGCTGTTCAGTAACTTGAAACATGAAACCAACACAGAAGAATCGTGATAAGATTGTGGATCATGATCCTGCCTGTAAAAAATTCATTCCATATGTACATACATCTTTACAATTGTGTCCTCTTGTTATTTTCTGACATAATAATAATATATATTTCATTGTGATTCTGTGAAAGTATTTTGTTTTAAAAAAATTAAAAAATACTTTTACCTGATATTCTTTTAAATAACCTAACCTTCGTGCACTTCTTTGATTTCTAGAAATTATTAAATGTTTTGCCTCATCTAAATTTGATGTGGCGTGATTAGGTAAATTCCACTGTATATTCAACCCCTAGATTTTTACAGTCTAAAACTTTAAGAATGGTATATGTCAGCAAAGTTCAGGGGATTGATGAGTATTAATGGGTTAAAAACGGCAACCCTGTCACTGCACTTATGTGTGGAAGTGCTGAGGTCCAACAAACGTACTGCTTTCTAAAACAGGTCTGCATCTCTAATTCCACTCCACACCCGAATAAGAGTAACTGTAAATCTCCCTGACAGAGGGCTTTAGCTGAAAAACAGTATGAGTGTGTAAGCTTTCCTTCAGTCTCAGGATGACCTCCAGAGTCGTTTCTGGGAGACCATGGATTACCTAGATCAACTGAAGAGCTTCTAGGGGCAGGGGAGGGTGTTTGTTTGTTACAGGGCTAGAGGCCTAATCTGAATCTGGCCTGATTTAAGTAGCTGGCTACAACAATTGACATATTGACAATTGTCCTAGCTGGCAGCCACATGACTAAACCTGGACAATGTTTAAAATATATACAATATTCTAATTTTTAAAAATCAGGATATCAATAATATCAAATCATCCAACACCCCTCCACCTCGCCACACACACACACACACACACACACACACACACACACACACAAACACCTGGTACCTACATCATCAACTGTTTATGTGGTCAGTTTAGGTCAATAGTCATAGTTCTACATCCAGTGTATATTAGGGCTGTCAATTTATTTAAAAAAAAAAAAAATCATCACACATTTTGCAGTGAATTGTGATTAATCGTGATTAATAATTTGTTTTTCTTCTTTAGACTAAAGCTTGTTGTAATGCATATTTACCAAATTAATCACCAAATTAATGTAGAATAATCACAAAGAACATATGATTCAGATAGAACAACGTAGTGGGTCAAAAATGACAACAAAAAAGTGCCTCTTGCAATCACTTTTATGGTTTATATGGTTGCCCATAATGCACTGTGTGATGATGTTGTTAGTCTTATCAGAATTTAGAAAGTCCTCCCCAGGTTAATTGAGTTAATTTATTTTGTTAAATATTTTGATTGAAACAGTTAATACGTTAATTTTCATAGCCCTAATTTATACATAAGTAAATAAATACATTTAGCACAAAGATTCTGTTAGAAGTCTACAAGGAATTTTACAAAAACATAAAACTGGCATAACAGATGTTGCACCAATTGTCATAGCCTGCTTCTTGTGGTAGAATTTGTAGCTAGGCTATCAAAGCTGTTGGCAATTTCCTTAATTTGAGAGGGAATTAACAGTGGTAAACACTTGTCTTATTTGACCATCCATATGAGTTGAGAAGCTCATAATTCCTACGAGAAGATGCACTTCAGTGGCTGACATTCTGGGGCTGGTAGCTAGAAGATAGAAGTTGGTGATGATGAACACACTATTACTGCATTGTGCGATGTTTGTGAAATGCTGCACTATGGCAGACATGTTCTTTTGCATTGGAAATGTAGGATGAACTGAAAGCCACATCATCAATCCTTTTTTTAATTAGCTTTGTATATAATTTATGTCTACTTCCCCAACAAAGGCAATGATTGCCGATCAGTCACTGGCCCCTGGTTACTTGTCTGTTAATGCTGATTACAGATAATAGTTAAGCCAAACCTACATGACACTCTCCTTACACTCCATTTTCATCAAAGCTGTAGAAACCCAGAAGTCCAACTCTCTAGACAATGGAAAAGGGAGGGCCACCAGCACGGGTACCATGGATGAAGATGAAGTTCCCACCACGGCCAGAATGGAGAGACCATCGCAACCACCTCCATTAACTGCTACTGTATGCTTTCTATGTCCATTTCTGGCACCTTTCAATTGGTTTATAAACTATTTTATTACAGTCCTTGCTATCTAGATTTTTCATGTATTTATAAGCATAAGAAACTGAACATGACAGATGTGCCTAGAGGCTTGTTTTCTCACATCCTTCAACACAGAACTAGTTGGTCCTTCTGGTGAGATGTTAAATGTTCATCCAGTTGCAGGACAAATATGGTTTGACATTGTATGGCTACACAAGTGAATTCTAAAGGGCAAAGTGTTACTATACAGAAAAGTAAGCCTGAAAGTTTACTAGTGCAATATGACCTATGTTTCCATTTTTATTAGATTCTACACAAAATGAATTAATATTCAATTTTTTATATTTAAATAACATTTCCCAAATGTAATGATATCTGATGAACAACTCTGTCCCAATAAGTTTTTCATTGCATATGGACAAAGAATGGTTTGCTCTTATAGCTTTTGTGTGTTTCTTATGCAGTCAGACTGCATGATAATAAGTGGGAAGGGGCAAATAATACCCTATGATGACAAAAAATCGTTTGACCTGTACCATAGTTGTAATGTGAATGGTGAGTGTTCCATGACTAATTATGTAAATAGTCACAGATTAGTCCCAGGTCAAAACTGCTGGGGATTCATCCGAGCAATGAACTTATTCATATAGTGAGGTTTTAAGAGTAGGCTGCTGAGATCTCTTATTGACCTGCCAACACTCCTTCTCAATTCTCATTCTTCTTAATTTTTGTCAAGCCTAGCCAAAGCTAACATCTCAGAAAGTAAAAAAAACAGTTATTTTAGGATGATATGTTTATGGTCTTTAGGTGGCTGTATGTAAAGGTCCTGGTTGGCGTTTTGCTGCAACATTAATCTGACATTGCCATGTTGTTCTGTATGTATGAATGAAAGTTCTGTGCATGTTTGTTCACATTTAAGACTGCAGACAAACCGAGGCACTGGTATAAAACCATGTTCAAGGACAGTCACGAGCCTGAAAGTCAAGGTGAGTCAGGCGCAGTCCACACAAGTACCTATGACAGACGTACCACACATACTTAACAATTTACAGTACATACTTAACGTTTCATATGGTCATTCATATTCTTGTGTATGTATGTATTTATATATTTCAGTCCTTTTTGAAAGTATTACGCAGGGGGTTGCATTCTGCCTGTTGTGTACAATCATAATAAACGTAAAAAATAAATTCTATTCTGTAGGAGAGAATATCAGAAGGATGAATTAAGTGGTGACAGGAAGGTTCTTAATTTGTTTTGTATATCGTAATTCTGGTAAATTGTAAAATGATATCTTCTTATAAAAACTGCCGTTTTGTCAGGGATTTGGTCCTGAGACTGGACTCTTCACAAAATGGGAATGTGACAATCACATTAGTTTTGCTTCATTCCAGATGTCCCACCCAGCCTTGCTGAGTCCCGTCTCACACCTGAAAGCAAAGCCTGCTGGTCACAGTCTAAAAACAAGTCAGACACCATGGCTGCCTCGTGCGTGCGTTCGCCATCAGTGACACCTCAGAAGAAGGAAGGGGGTGGCGCTCGAGCCACATCTGAACCGTAAGGCATGGCGGGCATTAGGCAGGTTGTAACTGGATACTGGATGTGCATTGTCCAGGCGCTGGCCGGGTAATGGACGGGCATTGGCTAGGCACAGGCTGGGTATTGGACGGGCATTGGCTGGGTATTGGACGGGTACTGGCCAGGTACTGGCCGGGAATTAGATGTGCACAGGCTAGGTACTGGCCAGGGATTGGATGGGCACAAGCCAGGCACTGGCCGGGGATTGGACGGGCACAGGCCAGGTACTGGCCGGGTATTAGACAGGCATTGGCTAGGCACTGGCTGGGTATTGGATGGGCATTGGCTAGGCACTGGCCGGGTATTGGACGGGCATTGGCTAGGCACTGGTCGGGCATTGGAAAGGTACAGGCCAAGTACTGGCTGGGAATTAGATGGACACAGGTTAGGTACTGGCCTAGTATTGGAAGGGCATTGGCCAGGTACTGACTGGGTATTGGACAGGCATTGGCTAGGCACAGGCCAGGTATTGGACGGGCATTGGCTGGGCACAGGCCGGGTATTGGACGGGCATTGGCTAGGCACGGGCCGGGTATTAGACGGGCATTGGCTAGGCACAGGCCGGGTATTGGATGGGCACAGGCTAGGTACTAGCTGGATATTGGGCAGGGATTGGCCTTTTTTACAGCACATCATTCTACAGAAAAGCTCTTTTAATGTTTGTATTATGCCTTTTCTGGGAACCTGGGCAGTGACATCTAGTTAATACTTTTTAATTCTGTATACTTTTGGGATAATCAGAATATGGCAGAATATTAATGGACTTACTTTTGACTTTGAACTTAATCTTATTTTTCTGTGTCCTTCTTTTGAAATTAGTAAGAAATGGACACCTCCGGACAGGAAGGTGGACACTTGGAAATATACTGCTGAACCTAGTAGTGTAAACCAGAAAGAACCAGAGAAGTCCTCACCTTTAGAGCAGGAGGAACCTGTAAGTGTGCTTCTCAGAGACTGACATTCTGCAGTTAAAACTTGTCAGTCAGTTTTTTAGCCAGATCCTTTACAAAACAGATTAAAATCAATATCCTTAATTGCATTTCCTGAAAAGAACTTCAGGCTTGTTCAGGATGGCACTATTGGCTCACACCCCCAGGGTTGGAGGGTAGAATCTGAACTGCACTGCATGTTTGCAGAAGCTTGCATGGGTTTCCAGTGACTGTTCTTTCCTCCCCTGATTTAAAAGACAGCCAGTGTCCAACACCAAAATCTGTCTGACTGAAATGCATTTTACAAGCATCTCACACTCCTGTCAAACCACCCTGATACACAGATCTCTGCTCTGAATCTTCTGACGTCCATTTTGTACTCCCATAAGTCCAAAAAGTTTGACTGCGATCTGCATGGTCTTTTGGTAAAACTTTACTTGAAGGGGCACATGTAACTAAGACCTCAGTTACTACTCAAGTAAAAATCATGAATAGATATGGGAACTGCATGAAATACATGAACTATTATGATTAATGATGAATAAACATGGGATCCGTACGTAACTAACATATAGTTACATTAAGAATGTACTACTACATAATTTGTGCCCCTTAAGTAAAGTGGTACCCATCTTTCTCCACCTCTGCTCCCCCATTTGACCTCTCTAGGCACACGACACACGTACAGATGACACAGATCTGGAAGACGAACCCTGGGTGAAATTCTTTTCAGAGCTGGAATTTGGACGCCCGGTAAGTAAAACAAGTGCACCCAGCTGCAGCCTGGAGAATGTGGTGAGGTATACATGGGGCAGGACTACCCATGTAGCCCCGCCCACAAGTGTATTCATTGGCTCAAATAACTTTCAGTGCTAACAATCTGCTAATAATCATGTATTCATATTGTGGCTCAGTTTGCCACAGAATATGAACAACCAGAGAGAAAAGGAGGGCACTGAGCTTCAATGCATGCTGTTGTATTGAGTGGTATTATGATGGACCGTTTGGTTTGTTCATTCTTTTTAAGATCAGGGTCCTGCTCTAAAGAGGTTAAGCCTGCTTGGCAGATGCATTAAACAAAAAATTGAATAAAATTATGTGTCCAACAGACAGAAATGGTAATATTTGTAGTGTTATCTTCACAATATTGACAGAATATCCTGATCAGTATATAAATTTTCCATGCTTGTGTTATTTCTTATATTATGTCTAATAGTTGTATATATTTTCTTTTGTAATTAATGACTTTTTGAGCTATTTTTGTGCTCCCAGCATCCCAGTTCTTGCGAAAAGATCGCAGAATTGTGAAATATTCTGTGGATCCATTATATATTTTTATGTGCCACACCCCCTCATTTATCTCGCGTGGGATCCCCGTGTTACCGGCTGTTTTCCCGTCATGTTGATTGTTGCTGTGTATTTAAGTCTGCATTAGAGTATGTTTCCCCACTCCGGTCTTTAACGTCTTGATGTCGTTTTCATATTCCTGAGTGTGTTTCCCAAAATAAACCCCGTGTTCACCTGATTTCGCCGTCTGCTGTGCTGCTTCCCCGTGCCGAATGTAATATAAGGACTTAAATAAACACAAGACTGATTAACACAACTAGAAACAGCTGATGACACGGGGATTCCACACGAGGTAGCAAGGGGGGCGTGGCACACAGGAGGATCGGCACGAGCAGGGCATAACACATACTTACTTGTGCATGTAGATTTGAGTGCCCTTAAAATGATGCTTTATTGTTATTGTAAGTACAATGAGATTTAGTCTGGAACACACCATATATATCTATATATATCCAGGGTATATGATACAGTATATATCTATCTATATATATATATATATCTATATAAATATCCGTGCGCGCCGCCATCTTGAGGTCAATGATGTTGAAATGTCAAAATTATGTTGAATAACGACTTACGAACATTTCAAATGACGAATGGTCGTTTTGAATGTACCTCGTTCGTAAGTAGAGGAGCGTCTGTACTGAGATCTTATAAACATAATTTACATTAATAATATATTAGTGGGACATTAACATTTTGAAAAGGGCATAATTTTCCACAATGAAAAAGGCTGTATTACTGGATATTTACATAAAGTAAGTTTAAGGAAGTTCCATTCATAATCTAACTACTAATTTCTTTTTCAGCATTTTGGTGCTTTGTTTCCAGGTGAGCATGTGCCTGTGTTTGGGTCTGCCCTCCATATCGCTAACCATTTAACTCTCTCCACATGTTCCTTCCCATGATGCCACTGACTTTCCCCTCCACTGCAACAACGTCTCCTTTTGTTTTGCTGTGTCTGAACAAAGCCTCCTAAAAAACATTTGGATTACAGCTCAGAAAATCCTCCTCGGGGCCTCTCAGAGGTAACTGACGGCATCCCAGGCCCCCGCACTCAGTTATTGTCTTTGCAGGTACCACAGTAAAGCCAGAAGAAATCAGAGAATTCTGCAGAATGCTGGATTTCCAGGAGGCCAATAAATTATCAGTAATAAAACTGATATCAGATATCAGTTTATCAGTAGTAGGTTACTATTTATAATGTGACGTGATGAGTTTTAAAAGAATTAAATGTATTTTCTGGAGAGTATAACCCAAAGGCCTTGAAAAACAAAACATCACATTCTTTTTTACTGGAAAAAAATGCTTTGATTTGGGGAGGGAAGACTCAGTCAGATTTCCATTTGTCATATTCTAAGTCAAATTGAGAATGCCAGGGTGATCTTGACTAAGTGATATGAGAGTAGATGGACATTTCTGATAATAACTGTGTTATTCAGACATTTTATGTCATCATCAAAAATCCTAAGTGTTGGTAGAGTATGTTGTGTGTTTGTGAAGACAATATGAGTCATAATAGCAGTTTGTGCTTGTCTCTTATACACTTTCTGATTAGCCTGCTTTGAAATATAACGTTAGCCACTCTTCTCAGGATAATGTCAGAAATGGTTATTTTTTAGGACAATGCCAAGGTTGTGCTTGTAATTGTTGGCCATGTGGAATTTGGTGCTTGCAGAATGTCAGAAAAAACCGTGAGTTACAAATTTTTCCTCATAGACAGCCCTGAGTATTTTCACATTTCCTGTTTCCTTCAGAATTTCCGCTATCAATCCCCAGTAAACAGGATTCCAGACAGGCCATCCAGGTAAACCCACCAACCACGCATCCATACTGAGTCACAGAAAGCAGAATAATCTGTATAATTCTGACTTTTGTTCTTAGATATGCGTCAGTATTTATAACATTCTTTATATCCATCATCACACAAACAACTAAAAGCTCTAAACTGTGACTGTTGGATTTTTGCTGAAGATGTAGCTGCCCAGGCTGCGGTCATAACATTCTTTTTCTTCACATTTACAGTAGTCAGAGATCCATCTTTTCGTTAGCATCTTCAGATCTTCATTCTCCACTTGCCATTTTGTTGAAGGTTTTTGATGCTCTTCCAGTAATCTTGATTCCAAATTGTCTTCTTCCAGTCTTCTTTCCTTAGAGTATTCTATAGTTTGATATGGTCCACACCGTCAGAAGACTTATTTTAATTATAAAACCACATGTTGACTCCCTTTTGGTGCTCAGTTTTTTGATTTCCTGTCACGCTTCAGCAATGCTGTGCCTTCTTCCTCGGCCTTTCCTGTATCCAGCTTGTAGGTCAGGCAATTATCTGTTATGTTAGGTCTCAAATCTATAGAATCTGTCTGGAATGTGATATGAGAAACATTGTGTGATAGTTTATATACATGTACTCTGTCAAATTACTGTGATGTTCTTATAAAAATGTATCTCTTCCACATTTTTAGCCATTTAAAATTTGTTGGTTTTACTGGTCAACACTTTGATTTTTCTGTTGTGATACCATATATCAGCATGGTCCTCCATTTTGGCAGTGATCCCGGACCTAATCTAACATCTTCCATTGCTGAAAAGTTGTTCTATAGATGTAACCATATGAATTATATCTTGATTGCTGATGTCTTTGATATAGAGGTCTTCTGTGTACTCTTCCCACTTCTGTTTATGACATCTCCATTTCATCATGAAGTTCTATCCAAGCCTACACTGCAAGCTCAGCTGGTCACTTCTGGCAACGGCGAAATTCAGAGCCTATCATCGGTCCACAGCGGTTGCTGGATGATCAGAGTACTTGGAGGCCCACGGATCCTCATGAAAATGGCAGCGTGCTGAGAAAGCCATCAGCTGAGCCCTTGACCCCCTCGCTGTCCAGAGTGAAGGGTAGGAAACCGCTAGATATCTCATTTACAGTTTAGTGTCTCACCCTACAGTTGTGAACACTATAGAGAAGAAAGACATTCAAATGTGCAGTGTAAAAAAACATTATAACCAGAGACATTATTTCATATATTATGAAATACAGGAAATAAGTTTTTTTTTTGTAGCCAAACTAATTCTCTTTCATGTTCCAAAGTACATCATATTGCCACTTAGTAAAGCTTCCATGCATTGGGGTACATAATAATGAATATGGCTCATGACAAAAAGCCAACGTACCATACCAATGTCCTGCTCACTGAACAGCATGTGGATGGACTCTTCTTTTGAGAACTCTAACTCACTGTGGACTTTTTTTGTTCCTTATAGAGAAGGACACCTTCAGGGGCTCTCTTCTTCCTACAGTGGGACAGAGCAGGGGACGAACGGCTGAAAAAGATGTAAACATTTATAATAATAATATCCATCCATACATCTTCCAATCACTTATTCAGTACGGAATTGTGAAGAATAATAATAAACAATAATACATTTACAGGCTCATCTTATGGTCAGTTTTCTTGGGTTACATTAGTAGTTAATAGTTAGTGTTTTATCACATAATGTCATTGAAATAGGTGTTAAACTTCTTAATGCTCCTTCTTCTTTTTCAGCAGAGAAAGCCTGCCAGAGCACTGTATGACTTCAAAGCACAAACAGCTAAGTGAGTAAAGTGCGGTATCATTAACGAGATGTCCCAGAATAAATACACCAGAATGTTAGGTGTGCTTGTTGCTCTGCCATTTTGTTTCACCAGACTTAGCTAACCATAAACTTGCTTGTTTTTCAGGGAGCTGTCGTTTAAGAAGGGGGACGTTCTGTACATCAGCAGAAAAATTGACAACAACTGGTATGAGGGAGAGCACCATGGACAGCTGGGAATCTTCCCCGTTTCCTATGTGGAGGTACATGCTATGTGTGGCTGTCACTCCAGTTGAGTCTCTCTTCCTTTGCCCCCCCCCCCCCCATCAGCTATTCTCCTTTTTTTCTCCCAGAGAGTCCTGGTGAGAGAGAAAAATCAGTCTGCTAGGGCCCCCAGTCTAGCTGAGGTACCAGACCTGGGGGAGGCGGTGGCTCGCTATAACTTCGCTGCTGAGACCAATGTGGAGCTGCCATTGAGAAAGGCAAGATGTCTTCAAGAGTTACACACCGGAAAGGCCACTAACTGAAGATCACAAAGCCATTAGGCCCCAACTCAGCAAACACATGGCCCCTGTGCATTTTACGCTACAGATTTCTACACACCAACGAAAGGCAGACACCTTAGGGACAGATCAAGAAGCTCCAATCCATGTAAAAGTTGGTGTGATGGTTTGTGGTTAGTGCTATGAGCCGCCACTATCAGGGTTGTGGGTTACATTTCCACTCCAAAAAGCTGCAATTAGACTGGTGTCTCTGAGTCGTCCAGGGTGTATGATTATCTTCTCTGTGATGGACTGGTGTCTCTGAGTCATCCAGGGTGTATGATTATCTTCTATGTGATGGACTGGTGTCTCTGAGTCATCCAGGGTGTATGATTATGTGCTCTGTGATGGATTGGCATCCTGTTAAGTGTGTTGCCTGCTTTGTGCTGTATGGTTCCTTAAATGGGCTCCAGGCCACTATGACTCTGTACAGGATAAAAGGTTTTTACAGCTGGGTGTTAGCACTCCTCTCACATCAGACGTTGTGTTTGAGTCTCTGCCCCAGACCTACATGTGTGGATCCTGGATGTTGTCCCTGTGTTATTGTGGGATTTCCTCTGGTTTCCCACATGTCAAGGGCCAAGGTGAATTGGAGTTACCAAACTGCCAATAGGTGTGACTGTGTGTATGTGTGTGTGTGTGTGCGTGTTTGTGTGTGTGAGCAGGTATACCTTATCTTATGGGGACACAGTGTCCCCACAACGTGAGGAATACCTATTTTTTCCTGGTGCCCATGAGGGAAAACTCAATTTAGTAAATATCGGTGACTGCAATGAAAAAACTAAAAATCCAAAAACTCTTGTATTTTGCTTGGTTACTTACGGTTATGGTTAGGGCTGGGAAGGGGTTAAGGTTGTCATAGTTAGCATTAGCATTTTTCCCATAGAAATGAATGAGCAGTCCCCATAAAGATATGTTTATCCAATATGTGTGTGTGTGTGTGTGTGTGTGTGTGTGCGTGTGTGTGTATGGGTGTGCGCTGCGATGGGTTGGCACCCCATCCTTGGTTATTCCCTGTCTTTCACCTATAGCTTCTGCGATAGACTCTGGACCCCTGTGACCCTAATTATTGATTTGTTCAGTCACTGATGAGAGCATTTTTGGCATTTATATCAGGGGGAGAGGGTTATCCTGCTGAGGCGTGTGGATGAGAACTGGTATGAAGGAAAGATTGCAGAGACAGACAGGAAGGGCATCTTTCCTGTGTCTTATGTCAATGTCATCAAGAAGCCACCCACCAAAAGGCTGGCACAGTATGCAGAGCCCTCCTTAATCCAGAGCTGCCCCAGTGAAGGGACATCCACTCTGCGGTCCTCCAAGGTGGGCACTTTCTCCATGGCTCTCTTTCTTAACAGTCACTTCATTTATATGCACTGTTGCAACCAGCCTTTTTTGAAAATAGAGTTCTGTCTATCCGTCTGTGTGTCTCTGTCTATCTACCAATCATCCCAGCCTTTTCTATTCCAAGGTTTCCCTTCTTATCCCTTCCCTTCTTACCTAGGAAAGGAGAGAATTCCTGGAAAAGTCTGGTACCCGCCCTCGCCTGAACACCCCATCCCCGACCTCGAGGCACAGGTCCTTGCAGTCATCTAGTCCAACTATCACTAACAACAGCAACTGGATGTCGCTCACCCCTGGCCTTTCCCCTTCCAGCACACCGGCACCTACCCCTCCCCCTTTCCCCACAAACTTTCTGCCAAATGCAACCCTTGATTCCCTTGAAAGCCTAACACCATCAAACAATCTTCCTGCTCTTAGGGAAGGCCACTTCATCCCCATCAAGTCAGCAAAGGCCTTCCGCTGTTCTCCTGAGCCTCAATCTTCTCCGATCCTGGCCATGTCCTCCTACGCATCTTCCCCTGCCTCTCCCATGTTTGACTGCAAATATAGCAGTGGAGATGTGTTCTTGCGCAAATCTATGGAAAACCTGCCCAGCGCCTTCCCAGAAGGAACAGAGATGATTTCTACAGAACCATCTACTATGTTCAGCCCGAGCATTTCTAGTGATCTGGTGGCCAGTGCATTAACTGAGGTGCTGCCTTTCTATAAAGCCATAGAAGAAGATGTTTGTGAAGAGCTCATGTCATTCATCCAAGAGGCCCAGTCAAGGAAGGAATTTACAGAAAAAAACAAGTTCCACACGCAAGCGTCAGATATAACAGAGGAGCTCCCCAAATTATATATCGAGGAGGATCCATGTGAGAACACTGGAAACACCAAACTCGTTGACAGCAAAGGTTCAAAACAAGAGGTAGAACCTGTGTTTGTCATGTGATCATGGCTATGTGGACAAAATGGATAATGCAGCTATATAAATGTCAGTTTGGCTAATTCTTCCCTCTCAATTCCTAGTGCACATGGATGAGTGGTTCATTCTTCATTGTCTTCAGCAGGTGGACGCCTCCTTGAGTGGCCCAGTGGACCTTCCTGCCTTCCTACATCCCACTGAGGCCAAAATGTCACCCTCCTCTTCCTGTTCTACTCCTCCACTACCGGGCACCTCACATCTCTCCCCCATTCCAAACAAATACCCCCCCCGCCCAGAGTGTTGGTCCCCAAAAACGAAGGTAAATTAAAGCTAGAATCCACATGCACCTCAGTCGGCAGAATTTATTGGGCTGCCTATTAAACAGTGATAAGAACCCCTTCTGGAGAGCTGGGTTTTTGTCAGGGTCTGTACCATTTGACCCTGTCCTCTGTGACTTTTCCCCCTTCGGCCAGCAGGCCATTCCATCATTACCCCCTCTGTCTTGGTTCCTAGTCTTGCATACTGCGTTTTCCCTGTTCCCTAGATGGCTGCATAGCTCTGTGGGCTGAGCATGTGGCTGTAAACCTATTGGTCATTGTTAGTTCAGTGTCCTGGTCAAGTCTTAAATATTTAACTCAGTCTTTCCTCGTCCTTCTATGACCCTTTGTGGTCTTGTATTATTGTGTTATTAAATTCTGTGTCTCCTGGAACCGTTAGTAGATTGTTGCCCTCATTCCAAAAGCACCATGCCATGCTGCCTTGACAGGTTTCACTTTATCTCACTGGGACGTTGGTCCCTGTCTGTTTTCATGTACATGTTTAGTCTGAAGGACACTGACTTGTGGAGATGAGACTTCAGATGCTTTCTTTGCCATTTCAAATCTTGTATAATCAAGTGAAAAAATTCAATATTTTGTTCTTTATTAGGAAATATCAACATCAAAATTAAGTCTTCTTTCAAGTTTCACGATGATCAATTGTATCACCTATGCTAAAACAAGAAACAAACTCACTTATTTAACAGAAGAAATTAACCATGATGCCAATTTCCACTGAGCAAAAAGTTAGGACACCCTCACATTCAGAATCAGGTGCACCACATTAGGTGAAAATGATTAAAACATTGTTTGAAATTAGCCATTCCATTGTCCGGAAAATATTTTGCAAGTGGAGAACATTCAAAACAAGGGTGGACAATCTTTTCCATGAAAGATTGATGTGTATGCAGGTTTTTGGGATAACCTTTAGGTCACCTGTTCAGGCCCAGGTGTGAGGACTCTTCAGCCAATCAATTCTCTAATTAAGGAGTTTCAGCAAAAACCTGCATGCACACCGACCAATTGTGGATAAGATTGCCCACCCCTAATTTAAAACAACTGCCAATATGACCAGGTCAGGCTGTCCTAGCAAATTCAGCCCAAGAGCAGACTGCAAGATGCTGAAAGAAGTCTCCAAAAATCCTAAAATATCATCATAGGACATCCAGGAAGCTCTTGCCACAGCTGATGTCAAGGTACATGCATCTACCATCAGAAAGACACACAAGTTTGATTTAAATGGGAGCTGTGCAAGGAGGAAACCCTTGCTGCCAAAAAAAACATCAGGGCAAGACTGAAGTTTGCCAGAGACCCACCAAGACAAACACCGAGACTTTTGGAAAAACATGCTATGGACAGATGAATCTAAAATTTAATTATTTGGGTGCAGTAACAGAGGACATGTTTGGCGTAAACCAAAGACAGCTTTTGAGCAAAAGAACCTCATACCAGCTGTGAAGCACGGGGGTGGAAATGTCATGGTTTGGGGCTGCTTTGCTGCAGCAGAACCTGGCCAGCTCACCAGCATAGAATCCACTATGAATTATTCATCATATGAGAGGGTGCTTGAGGACAATGTTAGACCATCTGTCCAGAAGTCAAAGCTGAAGTGGGGGTGGGCCATGCAAATGACAATGACCCAAAACATTCCAGTAAATCTACCAAGGAATGGCTTACAAGAGAGAAATGGAATGTTCAAGAGTTCTGGAATGGTCAAGAGTTCTGGAATGATGAAGTCAAAGTCCAGATCTGAATCCTATTTAGATGATGTGGGATTATTTGAAGCAGAAGTGCATCCAAGACACCCTTCAAACATCACGCAGCTTAAGGAATTCTGCATTGAACAGTGGGGAAAACTTTCTGCCAGTCGATGTTAGAGATTGATAGAGGGTTATAGAAAAAGTATCATTCAGTATCATTTAGCCAAAGGGTGAAATACTAGCTTTTAGGGCACAGTGCGTCCTAACTTTTTCCTCAGTAGGAATTGGTATCTTAGTTATGTGCAATTACATAACCTTTATCCACAGATATAATTTGAAAGAAGATTTAATATTGATATGTTGATATTTCTTAGTAAAGAAATAAATATTTTTTCACATGACTGTATGCACAAATCAAAGTTAGCAAAGAAGTTTTCTTTCATTCTTTCATTTGAAGTGTCCCTAAATAGTTGGTTCACAGCAGAGTACATGCAGTCTCCAGGGGGAAAACAAACCAGTGACTGTTTATTATTACTGCAGTCTGTAATTAATTTATTTATGTAATGTAATAAAAATGAAGTACAGTGGTACCTCGACCCACGAACAGTCCTGTTCACGAACAAATCGGGTTACAAACCAGATGTTTCAGGCTGCGAACACAAACATCCCCCCAAAGCGCCCCAAAGAACCACCTGAAACACGTTAAGTGTACATTATGCCCAAGAACAGTTGTGGAATGAATAAACAACTTGTAGATTTATGTGTTTATCTCTTTAGAGGTTGAATATCTAAAAAAAGAAAAAAATAGAGAGAATGTCCTGTTATAGCGGTACCTTTCAGTGATTGATAAACATGTTTGTGATGTTTTTTAACAGTCACATATCTATACATAAAAATAAAGTACTTCATTAATAACATAAATTATTTAACTCCTATTTAAGTGTCCATTAACACATAGTGGCAACTGTGTATAGTTTGTTTACAGTACAAACAAAGAAGTTCATCGCCATACAATGCGTGGCCTCACGAAATGTACTACAAATTTTAGGCATATGAAAATAATGCTCAGTATATGTTTTTTTTAAATCACATTTTCGAAATTACTGTACTGTTTTTGACTGTTAGTCTTTTAATGTTAATTGTTTAGTTTTTGGGGGGGGTGTTTTGTTGTTCGTTTCCGTGTTTTGGCATGTTTTGAGCGACCAGCCCGCCAACAAGCGTATGCTCAGTATTGGTCCGCCTTCCATAAACGTATGTTCACTCTTTCCCTTTTTTGCTCTTTAAGGTTATTTTAATTTAAGTCTATATTCTTGGTCACAGAAAAACATTAAAAAATTGAAAAAAATTCGGTGTTTCTTAAGTTTGAATGAATTATTTGCATTTACAATATTTTAAATGGGAAAAATGAGTGAGGTTGCGAACTTTTCGGGTCGCGAATTGAGTCCTCAGACGAATTAAGTTCGTGAGCCAAGGTATGACTGTACTACATTTTTCTGCAAAACAGAAATTCTCTCTTTGGAGATTATAGCAATTACTACTTGGCATATTAAGATAGCATAATATATTTAGATGATGTTTACTATAAAGACATAAAATACAGACGCTCCCTGAGTTATGATGCAGTTACATTCTGATAAATGAAAATACCATAAGCAATAATGCATTTTAATACAGTACACCTAACCTAACAAATATCTTAGGTTAGCCTAGCTACCTTAAACATGCTTAGAATACTTACATTAACCTACAGTTGGGTAAAATCATTAACACAAAGCCTATTTTATTATAAAATGTTGAATATCTCATAATTTTTTGAATAATGTACTGAAAGTAAAAACAGAATGGAATTGGAATACCCATCATAAAGTCAAAATATCGTAACATAGACCATCGTAACCCGGAGCGTCCGTACCTAGGATTCTATAACTTTGGTCCACTGTTCTGTCCGCGTCAGTTATTTCAATATGGAAAATGTAGTCTAATACTATAAATTCACAGTCCTCTCTCACCTGCCTTTTAGAATGCTTGTATTCTGCCATCCTTGTGACCCCAAGGATCAATTCATGATTGTCTCATCTCCCTTACATCTTGCGGCATCTGACCAATGAATGAAGTTCAGTGACAATGACTGTATCCAACCCTGGCTGACTCACTGCACGCTATGCTTCTGGTTTTCAGCCTGCCTTAAAGCGAGATGTCATTGTGGTTGGTAAACCTCCTCGCAGTCCTGTAATGTCTAGAAGGTTCTGTGGGTCACCTATTAGAGGTTCATCATCTCATAGGGTAAGAACAGATGCAATCTGCATGATAAGCTGCTGCTTGTGGGTCTGGTTGGATAGCAGGTGTCTAAATGCATCTTGTCTAAATGGCCTGACACATGCAATGCTACAGGGGTGTATATCGTATGCTTTGGCACGATACGATTTGATTTCCATTTTGCAAGACAGCAATTTGATTTTTGGCGATATTTTGAAAAGTTTCTGTGATACAGTATGATTCAGTTAGAATTAGTAATACATGATCAATATTTTCAATACAGTGAGACATAAGCTGATTTTAGTGGAATTTATTTGAGTTTAAAAAAGACTTTTCATTTTAGTAACAATACGATGAAAAAAACTATAAATGTCACAGAAACACAAAAATTGTCTGCACATGAAACATTCTGTCTTGTATTACTACTTACTCTTTGAAGACATAGGAAAATAGGTGTACTAGAGCACATAAAATGTACAGTGATGTACGTTTGTATGTAATGTAATGTACATTGGTCCCTACTCTCTCCTAAGATGAGTCTTTATTTTGCTTTATGTAAGACATTTTCGTCGGCAGCGTTTTTCGTGAATCGTCATGTTTAATGATATGAATCGATATTTGTTAAATGACTCAATTAAATCATATCGTGGCCTTAATAATGGATATGTCTATTACAATCCATGAATTGCTTCACCATTCATGACTAATGCAGAAGGTTGAACTAGAGTGCTGAAATATTGGCTGAGACCATGAAGGTACAGTACACCTCATGGGCACTCTTAAAAACCATTGGCATGCTGCTAAATCCAGTTCATTATTCGGAGAAATAAAGCAAACAAGCCTAACTAAAGACTCTCCTTTTGGGAACAACAGCTTGTGTCTTTTTGATGTGGATTTGAACCTTGGGTTGTGTACTTGCGTGACTGTGACTGTGCTTGTGTTTACTGAAGTTGATGTTTGCCTCTGCAAGAAGGCGAACACGCTATTGGGCATTTGCACATTTTCATGGCATAATTTACTTACACTGAAAAGAATGCGGAGAATAATTACTTCCTTGTAATTTGTTTCCTCAGTTTAAGAAATCCATACGCTCATGTTATCAATTAAAAGTAAGTAGCCATTCAACAAACTGAATAAGTTTACGGCAATACAGCCATAATACAGCTGTCATGTGGATTATGGTTTTTGCTGGGGTGGCACAGAGATGCCATGCTTAGTGTGGCTCACATCTTTGGAGACCTGGACTCGATTGCCTGCCCCGGCTCTGTGTATGTGGAGCTTGCATGTTCTCCTCTGGGTTCTCCTGTTTCCAAGGTTCTCCTCACAATCAAAAACATGCTAAGGTGAGGGGGGGTTGCCAAAGTGTGAATGGTGTGTTTGAGTACCCTTCGATGGATTGGTGCCACATCCTGGGTTAATCCCTGCCTTGTGCCCGACTCCAGGATCCCATATATGACAAGTGGTATAGAAGATGAATGAATGTTTTATTCTTTACTGCCTGTACACTCTCCATAGCATCTAGAGCAGAGTTGCCCAATTCAGGTCCTGGAGTGCCAGAACACAGATTGCAGATTTCTCTGCCCAGACATCTTAATCAGCTAATTCCCAGGTGTATGTGTGTCTGAGCAGGGAAATCTGCAAACTGTGTTAGGTTCTGGCCCTCCAGGACTGGAACTGGGGAACTTGGTCTGGAAGTTTGTACCCATTGCACTGAAAATTATTTAAGAAAGCAATATGAATTTATATGTGGAAAACAAGCTTAAAAAGAAACAATAATTATAAAATATGGATGGAGAAAAACTGACTGGTTGACAATTTTTGAAGGAAAAATTTAGCAAACTGGGTGTATGGATTATTAATCTGGGAGATCTTAATAGTAATGGAAATCATAAAATGAAGACAAGTGTTAGAGATTGTTTAAATCGAGGCGAAAATTTAACAAGCCTTCATCAAACCTATAGAATTGCGGCAGCAAATTACAAGATGTAAAGGTTTTCAGCATTATGGAGCTCCTTATTCTCTGCATTTATACAAGCATGGCCTTCGCTGTGACATACTTGGGCTCTCAGCCCAGACAATGTGCAGACACAGTGGTCCAGCTACCTGTGGCCACAGAATTCACTGGTTACAGCAAGTAAAAGCAAGAGTTGTGGGATTAGTCATCTGACTCATTGCCTGTCTGCTTTTATTTCAGCCACAGCGGGCCGCCTTCGGGCCTGATTCACTGCAGAGTGGAGGGGAACCGTGAGTGACATTCAGCTTCCAACAGACATGTCCTTCCTAAACACTGCCAGTATTTCACAGAGATCGTATGAAGCAGCGTGGGGTAAAATGAGCCACATGCTACATGCTGTAGATCAGGACCTGTCAGTCTGCCTCTCATGTGTTGCGATGAGCCTCACAGCCATGAAGTTTTTCAGATTGCCTGCCTTGGTACTTGGATCACTGACTAGTGTGTAAAAACAGTTGCACCAGCATGGACACTGCAGATGGGAACAGGAAGAGAACACTGTTCATTTTTTTGCCTTTTAAAGTTAACATCATGTTTGGCCTCCCTTCCAACTGTCATATTACAAGCCAGTTTTATGTTTTAGGTTTAGGTTTACATGACCACAAAGTGTTTCCAAAGATTTTACAGATTCTATTTATATTACATGGGCTCTATTGATATATTTTCTGTTATATTTTAACTATTCAAATTATATCAGGTGTTAATAAAATACTGTTTGTTTACTGTTGATTAAGCTGAATGTTGTCATTGTGTTTAATACATTTTAATGGACTACCACTAACGAAAATATGTAAATGTTTTACATTTGGTCTGATAGAGACTCTACACAGATTGCAATGACTTTGTATTTTAGTTTTAATTCTATATGTTTAGATTGCACCACATTTCTGGTTTTGCAAATATTAATATTCATGAAATATTTTATTTTCCTATAATCTCCTGCTCTTGTGGTATGCATAACACATTAAAACATTAAATGGATTTGTAAATATTTCTATTCCAGTCCAAAAACCTGTTTTCCTTGGTTTTCATTATAGTACTCGGTTGTAAGTCTGTTCTTCGGAAATGTTTTATTTGGTAAAAAGTGTTGTTTGCAATTCATCAGAATATAAAATAATCCAAAAAAAAAACCTTGAAGTCCACTTTTAAAGCCTTACAGCACAATACAGTTGGACAGGAAGCCCAGGGGATGAGTCAGGGGTTGACTGCAGACAAGATGCCAGTCCGTCACAGGACCTGTACACACACACAAGCCATGTGACACCAGAGAAAACACATGCATCAGAATGGAGAGAAGGGAAGCCGAGAAACTCATGCAAACTGCACACACACAGCGTGGAGGCTTCAGACCCCACTGGGTGAAGCAAGAGTGCTACTTGCTGATATGTCAAAGTCAGCACCTGTAGCAGTGGTGGAAGAGAACTGCAGTGACCCAGTTACATCAAATTACTTCGCCTGGTTCGGCTGATAACTGCAAAAGTGGCACTAAGCAAAACAGTAGAGCAGAGAAATTGATTTTAAATGGAAATCAATCTATTCTGCTATTCTCTTTTTTTCGTTTACCTGGATTTGCTCTCCAGCTACATTTAGCAGATGGTCTGTATGGTGTCTCTCCTCTGCCCAAGTCCCTAACTGAGTCATGTTGATATCTTAGGTTTCAAGCACTGTATAACTACACGCCTCACAACGAAGACGAACTGGAGCTCATGGAAGGAGATGTTGTAGATGTCATGGAAAAATGTGATGATGGCTGGTTTGTAGGTAAGCTTTCATTGTTCTTTAAAGGATGTCTTTTATTTGTAAACAATTTAACCCTAAATAAAAAATAAAGCTTGCTATAATATAGCATACTACACACACCCAAAAGCAGAGTACAATTGCAAGCCACAGATGCCCAGCCCTCCTTGTGGATATGTACCATCCTGCACACTTCATTCCTTGAATTTAAGGGGTTTCAGGAATTTCAGGATTTCTTGGTTAGCTGGATAACTTGTCGGATTAAAGGGATTCTGGGCTGGGGGGTCCAAACAAATAATTATGAAATGTGAGGGGGACATGTCCCCCTCAGATTTAATGGCGGTGACGCCCATGCCTGAAAGGGCCGCTGTGTATGCGGGAATGCACTGCATCTCCCTAATTAGATTACTGATTGACTGAAGAACTGCGATGGGCTGGCCCCCTGTTCAGGGTTGTTCCCTGCCTCGTGCCCGTTGCTTCCGGGATAGGCTCCAGACCCCCCGCGACCCAGTAGCGGGTTGGAAAATGGATGGATGGATGGATTGACTTAAGAGTTCTCACACCCCTGTTAGAACAGCTAACATAAAGGTTATACCAATAACCTGCATACATACCGGCCCTTTGCGGATAAGATTGCTCACCCCTGAACTAAGATAAAGCGAATTTAAACTGGGGCACATTACATCTGATTAGTTATCCAGCTAAACACAGGCCCCAAGTGTTAAAATCTTTGAACAAGACTCCCTCAATTAACAGAGTACAAGGCATGTCAATTAAACAGAGTTTCAGTATTAGACCAGAAATAATAGGAACCCACTGTTTCACAAATCCCAAGCACCCTGGGGGAGTAAGGAAGGCGGCAGAGAGGTCTAAAAGAATGAGGACAGAACATTGTGTAGGAATTAGACACCAGAGAAGGGGACTGTTGTAGTGGAACGACTGGGACAAAAGCCAAATGACTGAGCAGTTTGCAGTCTTTAAGAAACATGGACCTCGGGCCGGAATGGCAGCATGGTGCCATGGATATCTCAATAGCTTGATATCTGCAGCGATCACAGGGAGAGTTTTCTTTTTAAATAGCAGTGTTACGTGAGCTGTCTTGAATTCTGTTGGTAAGGGGCCTATGAAAGGATGTGAATTAAATAAAGAGGTGATAAAAGATAGAATGCCAAAGATGAGGGTCGTTATCTATTCCAGGTTTATGATTCAGATAAAGGCTTGAAGTGTGAAAACATATGGTGAGTTTGCAGGGCAAAGCGGGGACTGAGAGGGCCTGGAAGGAACGTGGTGGAGCCAGAGGCAGGAGCCCTTACTGCACCATGATTCATGTTAGGGGCATACCGGGGTGCAGGAGACCGGCCCTTACTGCACAATGATTCATGTTAGGGGCATACCGGGGTGCAGGAGACCAGCCCTTACTGCAGCATGATTCGTGTTAGTAGCATACCGGGGGGCAAGGGGACCAGCCCTTAGTGCAGCATGATTCATGTTATGTACTCCAGGGTTTATGTTGCATTTTTCTAACATTTAGTCCAATCACAGTGGTGGAAATGTTAGGTCCAGAAAGTAAAAATTCAGATTTATAGTTTGTTTCCACCAGCCAGTTGAGTCTCTGTAACTGTGACTTTATACTCAACTGGGTGGTTGTAACAAAATCATGGTTTGGATTTTTACTTTCTGGACATGAAATTTCCACCTCTGCCAATCAAATACACTGTAAGAGCAGAATGGTCAATCCCTAACATAATTTATCACACAGTAAAGCGTTATAAAACAATTCACATTTAAACTTCTGGTTAAAAATGTCATATGCAGTGAAAACTGGAAAATGTAAAAATAGCTTAATTTTCCTCTATTTTTCCAAGGCATCTCCAGGCGGAGCAAGCTATTTGGAACCTTCCCAGGAAATTATGTCAAGCGGCTTTAAAGTTAATCATATATGGATATTAAATGAATTCATGTTTTAATGGCTTGGCCATGTTTTGGATTACATTACCTGTACAGGATTAAAGAGCAAAAACATATTTTTGTTTTAAATTAAAGTTTACTTTTATGCAGACAGCCTTATCATAAAAAACGATTCCAGTGATAGGCTTGTTTTCATTTAAGCATGTCTCACATGCTGCATGGTTGTTAGTGCTCTAATATATTATTTCAGAAATATTTTGTCTAATTTAATTGCCATACAGTATCTCAGTGTGCAGTGGATTCAAAGCATGAATTGGAAATTAATTTTGTTACAGTATGACGTGATTATTTTTTAATACATAATAAGTTATCTGTGTTTGTTTAAATATTGCTTTTTCGGATAACTCTTTAACTGAATTTGTGAATGTAGAGCAGGAATTTTCAGGCTATCTGCTACATAAAGAGAAGGTTGCTTTTCCTTAAGTTGATAGATTTAGATGAATCTGAGGTCAGTTATATGCAAGCTCTCCTATGAAATCTTTTCTGTCCGTGGTGATCATCTTCCCACATTGATTGGGTGCCAGTGTAGTTAAAAGCAACCATTAATTAGACATGCCACCATAGTCTGCAGGCCAACAGGGTCATCAGACTGCCCTATACAGTAAAGTAGCCATCAGGAGAGCAGCCCCACCTGCTGGTCTGGAATTGCCATGACAGCCTGAAGTACATTTACATTTACATTTACAGCATTTGGCAGACGCCCTTAGCCAGAGCGACTTACATAAGTGCTTCAAGACTCTAAAATGAATTTTTCCCGATACTAGCTCAATAAAACCACAGCTATAAATACCATCGATCTAACACTCTGTAGAGCAAAAGTAGAAGCATGACTTCAGTTTCTTGGTGGGTCTCCAGTTTAAAGCAAATGAGGTGGCTGCCAGGCATAAAATATCGAAAGCATGATTTTTTGTTGTTTTTTTTTCCTTATTAGACTGCACAACACAAGAGGATTTCAAGCATTCTTAATGGACTGCATGGTGATATGTGTAAGATATAACAAATGCATTAGAAAATACTATAATAACACATTATACACTGCGAATATAAAGGTTTTTTTGTAATGTCACGTGTGTCATGGAATCACCATGGTAGACCACTTTGATCCAGCAGGACTATGAGTAGTCAGTAATTAAATGGTCAAGATCAACCTTCTAAACTTCTTTCACTTTATTGTTTAAGCTGGTACAAAATATTATTTTATATCACTAACCTGTATGTTATATTCCTGATGGGAATGGGCTGGGAACTTGAAAGACTTTAGTAATCATCTTATTTTTGTATTTGACTGTCAAAAGGTTTAATTAAGACTGATATTTAATATTTTATATGCTAGGTTCCATTGGTTTGTTTAACATGTGTATAACTGTCAGATTAATAATTTAGCTATGAGGAAACAGGCATCCATCTTAATTACGCACAACATTTCAGCTTTTCAATTTCCTTTAAAATGTCATTTGAATTTGTTTTATGCTGCTGGATGGAGGTTCTCATTGGGTGAACTGGCTCATTGAAACCTATAGTTTGGAAATAATACTTAGTATTATGTGTGACTTTGTGTTATATATGATATTTGACAGTATAAATTCCATTGATGTATGTCTCCTTTGCATCATCTTTGTTTCCAGGGCAGAAAAAGTACAGAATTTTTATTGTGAAAAATAATCATGAACATTGCATTAGCACTCATGAACTATTACCACCTGAGGATAAAGAAACTGGTCAGTGACATCACTGTCATCTAACAAATAAACATAATAAATCTTATCAATTTTATTTCAGTATGAGGGTTTAAGATGTTTTTTGTTATGTATATATAGCGCAATGAAATTCTTATTTGCATGTTTCCTGCAGACCATGCTGCTAGTAAATAAAAAAGGAACAGAATACAGAGTCCCTCCTTCATTCGTGATTCGCAGTCTCAGTATCCATGGTTTCAGTTAGCAGTAGATGATGGATGGAAAACAATAAGTAAGGTAACCATAACAAACAACAACACAAGCAATATCACCATAGACAAATGCATAATATGTCTTATTAGCATTTCTTGAGAGGTTTAATTATATGCAGATAAACACTGTCTTGTAAGTTGTTATCCAAGTGCTGATTGTCTTGGACCATCTACCGGAAGGGATAAAAGTGGCTTTGTAGGTGAACAGAATTATTACAGTATGTCTTTCTAAGGCAGCCTACAGTGTATGTTTGTTGTTATGGTGTGACATGGTGGAAAGATGATCCACCACAAAGAGGCTTTATTGAATTAAAAAACCAAGAACTCTACAAGAAACCAGAAACAAAGGACCACTAGGGGTCAAAAACAAAGCAGGTTAACATAAAGAACTAAAGCAGGGAGCAACACAAGAACAAACACAATGAGCGACTAAGGAACAGAATGAGGGCAGGCACTTAAATACACAGATAACATGGGCTACAGGAGGGGCAGGTGCAGGCCATAACAATAAACCAAACTGGGGACAACAAGACACAGGTGAGGGTCATTAACAAATACTAAGGTATCGAACACTAGGAAATACCTGGATTACAAGACTTTAAAAAATGGGGCACAAGCAAGAATAAACAAAGGTACAAAAGAAGGAGCTATGCAGAAACAAGAAAATTAAAAAGGTATATAAGAGAGGCAGGCAATCTTATCCTTAAAGGACTCTGTATGTCCAGGCTTTTTGGAGTACTTTTTGGTCAGCTATTCAAACCCAGGTGTGAGAACCAATCAATCCTCTAATTAGTAATCTAATTTGGGAGTTTCAGTGAAAACCTGTACACACAATGGCCTAATATGGATAAGACTGCCTACCCCTGGTATATAAAACAAAAAATGCAAAAATATCCAACAATGTCTAATGAGGCAAAACAATATCTGAGCCATGATAGAAGAGATGCTCAATTTGCAACCACCCACTTAGCCCATTCAGCCATGTGGTAGACAAGTGAGCAGGGGAACACAACAGGAACAGAACAGACCGGGAATACAATGAGAGATGGGATGACCAGCGACACCTGCTGGCTAAACAGGGAGATTACAGTCTGAATGGGCCAAGACGGGGGCCAATTCTGACAGCATCTGCCTCTCTATGTGTAAACTTCAGGTGTGTGCAGTACTGCCAGGACAGGGAAAGGGTGAATAATGAAAAGGAACAACAGTGTTAGAAATGGAAATCAACAAAACGCAAACAACCAACTTAAAAATTGAACCCAATAAAGCTTCATATCAACACACATACTGTTTTAAGGATAATCACATGACCATTGATGTGTCATTTATGGACTAGAGGTGTCTGCCTATAAGGAAACAAAACTCTGAGTGACTTTGGATATTGGTACCAAAACCTGTGTCGAACGTTTCTCAGGACATTTTTCATTTTATTTACCAATGGAACCAGCAAGAAAAAGTTCTCCAATTCGGAAACATCTAATAAGGTAACATTTTTCCAAATAAAACAATTGTAAAACCACATTTTCCATGCATGGCCTTTCTGTTGCATTTGAAGGTAAAGTGCCGGATCTGCTCCAAAAAGCTGTCATTCAAAAAATCACAGCACCTCATTAATGCTGTGGCATTATAGAGTCTTGCATGAAAATGAGTTTAACCAGCACCTTTATATATTCTCACCTACCATGAAATAGTGATGAACCCAGGTATCCCAAAATGCACTGTGCTATTAATAACACTTCTGTAACTTTTTGTAACCATTTAATATACACTCACCTAAAGGATTATTAGGAACACCATACGGATATGGTGTTTGACCCCCTTTCGCCTTCAGAACTGCCTTAATTCTACGTGGCATTGATTCAACAAGGTGCTGAAAGC
>JAODJW010000015.1:18557179-18570790 GCA_026777045.1 Hyperopisus bebe
TGATGGAAAGAAAAAAGTATGGAGAAGGGCTGGAACAGCTTATGATCCAAAGAACACTGCATCATCTGTAAAACATGATGGAGGCAGTGTGATGGCTTGGGCGTGCATGGCTACCAGTGGCACTGGGCCTTCAGTGTTTCTTGATGATGTGACACAGGATGGAAACAGTTGAATGATTACTGAGGTTCTCAGAGACATCATGCCTGCTCAAATCCAACCAAATTGATTGGACGGCGTTTCATAATACAGGTGGACAATGACACAAAACACACAGCAAAAGCAACCCAGGACTTTATTCCATTTCCTTGCTTTAATATTCTCGAATGGCCAAGGCAGTCACATGATTTCAACCTCAGTGACCATGCATTTCATTTGCTAAAGACTAAACTACAGACAGAAAGACCCTCAAACAAACAGCAACTGAAAGCTGCTGCAGTAAAGGCCTGGCAGAGCATTAAAAAGGAGGAAACCCAGCGTCTGGTCATGTCCATGAGTTCAAGACTTCAGTCATTGCCTGCAAAGGGTTTTCAACTAAGTGTTAGAATTGAACATTTTATTTGCAGTTATATTAATTTATCCAATTACTTATGAGCCCCTGAAAGGAGGGAATTGTGTAGAAAAATTACTTTAGTTCCCCACATTTTTATGAAATGTTTTTGTTCTACCCACAGAATTAAAGCTGAAAGTCTGCACTTCAACTGCATCTGACTTGTTTCTTTTAAGATGTATCGTGGTAATGTTGAAAAACTTTATCTCTGTCCAAATATTTATGGTTCTAACTGTATTTGTGTGAGGAAGGTAAGTACACCATCATAACTTGAATATCTTTAATTAAACCGTTATGTATAACACTAGGGGCGGCATGGTGGTGCAGTGGTTAGCACTGTTGCCTGGGACCTCTGGGTTCGAGTCTCCGCCTGGGTTACATGTGTGTGGAGTTTGCATGTTCTCCCCGTGTCGTTGAGGGGTGTGAATGGTGTGTGAGTGTGCCCTGTGATGGGCTGGCCCCCTGTCCAGGGTTGTTCCCTGCCTCATGCCCGTTGCTTCCGAGATAGGCTCTGGACCGCCCACAACCCAATAGGATAAAGCGGGTTGGAAGATGGATGGATGTATAACACTACACCTTTAAAACATTGTATGTCTCGTGATGAAGCTGACATTGCTGAATGTATTCTGTCTAAAATGGTCAGTCTGTTTTTCCTTGAGCTGGATGATGTACCCAGTTTTTCAAAAAACAGTATAATGAACAGTTACATTCAAGTTGTTGTTATGTGTGTCTGATACCTGTATCTGCCACACAAATATGCCAATTAAAAGGTTCTTTCTCACTGATCAAATGTAGTGTCTACCTGACCTGCTTCAGACATTACTTTATTCTGACAGCAAGGAAATGACCGAAACACACCTCCAAAGCTCTCTCACGGAAAATGAAGACGAAAAGCCACTGAGTGGCTGTTTTAGGCCATTCACACCGTCTACATGATCACAGGTTAATGGTACATAAATGCCACTTAGCAGTTTGCAGGTCATTACTGGGCTTGTCCCTGGACTTCCCCAAGTAAGCAGGAGGCAGGTCACACTCCCATTTACATTATTAGGGAACCTGTATAAGGGTCAGCAGCATT
The DNA here is from genome assembly GCA_026777045.1 of Hyperopisus bebe. Classification (NCBI taxonomy): domain Eukaryota; kingdom Metazoa; phylum Chordata; class Actinopteri; order Osteoglossiformes; family Mormyridae; genus Hyperopisus; species Hyperopisus bebe. Next base: position 18,558,805 of record JAODJW010000015.1, read on the forward strand.
AAACTGCTCAGAGTCACCCTCGCCGCTGGCCTTAAGTGGCACAGCACACTGCAGCTGTTATGAAGAAGGTCCATCAGCTCCTTTACTCCCTTAGCTGTCTGAGGAAGGCCTGCATGTTACCTACAGTCCTCACAAATAGATGTGCTGTGGAGTCTATGCTCAGAAGCAGCTTAACATCCTGGAAGCTGCTCAACGAGGGATTGAAAAGTGCTACAGCGTAGTGAAAGTATCATAGAGCATCACATGCTGCACTCAGCAGTCCAAGGCATTCATTTATGATATGGATGGCTGTAGACTCACCACCAGCCACCAGGGGGCAATCTGCCCACATATACCAATAATAACCATGGTTTCTTCACTGTAGGCTTTAAGGGGCGATAACAGGGCACAGCTGACGAGCCCTGATTGGGGCTGCAGCTGGCCCTGGCCAGACATTAAGAAACCGGGACAGCAGGGAGGAGAATCACAGGGCCTGCAGATAGTGCCAGTCAACTTGCTTTTCTTAGGGAATGTTAGGGGTTGACTGCGCTAATGTGATGGCTGCCTAGTCTACCCCCTATGTTTCTGCAGTTTTTTCCTGTAATTTTGCTAATAAACTTGCCCTGGGGGGGGGGTTCCTGTGTCTCTGCAGCCGTTTTGTCAGTGACAACACCGTAAACTTTGTCTTTCTGCCACACTAAATGTATCACTGCTCTTTATGCACCTCCCACTTAAATTTAAATTAATTTCCCACTTAAAGTAGATGATCTTATCACACCACTGACATTTTTGATTTTGGCTATAGTCATGCACAGTGAATTCAAAAGCTTTCTGTTTCGTATAAATCATTTGTAGTATTTTACTATGCTCTTATGGTGTTCTTGTAAATAAAACAAGGACATCCTGTATTTATATTTTTTATATTATATTAATGTTTTTAACAAATATTTTTTTCAACTAAAAGGTTTTTTTTGGCAAACCAGTATATAATTGGTGCCTAAATCTCCAAACTCTAACGGATTGACCAAAGTTGCTGGGCACCACCGACAACCACTTGGAATCAAAACGTCAGTCGTGATCAAGTTTTCTGTGCCTGTGTTTTGTAGCTCCTTTGGCATGTACAGCATAAACTCTTGTTCCAACATTCCTGATTGTATCGTAGCCCAGATGTGTTTAGTGACAGTAGAGTTGGAAGACAGGATTTGCACATTGGAGTCGCATATTAGCAGATTAGTGGAGATTAAGCAGATTGAGGGATTTATAGATACGGCTCAATCGGAGCACACAGCCAGTTTATATCTGGGAGTTCTTCCTCCTGCTTTGACTGTCTCCAGTTCGACTCCGGCACCAGCAGCCAGCACATGTGAGCCCTGGGTCATGGTCAGACGTGGTCCTAGGTGCTCTAAGCCAAGAGCTCCTGCACACCAGTGAGCTGTTGTGCTTAGCAACACATTCTCTGCTCTCTGCAGTACGTCTGCTGAAGCAGAAAAGGTGCTTGTGACTGTAAACTTGATTGTTAGAATTTCTAACAATCAGAAAGCAGTGGTTTCTGTAAAATGCCTGCCTGGGGCCAGAGATTCCAACGTCCAGGCGAAATTGGACTCCCTCTTCAGCAATGAAGCCTCCATCTTAGTTGTTCACACTGGAACTAATGACATAAAGTCCCGACAATCCAAGGTGTTAAAGAGGATCTTCATTTCTATGTGAGCAAAAGCTAAAACAAAATGCCAGAATCTAATTGTCTCTGGTCTCTTACCAGTTCTCTATAGGGGGATGTAACTTACAGTAGGTGACATTTCCTAAACTGCTGCCTAGAGACTCGGTGTGTTAGATGCACTTCTGAATCTCATGAGCCACCATTTAGCTTCTTTTTGACACGACATCACAGGTGCTGCTGCCCAGGGGCATTAAATACTCTTAATTTTATTCAGACTAGTAACAAATTTCTTTTCTTCTGTCTTGTAGACTTGAGGCCACAAAATTCACAGTATTACGACTCTAATCTGAACTTAACTCCTCTATGAATTATTCCTACAATATAGAGTGCCGTAAAAAAATCCCCCCCCCCCCCGATTTCATATATTTTCTTATTCATAACATAGTGGAGCCAGTGTCTCCCACTTAGTTGTTCCTCCCGCTTTGGGCGTTCCTGTAGCTTTTATAAGCATACCGGACTGGCTCAGGTGCAGATAAATACATCCATGTGAAGACCATTATTAAACATCCCTCCTGGTTCACAGCGTTGTGAATGAGTCCATCTTAGTAGAGTCAGAATCAAGACTGAGTTCAACAAGGTGGTGAATCTGAGACGAGAACGAGTCCAACAGGGTGGCAAGTCCCAGGCAAGACCAAGTGCAACTTCAGTACGAGTCGAAGACGAGACCAAAACCTCTGCGTTCTTCCCAGTTGATCCTGAGGTTCATCAGGGGTGTGTTTTTGCTCCTATTCTGTTCAGTGTTAATTTCGTCAGACGAGACGAAATGTGTTCGTCAACGACCCTCTTTCCCACTACTAAGACGAGACGATGGTGAGACTGCACCAATGTTCTAAAAAAACTGACTAAGACTGTGTTAATGTGCCTTATCGTCGACGAATAAAAACGAGACTAAAATGTTTTGCAAGAAATAAAAACTAAACAAAACTCATATCGACAAAAAAGCAAACCACGTCACCTTCTTGTTTTACCTGCATCGGGGGCGTATGTTATCGCTCTCAGCTGAAGATCGCTATTCACGTTCTAAATAACCTGGGTTTGAATTGGCGACCGTATGATTACGGGCATACACAGTGTTGCCAACTTAGCGACTTTGTCGCTAGATTTAGTGACTTTTCAGATCCCCTTGACGACTTTTTTTTTTTCAAAAAAGCGCCTAGCGACAAATCTAGCGACTTTTGGACAAACCTTAGCAACTTTCCAAATGTCGCCAGTACTGTCCTGTAAGCGCGAGGTCTTGCTTTCCCGGTACAGTTACTCATCTCCCTGTGTCTGCTCTGATCAGTGAGCGCTAGCTCCGGCTGAAAGGAGCAGCATATTCCCATTACCGCACGGCAGCTGACATAGATGTGAATGAGCTGCGCATGTGCAATATGTAACGTAATTGGAAACAGTTTTATATTGGACACGTGAGGAAGGATTAGGGAAAACACGCAGAATGCAAATGCTACGTAATTACGTCATCAATGTGCAAATATACGCATGACGTCATCTAGCGACACTTGGCGACTTTTCGAGCAGACTTTAGCTACTTTCCGTTGAAAATAGTTGGCAACACTGGCATACAGGCTTAGCCCACTGAGCCACGAACACAGATAGGACATTCGCTGCTGAAAGCGCTAACACTGGCGCAAAGCTTCAGCGGCAGAGACGTATCCGTGTGCTATACTGTAGCCGATCAGTGTAAGCACTACCCAGACGTGTGTTCTTGTTTATTTCAATCACCATGGGCGTATTCAAATATTTCTTTACCCAATATTAACTGTCGGATTATCATGTTGTTATCATGCGAATAGCGCAATTTGCAAGTGGGTGGGCGATTAGAGCTGCTTCGAGACGCAGACGCTTAAATCAGTCACTCTTGTTCTTTCTATTCGTATTACTAAGCTGTACAAATATATTTAGTTTCTGCCTATATATATTTGAAAAGTAGACCGTCCAAGGTTTCTGAGGGTGTTTTTAAAATGTGTATATGACAAAAACTCGTAAAGTTATTTAAACGGTTTGGCGAAATTTCTGTCATATCCCGCCTCCAGATGGTTAACTGATGTGATAAACAGAAACAACAAACAAATAAAACGGACTAAAATGTTTTAACGAAAACTTGACTAAAATACCTTGAGTTTTCGTTTGACTAAAATGTTGAGACTTTTAGTCGACTAAAACATGACTAACAAAAACTGATATGTGAATGACTAAATATGACTAAGACTTTGACACAAGACTAAGACTAAATTGAAAAACAGGCAACAAAATTAACACTAATTCTGTTCCATGCTTGCAGGGACCCAGTGTTGGGCAGGATTGTGTGGTCCAGCTGCTGTGAGATCTGTTGGGAGAAGAAATATTCACTGAAATTGACTTTGTGATGTTTGCGTTAGTGGCGATTCGAGAGACTAAGTGAGGAGTCTAAGTGTCCAGGCTCATGAGTGTCCTGGATAAAAACCAAGATTCAGGCCTTTAACGACCGCTTGGGCACAGCCATAACCATCATGTCTCCGGGGAGAGAATGTCCACCTTGTCGAGAGGTTCACTTACCTTGGCAGCAACTTCCGTGTCTTTGGTGACTTTTCCTGTGAAGTCAGTGGACAGATTGGGAGAGGAGGGGGGTCATGAGGTTGCTGGAATGGGGTGTGTGACGTTCCCGATATTTTGCAAGAGGATGAAGGTCCAAGTCTTTAGAATCCTGATGCTCCCTGTCTTGCTGTATGGATGTGAGACATGGACGCTATCCAGTGAGCTGAGATGAAGACCTGACTCCTTCGGTACTGTGTCTCTTCGGGGAATCCTTGGGTACCACTGGTTTGACTTTGTGGCTAATGAGCGGTTGCCAGTGGAGTCCCGAATGAGGCACATTACCTGCATTGTGAGGGAGCGTCAGCCATGTGTCGCATTTCCCTGAGGGTGATCTGGCTCACAGGATTCTCATAGCTGAGGACCCAAATAGCTGGACCAGGCTAAGGTGACACTCAAGGAACACCTAGCTGCTGCAGAAAGATGGCCATTTCCAGTGGGTGGGACTGAACCTTGTGTTGACCTGGGGGGTCGCCAACCAGGATCCCGAGATGTTTTGTTGTATAGTGGGTACGGCAACACGCTGTACCAATGCATACTCCACAACCTGACCTGATTGCATCCAATACATTGAAATTGAAATTTTAAAAATGCATAAAACAACACAAAGGTCCTTTAAAGGTCTTTCTTATTTAAGAAACCTTTTCTGAAACATTCAAAAAATGTAGCTACAGAGAAATTTTTATGATTGGGTGGGGAGGGGGGGCTGTCTCAGGAGTCATGCTGCCCAATGTACATTAATATTGTGTATTTTTATATATATTGTATATATTGTACACTGCTGTATATGTGTAAGAGTGCAATGGTTGTGTGTTGTATCTGTATATTAAAGAAATCCTATAACATCTTTACCACAATATTTTCATTCTACTATATGCATGTTATTGTGTTTACCTAATGTGTAAATGTAATGTATGTCAGCTGAATGTCTCTTTCACAGTGGGGAATACCCTTTCTCTTCTGTCATACACCTAAGGGCCTTGAAGGGGCATGGATACACTGGTCCAGCACTTTATAGGGGCACCAAAATCTAACGTTGGAGGCCCAGGTCAATCCACTGGCCCCGCACCACTGGCCAGTAAAATCTATCAGGGCCCATGGTGATATTGTGATATTTTGCCAAGGAGCCCCAGATTTCTGGCTTCATCCCTCCTGCATACACCTGTAAGAAAGAACCAACATTATAACATATTGATTCTTTTGGAACGTTTTTATTTGACTGTCACATGTAGACTTATAGTCCCTCTCAGGTGAATTTATGACATAGTTTCAATTTGATCTCTCCTTGGACAATTTTATTGAATGTAATGGACAAAATTAATTTATAATTTAATCTTCAGCCAGAGGTACGGAAATGATTCTAAACCAGATTAGCTGGCAAAAGCTTTCAGTTGAGATTTGCTTTCTAAACCAGATTAGCTGTGAGGTTTGCTTTCAAAACCAGATTAACTGTGAGGTTTGCTTTCTAAACCAGATTAGCTGTGAGGTTTGCTTTCTAAACCAGATTAACTGTGAGGTTTGCTTTTCATGATTTATGGTGCTTTCAGCTGCTTTCAAAATGGTTGCTTAATCAAATACACCGCAATTGATTCAATTGATTTCTTCAAGGGCGAATTTATTGAATATTATATGTAAAATTAATAAAAATGAACTATTCTTGAAGCATTTGACCCCAGTCAGACATATCAAGTACATTTTTCCACAGTGTGTCACCTTAGCTCAGTTGCTCCCTTGGCCTCTTCTGGCCCTTTAGGTATTTCGCCACAGTTCCTGAGATCCTCCTAAGTGTCCTTGTATAAACATTGCTTTTGAATATGGTTCTTGCTGCTTTTGTGCTCTTGAAAGCGCCGCTTCATGTCAGTCTCTCTTCCTTTGCCTCGGGTCTTCAGGCCGCTAGCAAAGGTGAATCTTGATTAACTTGCAGCCAGTTAATCATTGTCACTGAAAAATTCCCTTTGGGCAACAGGCTATCGGTGCCCTCTTGTTGCTGTTCTATCATGCATAGATTGTTTGTCTCCAAACCCGAAAGGAAGGGAGGACTTGGAAACTTGCTTCCCTGCGTGGGTTTAAACCACCCACCTCTCTTTTAACAGCTGAGCCTGCTCACCAACGATGCCACAGAGAGACTCTCACCATCTCCTACTTGCCTTGAAGTCAGAAGACGCTTATTAGACTGGAGCCAGTCTGATCAGAAAGAAACTAGTTGAGAATAATGTTATTTTTTTTGTCCTGACTAGCTTAGTCAGTAGAGCATGAGACTCTGAATCTCAGGATGGTAGGTTTGGGCTCCACGCAGGCTGATGGCTTCTGACACACAGCCATTCCTACTCATGGACACAAGCTGATGTCATGTCAAAGAGGCAGCCTGTCTGTATTATCAGCAATATGAAATCATCTGGGCCAGATGTGACTGCAAAAGCCTCTCTGTTGAAATTCATAATCTGCTTTTTTAGATCAAGTACAAGGAATTTGTTCCGGTTTGTCTGTCCATACATAGTGCACATATTAACACACATATTGCATAGTAAGTTATAATAAATAAAACACAAAGAACAGACGGTAACAACATACAGAAGAACACAAGGGCAGGCTGGATGGACATGGCAGACAATATCTAGGGCAGATGGTTATGCATTTTGATGGCTGGTTCTATAATTTCTCAGCTCTAAAAAGAATCTGTGTAGGCAATGAGTTGTCTTCTTTCTGAGAAACTGGTAGTATTTCCCAGATCATGGTGTTTGGAAGAAATGGTGACCAGGGTGAGATAGGTCAGCTGCTATTTTACCAGCTCCCTTCCTTGCCCTTGATTTGCCAAGGTTCTCAAGGCTGGGAAAATGACAGCTCATTGCTAGAGATGACCCACTATACTTTGTTTTTGGAAAAGATTCACCAAGCAGACAATGATGGAGGATGCAGGGATGCTCTTGATAATATCAAACTGAACCAGTATCGACCATGTGACAAGAAGTTTTTTCCAGGTGTTGATGGGAGTACATTCTCTCTTAGGTTTTCTTGGTGATGCTTTTCTCATTGAAGTGACCTTGAGAGAAAAATGGAACAGTGAGCAAGAGAATGAGGCCAAGCGTGCTCTGGGAATGTAGCAAGGACCTTGAGCAGTAAATCCTGTTTGGGTCTCAAGGATTAGAAGCTTTCAGAAAAAGTGAAAAGGAAAGGAGAAGACGAGCGGAAAAGAGGGGCAAAAGCTGCAGTGAATCTGGGCTTTGGTGGGGAAAGTGCCACATTTTGGCCACTAGGGACATCACAGAAACTTCACCCTCTGCAGCACAGCTATACCTCCATGTCTGTCCTCAGGTGGGTCCAGCTTTGGCTTTCATTTATTTTCTTTTATATGATGAGATGTAGCTATTGTAGATTTAAACTGCATGCTGCAACAGTATCTCACCCTTCCAAGGTTGGGGGTTTGAATCTCACCATGTCCCCCAGTACTGTATGAGTGTGTGTGTGGGTTATGTATATATTACATTGTGGAAACCAAATGTCCCCACAATGTGATAAAAGCCTGTTAGTCTGATGTTGTGGGTACCGTGTTTTTGGTCCCCACAAGGGAAACGTAGATTTATATAAATCTGTCATTGCAATAAACAAAATAAAAATATTTTGTATTTTATTTCATTACTCATGGTTAAGGTTAGGGCTGGGTAGGGGCTAAGGCTGTCATATTTGGGATTTGAGTTCTTCCCATAGAAATGTTTGGACAGTCCCCACAAATATATGGATACAAACGTGTGTGTGTGTGTGTCTATATATACACAACCTGCAATGGAGTGTCTCTGACTGATTTGCATAGATGCTGGGTAATTGTTGTTCTTATTGTTTTGGAGATTTTATTATATTGTTATTAACAATGAGTTTCCGTAGCGACAAGCACACTTTCACGCATTTCTTATAAGTTTCAGTATGCACTTTGTATTGGACTAAATGCATCTGCCCTCCCTGTAAGACATTTCACCTCAGACAAAACAGGAGCAGAGCTGCCAAATTCTAGGCACAACCTACCCAAACAACTACTTCTTTACCAGGCTGAGATCTAGAAAGCACTTCTGCTGTCTCTCAGCAAGAACTGAGAGGCTCAGAAGAAGCTTCTATACCCTCAAGCCATTAGACTGTTTAATGCTTAATTAACACTTCTAATTTATGTTCTCTCCTTATTTATGCACTTTATACTGTGTTTGATTTGTGTTGCACATCTCTATTTTGTTATTTTTACTGCCTAACTTCCTTATTTAAGATTATTTATTATATAGTTACTTTAAATGTCTTTTACATTCACTGTTTAGAACTTAGTGATCAATGGTCATTTTTAACACACCACAGCACACAACAAAGAAATGTGCCCTCTGCATTTAACCCATACATGACATCACGACATAGCAGGGGGCAGCAAATTCAGCACCTGGGGAGCAGTGCTTGGGGGCAGTACCTTGCTCAGGGTACGTCAGTAGTACCTTGCTGGTCAGGGATTCAAACCAGCAATCATTCAATTACAAGTGCACTTCCCTAACCATTAAGACACCACTGCAGAGTGGAGCACCTTACATTTCACCGCAGGTTATGGCCTGACTATATAACAAATAAAACCCTCCAATCCTTGTATAAGTACGGTAAGTGCTGCTGAATATATATCTCAATGGGCCTGAAAGTTTAGTAAATGGAATTAGACTGGTGTGCCAAAATACTCTTGTTGATGGCATGTATGCGTGCTATACTTAATCAGATGCTTTTGTAGCTATTCACTAAAACTTGTCCACAAGGTGGCGCTGTGTAAAACGAAGTTGTTTTTTTAAAAATCTGCAACAGTTTTCCATTACAGTAGCATCAAATACAAGTAACACCTGGTCAAGGTTGAAAAAACAAAAAAGAAAAAAACTAAAATTATATCTATCTTAGAAAATGAATAACCAAACAGAATTACACAAAACCTCAAAGACAAATAGGTTTAGCTTACAAGACTGGATGTTACAGTCTAATAACTTCATGACTTACATTATCTAAGAAACTGTCATATCTAGATCTTTGCAGAGGTTATTAAATTTCAGACTTAAAGATAAAAAGAATAAAATGCCGCTTTATTGTGTGAACAGGCTGGATGGAGCCATGGTGAATCTTTACAGATAAGAGGAGCATAACAACATCTCCACTGCACCCTGTGCTGTGCTGACTCACTTTATTTAGCATTTTAGTCTTCAATATAGCCATAAAGCTCTGATGGAAATGGTCCTGGATTTTATCTGTTATTTAATGGTTCATGTGGATCAGCCTCTTTGGCTCATGTAGGATTACCAGCAATGGTAACTCAGACATTAAGAGAAGGGATAGACATCAGTGATCAACCCATCACACGGTCTAGGACCAACAGAGAAGCACAGTAAGGGTTTATGGTTATGCTTGAGGAGCACCAGCCATTCCTCAATTGTATAATTTTTAAATTGCTTTTCAGACAACAGCACAATTATTTAAGTGCTCAGCTACTCATCAAGCTCTGTGTTAGTTAAATCAGGCAGCCCAATGCCAGCCTCCGTTTCTCTGTGATCTTTCTCTCGCCCTTTTAACTAAACTGTTATCTAAAGTTTTCCCTACAGACTAAACAATAGTTTTGAATTAGTCATCCATCCTTCCATTCATCCATCCATCCATCCATCCATCCATCTTCTTACCACTTATCCAGGTAACTGTCGTGGGGTTAGTTGTCATAATTACAATACTGCTGTACAAATGCAAAACTGCATACTGCAATTGCATATTGCATCAAAAATGAGTTATGACCAAAATTGTGTGTGATTTAGACCATGTTTTATCTTGTAATAAAATTGTTCTGTGATGTTCGGTTTTGAAGGAACACTATGTATCATTTACGTACCTGCTACAACTACAGGTGGACAGTCAAAGCACTTTGAAGCCTTTTCTCAGTTTCACTGTCATCTGTCACTGATGCTTCCATGTCCCACTCTCGCCAGTGTGGGGAACCAATAAAAAAGGCCAATAGGATGTTGGGTTACATCTTTAGGTATGTGGAGTTTAAGTCAAGGGAGGTGATGGTATGATTATATAATTGCTTGGTAAGACCCCACCTAGAATATTGTGTGCAGATTTGGTCACCATACCTTAAAAAGGACATTGCTGCCTTGGAAAGGGTTCAACGTAGGGCTACAAAAATGATTCCTGGTCTTAGAGGAATGTCCTATGAGGAGAGGTTAGCTGAGCTGAATCTGTTCAGCCTCGAGCAAAGGAGAAGAAGGGGGGACATGATCCAGGTATATAAGATTCTAACAGGTCTGGATGTTGTTCAACCCAACAGTTACTTCAATACTACAATTAGTTCAGATATAAGAACTCGTGGCCATAAGTCGAAAGTAGCAGGACAACAATTTAAAATGGATTTGATGAAGCACTTCTTTTCACAGAGTGTAGTTAGAGAATGGAATAGTTTCCCTATTAGTGAAGCGCAAGCTAAAACCCTGGGTTCCTTTAAATCAGAGCTAGATAAGATTTTAACAACTCTGAGCTACTAGTTAAGTTCTCCCCAAACAAGCTTGATGGGCCGAATTTCTTATGTTCTTTTGTGTAGTTACATTATTTTATCTCTGTAATGCAGAATAAATACAATTAAAGTGAAATAAATCAATTAATTCTGAAACTGGATTCCATAGGCAGTTAGTACAGTAACTAAAGTTTTCAAAATGAGACCTTATTTTCTCCCATTGATATTCTGTTGTAGCTTGAACTTAACTAAATGACCAATGAGTGGCTTCCAAGGGGCTGAGAGGCGGGCCCCAGAAGGAGGAGAGGGGCTGTCCAAAGTGACGCTCTCAAGGGGTCGGCACGGCATAATTACAGTTAGGCTGAACTTCCAATGAATGCCCCATTACACGTGTAATTAGCACATGTAGCATGTAGTGCCTGAGACTTCACCAAGGGTATTTCCTTACTGTGAAAGGCAGTGTAACTCCCAGAAGATCACCCATCGCAGCAAGAACCCTCAAATAACTTAAACATGGAAAGAGCAAAATAATACTAAAGTAATCCATCCATCCATCCATCTTCCAGCCGTGTAACTCAAGGCACTCAAGTTATGCACATTGTATTTTCCAGCTGAGGAAATAGTGGGAAAAACTCCTTCTCCAGTTCTATGCAGCTCCACTTCCATCTCCATCATCTCCCATCCTTTTTTTTTACTGTCATGTGTACATGATAAAATTCTTATTTGCAAGCCTCCTGCAGTGAAAATAAATGCAAGACAATAAACACAAGCTAGTAAGTACTGTAGTTATTGATAACTAAGAATAAATAAAAAAAAAATACCTGAAAACAGCACCGATATAGACACTTGTATTTGCAAAACAGCCACAGTTAACTTAATTCACAGTTTTTTTGTCAAGGGGCCGGGCAGCTCGGGAGCGGGAACGCGGCATAGTCAGGGAAAAAAGGGTGGACGACCCACTTGCGGCTCCGGAACAAAAGGGGTTTTATTAAACGAAATGGAAAACACAAAAAAAACACAAAACCAAAAGGACCACGGGGGGTCAAAAACTAAAGGGGACAAACTAAAACTAAATAACAGAAACCAGGAAAAACACAAGAGCAACAACAACCAAATACTAACAAATACAAATGCCATTTAACTACAAACAACGAACCACTAGTGAACAGAACAGAAGCAGGAACTTAAATACAAAAACCAAACTGGGTAAAGACTAACAC
>JAODJW010000015.1:18584619-18604812 GCA_026777045.1 Hyperopisus bebe
ATGCCGAGGCCGTGATGAGTAGAGGTATGGTGTTATATTTACTAGTCGGCAAAACGGCGAGATAGACATAAGTCGCCAAAGTGTCACTTAGGTGTATCTCGTCAATTCTCTAAGTTGTCACTTTTAAGCTGGTCCTGCGAGTGTCGACTTAGACCGGTTTTACTCTATTTAATTGTGATTAATCGAAATTAATCCACAGCAACACTGTGAATCTGATTAAAAATTTTAATCGTTTGACAGCACTATTTATAATGTAGCAGCTATATGTGGGTGGTTCTTACATACACTATCTTTCTCCTAATGAGACACTCAACTGCACAGCATGTTTTAGGGGCAGAGCCCTGGGTCAGCTAGTGCGTACTGCCCCTTTCTGGTGTTGGCCACTCCCATGTCACGCAATCATTGAACCCCATGCATTAGGAAATGACTGCCATTGAGCATGCTGGGCTCAGCACAGGAGTGAAACGTTTGCCCTCTTGTCTCTCTGCTGAGCTTCTTCCAACCATGGCATCTAAAGTGTTGCCTTCGGAGGACAGAGCAAGGCAGACTAACCTATGGTTGTGAGCCTTTGTTCCCAGTCAGCCGGCTGAGCTGAAGGCCTCACTGTGTTGGGCCTCATTGGCATATATTAAAGTAAGATGAATGTGGGTGTGTGGAGCATGTTTTCTTAAATGCTTGGCTGGTGTTTTGTCTGCCTACTTTGTCATCAAGATCGCAGCGCACTCCTCTAGTTAGGCTCCTTTTGGGGTGGTGTCTCGCTGACCTCACCCACACAGGCAGGGTGAGCATCCTGGGTGTGATGCTATGTCGTAACCGCCAAACCTGTAATTCTCAACAATAATTAAAATTGCGCAACATGATCACATTTATATAATATTACTTTTACTGCTGTCATTCTATCAGGTAGAAGCTCTGAAGTGATTGCAGTAGGAAGCTGATAGCTAATGAAGATTTATGAAAAATTGCATTCTTCCTGCTGTTTGTCCATGTGTCCTGAAGGTGTCCTGGCGAGTGTGGGGTTATAACCTGTGCTGCTGTGTCAGCTGCTTCCTAGAAGTGAAGTCACACGGTTAGTTTATGGTTCGACCAGAAACGGAGACCCTTTTTATGGCCCGTGCAGCCTGCAGGATAATGTCCACAGCTGTTGGAGCCTCGACCTTTGACCTCCTTGTCTCCCAGGGTCATGTGGGCGGCAGGCTGAGGAGCGGGGCAGCAGTGACGTTTGTTCTCCTCAGCTGCTGGAGCTTGCGCTGTGGGCTCCTGACTGCCCGCTGTTCCTGTCAGCTTTATAATTAAATAGCGCAGCACACGCCCACGCCTGGCGCAGTCCGGCAGAGCCCTCCATACCCACACCACTGCCACCATGTTACTCAGTAGTTCCCGCGAATATCTGGCCTAATTGGGGGGTTATCATGAGAGCTGAAATGGTGCCTGTCATTGTTAGCCTGACCTCCGGTTCCTCTCCTTCCCCCCCAGCCACTGGGTGAACCTCTGTCCTCATCAACACCCATGAAAGTCTAGTATTGTTCGACCTACAGAAAGAGGGCAGCTTGGCGGGGGCCTGCTAATTCAGCCTCCATTACCATTGTCCCATGGTTAAGGCTGCAGTCAGAGGCCTGGCGTTTCCAGCAGTTGTGTGCCGAATTGTACCATCATAACCCGGTGACTTGTGACTGTTTTAGTCAGTATTTGTTCTTAATTGTCCATTTAACTCCTGGAAATGGAATAGAACCTTATGAATAGTAATCTGGTGCTGGGCGTGACCTCAACTATGTGGTGCGCTAGGCAAGCATCACTGCTGAAACCACACACACACCCACCCACCCCCGGCGATTGCTACAACCAGTGAGTGTAAAGAAATATTATTCATTGTTTAATATTACTTTTGGATAATGAGTGACGTTTTCATCCATCCATCCATTTCCTGGAGTTGCTTGTCCTATGCAGGCTCTCCGGAAGAGGTCCAGAGCCCATAGCAGGAAGCGAGGCAGGGATTAACTCAGGGTGGGGGACCAACCCACCAGCATAACATTTTATGTTATGAATCCAATTTAGTTGGGGTTAAGCGGTTTCAGAAGATGGATGGATGGATGTATGTATATCTTAAAACAGAAGTGCACTGAAGTCATACTGCATTTCTTTATTGCATGACTTTACCTGACGTAGACAACCCTGCACTGGTTACACTCCTGGGTAAAAATAAAAACAGGCCAAACCCAAAAGTGCCTGTTTGGAGTCCAGATTTGAAGCCTATAGAGGATATTTGCTTACATTAAATACAAAATAGCCAGGAAACATTTTTCAGCTGTTCATCAACTGCTTGAAGCCATTAGCATTGAGTACAACAATATTGACTCTTCTTCCTGTAAGAAGGTCTCTTTTGATGTTTCATCACGATAAAAAGGAAAAAGGTTATGGAGGGATGATTTGGACTTCAGTAAATAAATTAGAGATGCACCGACTGACGCTGATCCATTCTTATTTGACCGATCAGGTTTTAGCCATACGTGACCAATCCACATCCTATACTTACTTATTTTTTGGCAGTCTCTAAAAAGATAAATCATTTCCTGTTTATTTTACCTCTGCAATCAATTGCACAACAGCTGTTTCCCATTTTAGATGTGTTTTTTGCAGCATTTCAAGCTAAATGCTAATGCTGCCACTCATTTTGCTTGCCTCTCAGTGGTTGTGAGCTCAGTGACTTCCACCTGCTGTGACATCATGTGCATACCATTCACAGTAGGGGGAGCGTAAGAAAATTAGATAAGAGGGTGATGACTTGGAAGTATTTTACGCTTTTAACACTAGTTAAACACAGCGATCTGTAGTCTTTGTACAAAGAAAGTTTAGAGAGGTGGGAGTAGCATTTGTGGAAAATCCCACTAAACAGAGCGCGCGCAATTGTACGAGACAATGTGAGTAATATTAAAAAAACAGTGGATGATTTGGGAGTCTTGGGCTGTTCTGCGCACTCACTACAGCTTGTGATACACGAGGGGCTGCTGTCTCAACAAAGTGTTAGTGACGCTGTTGCCAGTGGGAGAAACATGGTGGGGCATTTCAAGCATTCGCCACCTGCGTATACTCTGAAAGATATACAGACTGAACTGCAAATGCCTCAAAAATGCTTAAAACAAGATGTTATGTATGTTTCTAGTAGACTAAAGATTTTTGCAATACATCTGCATTAAATAGTTAAAAATATTAATATCAAAAGTTTGTACTTAAAGTAAAAAGAGCTTGTGTATAGGAATCAGTATCGGTATCAGCTGTCGTGCATTAGAATCAAATCAGAACTAAAAAAATGTGGATTGGGCCTTCCCTAAAATACATGTATGCATTAATAAGTACAAGATAAATTTGAGACCACAGGACATTTTTTTGTTTCACCCCTTTTATGAGTGTGCGTCTGTGAATACTATATTTTTTGCAAACTGCAGCCAGGTTCTTTTCTGTTTGTTAATAATGAAAGGCTACTTACTTGCTTCTAGGAGCCTGATACGAACTGTCCTAGCAGTGCACTTCACACCTGCTCTTAATGCTTCCCATTCCTTTTGAAGGTCATTTGATGTAATCCTACGATTCATGAGAAACTGTCAGATAAATTAATGCTCATCCCTAGCATTGGAATGTTGCTTCCACCCTTTTCCTGGCTGGTTTTGGGTCATTCCCAGTGTCTCCTGCTTCACCTTATTCTTGGGTACTGCTGTCTTAGAAATTTTGAACTTGTAAGCAGCCTACTGCTCAGCGTACACCTTTCTGTCAGCAGTGATTTGTGTGAATGTTAAGCAAAACAGGTAACGGTGTCTTCAGTCATTGCGAATGAATAGGATTCCAGCCTTATTCCACTGACTTGTTAAATATCTGCTTTTGTTTGCAATGTACAATATGTTATGAGATCCAGCATATTGTCTTTTCCTGCTTTGTCATCTGCTGCTGTACTTATTGTCTTGAATTTACTTTGCACTCTAGTCTGCATGAGGCACACAAGTGTATGATGTACACATGCGAATACAAACCTTAAAACCTATATCGCCTTATCTTAGCATCTGTGTTGGCACCCATAATCTCAACTCTGTAGGTGTTGTGTGGAATCTGATCTCCTGCGAGGACGGCCAGTACGGAGCGATATTGGGGAGTTTCCGCCCACCTCCTGTATCGGCGTTGGATCAGTTCTGGTCCTTGAACCTGATATTTCATCTCTTGCTCCTGGTTAACGGGCAGATTTTACGCAGTGACTTTCAAGGGTGTGTGCTGAGTTGCTCCCTACTTTAAGCTACGTGTATGAGGAGGCTTTTGTTGCAGTGCCTTTTATCTTGTCCCTCTTAATCTGTGCAGCACAGATATGAGTCAGCTGGGGGGTTTCATCTGTTCAAAGGCATGGGTGTGAAATGCATTATGAAACACGGGACACCTTCGTTATGTAGTTTATAGAAGAAAATGTTGAATGGAAAAAGATGTAACTGTGGTCGGGGGGGGGGGGGCATAAACGTCCATTTTCCTGTAACAGTGGGCCCCAGGGTTAAACTCGAGCCCCTCTTTATAAACGTCAGGAGGGTGCTGTGATAAGGATGGGGCTTGACGTCACGGAGTACATCGGGGGCTCTGAACCGGGTCGGCAGGGCATCAGAGGAGCTGTCCACTGCCCCCACCTTGCTGTATTCCTGTGCTCAGCTAGCTTGTAGCACTTACTGCCTGCGATTAACCTCCCAGATGACAAGGGGAAGAGGGGAGGGGGGACTTGTTGGCTCATATCAGGGTGACCTTTACTGTCATAAAAATCGGCATTTCGCAGCTTTGCCTTGCTTAGGTCGAGCCGCTCACATGCATTCTGCTCCCAGTGTAGAGAATTCGGTAACACAGTGGGCTCTGGGAGGCGCCTGTCCCCCTTTTCTGCTCGCGCCATGGATGGTGTGGTGTAGGGCTGCAACGATTAGTCGACGTAATTGACGACGTCGGCTACAAAAAAATCTTCGACGTGGATTTTGTATTGACGCATCAGAAACTGCATCTGACATGCCCCCATTCGCCATTTTCAGTGTATCACGGATGTAAACACATTTAACAAACGTAATATTTCATATTCAGTGTTTTTTTTTCTCCACAAAAATGTGTTTTATGTAATCAGTAATAAGAAATTTTCATTACCAAAACACACTAGTAATTTAGTTGTTTAAGAAAGGAAAAGAGTCAAGAACACCACAAAAATGTCATTGGACATAACTTTATTGGTTATATTTAAAATAAAATATAAGTGGCAAGCAGAATACAGACTCGGTGTACAATAATTTTATACAAATCCTTCCAGACATCATGTGAAACGTTAGAAACCATACTTGCAAATGTTTCTAAACTTAAACTATAGTTGGCATTGGTTTGTCAGGGTACAGCACACAGTGACAGCCTTACCCAGCATTGCGGCTTATAATCCATGCATGAGAATATGCACATACATGCACTGATAAACGTGTCATTACAGTTTTGCTGTTTACTTTTGTCTTTTAAAAAGCATTCACTCTGTAACGCTAGTTTAACACGAACAGATTAACTCATTTCTGTTACCCTCTGTAGTGAGGCTAGCTTGCTAGCGTAGGTTAACCAATGTGAAAATACCAACTTTAGAAGACAAAAAAATGCATATTCAGTAATACTACTTAAAGAAAAAACATCTTACTTGCCTTTATGAAAATGCCGAGAGCAAACACGCACGAAGGAGATATCGTGTTGAAAGTGATCTCCTTCCATTTCACCGCTGTGACCCAGGCCACCCGACGCCTCTTCGTTACCTCCTTTACCTGCTGTCCATATCCTCTTTTCCAAGTGGGAAACCGAAAAATATTATCTTGTCGTCCACCTTTGACATTTCTACCAGCCTTTCACACAGCACGAGTGTCCCATCTTACCAAAAATAATGCCACATGCAAATGCTCGCTCTTGAGTTGTATACATCCAAAATGGCTATTTGACCCACAATACACTGCGGCTATAGCGAGTGTGACATCAACTGTCAAAGACCGAACTGAATCTTTTATACATTGTTTTATTTTATTTAAACTTTTGGGCTTGAAGACACGCCAGTGTCACCAATGTGCACTTTAGTTTGTATTGTTTAATGTATTTCTTTTTATTGTGATGGTCACACTAATATAAAAACTGAGTATTTTCAAATTCATATGTTTCACTAGTTGTTATTTTAATTTGATTATTATAAATTTGAATCGTCTTAATGCAGACAAATCATTGGGACATTCACAGGGGGACAGACGTGAGCAGATGAGGTAAGACATGCACTGGAGCCCAGAATAGGATGTGTAACCACAGGTCGCAGGCATGAAATAATCGTGACTAATTGACTAATTGTCAATTTTTAAACGATTAGTTGACTACCAAAATAATCAGAGAGCTGGGCTCCTGACCCAAGGCCGTGGCACATTTTTCTCCTGAGTGGCCATTATCCGAAACACAAGTGCAGTTTAGGAATTCAAATTCCGGATGTGTGGGTTCGCGAAGCGTGGTTGGCCCGGGCTGACTTTCCGTGCTTATTTCTGCTCTCTCTGCCGTGGTGACCTTTGCCCGAGGAAGCTGCTCACGGAGAGATGTGTGACAGCAGCTCTGTCTTGGGATTCCGTGAGTGGACAGGAAACATCCTACAGCCTGCAGTCTCCGTCAGCCTCCAGCTCATACAGACTGTTATCAAACATCTGCTTATCTTATATCCATAGTCCCCTAGGCTATCCTCGTGGCCGAGCTGCCTTCGGCAGTCATATAGGCTTTTTCCACAAGAGCGAGGAGCGGCTTCTTGGGCATCAGTGCCGTATCGTACAATAGGGGACTGTTCACAGACAAGCCTGCGCTTTCCGGTTTACAGGCAGAGCATTGTTTAGCATTGAAGTAACGAGGTAAAATTCAGTTCAAGGAAAAATTAGCATAATCCCCGCAACAGCTGGCCCACCTGCAGTCTGACACAAAGGGATAGTTTCCTGGCCAGATGCCCTGTGAGGGACTGAGGTGAGGATTATCATCTATCCAGCTGAAGCTAAGCTGCCCAGACTCGTTCAGCATGTCGCTGTGAACTAGGGCCTGAGTGAAACCAGTTACAATTTGGGAGCCTGATATTACCATTTCCAATGAAAATACCATTTCATTAGACAAGAAAAACTTGAGGATGCTGCAGTTTTGTTTTATTATTATTCGTCATGCTTGATTATATTTGCAGGCTTCTTAAAGCTGAATATTAGTCAGCCTGTTAAACGCTAAGGGCTCGTAAAGATCTCTCTTTGTTGAAAAGTGGCTCAGTGGGTAGCAGTGCAGCCTCACACCTCCAGGATTGGGAGGTTTTTCCCAGCAGTATGTGTGGAGTTTTTCTGTGTCTGTACAGGTTTTCCCTGCATAATCCTGGGGTTCAAAAACAGCTGATTGGGCAGAGACACCAGTTCACCTGTGAGCTGTGTGACAGAGAGAGTCCTGTGATGGAAGGGCCTTTTCTCACAGGAATCACATGTCTTGTGTCCTGCGTCCCCTGAGATGGGCTACAGCGTCACTGCAGCCTTGTATTTCATAAGCAGTTATGAAAGATGCCTGGCTGTAACATTTCACTTTGGTAATACACCCTGTATTCCACATCGCTGGAAAATGGCAGAACCATACAAATCATCTCCATGCTTCCAATGCCCATGAAGAACCATGAGAAATCAAGGATCTGCACATTGTGGGAAAGAGCTGAGCAGTTACCATCTCTTTCTTCCCTCATGGTTTGTGTGTTTTTGTGTTAAAATCTACCCACTGTACCCAGTATCCTCTAGGCTTTTAGTTGAATATGACTGGTAAGAGTACAGGACTTGCATGTAATCGGAGCGTGGGGCTTTTGGTGCTAATGTCTGAGAGAATGCCGTTGGGTGTTTGAATTTTAATTAATGTGGGATGCAGGTTAGATGGGAAGATGGACTGACATCACTTTGTAGTCATTCTACTGTCATTCTCCAGACGTGATTCTTTTTTTGTCATCTTCCCACATGCCTTTGTTGTGCTAATATTGTGTTTATGCTATGTTTACCACCAATATACTTAATTGAATTTTAATAGCACTTTCATCTTGAATGTGTTTTATATATTGAGCTGTACAGGGTGCATCTTCAGTTTTCATATTTTAATTGCTGCCTACCAAACCAGAGATGAAATGCTCCTTTTACATCCAACTTGCACGTTTGATTCCTATTAGGCTATTTGGAGGCTGCTGCTTAATTTACTGTAAACACTTTATTTTTTTATTTGCTTCAAATGGAAAAATACTGTGTTCTGCATGGTGACCTTTTCAGGCCATCTGTCTGTTTGTTTCTTTGTCTGCCTGTATCTATCTGCCTGCCTGTCGGCCTGTCTGTCTCTTGTCTGTCTGGCAGCCTGCCTGTCTGTGTCTAAGTGTGTGGCTCACGACTGTGCATACCGTGTAGGAACAGCTCTCAGATTTTCCTCTCTCGTCTCTCCCCACAGGTTGACGGGCCCATCTGGGTTTCTGACCGACGGGCCGGGGAACTACAAGTATAAGACCAAGTGCACGTGGCTGATCGAGGGACAGTGAGTATGAGGGCTGTGTTTGTCAGTGTGTTTGGATATAGTCGATCATTTGCTAGTCAGTCATTTTAGCATCTCTTCATGTTAGTTGTTTATCCAGACAGTCTTTAGCAGGCAAAGCTGAGTAAAAGCCCACTTGTTGGTGGGAAACCCTTCTTCCATGGTACATATTGTTCTGTATGGGTCATGGGGTAAGGAATGGTGCACTCTCTGGGCTTGGGGGCAGCCAGGGATGGGCAGAATCCCCACCCCACTGCATCCGTATCTTACATTAGGTTAGGTAATCCTGATTACAGAACGCTGTCCCTGTCCATATTCCCACTGACAGACTGCAGCCAATGAGATGCAGCACCACTGACTGTCGTCTGTTAATTACTTTGAAATGGAAAGGGATGCCATTTCAATCAACAAGGAGCATGACTTTTTATCCAGTTAGGTAACTAGCAGGAATTCTGTGTTCAGGAGACAAGCAGCTGGACACAACCTGGACACTTTTGGGTGGTGATGTTTTTAAAAGACTCCCAGATAACATCTTAATTGACTTGTCAGGGAGCCTTGGGTGTCCTTGGCATGCTTGCTGGATGTGGGAATGCCTGAGTCGGGGCTCTCTGCGGAGGGTCTCTGTACACTGACTGTCTCTTCGTATTCAGGCCCAACACCATCCTCAGACTGCGCTTCAACCACTTTGCCACAGAATGCAGCTGGGATCACCTCTATGTGTATGATGGGGACTCCATCTATGCCCCTCTGCTGGCCGCCTTCAGGTACTGCACAAGCAGCTTTCCGTAACTTTTGCTGACTGCCTGATAAACACTGGCAACTTGTTCAGTGCTGAAATGATTTGTGTCAAACAGCTTATGTTCTAAAATACTTGCATATTTTGGGAAGGATGCAGCAGTACGGCCTGAATTTCAGTGCCGGATTACGGGTTTTGCACAAAATTTGATCGATTCCCACAAATCCAGTAAATATAATTCAGGAAATTCCCTCACACATTTACAATAATGTCTAATGATGTTCAGCTAGTTTTGCACTCGTGCAGAATGCATGCTCTCTCTCCTTCTGTCTACAAATCTACGAGCCTTTGCCACCGCGCTGTTTGTCTCACCTGTCTGATTTGCACCCCACCTATCTTTGCACGCACATCATTACACTTTATGGCATATTTTACAGCTGTGTCTGATTTGTGCCACTTCGTTTCACGCTGTTTCATATCCGGCACCTATGCTTACCAGTGTAGTTTCCTTGATAGTTCAAACTTTGGTTTTGGGTAACACTTGCATCACAACTGCATGGTTCCAGCTATGCTGCTGGGAAATGGATCCCTGATCCAGTTAATATTTCTTTTCACGACATCATGTTCATTTTACAGACTGTTTCTCAGCGATTGCCACCAGCCCAGTATGGAATAGCCAGCCAAATATTCAGATTTTTAATTGTGTGTGTCCCTGACTGCCGCCGCTGTTATGCTGCACCAAAGTCATTAGATAAAACCAATAAGACAAACGCCTAGAGAATTGTATGTTATTTATTTTGTGTGTTTTTAGAGTGATGTAAATATGGCTGTACCAAACTCAAAATATGCCAAACTTCATATTTCAGTTCAGAATGAACCAAAGGTGTACCAGAGCATACTGAAATACCATATCTCTGGATAGGAGCAATTTTAACTGATGGAAATATAAACCAATATTTCAGATATGGAATATTTAGGTAATAGTCTTTACAAAAATTGGAAATAGATAAATGGAGCGAACACTTAAAATGACAAGCAGAGAAAACACATTTTTTCCCCACGTTAATGATCCAGCGGAGTCATTAACGCTACTTCTTGCAAAACAAGCAACCAGTACAGTGTGCTGTAAATGTTGACCAGTATGGCTTGTTGAAAAATTTCAGTATGAATGGATGGGGCTGTGGCAGAAAATGTAACTTGGGTGTGTCCATGCTCAAAAATGCATGTGCAGTTGTGCAAAGTATTGATCAGCCAGGTGGTACAGATTGGGCAGTGACAGCCCCCTCTGCTGTTGTAGCACCTCTTGCTAGCGTACATACATATTTCAGCGACAGGAACCTGAAGGCATGCAAACATTGACTGCTGCTGTTAAATGGAAAGGGATGAAGCAGAGGAGATGGAGTACAGGGAAAGAATAGAGACAAGAGAAGGGAGCCACCAAAAGCAGGACTAAGGACAGTGATGCAGCTCAAAGAAATGACCAACAGGAGAGAAGGAGATAGAGATGACGAATTACAGCAATGTCTGTAAAGAATGTCTTACATTGGAGGAGAGTGATGAAATCCAATGTGAGGTAATAGGACAAGGCAAGACCTGCAGTTAAGCTCACAAGGAGTAAAGAAGTATTTGCCTCCACACCCCAAAACTGTATAAATCCTCCCTATGTGAAGCATTTAAGGGAGGAATTACCCCCTGTTTTGAAAAATGAAGTTAATTGCCGGGGTTGTGCAGTGGTTAGCACTGTTGCCTCATACCTCTGGGACCCGGGTTCGAGTCTCCGCCTGGTTACATGTGTGTGGAGTTTGCATGTTCTCCCCGTGTCGTTGTGCGGTTTCCTCCGGGCACTCCGGTTTCCCCCCACAGTCCAAAGACATACTGAGGCTAATTGGAGTTGCTAAATTGCCCATAGGTGTGTGTGTGTGTGTGAGTGACTGATGTGTGAGTGTGCCCTGCAATGGGCACCCCGTCCTGGGTTGTTCCCTGCCAGGGCCTGTAGCTTCCGGGATTGGCTCCGGACCTCCAACATCCTAGAAGGATAAGCAGTTTGGAAGATGGATAGATAGATAGATAGATAGATGGATGGATGGATGAATTTCATTGCCATGATTCCCATGAGCAAGGCTAGCAGGCTGGTAAGGGAAACTGGCACAACTGTTACCATGGTGCCAGGGCTGTGATGCCGACAGGACTATAACCATAGTTCCCTAACAGGGAAGCTGGCAAGACTGTTACCATGGTGTCAGGGCAGGGATCCTGGAACGACTGTTACCATGGTACCAGGGCTGTGACGCCGACAGGACTATTACCATGGTTCTCTAACAGGGAAGCTGGCAAGACTGTTACCATGGTGCCAGGACTGTGATGCTGACAAGACTGTAACCATGGTGTCCGGGCAGGAAAGTTGGCAAGACTGTAATCGTGGTGCCCGAGCAGGGAAGCTGGCAAGATTGCAATCATGATGCACTGGCAGGGAAGCTGGCAGAGACATCAAAACTATACTTTTTGCCATTCTTCCTGCCTCAATAGTTTGCCAGCCACCAGTTGCCGGGGCTCAAATCTGAGTTGAGCCACCTGGTGTCACCTCCTGCTCTGAATGGCCACCTGGTGTCACCTCCTGCTCTGAATGGCCACCTTGGCACGCTGCTCTGAGGGCTGATTAGTGAGATGCAGTGTTTCCCTCACAGATTCTAACACCTGGTGAATGTGCCTTGGTGTCCTGTTGAAAATATTGGTAGCTCTAATTGTTTTGTACTGTAAGCGTAGAATACACTTTGATTTTTATTGCTGAATGTCACGTAAGAATGTAGTTAAGTTGATTCACTTTCAGCCAGGTGTACATGCACCCTTGTTGGAGTGTTGGTACGGAAGCAGTGCTTTGCTCTTTGGTATTACGGTGCCAGCCCTGGTTCAGAATCAGGAGCCTGCAGTGTGTTTTGGGGTCATTTTGGGCCCTTTGTGAGCTGCTTTTGGGTCTTCCTGGACCCATCCTCAGTGACTTAGTGGGACTTGCATACCAGTGCTCCAAGGCTTAATGGAAGATGGAAATTACAGTTTTCTTTTCATCAACACAGTTAGTTGCAGTAGTTTTTATTTTCCTTGTAGCTCGAGTCTATTGTGCACCTGATTGACCGACTGAATTAATAAATAAATGAAGGACTGAAGGTGGTGCTTCAGAACTGACAGGCTGGGCTTTGTAATTCTAAAGTCCTGCGCTGTTGGAAGTTGTGGCCAGTGATGTATTATTGGTATTTACAGTGCACTCCGGTGCCAAGGATTGGACTCTAGCATGTGCTAGAAAGATAATTACTCTTACATGTCTGGAGCCTGCAGGATATTGTCTGACTCATTAGATGTCCTCTAAGTTGAAATTGGAGAGGTGACTTAATGGTTGGTTTCAGCTGTGTGTCCATGAAAAAACAAGTACCTTCCTGTGATATCATTTGTGTTGGTTATAATGAGATTGTTATAGGATCTCTAGTTAAACTGCCATACTTTTAGAATGAGAAATTTCAGGAAGTATCAGGTTGAATTGCTATTCGCACTCCCTACTGAGTCTCCGCTCTCAGTGTCTATTGGCCCTGCAGAGGTTCATCAGGTGGGTTGGACAGCTGGCAGTTCTCCCTCTTATCGCGGTGTAGCGCCATCTGTTGGTAGGTGGATGGCTACATTGAGCTAACCAGCACACCCTCACTTGAAAAGCACATGGCTCGAAGATTTAGAAGAATCAGTGGTGTTGGAATTGTTGTATGAGGCAGAGGTGAGAAAGAGAGAGGTTGGGAAGGTGAAAAACCATTCATGCATTGTGTTTGTTTACTTTAAAAAAACAGATCCATCCCTTATCAGCTTCTTATGACTTCTTGGTGTCGTGAAGGATCATCTTAGATGTAAATGTGCTGGGGAGCGTAGTTGTCTCACCACTACCCAGACAGGCCTGGAGGAGCAATGAGCATGTGTTCATTAACCCTCTGGAGTCTAATGCCTCTCAGCCACTTTCCAGGTAGTCTGACATGCCTTGACATTTTTATGTCTAAAAAACATTCAAAAGCCCATTCAGCACAAACTCAGCATCAATAACCTGAGATCATTTAGAATGTCAATGTATTTTTTAAGTCAACTGTTAACATACACTTCCAAAACCTATTTTCAGAGATGCTGAGACATGGTAAAAAAGAGATCATCTTCAATCATTTTTGCCCAAGATTGAGCTCTGGATCTTGTAAATATAGGTGTTGGCTACACCTTGGTGATTGAAGCATTCAGAATTTTAATGTGGTTTGATTACTAAAGTGTTAGAACTTTAGAGTAACACTTTTTTTAAGTCACTGACCTAGACAATGATTACTGATGAGAAGTGTCAACACACCTGTAATAGTCTCCATAGTGTCAATGATCCATCAGTCTGGAATATCAGTGTGAATTATAAGAAGAGACCATAATAGCCTTTTATAGTTTGTAACATGCAATGGATTAAATGTTGAATAAAAGGTGCAATCACACAGTATTACTGCAGTATTACAAAACCATAATTGACTACTAGAACAATAAATTCAGTTCTGATCAGGATGCCATGCTTCAAAGCAGTTTGTCTGGTTAGACATCAAATGCTTTGCACTTCCAATGAGTTTTTGTATATATAATATACAAATTTGCTAAATATATTCTTATTTTACTGTTCAGCTAAGGTACATTTCCCAAAAGCTCCAGTTAGCAACTTAGCTGAAATCATTCAGTTACATGGTTCCAAATGTGTACGTTACTAACGTAATTAGCAACTATGCTTTTGGGAAACATGCCCCTGCTCTGCTTTTATTTTATTTTTTTGCATTGCAACTTCGCTCCTTCCATTTTTAAACAGAGCACATAAGTTGCTTCATTTATGTAAACTATGCAAGTATTTTTAGTGCAAAAGTTAATGTTTCACATCAAATACCTTATTTTCAGCAAATACAATCCATACTCTTTTAAGCTCTTTTATGTCATGTATTTTGAGAAACATGTTAACTAGTCATGTGCTGTCATCTGACTGAGAAACATCATTAGTCTCCTCTTTCAAAGTGCATGGCTATGACAGAGGTCACATGGCCACCCCAGCTGCCCACGATGGATACTTTGTGCCCGTTTGCCCAGAGCAATGGGAGTGGGGCAGGCTTCCAGGCGTCAAGGTTCAGTAGCAAGGCCAAAAAGTGTGGCTGTTGTATAATCCTCATATCAATTTGGCATCCTTCCTCTTCGCCCCCCCAGCATTTCATCCTCCTATCATCCCCCTTTTATGACTTCTTGTTGCCAGTGGTACAGAAAATGTCTTCCTCAGTCACCGTTGTCTTCAGACCAGATTTGGCATGTTTGTTCAAGGCTTGATGCTTAGAAGTTGACAGTTTACGTTTTTTAGGTTGTCAGCCGGACTCCGTTCTGGATGTGAGGCTGTTGTGATGCATCCATCTGATGGTTCGGGATTATGGTCCCACCAAAAGGTGAACTTACACCTTTGTGTGTATGTGGGGTGGAGGGGGTGGGGGGTGGCATCATAGCCTGAGGATTCCTGCTAATCCTCTTCTTTGTTTGCTCTGTTAACACATGTTCATAGTCTAATACAATCCATTTGGCCTGGAGCTCTCTCCTGTCTGCAACATAACATCAATAATTACTGATCAATGCATTACATGTGTGGCTAATATTATTTCTGTTTCACTATCGTGTATGTGGGTCTGTCTCAGGACAATTACAAGCAACAGTGTCTTATGTTAGACATTAGTTAAATAAGTAATGACCCGAGGACGTCCATGGGGCAGGTATGCACTTGTGTGCTGCACGTAGCCACACAAAGCAGCCATGCCGGCATGCAAATTTCTGAAATATAGGATGGCAGGGGAAGGTTCATTAATATTCATAAAGGTAGTGGTACCTTATAATCTTTGCACTATAATGGTATTGGGAAAGTCTTATTTTTATTGCAAAAAAAATCATTATTTTTGTAGTCTATGGTAGTCTTTACTTAACCTGACTAGGAAGTTAACAAATGTATTGTTAGTCTTAGAGATGCACAACATATTGGTCAGTATTGGTTGATTTTTAGTTAACAATAAAATTATTGGCTGAATATTTGTCTGGTATGTCAGTCTTGGATAATACTTCCAGCTAATATTTAAACTGTATCATTACAGTGAAATCCATTTATAATGGACTTCAAGGGACCTGGCAAAACAGTCCGTTATATCCAAAGTCCGTTATATCCAGAGCTGCTGTATGCCCAGAACACAACTTCAGGACACCATTTACTCATGCCACACCCCAGCAGACACACTTGTGGTGTAGATTATTATATTGTACATGTAGTAATCCAACTTTACCTGACCAGATGCGTGACTATAATAATCCCGACTACGTATCTGTGCTGGATATCACCGGCACACCACGCGCCTTGTAGACGGAGCTGCATGTCCGTTATAGCCGAACAAAACTACAGCTAAAAGTGGCACTGGGGACCAAATTGTTTGTCCATTATAAGCAAAATTCTGTTATATGTGAGTCCGCTATATCTGTTGCTTTTTCTGCATGTTCTTAAAGGAGCATGGCCGGGACTAGTGGACCTCGTCTGTTATAGATGATATTCCGTTATAAACGAGGATTTTATTGTATTTTAAGTTCGCAGCAACACAGCTAAAGACGCACGTATCAAAATCATGGAGCTGATTGCATTGAACAATGAGCTATTTTTTATAGTGCAAGATGATTTCATGGGTCACATTCTGCTGGACAGCTAGTGGTAGCACAATAAGTGTCATGCAGGGTATCACCAGACCTTACCTGTAATTAAAACATGCGGTATTACACTAAATTCACATGTTACTGATAATATGTATACCATGTGATAGTCTTAGAAAAATAAGAAATGCACATGGTCTTTAGCACACTGAAGAAGGCATTACTCAGAAATGTGTCTGTGTGAAGACATTGGTCAATTAACCCTATTTTGCAATGTGCGACTTCTTTCGTTACTTGATTTATTCTTTTTTGTGAGATGTAACACAGTTGGGAGCGAAGCCCATTCTGTTTCAGTAATATTAAAGGTTTGAGTTTAGGTTATCAACATAACTCATTACTTAGAACTGAAAATGTTTATCATCGATCATTTTCTGGTCTCCAAAGACTTAACAGTGTGTAGACCATCAGGCAATTTCATGTGCTCACTGGCCAGTGGCACCTCGACAAATGGTGCCTGTAATTGGGCTGGTCGAAAGGAGTGGTTACGTCTGTGTTGTGTAAGAGCCTTTGATCTGAATTTATATGGCTGTAATTGCACCTTCAACCGAACATACTGATCAGGCTGACATATTGACACGCCAGTGTTCTGACCCTTTTCTCTGTGATTTACAACAGGCCTTTTGATGTTTTTGGCCTGAAAGGTCATTTCGGCTCGGTCAATGTTGGCTGTTCCAAAGCACTAAACCAGGTCCCCAAAGACCCTGTTGCCATTGTGATTAACACCATTATGCCAAATTCTAAAGGATTCGCTGCAATTTATTTACTAATGTGTGAAGGAAGTTGATTCAATGGGCTCCTCATCCACAAACAGGAAGAATACTACCCTCCTTTTAGTTCCACAATGATGAGTCAGGCGCCTCTTTTGGTCATGTGTTTGGGCCGGATTTCCCTCTTATTGTCATTGTGTATGACCGCTAACATCCTTCCTTCATTTGCTTCACAGCTTATTAAATTACCCGAAGTAATGTGGAAGAACAAACTATTAAATTGTTGTAAAAGGGATATTTTGCTAAATAAGTTTTTTTTTGTGTAGTAATGTACTGTCCTAGAAAATCAGAGTGGGCATTTTTTTCTTGCCCATTCATTGGAATCCTAAGTGGAGGTCGTGCTATAGAGCGTATGGTATTTAATGACCATGCTCACTGACTGATACGTGTTCAGGTTTTCCAGTGTTGGCATGTTCCCATACCTTTTACACCAGGCATATAGAACACCAAGTTTGACCAGTCCTTCCGTATTTTACCGTGAGTCACCGTTATCTGAACATGAAGGCGGTCAGTCTGGTGGTGCCGGTGTGGCACAGTTGCTAATTCATTATCATTCGTTTTTTCTCGGGACTGGTGACCTAAAAACTGACCATCTCTGGTATAATTGATGTCCCTGCATCTTGGAGCATCTTGGGTTTATTTACCTATTCAAATGTACCTATAGCCTCTCGCTCCTAGATGCTTGTTCTTTTTGACCGGCTGCAGGGTAAAGCTGGCAGAAGGAGTGGCTGAGCGCTGTTCCCTTTGCCCGCTCCCATGCGCAAGTAGAGGAGGAAGTGGGGGGGGGGGGGTAGACAGCAGGGCTCCACCTCCCTTACTGGTCCTTGCTGGCGTGTGTCGAGGGCTGCAGAAGGCTAGTCGGTCACGCCCGGATCGGTAATGTCATGGCGCCAGCACTGAATCTTTCTAATCTTCACTACTGGCACTCGTCACATGCTTATAGAAGCTTCTGATGGTGTTCAGTATTTAGCGTTACATTTTCTCCTATACACAACGTATCCATGTGGTTCCAAAAGTGAGATTTTTGAAAAACTCAGGCATAAATTTCTGAGCATTTTTACAGATGCTTTTAATATTCTTTTGCTCTATGAATAATTAATATTTTCCATTCCTGTACTCTGTCTTAGTGAGCCCTTTAACCACTTGCTACATGTTCTGCACAGAGCCTATGTGCATCTGCTGTTTCTTCAGAAGTTCTACAGGGCACAGAACCACCTCTGTGCTTCGTACAACATCAGTTTAGCACTAATTGGGTATTATGAAATGTTCTTTCCGTTGTAATCTCTGATAGGTGACTTAATTTTAGGGCCAGTGTGCCTGGTGTACCTCTGGTTTCTCAAAGATGAAGTTAAATCATTTAATTTTTTTTTGGTGCTTTAAACTCTGATTAAAATAAACTATCTTGGTTGGAATTGAGGCTACTACTTTGACATCTTTCTCCAAGAAAGTTTAAATGATCTTAATGCATAACTTGTGGTAACAGAAACCTTGTTCTTCTCCCTGATGGAGGCTTGGGCTCCAGAAGACAGTTCAGCTTTCTGCTTCCTCAACATCAGTGTGTTGCTCGAATTTCTCGCCTGTTAGCAAAAAGTCAAAGCTGGCAGGTTTTGACTCTGTGCTTGTTTACAATGTCAGCAGTACCAACAATGACCAAGGTTTCACAGGCAGTACTTCCCTAGGAAGCCACAGTAAACGTCTCTAATAATAGTTAATATGGAGAAAAGTTGAAGGTTTCTATAGAGATTAAGGCTTTATGCTGTCAGTGGGATTGAAGGCATGTCAGCTTAGGCTGGTGGACGCAGCCTGAACAAGATCCCTGTGAGTGTTTTCAGAATTTATTGATATTGACTCACACAGCAATGTGTTTCACTGTTTTGAAACTGGTGCCTTTTCAGACTGACTCCTAAGAATAGTCATTGTCGACTCTTGGTGACCGTATAGATGGCACCCCTCCGAAACATTCTGTCTGCGTTTTGCAGGCCTCAGTCTCTTCCTCACAGTGCAGATGTGATTGTGATTTCTTTTTTTAAACCTTGGGATTAGTAAATACTGTGTTTAGATGTGTCATTATGGAAAGATCCCTGTTGTAAAAGCTGTGCAGTGTAGGGTTCTCTTAACAGAACTGACTTAACTGCAAAATTGTATGTAGTCTTGTATATTCATATGTATAAGAACAGTTTGGTAGTGAGCTGACATTGAGTCAGGATTATTCATTGATGGAAAAAATGTACTTTGTACTGTAGCTATAATCTGACTGCTATGTAGGTGCAGATGTTTTCTGTTACATACTTAAAGGTAAATGCTCATTGAGCTGGCAGGGTAACAAGGCTTTTTGAATAATGAAGGAGGAAGTAAACTTGGAGAAACCCAGGGAGGGGGTACAAATTACAATACTCAATTTCTACTGTAGATGAGTGTTTCCTCTTTGTGTCACATTCCTGTTTTCTGAAAGTATTATTGAATAGCATTGAACAGTTCATTTTAATTACAGTTAGGGTTGTGACAGTATTCTGCATTTCAATGAGAATTAAAGGAACCATAAGCATCGAAATGCTTTGGAAAGTGGGTCATTACTTCCATGTTTATGGTCTTAAGTGTTTATGGTTAACTACTGTCAGATAGTTAAAGCGTGAGTGGAATAATTTTGGCAGCGTGCAGAAGCACGTCGAGTTGGGCCACAAGCGTGTCCTCACATAAACGGTAGCTAGTCGACCAGTCTGGTGCATAAGCCATGACCCAAGCCTCTGCTTTTTCCACACAGCCCCGGTTCCTGTGTAGGACTGCGGCTGGAAACGTAAACAGGCATGCTGCATGTGAGCCTAGGGTCCGGGCATCTGGGGCGCCTGTCCACAGGTGCTGCTCTTGGGCTCACAGTCACGTCGGCCTGTTAGTGGCTCTTGCTCTGTGCTTCCATGTCTGTGTTCTTGGTCCCGGTCGTCGCTGGGTTTGATCTTTGTGCTTCCGGCCGTCCAGGACAGCTTTTTGACTGGCATCACGGAGATTTTTAGCAGTCACTCCTCTTTCCTCTGGTCTTACAGTAGTTTTGAGGGACATCTTTTCTCACCCATAAGTTGTAAATGGTGTCGCTGTGCTTTCGAATGTGCATGTCTGACCGTGGCCCTAATTTTGGTCTGTCTCATTTGTGGGTGACAGCGGCCTGATCGTGCCAGAGCGCTATTCCAACGAGACTCTCCCGGAGGTGGTTTCCCAATCCGGCTACGCCCTGCTGCACTTCTTCAGCGACGCAGCCTACAATCTCACTGGCTTCAACATCTCTTACCGGTAAGCTGTGCATACCGCTGCGGAAGCAACCTGTGGGTCTCTGTGCGGATGCCCCTGTGCCGCATACTGCTACCC
>JAODJW010000015.1:18624139-18641164 GCA_026777045.1 Hyperopisus bebe
GTTATAATCATCAAAATTAAAAGAAATAAACACTTGAAATATATCAGTCTGTGTGGAATGAATGTATACATTATACAAGTTTCACTTCTTGAATGGAATTAGTGAAATAAATCAGCTTTTTGAAGATATTCTAATTATATGACCAGCACCTGTATTGCCTAGCTATACTCTGCACTTTATGTGTACAAGGTTCTTCTGGTAGTGAGGATGACCTTGAAACAGCTCAGTATTATGGCTTCTGGATAGAGGATGTTAAGATTAGCTGTGCTTCTGAGATATTTTACAACACTTTCTCTAAGTTAATCCCATTATATCTTCTTCCTCCAAGGTACAACTCCCATGCAGGGGGGATGAAGACTAGCATACATGTCCTCCAGTGTGTGATGTCAGATGCTTGCTTTTTCGTGCACTGCAGGCTTCTTTGTTTGACATCACACTTCGAAGGAAACACTGTCCTGTTGATTAGACCTGCAGCCTGTAAATGATGCTGTACAACAATGTGACAAGCTCAGCCATGTTACCTGCCTAACTGAGAGTGGGCTGACCGTGTCTAGGCCTACTTGCAATAATATTCCGAACAGTGCAGTTGTAATTAAAAAATAAAAAACATTGCAGGACACCTTGATTTGAGCAGGATGCCATTGTGGTGGCTTGTGTGATTCTTTTCTAATGTATTTTTTTTTAAAAATTGCATCTCTGTTGGAGCAGAATATTCACCAAAGCGATATTCATACCTTTCATTAAAACCGCTTGCCTGCTATCTAAAATCACCCATTTTGCTTGACAGCTGGTTTTGTGCACTTAATTGAAAAATGTAAATATTTGCATAGTCTACATTTACATTGCTGTAGAAATTTGACACCTTGAGCTTTCACTTGACTGGTTATGCAAATGGACTCCATCTGCTTGCATTTTTGTGCTGAACTAACAAATGCCATTGTCACTTACTTTTGGGCTCTGCTCTGCAGGGGTCCTCTGGCTGACTGCTGTTACAGGTATTTAGGGGCCCCTGGCTGACTGCTGTGTTAGGGCTCTATGTGGCCCCCAGGCTGACTGCTGTGTTACCACTTAGCAGGGCCCCCAGGCAGAATTGCTGTGTTATGGCTCCGCGGGGCCCCCAGGCTGGCAGCTGTTTTATGGCCCTGTGGGGCCCCCAGGCTGGCAGCTGTGTTATGGCCCTGTGGGGCCCCCAGGCTGACTGCTGTGTTACGGCTTTGTGGGGCCCCGAGGCTAATTGCTGTGTTACAGCTCTGCGGGGCCACGAGGTGGATCACTGTTATGGCCCCGTGGGGCCCCCAGGCTGACAGCTGTTATGGCTCTGTGTGCTCTTGCTTTGAATGAGATGAATGAGTTTGGAAGCCGAATATGTTGGTTGTCGGGCTGACTTGAAATTCTGTCAGGTGAACTCCACCCTTTGATCCATGGTGAACATACATAATTACTTCTTCTCTGACAGGGGATTAGAAGACCTCAGTTTAGCCAATCATTGACTTGATTTAATGGAAAAATGCTGACTGCTAAGGGTTAAAAACAGGCCACTGAGGACATTAAGTGCCATCACTAATATGTGTCTCAGTATTTTACCAGCCGCCATATGATGTGCATTCTGAGTTTTTTATAAGTTCACACTTATGACAGATACCTCTTGCCATCTACACACATTTTTACCATTTTCGTTGCACTGAAAGGTAATTTATTGTATATCTGAAGTATTAAAAGCTCCTGAAAACCTAGTTGATTGCTGTTTAATGAGAAAATAAAAGTGCCTTTTTTGTTGTGAATTCGTTCTGTTTGTCGGCACTGCTGTATGTGTAGGTTCTTCACTGTATCCACAAGAACAGCGGTCCTGAAATGTCAGATCAAAGGGTGTTGCTTGGAAGATGCTAACGATTGCAGGCACACCGTGGTCTCGTCCCCAGGGTGTAATTGCGGAGTATGAGATGTGCCCCAAGGACAACCCTGAGTATGTCTGCAACAAGAAGACGAGCTGTAAGAGCTGCGCCATGGACCAGAACTGCCAGTGGGAGCCTCGCAACCAGGAGTGCATCGCCTTGCCCGGTAGCCGCTCCTCCCTGTCAGCCTGGTCTTACGCTAAAAACTCTGCTCCTTAACCTTCGTGCTGGTGCCTGCAGCTATTGCTGACCAAGAAAGAAATTGTACTTGCTGGACAAGTTCACGTTTACCAGTTTCGCCTTTTAATCTGCCGATACAAGTGTTTTTCCTAACCTCTGATGCTGTGACTTGTGTGCTAAACTTCCCGATGCCCGCTTAGTGGTCTCTGCTCTTCAGACTTCAGCGGAAATGGCAGCCGCTGACTTTTCTCCTGCCCTCTTTCAGAGAACATCTGTGGGGAGAGCTGGCACTTGGTCGGAAACTCCTGTCTGAAGTTCATCACGGCGAAGGACTCGTATGACAACGCCAAACTGACCTGCCGCAGCCACAACGCCGTCCTGGCCTCCCTCACCACACAGAAGAAGGTGGAGTTTGTGCTGAAGGAACTACAGATCATGACTGTCCTGGTAAGATTGGCAAGGCCTCGGGTATGTCATCAACCCCTGGTCACACACAGCTCTGATGCAAGTCTCCAAGAGGCATTAGCCAATAGCAGCCCTTTTGTCAAGATGTTTCACATCTGCTGTGGGCTGTAATGTGTGCGTGCGTGCGTGTCTGTGTGTGTGTGTGTGTTTATGCAGTGCTGCAGATTAGGATAGATAATGGAGGGCTCTTACTTTTTAGTCCTTCAGGTCTTAACATTGAAAAGCAGTGTCTGAAGTGGCAGGTGAATGTTCCTTCCGAAGCCTGAGAATTTCAGCACAGAGCAGCCAGCATACATGCAGAGATGTACTTTCTGCTGATCCTGACAATCATTCTTCCTTGTAAAAGCATAGTGCTGAGTGTAGAATGGGCCATTAGTGGCCTGGTAGGAGCAGACAATATCGTGCACTTTTTCTTATGTGGGTTCCGCACGGAAGGCTGCTACGTTCTTTTTGGTACCAGGACTCAGTGTGTCCATGCCAGCCTGGGCTCTGTCAGATGTGTACTTGCTACTGTCCCAACCTGGCAGTGCCTAACAACTGTTCCCTGCTAGGACACATGGGGAGGCACCTGGAAAATGTGCGTGTCGGCAACGAATTGTAAGCGGCTTTGATAACAGTGTGCAGCTCAGCAGGCTTAGCCTCTGTGCCTGTGATCAGGTGGGAGGTTTGAGCCCAGCCTCCGCAGAATAGTCACATGTCTGTGAGCCCCATAAAAAAGCCTTGAAACTTCATATTTCAAGCTGGCTAGTCCAGGGGTGGGCATTCTTGTCCACAAAGGGCTGGTGTGTATGTGGGTTTTTGGGATAACCTTTAGGTCAGCTGTTCAAACCCAGGTGTGAGGACCCTTTAGCCAATTAGTCCTCTAATTAGTAATCTGATTAGGAAGTTGCAGCGAAAACCTGCACACCAAATGGCCCCTTCTGGATAAGATTGCCCACCCCTGGGGTAGACTCTCAGGTCTACTTTCCTCAAGGCTGGTCAGGTAACCACTGAGTCTGAAAATATGCATCACTGTAAGCTTGGGTTCCCCAGTTCTCATCCTGGAGAGCCAGTCTGCAGCAGAGTTTGCAGATTTCCCTGCTCAAACATACCTATGAAAGCTGGTAGTTAGCTGGCGAGCTAAATAAGGTTTGTTAAAGAAGGGCAATCTGCAAACACTGTTACTTATGCCCTGCTTGAATGCCTCGCCCATGTGGTAATTGATTCTGCTGCTATAGGTCTTGTGCGTATCTCCGCATTTTCTGGCCTAGATGAAAATTCAAGTTAATTTGTGAAACATTTCCGACATGTAGCAATTTAACTAGCCTGTCATTTGAGCTGCATCCCCCACAGAGTCCTCCGGTGAGCAAGATGGAGAACAAGTCTGTCATGTGAGCCTGCAGTCACTCTGGGAAGCCCTTTCATGGATGGTGTGCGAAAGCATCAGTGCTGGGCTGTCGGTTTGACAGTTATCATGTTACATTTTCTTAAGCGCCACAGTTTACTTTTATAATGGACAGAAGATGTTGAATATGTACGATCAAGTATTTATGGTGTGCAAAATTTGGATCCTTTCTGTTTTTGCTGTATAGACACATGGCTGCTTGTAGGAAAGGGACTCTTTTCATCAGTAGTAGGGCTTGGCTGATGAGAGATGTCCATGCACTACTGATTGGCCAGTTACAGACTTCCTCAGGTATCTTGGGAGATGTCAGTCAGGAAATTGATGTTGAGTGGGGAAAACGGAGACTAACAGGAAGTGGCAAGCGTCGCACGCCGCCTCTGTCACAGATGGTTCTGTTGAGTCAGGAGCCTGATGTGGGAACAATGTCAGTCTGTCAGCGCCGGCCTCTCGTGGTCCATGCCGCTGATTGTGGTTTTACAGGCTCAGAGGGAGTGTTTATGAGCCTTCCTCCTCAGTCTTAAGTGCACATATAAAGCTTATTGTCCTACAGTTGGCCTGATTGCGCATGTGTGTTTGGCATTTTGAATTTGCATTAGCATTTAATTCCCCTTGAGAAGTCTGAAGCACCAGTCAGCTGACCATGTTTCTGGGCTTGGATTTGTTCTGGTGCTTCATCTTAAAGGTTGCTGTGAATGTGAAGGAGTTGATCCATGGGACACCTGACTTTTGCCATGGGACAGCTGTCATGCTATTAGAGTATGGGTGGAGAACGGCCTGCAAGATGATGTGATCCAGCCCACAAAGCATTTAATATATACAAAAAAGGCAACTAAAACTCTAGAGAGCAATTACTTTTTGCATGCGATAAAATGACAAAATAGTACAGTTGTGTATGGCATTACGATATGTACATGGGTTATGAGTCAAGATGTGATATATCGTGATAATGTGTGTAAGGCAATATATTCTCATTTAAAAGTTAAAAGATCACTTTTTTATGCAATCAGAACAGTGGGATTTGCATTTATTGCAGTCCCTGTAACATCCAATATCATGGCACTGCATTTCTTGAGCAAAGGAATTAATATTTGCCTATCAGTATAAAAAAAAAAAAGCTAGGTTTGCTAATGCTATCCTTACGCTCTGTCTCCGATGTTATGTTGAAATGGATAGGTTAAGCGGCAAAAGAATATTACAACAACACTACTATCTAGCGGTCGTGGGTTTAAACAACACAAAATGCAAAACCATCTACCACAAATCTTTGCATGTAAACTATTCATCAAAAATTGATGCAATGTTTTTGAGAATTGGTGCAATAACACAAAATAAAATATCGCACCAGGTTAGTGCGATTTATGTGTTCACTAATTTAATATGACCCTCGAAGGATGTTTGAAAAAATTGAAATTGTCCTTGAGAGGAAAAAGATCTCCCACCCCTGTGTTACAGAAATCAGCCTTCTGCTGTTTGCCAAAGTAGTGGAAGAAATGAATGGTGATGGATCTCATTAAAAGCTACCTCAGGCTCATGTTGCTGCCCAGCTTTGATGTGCTGCTTTATCCCTGCACAGTACCAGCTGCTGATTTAGGTGTCAGAATTTGTCGTCCTAATTCCACATCAACTTAGCTGATCTACTTGTCGGGTGTTCAGATTAGCATTTCCAGTCAATATCAGAATGAATTTTATTCACTTAGTGCTTTCCATTGTACCTGGATCTCGTCTTGGTGTGTTTGATCACTCTGAAGATAGACCTGAAGAGATATGATGTAACTGAGGGTGAAAACACTGCATACTGCTCTAACAGACAAAAGAAGGAATGCAAACAAATAACAAAATTAGCCTATAGCAAATTATTGAGAAAAGTGGATGCTTGCCTGGTACATGGCTCTGAGAGGAAAGCTGTCTCTAGATGTCTTTGGACCATCTAATATACTCATTGGTGTGTACAGAGTGAAGTATGGCGTGGGAGGGTGTAGTGCATTTTTAGCCATTTGAGTCATTTTGGAGGGAGTCCAGCCACAGCGCCTCCTATTGCTCAGGCAGTTATGGTTGTGGTGGCAGTGGGAGCAGCGTATTTTCATTTGGGACAGTCTGTGCTATACTAGTTTGGGCTTAATGATGGTGATTACGGAGCTGAGATCCTCAATCATAATCATGGCATACATGCTAGGAGAGAGAGAAGGAGCCAGATGTTGTGAAGACCCTTTTAACAGCATTGTCTTTTGACCTGTTGGTCATGTATCTAAAGTGTTAGGGGTCAAGGACATGAGGTGACCTTTGGAACCATGCAACGGGTCAACTGTCATAGCCGAAATTAATTTTTAATGGGACCGGAAACAATTGTGGTAGATGGTTAGCATGATGGTCCAGGGCAGCGAGGACGCTTTACTGCCCTTCTGCTTCCTTGTATCATCAATAGAGGGGGAGACGTCTATTTCTGCTGGGTTATTATAGGCTTAAGATATGAGATTCTGGGGTTAGGGTTGTAATGGATAAGGGTCCTGATGGCCAAGAATATGGAGCAGTTATTGTTGACAGTGTCATTCCAGTTTGTTCTTGCATTCTTGTAGCTTTATTTATTCGGTTGAGTTGGGTTCTGGCCCCTTGGCTGCTGCTTCTGTCCCCACTAAGGCAGACCTCCAAGGTTCTTGGTTCACAATGGTCATGCTAGAAGTGCATGTCTCTGATTGAATTCAGGAGGTATTGGTGTCTGTGTACTATAAAGAATTTGACATGCATAATGTTTATGTACTGTTATTATATGCTGAAGCCAATCCTTAACAGGAATGTCATCGTATACTTAATACAAAAATCACATTAATATTAATGTCACAAATGCCATGCACCTCTTAGAAATGAATGTCCCTGAGTAGAGAGATCATGGGGAGGCTGTTGCAGGCCTGCAGAGGTGAGGCAGTCAGGCTGGCAGACAACGAGTGCCCTGTCACTCCTATAAGGATGAGGTGGCCAAACATCAGTGCTCTCCAAAATTGAGCAGTCACTTAATTCTTGAGTAATATAAGGAAATTACCCAGGAGCTATAAACACTACAGGAATCATTCTTAGTCCTTCGACAGCAAGGGAGTGTGTTACTTCTAATATATGACTTTATAATGAAACACTTTGCGTGGGATGTTGTAACCATTAAGTAAATGTCAGTGGATGTAGGCCTGCTGCCCCCCCCACACCCCGTGCCCGGTTCCCCCAATAAGTGAATGTCAGTGGATGTAGGCCTGCTGCCCCCCTACCCCATGCCTGGTACCCCATTAAGTGAATGTCAGTGGATGTAGGCCTGCTGCTCCGCCCATCCCGTGCCTGGTACCGATGCTGCCTTGCAGTATACATAGGCTGTGGCCTCCGCCGTGGACCAATTGACCCTCTGCTTCTCATCACTGCAGTACAAGGCCACAGTGACTCCCTGGGTGGGCCTGAGGAAGATAAACATCTCGTACTGGTGCTGGGAGGACATGTCTCCCTTCACGAACACGTCCCTGCAGTGGCTGCCTGGCGAGCCCAGCGACGCTGGCTTCTGCGGCTACCTGGCCGAGCCAGCCTCCAGCGGCCTCAAGGCGGCCACCTGCGTCAACTCTGTGAACGGCAGCCTGTGCGAGCGTCCAGGTGGGTGGGCTCTGGCTGCTTCTCCTGTTCCTGTTAATTTACGTATTTTTAATGCTATCAATCCCCTGTGCAATGGCAGTATAAAAATATTAAAAAATAAATAATAATAAAAAATTTGATGTGCGAGAATGTTTATCTAATCGGATTTGACATTCACACCCTGCCCCCTCTCCTCCACAGCCAATCACAGTGCCAAACAGTGCCGCACGCCTTGCGCCCTGCGCACCACCTGCAGCGAGTGCACCAGCAGCAGCTCCGAGTGCATGTGGTGCAGTAACATGCGCCAGTGCGTGGACTCCAACGCCTACGTGGCCTCCTTCCCCTTCGGACAGTGCATGGAGTGGTACACCATGAACAGCTGCCCACGTAAGCTGCGCTCACGCCACCTGCCTCCACATTCACTCTTTATCTACTATTCCCTCAGTTTCTTTTTCATATGGAGCTCCTTAGTTACTGAGGGCAGTTTTGAGCAGCAGTCACTGTGTAAGATTCTGCTTCCAGAAGCTGTGGTTTCAGTGCTGATCACAAAGCTGGTCTCTGTAACGTTCCATGGATTCCATCACCATGCTGCTTCCTCAGTTTCTTTACTGGTCCCTTTTTGACCCACTCACTACAGCGGAAAACTGCTCTGGCTATCGGACCTGCGGTCAGTGTCTGGACCAGCCGGGCTGTGGGTGGTGCACTGACCCCAGCAACACGGGGAGGGGCCAGTGCATCGAGGGCTCCTATCGCGGGCCCGTGCAGACTCCCAGCCCCGCCTCCTACCATGAGCCAGCCCTCAACCTCACCATGTGCCTGCATGAGAACAGGTTCAATTGGTCCTTCATCCATTGCCCTGGTGAGCTGCGCTAACAGCACGCCTTCACACAGCTGTGCTCAGTGACAGTCGCTGCCCATTAGCATATATTCATGAATATGCGAACGCGAGTGTCTGGATGCTAGGAATGCAAATGCTCAGAAGTGTCAGCGCAACACACTATTGGACAGATGAGCCGTAACGCCGCCGACAGATGCTGGGATGTGTATGCTTCCTGTTTTTGATAGACGTGCAGATGCATTTTAATGCATTTAAATGTATAGCAAGGCACATCCTGTTTTAGCAGTTCAGAAACATGAACTTGATATATGTCAGATGACCAGGGGTGTCTACTTTGTCTATAAGCAAGGATTCTAATGAGTCCCTTGGAGACTGCTGTGCATTGCCCGCTAGGAATACTTACACGAATATTCAGTTTGAAAGAAATATGTTTCACTCACCGCGTGATCCTCAGGTCATGAATATGTGGTGTCTGTTTCCTAGATTCATACATCCAGGTCCCCCCCCCCTCCCTTATGTTTCCTCAATCCTATTACCGTTGGGCCCTTGGGCCAGGCTCTTAACCCCAGCAACTGATGGATGGCTGACCCTGCACTCTGAAGCCAAACTCCACTCTGGCTCTGTGTGTGTGTGTGGCTCTGTGTGTGTGTGTGTCTCATAATTCAGTAAAATGGAATTCCTATGTACCTGAACTTGTGCTCCTACAAACAACAGCATATCATTACTGAGTAACACAGCTTCTGTCTCTCTGCAGTGTGTCAGTGTAACGGACACAGTAGATGTGTCAACGAGAGCGTGTGTGAGAAGTGCGAGGACTTAACCACGGGGAAGCACTGCGAGAGCTGTATCTCCGGTTACTATGGCGACCCCACCAATGGAGGCACCTGCCAACGTGAGTCCTGCACCTGACACTATAGCCCCTCGGCTGAAGGCTGAGGAGGAGCCCAGCTGAAGTGCTGTGTCCCTGGTGCTTCTGTCAGAGACCCGAAGCAGCGTGTTGACTGCAAGCTGGTGATGACAGCTAAGTGAGCCAGATCAGATTCAGGATGCTTTCGCCTAATAAGCGGAACAGGTTATACGTGTACCTTTCCTTTAAACCAGTGTTTCCCAATCCGATCTTTGGGGACCCCCAAGCAGTCCACGTTTTAACTCCCTCCCAACTTACAGTAGGGAGCAAAATATTATCTGGGAGGGAGCAAAAACCCACAGAACGGATTGCGAAACACTGATTTAGAAGAAAGGTACAAGTAAAACCTGTTCCGTTTATTTGGTGATAGCATCCTGAACTGTATAATGAATGTATAATCAATTAACAACAAAAGACAATGTTTATTAACAGATCTTTTATTCAAACTGCTGCAACTGTTCATGTACTTACACTTGTCAAACACAGCAGAGTCGCAGCAGTAGAGTTGAGAGGTATTGTTCACAGTTCTAAGAGCTACATTTGGCTTTCTTAGACCCTTTATTTAAGAAATTACTTAATGGCTGGAACCACATCTGATGAAAAGTGAGCCCAAAATTGGTCCTTTGCTGAAGAATTAAGAATGACCATATTTACACTATAATTAAAGATTTTCAGGAATGAGGGTAACATTCTGAACACAGCTCTTAATCAGCTGGTGTCTATCCAGTTCCATAGATTAAAAGCAGCAGTAGACAAAGATGATGTACTAATGGAAGCAAGATTTATGAGTGGGACCTAAATTAAAAGTAACCTAACAAAGTCACTGATTTCAGATTTGCTCTTCAGCCAAATTGCATTTTAATAGCTAATACCGTATACTTAGCTATATCAATGTGGGGTATTAAGGACGCTGCACTTCAAAACCCTTTTCTCCTCTGGATGACCCTTCTGCATCCCATTGTACAAATGACCCACAGCAGGCCAAGGGCTACGTCGGTGCTTTGATTTCATTCCGAATGCTGAAAGATTCAGTAGAGCGAGGGCTGTGTTGAGGTCAGTGGCAGTCAGACCTGTGTCTGATGCTGCTTAATGAACCTGGACATGAGAATGCCGTGGGCTGGCTGTTCACCCCTCAAGTTCTATGCTGCCAGAGAAACGGGGTACAGGAAGGGTGAATTCTGTGCTGTATAAGGAGCTCTTCTCCTGGTGACAAGTGTGGCAGCTGAACACCGAATCGCTGTCACAAATCTGAGCAGGACCTGCCTCAGCATCTGGGCTTAGAGCAGTGGTCCTCAATCTTGTCCCTGGAGGACCCTCTACCAGAATGTTTTCATTCCAACCCACATTCCTTGCGACCTGCCACATTCGTTATTAGCCTTTTAAGGACCATCTGAGCCTGATTAAGGTAGGGTTGGAATGAAAACAGTCTGGCAGGGGGTCCTCCAGGAACAGGATTGAGAACCACTGGCTTAGATAATTCATCTAACATACTCTGTTTCACTTTATATGCATGTAGCTGCTAAGCACCTTTCTAAAAGAACAGAAAAAAATCTCATTGTTTAGCCGATTAGTTCTTTAAAATGGATCTACTATTACAGAATGTTCTGTTGGGATTAACTTGGGCACAACTGTGCAGGAGCGTGGATTGAAATGGCAAAACGGTGACCTGCATACATTTGAATGCAGCTTAGCCTTCCTTGTTGCTCGCTCAGCCATGAGCCTAAAGTCACTTTTGTCCTGTACCATGGTTTTCCGTTTCAGCCTGCAAGTGTAACGGACATGCCAGCATGTGTAACCCCAGCAACGGGAAGTGTTTCTGCACTACAAAAGGCATCAAAGGAGACCGCTGCCACCTGTAAGTTTTCCTGGCCCCATGGCCACGCCGATGCCCAGAGCCCTAGCCCCTCCCCACGCTTAGCCAGGCCCATGCCCAGAGACCTAGCCCCTCCCTGCACTTAGCCACACCCTTCTGTTACACACTCCTGTGCTCTAATGGGGCCTCGTTTACGTTGTTTCTGCCAGCTGACTTTATGTGCCTTGCTGATGGAGTTGTTTCTCCGTTTCTCTCAGGTGCGAGGTAGAGAACCGTTACCAGGGTAACCCGCTTAAAGGGACATGCTACTGTGAGTATGGACAGCAACTCGGACACATCCAGCCGATCAAAAGGCCTGTCGGGCACTAATCTTCGTCATTGTTACAACTGCAAATGTTTTCCCTCTTGTCAGCTGATCCAGCAGAGTTTAACTGAAGTACAGGTCATATGCTGGTGTGTGTCTGCTGGTGTGGATCAAGGCTGAAAAATAAGAAGCTCAAAGGAGCTTCTCTCCAGCCGTCACAAACTGCCATGTTTCTATGCACAGTTCATGTGTTAATGACTAAAGAGTGTATAACAAATGTAGGCAGTAAACAAGGGTGATTAGCAAAAGAGTTGAGTGAGGAACTACCAGAACCATATTTAGGTGATTCTCTGACCACTGAAGCCTTAAGGAAGATTTCATAGTTTTTTTTATTTGTTTTTGAAATTTACATGATTGTTTGTCACTGTGCATTCAAGTTGGTTACTGAACCTTTTCTTGAAATGTGGCCAGATGATGTGTCATGGCACAGTCGGACATTGTGGCATTGTGGA
Organism: Hyperopisus bebe; assembly: GCA_026777045.1. Lineage (NCBI taxonomy): Eukaryota > Metazoa > Chordata > Actinopteri > Osteoglossiformes > Mormyridae > Hyperopisus > Hyperopisus bebe. Next base: position 18,636,035 of record JAODJW010000015.1, read on the forward strand.
ATTGTTTAAAGGGGCAGGATTTTCCCAGAACTGAGAGGTGACACCTGCAGGTGAGCAAAGACGTAAGCAGCTACTGTCTGTCTCTGGCCAGATACCCTGCTCATTGACTACCAGTTCACCTTCAGCCTGTCACAGGAGGATGACCGGTACTACACTGCCATCAACTTTGTTGCCACACCTGAGGAGGTAGGCGGTCTTTGTTGAGGATACAGTGATTTTGACGGTCTGTTAAAAAACGTGAAAGTCCCCAGAATATTGGGGACTAATACTTTTGAACTAAAGGATTACAGTGATCCGTAATTTTTGCATTGAATGGGAACATCATAGCACACTGGAATAGCATGGGTCATTCCACATTAATACCCTTTCGGATCTCCTCGTGGTCTGTGATAATCTCCATCTGCTCCTTCCTACTCATTACAAACTGCTTCTCTTGTCATTCTTATAATAGGCATCATTAATACTCTCCTCTGCAGCCTGTCTGTATATGTATTGTACCTGTCATTTCTATTGACAGTGCATGTTTGAGAGACTTCAGTAAATTCCATAAGCATTTTTCTCCTCTACCAGTGCATTCTTTACCCATAAGATCTGCATCTTTAATAACTTTCTGAGCGAGTCTTTGCATAAGAGAGTGAGTGAGTCTGTGGCTGGGTGGGTGACTGAGTCTGTGGCTGGGTGAGTGACTGAGTCTGTGGCTGGGTGAGTGACTGAGTCTGTGGCTGGGTGGGTGACTGAGTCTGTGGGTGGGTGACTGAGTGAATGAACATATCAAATTTTTGTGCGAGTCATTTGGGGCAGAGGGAACAGATTTATTTTATAGTTTTTGAAGATATTTTTCGGTTCTTTATTTCTATGATTTTGCTCTGTTTTTCTCTTCATTACTTAGCTCTCCAGTTCTTGATTTTGACTTGAATGCCACTGTTTTTCCCATTTGGAGAATGTCATAGTTCAATTTTCAGTTTTGGGAGAATCGCTTCAGTAGAACTCTGACATGATGCAGCTGCTGTTTTACCAGGGAATGGGCTGGAAAGAAAACTGTCGGATAAAAATGGGTTTGGACATCATGCTCTTGAAGTTGTGGGAACTTTTCTCTAGTTGCTGTGGACAGACACTGCAATAATACAGTTCCCTATAGCATGTCTAAAGCCATTTATGTGCCTCCATAACATCTGTGTGTCATTTTTTTTTCCAGCAAAATCGGGACCTAGACATGTTCATCAATGCTTCAAAGAATTTCAACCTAAACATTACTTGGGCCACCAGTTTTGCAGGTAAACAGGGCTCCAGCCCAGAGACTCAAGTGAATAATTTAAGGAGTTATTTAAAGGTGCATCTGATCCCTCTACAGTACATCTCATTGTCAACAAGGAACAGTATGTGGGAGTAGCTTGCTGACATATGGATAAATCTTTGTATTTCTTTAGAAATGCACCATCCCCTCTCCCTCATGTATCAGTCTTTTCTCCCTAATTTGATCTTCTCTCTTTCCATTCTCATCATCTCTATTTGCTTTTCCTTCTCCATCTGCCCCCTTACCCAGCGGGAACCCAAGCTGGAGAAGAGATCCCCATTGTGTCTAGGAGTAACATCAAGGAGTTCAAGGACAGTTTCTCCAATGAGAAGTTTGACTTTCGCAACAATCCAAACATCACATTCTTTGTATATGTCAGCAACTTTACTTGGCCAATAAAGATACAGGTAAGAACTGTCGCCCTGTTGCAATGTTTCAATGTCTAGCACTGTCAGGGTTTATATTTATCAGTGGGCAGCCCTGGCAAAGCATGGCATTATGCATATTGTAGCCCTACTTTATCTGTCTCCTTAAGTATTTACCTTTGTCTGAGAAAGGAGACTGATGCTGTCCCTGAAAAGACAATAGGTGGATCACCAACTTTATCCTCATAATCTTAAAAGGCTCAGTAGAGAACATGCATAACAGAGACCTGTTGGACTTGACTCATGGAGATATCAAAGCAGAAGGCACAGCCAGAAGGAACAAAGCGAATTCTGCTGAACTGACTGAACAGAGCTTGTCTAATGGGGTCGTCATAGTCCCGTGGCTTTCGTGCAGTCTGACCCTGTGGAGAGACACTACTGAGTGTCCAAGAAAAGGTCTGCATCTGCTTGTGTGCGTAAGGATGGAAATCAGCACCATTTGCCATTGTCGTTCCTGCATTCTCCCAGTGCTGTTTGCACAGCATATCAGTTGCCGTGTGTGTGTTTGCCTGTACTTTCCTTTCTCGTGGTCAAGCCGAGCATGACCCAATCGCACCTCTTGAGCAGGACAGACCATGTGAGGCGCAAGGCCCATCGGTGGAGTCACTCTAAATCGCCTAATATGCGTTCCCATTGCTGACACTGGCCTGGCTGCTGTAGTGATTTACCGGTGTAGCCTCCTGTCCTGGTCAAGTGGATCTGGTCAGTTTCATAACTAGCCATCTGAGTTCTGTTTAAAGGTGGCAGCTGTGTTTCATTGCCCCCCTCCCCGTCATCATGATTGAATTTGCCGCTTGCCCCTCCCAGGCATCTGACGTACTCTTGATGTGCCTGTTCTTAGAAGCACAGAGGCTGTGGTTTGTTGTGTCCTAGAGGGCTGAACACTCAGTCTTTCCATAGAACACCTTGGCTATGGATAAACATAATGTACAGCTCTACCTCAACTGATCCTCTTATATAGTGAGAACCAAACAAGCCCAAAAATTTATTAGGAATGTTTGCCCAACCTGTCATAAGGCGAGGCTTTGTCCCCTCCCAACGATTCACCATTTTCCCCTGTTTCTCTGTGGCACTGGTGGGATTTACCAGAAGGCTGCATCCTGTGTTGGAAGTCAGATGAAAAGGCTGCAGAAGGACGCAGCACGTAAGGGATTGACAGGTGCCGGGAGTGTTCAGGCAGCCCTGCTAAGTTCACAGTACATTTGAAAAGCAACTCTTTCTTTATTCGGTGGTTTTCTCTGACTGTTAGGTCATTTTTCCAGCTCAGGCCAACTTAGGGTTGTTTTTGGCTTTTTAATGGACACATAAGCATTTAAGCCTATTACATATTCAGCTGTATGTTTTTATGTTTGTATCTGGCCAGCTTCTCGGTTTCTCGCCAGCGTCCAGCCGCTGTCTGTCAGGAGGACAGAGCTCCTCTCAATCTGGCGGCCTGAGGTCGGGTGCCTAAAGATTTCTGAGCCTCACTGGGGATGGGGGGCAGCCATCCTGAATGGGTCTCTCTTCTTCGGTGATGCAGCTAATGGGCATCGCTCCAGCCTCCCCACACCCCCCTCCCTGGCAGAGGTTGACAGGCTCCAAAGGGCTCTCTCATACCAGGTCCCAGCCTGGTCTGGCCAGTTATCACTGCTATAAATCAGCGGGCGGGGGCATGTTGGTGGCATTAGGAGAGGGGTTGGTGGCTAACAAATGTACAAATCAAGTATTGTCGGAGTGCTGCTGCCCTTCAAGTCACTGCAGGCCCAACAGTGAGGTGAGGAAGCAGGCCGAAGGGGGGGGGGGCTACCCAGAGGTGCTTTCCCCGTAACACCTGCTCCGGAGTCCGCCATGGGAACCGACTCATGGACCCTCCGGTGCTGAGGGGTGGACGGAGACATCGCTTATCGCTGTTTGTGTCGCCGGGACGGCGTGTGCCTGAATGCATGTCTCTGGGCCTGGCTCAGTGCGGGAGGCTCTGCCTGTTCTCTGGCTGGCCCCCACCACAGACTTGGCGCTGCCTTTTTCCTTCCTCCTCTCTCTCTCTCCCTCTCCCCCACAAGTGAGGGCTCTAAACCAGGGGCTGTGCATCACGCCTGCTTCCCCAGACCTTACCAGCAGCACGCATCTGCTGCAACTCAGTCCACACTCCCCTGCCCCCCTCCTTTTTTCTGCCTCCTTTAAAACTTCGCTTGTTTATCTCTGAGTTCGGTATCAGGCGTCCCGGGATACCATGGAGGTGTACCGTCTGTGACGAGGTAACGCTGTACTCTGCACCAGCCTAGTGTGGGCCGGGGTGCGCGTGGTGAGGGGAGTGAGGGGCCTTGGCTGCCGTGTGTCAGGCTGCCATTGTCATGGCAGTGGTGTGTATGTGTGTGCGTGTGCAAATGATTGCTATGTGTTTTTAATTGTGCTTTGTAAACACAGTGTGCATGCCCTTTTTGAAGACCCAGAATGAAAGATTTTCGCTTATATAAATTTAAGAATTGGGGCTTCTGGGTACCCCGTCCTGTTTCGTCTCGCTTGTTGCCTGGACAGGCTTGGCATTGTTTCCTAGCTGAATTGGTTCTGGTGGAGAAATCAGAAGAAGACAGGCTTCTAAACTTGGCTCTGGAGAATGTTCACTTGGTCTGTAGTGAAGCTAGTTGTATAGTTAGAGTGGGTGGTACATATGTTTTTAATCACTTGCATTGCCTGAGACACATATGTTTTAACCCCCATGTTACCTTGGTTACTGTATACGGTTGGTTTATTTCTTTGCCTTTACGGGTGTTTTTCCAAAAGTTAGACAGGAGAAGCTCTGTGCAAAGTAGATGCGTTTCCATCTTGAAGCCGGCATGGAAAATATTGCTGTCAAATTATTTGTGCAAGGTTATGTAATTTATTCAATTTATCTGGAGTCCTGGAAGTGTTGCAACAACTTTGGCTTCCCCTGATGATGAGAATTCTGTTGAGTCAGATTAATAATGGAGGCTATTCCGCAGGATCACCTGACAGCGTGAGTAATTCTTGTTTAGTGAAAGTTAAAACCAGTGGCAGTGTAGTGTGTTTGGGAAGCTTTATTTTGTTGTTAATCTGTATTATGATTAATTATAATAATAATAATAATAATAATAATATCAGATATCACTCTTATTCTGAATATGCTAAAGCAAAATTGGAAGTTTAGTTTGAGGTTCCGATGAAATGTATTTCTCAGTTGAGATTTTGTCCGAGATGTAATTTTCCAGAAACGTAACAGTTTCTGTAAGTGAACAGAGTTATTAATGGAGCACATGTTCTGCACGACTACACGTGTGGGAGTCTCATGCCATAGCAAATGCACATGCATGGGACTGTATCATCTGTATGGATTCCTAATAACTAGTGCTGTCAAACGATTAAAATTTTTAATCAGATTAATCACAGGGTTGCTGTGGATTAATTTTGATTAAT
>JAODJW010000015.1:18641264-18656978 GCA_026777045.1 Hyperopisus bebe
TTATTGAACATCTTGAACACGAATCGGATGCATTCCATCTGCCACAGAAGTGCAATACCATGGACCCATATCAAAAACCAAGATTTTTTGCTTAGCCGGACAACTTGTTGGATTTAAAGTACCTCAGTTTAAATGGTCTTTATCTTCATTCACTTACAATTAGCCCGAACTACCGTAAAACCGACAAATAATCAGACTAATCGTGAAATCCAATTTTAACCCGGTTAATTGGCATTGCTAGCAATATCAGTTGATAACACATTACACGCGGTGCTTTACGTATAAAACTACATAGCAACACGTCCACAGGTAAGTTGGATGGTATAGTGTGTACGACCGATTTAATGAGCCACAAATGAGAAGTAGTGCTTGAACAGTATAAAACTACAATTTTCCCTTCTGTTGATAAAAGACGCAGCCATCTTGGATTCTCTCAGGATCCTCTGTGCTGCTCCGAGATATTTCTTGGATCTCCGAGAAACGGGAGCATGCATGTCGTCACTTCCGGCTTCAAAACTCGGAATCCGACTCGGAATACGAGTTCCCAGGGCAAATGGAACGCATCAAAACTTCCCGAAACAGGTTGACAGAGACATTTCAGGGATTTTGAGTCATTCTGCGCTGCCGATGGGTTAATTGTGTTAAAAATTTTAATCAGATTAATCATGATGATGGATTAATCTGCGTTAACCCGTTAATTTTGACAGCCCTACTAATAACTATTTGAGTTATCCCAAGTTTATTCTGAAATTTGCTGATTGTTTGCATTGTGTAGATCGGTTTTTTGTCAATTTAAGTTGGCTGGTGAACCTAGACCTGGATTTGGAAGACAAGACTGCAAGTGGAGTGCAGCCCTCTGCAGCCAAGATCTGGGACACCGACAAGATAAAAATTAACACGTGGACTGTACCACGCATTCTTTAATATGTGTGCCCATTTTTTTCCATTTTAAAATATTGTGTATAATATAAGCTAGCTGTCAGTGTATAATAAATGTAACACATTTCATTTTTGTTCATCATGCCGGGTGTTACTCATGAAAGATCAGGCAGCAGTCATTCTTACCAAGCTAATGCCTGTCGGCTATGCAACGGAAATGTTTCGCTCTTGTTCTGAACATGACCAAGCTTTACTGGCTAATGGTGATAGCAGCTGATAAGGGAACCTGTTGATGCGACACCAGACAAAAGGCTCATCCAGTAACTGCCACACCGTAGTTAATGTCTGGACTAAAAGGCCAGTGAAATTGCTTTGTATGAATTTCTTGTCATTGAAACATGACCATCACAATACTAAAGACATTCTTGTAATAAATGTTTCTGGTACATTATGTCTTTCATGACTGTGTCACGAAAAAGTAGGCGGACATTAGATTTTAAGCCTCATGATATGCCGAGGTTTGTACTGCTGGTAGAATCTCCAAAGAACCTGCCCATACATTCCTTGAGTATGTTAGGTACTCTGAGAAATATGGGGATAGTTACTGTCATGGCTGTTAAGCCTCTAACACGTGCCTCAAATTGTATGAAAAATGAGGCCATGGGATTCTTACCTTATAAAGTCATGTTCAGTAGGCAGTCTAGACAGCCCATGGACATTACTTTTGGTTTACCTGTCAAGGCAAATGCAGGTCCATCCACAGTATGTGCCAAACTTACCGACCTAGCTATTGAAAACCCTCAGAAAGCAGTGGGTCAGAACAAGAAAAGATTTGGTGAGCATGTGCCATAGTGCACATTAGACAAAGATCTGTTGTCCTGTGGGCTCTAACCTACAGATGGCAAGATTTATCATAGTCCAAGTCAAACAACTGACTTTGATCAAGATGGGGTCGTGTTTCATATGCTGATTAAGAAGGTCCTGACTATGAGGATAATTGTCTGCATTTGAGCGATAGCAATGAAACTGACCAGAATTTGTCTTGTTCCCAAGCCAAGTGAACCTAATTCTCCTTCTGCCTAAGTTCATCCTCCCAGCTGAGGACCACTGATTGATGGGGACATCCACAGAGGAACTTTTTGTATTGAAACTTGATAATGGTTTGCATTGTATTTTGTAATGTTGACTGTTGAGCCTACCCCTGCATTTGGAAAACGAGACTGAGCACTCAAGTGAACTACAGCTCTGTGCCCTCAAGACACTCAGAAGATAAACACAATTCCCCGCGCGCCACCCTTTTATACAGCCTCACCTTGTGCAACCCCATCCCACTACTCTCCCCCACCAAAAAAGGCGCCCAATTGTTACGTTATAAATGCTTTATGCTGAAAATTAGTATTGCACTTGTAACAGGCTAAGCAATTCCAAAAATCTCTACATTCTTTTGTCAAAAAGCGTGTTTTTACGATGCGATTAACAGTATACAGAACAGCTAAGAATAAACAGAAGACTGATTATGACACTCTTATTATGCCTGTATTACTCGAATGAGAAACATCTGCAGAGCTTCTCTTGTTGCTAACCACTATCCTCATTTGTCTGTCTGGTGCCCATGCGACACTTGAAATGCTCACCTTGCTGCTGGGCCTCAGCATTTGCGACTATCTGCCTCTCTGGTTCCTAGCTGCCTTCTTTCACCTTTAGCTTTTTCGTTCTGTTTTTGGCAGCTGATCATTTGGTGCTTCACTGACATTTCTACTTTGTTGCATTGGCCACTCTACTCCTTATATGACTTACTTTTTTCTTGACTGATTTGATACATTTGGACAAATCCATTATAGGGAGTTTAGTAGGGTAAACATGTTGAATACACCATTATGGCCTGCTCAGTCATTTGATATTCTTAGTAGTAATTGTGTATTATTTCTGAGTCTAAATAGTTAAACTTGCATTATATAATTTTGAATTATATAATGAATCTGCCTGGGTTGCCATGCTCCTACTGCGCCCATGATTGTAATCTACACATTTTCATGTTTTAGTTTTTTGAAAATTGAGAAGTGTCACATAATGCTAACATTGCCTTAATGGATGGCTGCGTTGCCTTTGGGATTCATCAAGTATCTATCTGTCTGTTTGCCTATCTAACCTACCTATCTAATCCAATGTATCTTTATGGTCCCTTTAAGTGTTTCATTGTGCTTGCATTCAGATAATGCTATCGTGACTAGATCCAAGCCAGCTTGAATGTACTATGTGCAGACGAGGTGTATAAATGGGCACATGTAGCAATTGCTGTAGTGGTTTGGCCTGTTCATTAAGGCCTGTAACTGGGCTGGCCTGCTCATTAAAGACTATCCCCTTGAATCCCTATTAAACCTGCAATTGACTGTGCTTCTCTTCAGTGCTTGTAGAGTGTTTTCCCTAGTTAAAGTCTTTGTTTGGTCATATGTGGGCTTTCCTTACCATCTGGTCTCATCCCAGCATCACTGGCTTGACCATCCACTCTGACCACAGCTACCTACTGATACACTCAGCCAAGGGGTGTATAGCTCATCAGATTTCAGATTTCTGTTCCCATTTTTAGAAGTTGTGGGTTCGAATCCCGTGACTAGCAGAGTAATCATGCCCCTACTGGACCCTTGTAAAAACACGCTAACCCCACTGCTCCAGCGACAGACTGACCTGCTCGCTGACATCAAACTTTCCTCACTTGTGTGTTGTTTTGCAGTAATGTGCCATATAAGCAAATTTATTGCAGGCCTTATTAACTAATCACATGCATTTTAGGCTCTATGAATTTGAGTCCTCCAAACAACTTATGAAATATGAGGTCTTGACCCATAACAGAGTTGCTCTTTATCTTGGATGCCTGCTGTGGATGAAAATTGAGTTTTCTAATTCTGTCTCGATGTATTTGTAGTTTTTAGGTCATACTGGATCACATAATAATCCCTTGGGTAATTACCACGAAAGCAGATGGTAAAATACCTGTAATAACGTTCTGGCCTGTTACCCTTCTAGATTGGGCTATCAGCCGCCTTCTGCTGTATGCTGCCTAAGTATGAGAGTGCGATCACAAGAGCCACATTCTGTAACAGGCTACCTCATCCAAGATGAGGCCCAGTGATGATTATATGAAATACTGAATTGGCAAAAAGTGGCAGGCAGTAAGTACTAATTTGGTGAACTAAACTCTGACTGTTGCATAGAGACAAATCAGAATATTCTAACTCAGATTTGCTTGCTTAATGTGAATTACCCAAGAAAATGATGTGAATCTCTGCGGTGAATACACAGCACATTCTTTATTGATCCCCCCCTTAATATTACTGTGATCTTCATTTAATACAATGTTCATGTCGCTCATTTGAATTTACCTATATTTTTTTTTCTTTAACATTCCATTTCCACATTATAGAGAGCTCCCAGATCTCCATTTTTCCACATAGGGAGGCTTTTATAACGCCATGATCCGAGCACAAGCAAAGCGCTTGGCACGTTTTTCTGTTTCGTTGCCGGGAGACTTTTTGGCGCGTCTCTCCATTTAAGTGCAGTGAAACTTCTGTTTTTTCGGTTCTGCCTACTTGCTTTTTCCTCCTGTCGCCCAGTGATCTATGAACTCCATCCCCTAACTGTCCTGCTTGGGCTTCATTGTGATTTTCAGTATTTCCCCGCACGTCTGGCATTTGAGTCTGTCTTCTCCCGGCGTCCGGCACACCGCCATCGTTTTCATGAGACCAGCGTGGGCGTGCGTCTCTGCTTTGGCAGCCTGGCAGAGCTGTGATTCTGTGGCCTTTTACAGCTTTCTTTGGAACGGTCCGGTTGGCTGAGCCTTCCTCTCACCTCTCACACTCTTACCATCCTGCTTGTGATCCTCAGTGTCTCACAGTGTTTGAACCAGAGATCTGCAGTTTGTTTCCTTTATTGATTGCTGCCCCGTTGGTCACGAGGTGGGAAATCTGACTGCATGGAAACTCCTCCTTGAATGTGTGCACATGCACGGATGGCTCCCAGATGCTGCCCCCCACATTTCCCTGGCATCGGTTGGCTTGTAGACAGTTTGACCTATGACCCCTGTATGCCGTATCCTGTGTCTGTAGGCATGTTCCTCATTGTAGTCAGTTCCCTCCAGTACTGCCTGCAACCCACCATGATAAACTGTCCCTGGCGCATATAACTGTCAGTTAACAGCTGAAATCCTGGCAGTCTTTACTATCAAAATGATGTAAGTTACGGCGAGCTGAATCAAGGATGATATGATTCGTTATTTATATGGCCGTCTTATACGCGGTTTCGCCCTAACTGCTCTGCCACTCATTTTTATTGTGCGTTTAGCACTGGTCGTCATAATCCCACCTGACTGGGAATGGAATGGTTTCAGCCATACACTCTGGAGTATATGTGCCAGATTTATTTAAAGGATGCTGGATCTCCATATTTTACTGGGTCCAACAAGGCTGCGGTGGAGGTCTTGTGGGACTGGCCTGTTTCTAAGACAGGCAAGTCTTTTGAAAATCAGGATCTTGTATGTGTTTTCTTGCCTCTTGTCTGATGTCTCTTCATAATTGGCTTCATTGTCCAGAGTTTCCTGTGGGACCAAAATGTGACAGTGATGCAGTTCTGCTGAATTGTATGTAATGTAGTTTTATTGACAAAAAAGCTTTGCAGACACCTTGCTGGAACAAATCATAAGAATGTGTGACCCAAAAGCATCCTGAGTGAAATTTAGGCCTTGTTTCTAATGGAAGCGCTTTCGTTGACACATTAACAACTTTTAAGTTGCTTTGAGACCAAGCGTCCCCATTTGCGTTATTAGATTCTGATGTACAAGCATCTTTCGAAAGCCCGTGATCTGTAGATGGTGCACCTGGTTTCCGTGGCCTGATTATCCCCTTCAGAACTCTGTCAGCAGGATCCTCGCTGCTTATTTGAAGTGATCTCAGGTGGCTGTAATCTGTCCTTATTCCGTGCAATTCTACAATGGAAGAAGCTGAATTTGCTGATGCTCTTGGTTTTACTGGTATGGTAGGCAGCACTGTAGGCAGTGTTGTGGGTCTGATTTCACCCCCCCTGCAGATTAGGCTAGCCCACTGGCTAGTAAAAACATTGCATATAGACTGGCATCCCATCTAGCATGTCTCTAGTGTCCATACTGAAATCAAAGCTCTTTGATTGGGTACCATGCTCTTTGGGGTTGCCTGCACAGCTAGTTTGAGTTTGGGTGGATGTCTTGTGTTTTGATGACCACAACATCCATAATACTATGGAGCATAATGAATCGTCTTGTTGCTGTCTTTTATAATGTTTTTATACCCCCATTGTTAGAAGTCATCAGTTTTTTTTTCACAAAATAAGTGTGTGTTTGTCCATGGTGAAAGCAGCATGTGCCAGTAGTTGACCTGGTTGTGCAACGTCAGGCATCAGAATGCTGATGTGATCACACGACGGCAGCGGCCTCAAGCCACCAGATGTTACCTTACAGCACCAGTCCCAGTGGTTGTAATTTGCACTGCATGCCCTAATTGTCCCAAAGAGGGTTCTCCTGCATTTATGTTCACTCTGAGCTGCTTGAAATTCCATATGGTTTTGGTTGTAGTCTTGGTTCTGAGTTTTTGGAATGCGGGGATGCAGCTGTTTGACAGACTGTAAAGAGTCTCTTCAGTTCCTTGGATGGTCACACAGTGGGCCAGTTACGTGCCTGATGATGCAGTCAGGGCAGCGTGTCATGGTTTACAGAAATGCTAAGAGGCGTTCCGACAAAAACTGAAAGGACTGTATGCTTTCAATAGACAGTAAATCAGCGTATTTGCATAGCAAGAGAGCAGCTGCCGATCTCAACAGTCTGGGTGCTAAACAACAGTAAGGGATTCCAAGGTAAACCGATAGAAGAGAACCAGTGGCACGGTGCAGTGGGGCCAGGAGGGCGTTGGGATTGGTCAGGCTGTTCATTGGCTAAAAGGGTGGGGCTTTTTATTGCTAGCCCTTGCATAAGAAGTGTGTGTGACTGAATGAGGATATAGTATTATGGGAAGATTTTCTCTGTTTTTCTGTCTTTAGTTATTATGCAGCAGCCATACAGGAGCTGATCTGTTGTCTGTGGGTCTATGACTTTGCCATGCAAAGCAGGGCTGTATAAAAGAGCAACACTCCATAGTTATTTCTTGGTAATTGTATAATTTGTATATTGTAAGAATGCTTCAGTTCTCCTGATTGCCAGCAGATGGCAGTGTCAGGTCAGCCCAGCCCGCTGCATGCTCCTCTGCTCATCTCTCGGCTTTCTCTCCGCTGCCGTTCCCTTTCAGATAAGGAAACGCTAATGAAAGAGTAGCCCCTTTCAGCTCTTGCCAGCCTTTCAGAACCAGGACATTTGATGGAACAGTGATGGCACCCTGACCGTCTGCCAGATAGTGAATAAAGCGTGAAACTCGCCTGGAATCTTAACACGGTTAACACTGGTTAACATGACACTGGGTAACCCAACGAGGCTCTGATTGCAGAGGGTTCCTGGCTGTAGGAAGCGGCTGTTGACATTTTGCTCCTTTGTGTGTTCTCAATACAGCATGCCTGTGTGTATACACATGTATGTGTGTCAGAAACCACCTCATCTAGCAGAAGCACATGACACTACAGATCATTTGCCATAAATTATGCAAGCTCTGGCTTCTGCCTGTAAACCACAAAGAGGTATACGCATATTTCCTCCATAGAATATCCAGCGTGCATCTAGGTATTTCAGGAAGTGCTTTGAGAGTCCGAGTTAATAATGTCGCTTTATTGATCCCTGTGGGGAAATTCTTCTTGCTTACCCCGTCTTGCTATATATGACACACAGACACATATATGTGTTAGAGCAAGTTTAGCAGTGAAGGGCAGGTGCCTACAGCGGCGCCCATGGAGCCGTGGGGTAAGAGCCTTGCTCGAGGGCCCACGGATGTCACTCTTCTGCCCAGGCCGCGCTCCGACCACTGCTTTACGATCAGAGGCACAGAGATTCACTGAGCTCGCACTGCCCCTGATGCACCACGAGTCCTGGGCTTATTGGCAGTCGTCCTTTGTCAGCCGCACGGCTCGATGGCATGGTCTTCCCATGTGGGCTGTCTGCTTGCTGGGAAGTCCCATAAGTCATTTAAAGAAATACGGTGGGCACTGGGTCTGCCAGGACAGCTGTACAGTGACTGTATCACTGGTTCAGGCAGGAATTCTTGGTGCTGATTGGAGTTTTTATCCCACTTTGATTTCTTGTTGCTTGAAAAGGAAAGAGAAATCCATTGCTCTGCAGTTGTACTTCTCTTAGAGAGAGAGGGAGGGAGAGAGAGAGCTAAAGGCAGGCAAACTGATAGCAGCATTTTGCCATGATGCATTTTGAACATCCATTCTCTGTGAAGGGAAACTGTGATCTTTGGGCCTACCTAAGATATGTTTTGAAACTCTGAGAAGATCCATGTTAAGCTTAAATGTCTAGTTTGATATTTGATATTGGTATTTTAGAAATAATTTTATTTCTGTGAGTTTGGAGTCGCCTGACTGGGTGCCTGTTCCACATTTGTTGCTGAGATCAGGCCTTCAGGTGTCATCTGACGCCGGCGTGACAGCCTGTCAGGTTCGCTTTACCATTTATTAAAATGTCTGCTTGCAAACATCACTTGTGATGAGTCATGGGGCTGATGGCAGTGACGTGAAAGACTGGTTCATCCAAAAAACAAAAAAACACTGTAGCCATCCACAGACTACCTTTATTTACAGTTTCTGTGTTAGCGGCTAAAACGCACAATGGGAAGCTCAGGCGTTCACTACAGGCCACCTACTTTATATGCTTTTCAGGTTAGTTTTCAGCTTTAGAACGATTTGAAATTAGGCTTTGCTGCTATCCTTCTGTTGCAGTGTGAGAAAGGAGCCTGGTGGCCTTTGTGATCTCTGGTTCTGAGGCCAGCAGTTTTGTCACTCCTTACTACCATCTCCACTTTGGTGGTGTTGGGAAGGGTTACCAAGACCGCCGTAAGGATCAGGGCTCCTTCGTTTTTCCTGAGATTAAGCCCTGCATGACTATTGGTTTTGACCATGAGTTCAGATGCTGGGGTTTGATGCAACTTAAGCAGGCTCAAACTATTAACCATCTCAGTCACATCATCCTCACCCCAGCCAGGATCCCACAGGTGCCATGAATGACCACCGAACGTGATTCCCCAGCACACTTCACCATTCCTCCATCCCCCCTTTCCCCTCTTTAATTTAGCCATGGTTAAGGGGATTCCATATGTTCTGTTGCTGTTGGAAAGTCATCAGGTTTTATTCACTTTCATTCATGCTGGGCTTCACCTGGGTCTTAAGTCATTCTGATCAAGGCCGAATTTGCATACAGGATGGGCTCGTTTGGTAATGGCCTGCTCAAGCAGTATGTAGCTTTCTGCAGAAGGAGCTCTCCCAGAGATTCCACAACTCCTTAAGAAGTATTAAAAAGAATTAAAGCAATTTAGCGAAAATCCAGGCCTAAAATGGCATTACATTTTTTTAAAAAATACAGTTCTTTTAGGTATTACATATTTTATTGCTTTTGCAATTTAATCAAAGTGCTTGTTTTAATTCCGAAGCAGAATTACTCATATTGATTAATGTTTATGTATACTTTTTCGTTTGTTAACACGCTGCTTTAAATATGGGGAACTTCAGAGAACAAAGTTGTGGAAACAAATTACTGTAACCTGCAATGAAACTTACCATGGTAGATTTAGATTTATATTCGATATCCGGTTCTCTGGCTGTGATATCTACTAGCAGAAGCAATCCAAGCAGTTTTTAATTACAAATCTGAGATGACCACCCTCAGAATTTTTGTGTCTTGAGCAGTTTCATTACATCTGTTAAATCTTGTTAATACTTATGAGGAGGCAATTGCAGCTGGTATGAGTTGAGCTGGGTATTTCCAGCAGAATCCCTTGCTGAATTTTGCCTGTCACTATTCAAATAATATTCATCTAACTTTGCCGCCACCACACACACAGAGAAACATTTATGAACTATGGATCAAAATATTGATTCTTTTGATAAAAAAATTAGATTAGTTGTTGCTGCAAGAGGATAGCATAAAAGATTAAAAAGTAGTTTCAATAAGCTAAAATTAAACTGAAGAAATGTCTCAAGCGCAGTAGCATACTGCTTTGATGATAGTTATGGCAAATGGAAATTTATTTTTATTAACACAATCCTAACAATACTTATATGGTTTTTAGGATAATCATTTAATTTCCATACAAAATAAGATGGCATTTGTTGCTGCAAAAGAATGACTTGAAACATTAAAAGCAGCCTTGAAACTAGGGCTGAATGGTATTAGAAAAATTTACATTGCAATGTATGAAATCTGTGATATTATATTAGTAAACTATAGCCAATTAGAAATTATCATCTACCAATACAGTCTGTCTTTACTGGGAAAGGGTCTATTGGTAAAACAATTTATTAGAATGAATTTCACATAACATTAATTTCAAACAATGACTGTGACAACTTTAATGTACATATAAAATTAACAGTAGCAGCGTTATCAGATTCTCTTACACTTCATGCTGAGAGTTTTGGCAAGACACAAAGCAGTGCAGACAAATCGCTCTTTTGCTTGTTTTGCTTATGTTGTCTTAATTTAATCCGAAATATTTTCATACACTGAAAACGAATGTCTTCAGAAGGCCTGTCACAATTATTACATAATCCCCTGATCGCAATTATTTGAACTGACCGCAGTTATTTTTGGCATAATCATTAGAATCGTCTCCATCCATATAAAAATAGCTGAATGAGGCAAAACTGTCATATTTCCATCACTATTTCCACATTGTTTTCTACCGTGTAATGTTTGGCTGGTACGCATTTAATGACATCATCTCATTGCATTTCAGTCCATACAACCTGCACTATTTGTACCTCGCAGGTCTGCGCTTGCGCAGCATTACACTTTATGACGGTGCCCAATTTGTACCACTCCGTTTTACATTTTCATGACCCAGCCTGGTCCCGTTAGTATTCATTTTCACTGCTTCAGGTTCATTTTACGGGCTGGCTGCTCATGAGTGATCTCCACCAGTCCAGAATATCAGCCAGATATTCCAATTTTGGATTCTTTGTGATCTCTGTTTAAGAAAAGTTCTCCATAGCACCTGCATGTGTGTCTCATTACGGTGGGATGACTGTATATGCCCCTGACAGCTGCCACTATTATTCTGCAGCAAAGCCAGTATTTTGTGCGAATATAAACAGATGCACATAACTGGTATGCAGGTATGCATTTGCCGTAAAGCGATACCCGTGGAAATTTCTTGTAGCAGCGCAGATGCGTATGAATTTTATGTGCATTAATGCTGTTATGACAAGAAATTAGTGCACATTTTAGGCTTTATGTGGCTAATTTGTACTACTTTCATGGTGTAATGCGCAGTGTTCATGCAGTAGTTTCTTGTCAACACAGCGTGAATGCACATAAATTAAATATGCATTTGTACAAATGAAGAATACATACTTGCATATCAATTATGTGCATGCCTGGATATAAATATGGATTAAACACGAAATTTCGGTTTCGTGTGAACCAAAGCTGTATGTATACCAAAATATCATGTCATTGTATTGCAACAATTTCACAGATAAAAATATAAACTCACCTTTCAGATATGGGAAATTTAGTTATTAGTGCTGACCAAAAAACTTGAAATAGGCAGCAGTGAACACACAAAAAATGACAAGCAAATGAATTTTTTTTATTTCAACGGAATCATTAAACCCAGGGGTCAGGATTATGCTTCACAAAGCCGGATTTCTTGCTTAACCAGATGCCTTGTCAGATGTAATGTACCCCGTAGTTTAAATGAGTTTTATTTTGGTTCACTTACATTTACCCCAGACTACCTTAATTCCAATAATTCCAGTTCGGCTTAGTTTATAGTAAATGTAAACAATATGATTTGCCATAAAATGGTAGGATGAGCGGGATAGGGCAATGCAGACGTGAAGTAAAATCGGGCTGGAGGTATGGGATCAGGAAAAGACGACGCTAACTGTTTTTCTTGAGGCATTTAACTTGTCATATCAGGACTGTACAGTTTTTGTTTTCAAAGCTTAAATGGCGAGTGCATTTTTATTTATATGCTTCAATTCAATATTTTGTTCTTTATAAGGTGTATATGTAATATTCAACTATGATTAGGCTAACTCTAGGCCAATAGTGTTATAAAATGAACAGAAAAAAATAATCAAATCTTTAATCGCAATTATTTGTATGACAATTAATCGGCAACTAAAATTTCATTATCGTGACAGCCCTAATCTTCAGGTGATCGTTTTTTGTTCGCCTCACTCATTTTGGTTAATTTTTTTGCCACACTATGAGTAGACTGCATTCAGAGCTCATGCAAAAAAGCGGAGGTAAACTTTAGAACAGTTAATTCTAAAAATTATTAGAGAACAGATTAATCACAGCTGATTATGTTGCTGCTGAAGTAATTTTTAAATAGCCCATGTATTGCTCAATTTTAAGATTTTTTTTCCCCACATTTAATAGCTGTCACTCATTAACTGGCAGTGAATGAGCACAGTGCAATAAGAATTATGCATAAAAATACCTAATTTGAAAATCGAGTGGTATGCATTGTCCATCATATTCCACTACTTAAAGCACACTTTACTGGACGTCTGTCCCATTTTTATTTGTAGTTATTAGTCCATTTATTCTACCTTTTCACTATAAATGGACAATTATTAATAAACGTATTGGTATATGGGTTGTGTATGTATTGGGGATCTAAATGCAGTAATGATCCATGTTCATCTCTGTCTCTGTGCCTGATGTCAAATCTGTGAATGAAAACAGCCTGGCTTGCTTTTGTTGAAAGATAATACAGCCGGAAAAATGTTAATTTTGAACGTAATCTAAACTGCACAATGTGGTATTTAGCTTCATGCTGCACTTTTCTGTAGGCTACAGTGAGAGTTGTGGAAATGTCAGTTCTGTCCAAAATGGCTCGAAAACCAATATTTACAGACATGGTTGCGACCACTATCTGGAAACGAGTGAGTAGTCTTTTGTGCTGTCAATAAGAAATGGTTCCAGCTCGACACAGTGGGTGTTAAGGTTAGAGGAACCGTTTTGTTTTGGTGAGCTGCTGTGTCATCTGTTATGTACACACATATTTATGATTCTGTATGATTGTAGATTTGGGTGCAGTTGTAAACAAGAATAGTCTTCCAGTTCATACATTTTAAGGTGGACAGTTATGACAATAGTAAGCAGACAATTGGCAACAGACGGTAGTCCAATCTTGTAACTAAGTAAGGATTAGGGTAGCATTGAAATCCTAGAAGTGGCACTACAGAGGTTTAAAGAAATGTTAAGTTCAATGTTCTGATGCCTACATAAATATTGTCTTCTCTGATTCCCCTCTCTGACTCCTTGTTCTGATGATGTGCATCTTTGGTTGCCTTCTAGATCGCCTTCTCCCAGCACAGTAACTTCATGGACCTAGTACAGTTTTTTGTCACCTTCTTCAGGTAAGCATGGCACTTTCCACCCAACACTGTTCTGATTGGTTCATCCTCCACATTGCAGGTGCTTCACCATCTTGGTTGGCCCAGCTGGGTTCGACTCCATCCATTATGATCTGGGGTTTGGCAGTGGGGCTGTTTCCCATTGACTCTTCACTCCCTGTGGTGTCCTACCTAAGACTGATAACCAGTTGCCTGTGTGACACGTTGCTTTGAATTTGGAGCTGTTGCTATCTGCACGAGGTTATCTCTGTTCAAACTCTGCCCTTCAGCCAAGCCTGGAGCTGTGGAAGGTAGATGGAACCCAGTAGCAGCAAGCATTTATCCTGTGGTCTATGCTGGATCCCGCATATTTTTCATATTTTTCATCGAAACACTGGAATGGCTTTGGACTGCAGGATTTATGCACAGACCTTGGATTGGGTATAGTCATAAATACCAACATGAAAATGGGGTCTTGTCTCCTTTTTACGTTATGTTTGTTGTGGATGGGAGCACCTAGTGCTGGCCAACAGTGCTGTAATGTGTTATTGATCCAAGAAGTGGGCAGGCAGGATGGGACTCAAGGGTCTTCTGGGCTCAAGGTTGTGTGGTC
This sequence comes from Hyperopisus bebe, assembly GCA_026777045.1. Classification (NCBI taxonomy): domain Eukaryota; kingdom Metazoa; phylum Chordata; class Actinopteri; order Osteoglossiformes; family Mormyridae; genus Hyperopisus; species Hyperopisus bebe. The sequence continues at coordinate 18,655,270 of JAODJW010000015.1, forward strand.
CTTTTATTAGAATTGCCCTGCACTAGAATTCTTAGTCTCCTAGCAACTTTGAATAGGAACATGAACACTTCAGAATGTCCTAATCTTGACTCCAAAGATCCAAATGATGGTTAGTGCCTCAGCACTCCACACTCACAATGACTATAGGGCTGCAAGTGGCGTAGCACACACCTACGGAGTCTGTAGTTGAATGATGCTATGGTCATCCTTTCAGCAAGCTATTTTATTAGCTTAGCCAAAGTTCCTCGCATTGAATTTATCAAGGACATTTATACAGGGATTTGGACAAGGATGAAAATGGGCAGTTCAGTCGCGTGGAGACATGCCATCAGCAGAGGTCTCGACAAAGCATGTATGCATAAATGCTGCCGTTGGATTAGAATGGGATTTACTGGGTTAAATTTCTCTACTGGATAATCCTTGAACGGCCACACAAGTATGGAAAGAAGGGAAGGTTTGAAATGATGTGCCAGTTATCACGGCTTGTAGAGTGACATGTAAATGGGGCCCCAGCAGAGACTAGTGTGAACCTTTATATTTGGTCAACAAGAGCAATTTCAACACTAAAACCCTTCTCTAGCATTGTGTGTGTGGCACTGTGTTACTCAGGTATAAATTGGAGGAGATTGCTCTGGGGTTTCAGCGTGGCCTGAAAGGTTGTCCCTCATCCCCACTAGCTACATTAATGACACCCTGCCCATGGTGTATAATCAGCGTTACTCATCCGCCCCAGTGCTGCCTGAACATTATCATAGCCATTAATTCGGGCTCCTCATCAGATCCAATAGGCTTTTAACTGCTGATTGATTCAGCTTGTCTTTCAGCAACACCAATGGAATTTGTTTATTCAGTGCCATTGACTGGCAGAATCCATTGAAGACTCCCTTATGCTTCTGTTAAAGTGATTACAGTGAAATCTGCTTCAAGGACTTGGGAGAGGTTTACTTTTGGAAATGTCTTTGAAGTCTCTTGTAAATTGCTGGTAAAAGTTCTAGTTTTCTATATTTTCTATAAGTTGTACAGATTTCAACTATTATGCAGCCTCAGACTTTTCTATATAGTGTGTGTGTGTGTGTGTGTGTGTGTGTGTGTGTGTGTGTGTGTGTGTGTGTGTGTGTGTGTGTGTGTGTGTGTGTGTATATATATATATATATGTGTGTGTGTGTGTATATGTATATATATATATGTGTGTGTGTGTGTATATGTATATATGTGTATATATATATATAAAATTTATTAAGTGGAAAGTTAGATTACTCTGCTTATTTAAGATGATGTTGTATGAGTGAGTTATAAATCGGTCTGTTTCTGACAAGGTTTCTGAAATGGTCTTTGATTTTCCTTGTTTGTGGACATAGTGTGTTTTGTGCATGAAGATTACAAAGACCAATAGTTTAACTTGGATTCATTAGTTTAAAACTCTCTCTGGTAAGGCAGTGCTATGAACAGAGGACTTTCAAAAGAAGAAACACTATCTTTGCGGAAAAAAATTGAAATAATGGAATATCTCCTAATTTGTCATGAAGGATGCCCAGCGAGATCGTCGCTGTGTGATGAGCTCGGCCTTCTCAGGGTACGGGCGCGGGATCGTCGCTGTGTGATGAGCTCGGCCTTCTCAGGGTACGGGCGCGGGATCGTCGCTGTGTGATGAGCTCGGCCTTCTCAGGGTACGGGCGCGGGATCGTCGCTGTGTGATGAGCTCGGCCTTC
>JAODJW010000015.1:18662481-18682283 GCA_026777045.1 Hyperopisus bebe
GACGTGGATTTGATCGTACGAACACTCTAAGATCAAATCAGTGCGTAAGAAAGTTTTATAAATGAGGCCCCAGGTGTGGTGGAAAAGTGCCCTAAGAAAGTAAGAGAAACTGGCATCATCATACAAGCTTTTGACATTGAATATGCATCATGATCTAAATATATGTGAGGTACAGTAGTAATGAAATAATAATAATAATAATAATAAGGATGTGTTATTATTATTATTATTATTATTATTATTATTATTATTATTACATGGAAGACGTATTAGAGACACGGGGAACCTCAGTCAAGGTAGGTTTATATGTCGCCAGAGTGACCCCTTCCTGTGGAGGAGTGCATTCCCCAGTTCATTAGTGATAATTACAGCTCTCCACGACCACCTTTCAATGGCCTTGTTTTGATTCCTCCCTCTCGGCTGCTGACTGCTCCGCCTGCAGTTAACCTCCAGTTCTCCTGCCACCTTCCCCCCCAGCTCTTCCCAGTCCTGTCCGTGCCTGCCTGCCTGCCTACCTGTCTGTCTGTGTAAAGCACCATTTAATGATTGAACGTGTCCTTTCAGTATCTAATTTTGAATATTAAAAAAATATATTAGTTCTAATGAAAACGAATCTGACACAGATGTAGTTTTATATCCCTGTGATTTTTGTCTGCTTTCTTATGACTTCCAAAAAGGCATGCCCAGCCTGTGTGTCCATTAATCTCTGGCCTTGTTGGTTAGGCATTCCAAATTCAGCATCCACACACGGGTTAATTGGAGCACTGTGCTTTCTGTATTAGTGTGATTCAAATTACAGGCCTATTGTGAAAATAGGTAATATTGACCTTTGTAATGAATGAATTAGCTTACTAATAATCCTGCATAATTCCACAGGCAAAGCTGCTTTGATTATTCCCAAGCAGAGATGAGGTCTTTTGACTCACCTTCTGTTTCTACTCGAGTGCTTTTGCACCACCGATTGGTCCTAATTACCCTTCAGCATCATGCTGGTGGCTTCCACCACATTTGCCAGGGTAAACAAATTGGGGGGGGGGAGGTTGGCTTCTTACTCTCAGTTCATCTTGGGGTGCATTCTTGAACTCCTTCTGTATTGCCATTGCTCTTTATTGATGGGTCCTCTTATACTGGCTCACAAAGATGCATAGCCAAGATAGCCAGTTTGGATTGTATTTTGTTTGTTCTTGCAATCCTGAGTTTTATGGTTTGAAAGATTAGCATTTGTACATTCAGCAGCAACAGGCTAGCCTGCAACATTCATCATAATCTTTGCTAAAAACTGTTTAGTGACATTAAAATAGCAGCTGCATAACCCCATTGCTGTACAGTGTCACCCTGTGGGCTTTCTTGTCTGGTCCTGCCGATTATTTTGGCAGCTGCTGCCCTTGTGGTGAAGAGAAGTGGACGGTGATTATGTAGCTTTAGCGCCGCTTGGAGAATTTACCACTAAGTGTCACTCATTTCCCCCCCGTGTTGTATTTCTGTGTTATTTGTTCATTGGCATGTCAGCTTGTGCTTGGTGTGCAGGGTGTTGTGTTTACAGGGGTATCCTGGGTCACACATTGTAATCATTGCAGTGGTTCTGTCTTTTGGGTATATTTAATATGTTGCTCATTTGGTGGCCTTTACACATTTTCTTTCCTTTTGCAGATACTTGATGCCCCAGGCTTCTTAGTACTGTGTCAAATGTTTCTGGTAGTTTTATGTGCAAGATTTCTTTGTGTTTCTCCTCTTGCACAGGCCCAGACCGTGTTTTCCATGTTGATGTATAGACATGTGATGTAGGTCACCGATGGTAGCCCTGCCCTTCCTGCTCAGTCTGCTCTACCCCCTAATGCCCGTGATCGTGCTGTCCTCTCCCTGCAGCTGCTTCCTGTCCCTGCTGCTGGTGGCCGCCGTGGTTTGGAAGATCAAGCAGAGCTGCTGGGCGTCGCGCCGCAGAGAGGTGAGTGTGACTAGTATGCGGCAACAGCCCCACTTTCTGCCTCATCCACATCAAGGCCGCACCCCTTTTGGCCCCGACCTGTGCTGAGGCCACACCCCTTTCAGCCCCATCCGCGCTGAGACTGTCTGTTATCAGTGCACTTTTATGTGGTTTATGGCGCTCTTGAACTATGTTTAACCAATATTTTTATTGCTGCCTAACCTTTGCGCTTAAAACAGCTCTGAAAGTAGTGGGGGTGGGGGGGGGGGGGGGGGGAGAGAGAGCTACTTAAGTGTCTGTTTTTCCTCTCCATGGCAGAACTATATCAGTCCAACAGCCTCACGGCAGGCTGTATAGCCACCAGGCTCTAAAGGAGCACAGAGCAGTAGGGCTGTCAGATTTACAAAAAAGTTGGTCTTGAAACACATCTGCCTGATTATTTACTTAACCAGTCCTAACGACCACTGTTGAGGCTGCATCTTGAAACTGGCAAAGAGAGACGTGTATCCGTGGCACGTGATGATGCCTCAGTGCCAGTGGTTTTTCCCCCTGTCTGCTAGAGGGCACTGTGGTATAAATGTGTAACTTTTCACCACTGTAGAAGCAGCTGCCCCCTGTAGGCCCACACAGTCTCAGCATGCTGGGAAGAGTCATTACTTTCACAAGAGCAAATCACTGGGGTAATCGTACGTGCAGCTTAAGGCGTGTCTGAGACACGCCGATGACTGGAGTTTCATTTTCAGTTGACTTTTATTGACGTTTCCAAGGACTAGTTAATGTTGTTCGACATTTGATGGATACAGGGGATTTATGGAGAAATTCTCAAACGACTGAAAAAAAATTGCCCTTAGAAGTTTTGTTATTCAGGTGTTGAGACATGCTTTCTGGATGTCCTTGTCTCTGCGTGTGCCCTCTACAGGGTGAGCTTATGTGTCCAGGACATGCTGCTAGAAACCAAACCTTCAATGTTTTATGGGCTGTTTACCCATGAGGCTGCTGTGGGGGGCTAAGCTCGGCCCTTAATCATTAATGCACCCCGGCCGCGATGTCCCTCTTACAGGAGAAAACGGCACCATGTGTGTCTCCCCATCCTGAAAATTTCATTAGGACACACTAGCCCTGGCCGGAATTAAGGCAACACAGTATACTGTGGTATCTTGGGTATACCATGGAGTTTTAAAATCTTGGCAGTAAAATTTGGCGGGGGGGGGGGGCGTTGCATGACAAATTTTGTTTTGCAAGTCACACTTATTGTGCCTCTCGAAAGGATGTTGACCACTACTTCTGGAGATATTGGGTTTAATTTACCTTTTTAGAAAAAGATTGTATATTGAAACGAATGTGTTGTGTTGAAGGGTTCTTGCTTGAAGTATTAGTAATAGTATTAAAATCCAGCAGTAATAAAAAATGAGTAAGTCAGAATAATTGAGTGTACATTGCCCAAGTGAGTCACAGTATGTGTCAGCTCAGGCGATGGGGTAATTACAGTTATCTGCGTGAATCATTGCATAGTACTTGAAAAGCCGAACGCTGGGTCGTTTTTAGAGCGATGTAAGGACTCCTCTCTTTCCTGGATGTTGTCTCACTGCTGCAAAACGTTTTGGAATTTATAAGTTTCCAAACAAAGTCTTCCTGTGGAACAAACTTCAGAGCATTTTGACATAATTGATTTAGTGTCAGATCACAACCAACTACACGTCTTTTGGCGGAAACCGCGTTCTGGCCACCAGGGTAACTGGATCCCACTGTCAGCCGGTGGTAGTGATGCTGAGGTTTGGGTTGTCATTCGTCACAGAGACCATTGGCCATGGGCCGTCATTAAGCGAAGCATTTGAAGCTGAATCAGAATAGTGCAGATGAGCATTTTAGTCCCTGCTGAAGCTGATCTAGTTGTCGACAGGATGTCAGGACATGCGCAGCGTCCCAGAAAAGCTACCGGAGAACGGGCTGACAGGAAGAACTTCCAGCCCTCCTCCTGACAAGTGCTTAACGAGACCTAAAGGGGTTTTCGGGCTAAATGGCTCAGGGATATTTAGCTGTTAAAGCAGAAACTGACAAAACTCTGAGTGCTGTTCAGTGTCAATGTGAGAGACATTACTGTGAGGGATGTTCAGTTACAGTCATGACTGCTGAGGGACAGTGCTTCATGTAATGTGTGAATAATTGCTGATAATTTATATAGTTTGTAAAGTGTTTGAAGTAAAGATGTCACTTGGGAATTTGGTTATATAAATAATAAATTGTTTTTCAAACATATGTACATACATTTCAATATACAGGACAACCTCATCCAACATCAGAGCTGATTCCGTGTCATTGTAATTAGTGATGTTAAGCAGTTTTTTTTTTGCATTGCAACAGATTTGTTCGCTTCCAGTTTTCCAGGCGATGATTGTTTCTGTTGTGCAGCAGTGTTGATGATGAGGCCTGTTAAGCTAGCTGTCCCTCAGCACGCTCACTGGCTCTTAATGAAACGGGCAGTCCCGGCTCTCAGCAAACGATATGCCCTTTTGTGATGCCCGGCTATCTCCCTAACCTGGGGAGGCTTGGTGATGTCTTCATTCCGTGCGGTTATGAAGGGGTGCTGTGGATTATTTTGATGCGACAGTCACTCGGAGATTGGAGCACTTTTATAGAATCTATTATGAAATACTTGGGGTGACAGTTGTTTAGCTCAGGGTAAAGGATTTGGTGACATTTTGGAGAGGAGTTGTGGCAGATTCTAACCCAGTGAGGGCCACTTAATTTGCATTGAGATTTAATATTTAATATATGACAGATTTGGAACTATTTTGTTTTGTTATAATAGTATTTCGGCAACACTGCACACATTTGGACAGGCTGTGCTGCACGAGTGTGCCTTAGGTCTTCTTGTAGATGTCAGACTGCTGTGTTAGTGTGCACATACTGGTGAAGTTTTGGGAATAAATCTGAGAGCAGCTATAGGATCCTCAGCCAATAGCGAGAGCTCTGTTTGTTGGGCTTTTGAGCCGAGGGAAGAGTTGTTTTCAGCTTGAGCAATGCAGCCCGGTTCACTTGCACCATCTAGTTTTATTTAAATCCACATTGATCTACAGAAGGAACACTTTTGGTCGTGATGTGCATTTTCTTTAAATGTGGCCCTCCTAGCCTGTTATATTGCTGTGTATATGGCATAGTGGGGTCATTTACAGCCTTTTTTTGGGTTAGATAATTACTAGGAAATCTTCTGTATTTTTATTTTATCTTTATTTATTAAAGATTGATGAATTAGTGTTGAACTTTTGATGGCAGGAGAGTATTTTTCTGGTTGAGTCATCAGGGTACATGTTTCATCAGGTTCTTTAATAATTTTTAGTACATTATTTGTTTAATTGTATTTTATTAAGCAAGAAGTTCTAAAACTGTCTTATTGTTATTGTAGATGGCATGTTAATTTAATATACAGACTCCTGCACAAACCCCCAATGTTGCCCTCCTTGTAGACTATTAGTACAGTAGTCAGTCATAGTGAACTTAGAGTTTAAGCATATTAATGGCTTGTAAATTGGAGTGGGTTCTAATCCGACCTGCTATTCGCATGGAGGGGAGAAATCATGAGAAACACTCCTCCGGCAGGTTGTCCCTAAGCAGCATATGTTAGGGTCCTGCATGCTTCATCAGAGGCTGTTTCTGCATGGAGAGTCGGCGGCTTCTGTTGGGCTTCTGGTGCTGATTGAGATGTGAGCTTAAGCAGTCGGCAGCATTTGCTCTGGGCGGAAATCAAAGTTACAGTAATTCCTGTGTGCCTGCTGCTGGATTTCTGTGTATTTGTAGATCAGTGCTCCAAAGGAGTGGGGGCAAAGCCTTCAGGCGAGAATGCCTGGGGAGGCTATACAGGACCGAACACCTCGCCCATTTTCTGATTTCAGAAAGAAAAATAGCGATTTCTGTAGAGCCACTGCTGTGAGCGATCGGGAGTAAAGCAGACAGCTTTTGCAATGAGCTGTGTAAATAAAGTAATGAATTAGTAATGAGTTTGGAAAAGTACTGTCTACTAGAAGGACATGGTAGTGAAGCTGAAGCTAATTGGAGGACCTTCCAAACTCTTTGTGCTTGTCTGAAATTCCCCATTTGTTTACCAGCATAAACTTGTCATATTTAGTGAGTGGATTCCTTATAACTATCCTGTGTGCTTTGTTTTCTAAGATAAAGGGTGAGCACCAATAATGCTATCCGCTGGTAATTATTGGGTAGCTCTGCATAATTGTATGAATCATAGGTTTAAGGAAGAGAGCTCTGAGTGCTTCAGTGTAGGGTTATGATGGGAAGCGATGGCATCTGGCTTTCTTCTTCATTTACGTACTGGGACACATTATGCATTTTCTATGTGAAATTGTGGCATTTGCCCTGAAAGGGGTGTTTTGCTTTTAAGTTATGCTCATTATGGATTTCAGTGCCAGCACCACAGCAGAGCGCTAACAAACTGGCCCCGTGCTCGCCCGCTTATGGGACCATCATTGCATGCATTCCCCACGCGCTAGGGAAGAGTGCCTGCCGGCTCCCCCTGCTGGATACTCGGAGCTTTCCCTTTCTGCCTCCCACCACTGGTTCTTTGATACAAGGTAAATAGCATTCCATTAACCCACCATAAATGGACCTGTAAAATCTGCACCTTTTTTCGTTTTGGGGTCTGCGCCTGTTTTCATTATTCCTCAGGGTCCAACTAAAAATATGGGAAATGGAATGTGTGAAATGTGTTGCATGCCCTGGCAAGGTTAATTTGGTACGGAAATGCGCTGGCCAGGTCCGTCTCCAGCACTGAGGATTAGTGTCACCGTCCGGGGTCCATTTAGACTGCATTCTATTATGTGCACTTCATTTAAAGGGAAGCACGTAGCGCCTTTGCCCATGTCTTTTTGAGATTGTACTTTCACTGTTTTGTCCTCTGCTGCTGCTGCTGCTGCTGCTGTCTGCTTTCATATGGTACCTCTCTGGGCCCCATAGTACTGGGGAAACGTTTGACTGTGTTTGTGGGGGTTATAGGTCAAGCGGGGGTTGTACACAGGTTATAGATGGCTGATCTGCTGATATTAGAGAGACTGCATGAGAGCTGCACCCAAGCTGTCAGTCACATAGATGGGCAGTGAAATGATAAGCGACGATCCAGGTAATTTAACCCACATGCTGGGTTACCCATATGTACGCATGCGGAGTAACTGAGGGAAATAGACTTTCACTCACAATGGTGGCAAATGCATGCAAGCGCATCATGCACATACCTGATACTATTGTTTGTACAGAAACACTGGCGAGTATTTGACTAAAGATTATATAAGCCATTAACTGTGTACATCACCGTGTTTGATTAAGGTACTGTAAACTGTGCCCCTTGAGTCAGTGCATGGATCCTGGGTCCATAAATAAGTCCACGGTAGAGAACATTATAAATCCGGGCCCATGGAGACGCGTCATTCTGTGTGGTGCTGCACTCCACAAAGAATTAATGTAATTCTGTGGAACCAGCCTCATTTACCACGATAGACATGGGTGGTTGGTTCTGTTATGAGCAGTCCTTATGAGGAACCAGTTCCACACGTACCCCAGGTGAAACCAGGCGTTAGAAGGCTGAACTGCTACCATGGAATGCTATCTAGGCCCACTGTGGGAAGGGCTCTGCCATGTTTAGTTAAGTAGAGGAGCAAGCGTTACAATCCCATAAATATCATAACTGTCAAATGTAATGGGTTTCCCTGCTCCTGAATCCCATGGTGTTTCCTGAACTTCCAATGGTCTTTTATTCCACTGTTCTTTGCTTGGTTCCTGGCACCTATATTACCCTGCTTTTTTGAGTTGCTGGCTCCTGTATTATAACATTCTTTAGTAGGTTTCTTGGCTTCCATATTATTATATTCTTTATTGGGTTTCCTGGCACCTGGATTGCAGCACTGTATGATGGATAGTCTGGCTCCCGTACCATGTTGTTCTTTGGTGGGTTCCTGCCTCCTCTATCATGTTGTTCTTTGCTGGGTTCCTGCCTCCTCTATCATGTTGTTCTTTGCTGGGTTCTTGCCTCCTCTATCATGTTGTTACATACATTATTCTATTTGTTATGTAGCTTGCCTACCATATTTATATTCTGCTGCTACATTCTGCTATATCATGTACAGCTATTTTTTACGTACAGATATTTCTTACAAACCACACTCTGTTCATGTTTATGTATGTATACACATACAGTACATACATGCGTTGCACCGTGGTCTTGGAGGAATGACGTCTCATACCACTGTACACTTGTGTATGGCTGACACAGTAATAAAGTCCCACTTGAGTTGAATATATTGTACCAAAAACATTTATTTTCAGATAATATCACAACTTAGTGTTTCTGCTCAGTAGTTTGTATTTTATCCACAAATGTGGATAAAATGTGTTGCCATTTGCTTGAGCAGTGAAAATGTTAAACTTTGCAAATGTTACTTTATTCGCTCACATGCGATCTGGTGAAATAGACATCACAGACGCGCCTTTAGTACTATCCCTATTCATGTCAACTTAAGCCCCAGAGCTGCTGAGGGCTGTGAATTGGCATACAGCTTTGGCATAGATGTCCATATCGGATTTGTTTTCACCTATAATGTTGGATGTCAGTTTGTATTTTTGAAAAATTAGCTCTCCTCTCATTATGAGTTGTGCTGTTAAATAAATTCACCCTTTTTTGCATTATATGCTTCATGAGATCTCTCTTCTCCGATTGTCCTACCGAAACCGTATTTGTGGTAATGGTTCTGTCTTCATTGTCGTTGTGATCCGATTAGATTTATAGGGGCACTGGGCTGATGGTCCTGTGTTGTATTGTTCGTCAAATGGGTGAGGATTGGTCTGCTTTCACATGCCCCTGTATTCTGCTTCTAGATCATTCTCAGAGGCCCTCTCCGTCCTCTGCGCACAATTGCTCTGTCATGTTGGCGGCAGCTACATGTGTTCTCCTGAAGTTACTTTCACCTACATGTGTACACACTTCTGCATTCACAGGAGACACTGTAGCAGCCACTGCAGCCCCCTCTCCACCATCCACAGGAAGTTTGGATCTGTCATTTAGAGCCGATTCGACTCACTTTGTTGTTGTTGGCCGGAGTGTCGTATTTGTGTACCTTTGGCTGGCTGAGTGTATTGGTTGTAGAGTGACCATATGGATTTTATGCTTAAAAATTCTCACATTTAAAGCACTTTGAGTAGCGCATTAGGAAATATCTGTGGCTCATCAGTTCTTAGGTGCAAGATTCCGCTTGGCTACTTTCTAGGGGCGGGAAGGACCTGAGGGCAGAAACGGGAACTCTGAAATCTGCAGCTGGCTTTATGACCTTTTTACCAGCTCCTCTCATCCACTCGGCCCAGTCAGGATGAAATGCTTGTGTCCGGCCATCGGACACGCTTACGGGAGCATAGCGTTAGGCTGCCTGAGGCCAAGGGGGGGAGCCCTGCAAGCTGAGCCTCTCAGGGGCTGATTAATGAGCCAGCACCTCTGCCGTGGCTACAGGAGAGCCGGCCAGGTCTTCTGCCCGGGAAGGGGGTGGTCATTCCTGGGAGCGCAGTCAAAATTTAGATGGGCAGCTGGAGGCCATGGTGTCACCCATTGCTCCAGTTTGATTTATCATGAAGGTGATGCCAGGACAAAATTGTTTGTCTCTGGATCCACATGACATGCTGTTTGTCTACGTGGGCTGATCATTCGGCAAGCAAACCAGTCTTGCTGGTGTCGTACAGCTTTCATCAAAGCATCTGGCAGGGACAAAGACACCATGCTACAAATGTGGTCTCTGACCCTCCTGGGTGCAGCTGGGTAACAGTGCAAAATGCAGCTAATTGAACCGAAGGCCATAAAGGTGCTGGCTGCTCTTAAAGGGCCCTCTCCCACTGTATCGCAGGAGTGCCTGCAAAGCTGCGGTCAGGCACATGTCGATTTTAATGCAGGGCTGGGCCACGCAGGGTCTGCAGGGCTGCTTCTTTACCTCAGTCGTCATGGTAGCACTTTAACATGGAGTGTTCCCTCTATCTGGGTTAATGCATTCAATGCGAACCGCATCTTGAGAAGTTAGTTTCTGCATTTAGGCTGGTTATAGCACAGACTGAATAGTTTTGTAGTTAATCATGTGGTGTGTGTGTGTGTGTGTGTGCGCATGTGCACGTGTTTCTTACACCTGCCTTTCCAAAGCATTGCATATTGACCTTTGGTGCTGCTCTTCCACATATAATACTGCTTTTTAAAATTTATATTCGTTACCCTTTGTTTTTTTCTCTTCCATTATTTCTCAGTTTTTCCATCCACTTTTTCTTGTACTAGTTATCGGGGACTGAGTATTTACGTGCCGTGTGTGTAATAGTGTATTGTGAGTTTCCCATGATCCGCTCTCTCAGCTAGATAGTCATTCTGTTCATGCTCTGATGTCCGATCAGTTCATGGCGATGCTGCTTAAACGAAATGCCTCTGAAAGCTCCGCTCATTCTAAAATGCTAATACATTGTTAGCCTCTCATCTCAGGTGGAACATTTTTTAGTTCAAACTTTTGTTTATGCAGCATTTTGCCTTATTGTTTTCCTTACAACTGCAGGAGAATTAGTTGCACACTATTTATCCATCAGTAAACGTGTCTGACCCTTGATCTTTCCCTGTGCAGAGTGCACCATACAGGGAGGGAAGTGACAGTCCTGTTTTGTAAACTCACTTTACTTGCATTTAGTCACCTGCTGTTAATTTACAAGTTTCCTTGGGGATACAGGTGCACAAATATTTACTATACCTTCACACAGACGTACACAGGTAAAACAAAGTGGCTGTGTATTAAGCGACACAGAGATGAACATCAGCAGTCAGGGCATGCCCACCCCCGAGCTATTTTCAGATGAAGCTTTCCTATGGAGTGCTGAGAAATGTGGGCGAGGGGGGATGGGGGGATTACAGCCAAGTGCCCTGCGGTATCTTCCGGAGGAAGAAGCCCATCAGTGCTAATTTCAAAACTCCAGGTGTTCCATCGATCCAGTGTGTTCGCGAGCTCGTGCACGCGTGCCGCTAGGCGGCTACCACATGTGGACAGGATCCAGGGTTTTAGGAAGGGTCCAGATACTGTCGCTGCTGAGCTCCCAGCTGATTGGAGGAGGGGGCTCTTTGAGGCTGAATAATTGAGGAGTGAGACCCATCATGATTGCAGTGAGGGACAGAGCGAAGGGGGTGGCGTGTCTCTCCTAAAAAGTAAACCATGTGGAAACTAGCCATGGAATGATAGGCTGACAGAGGGATGCAGTAGCCGATCAAAGAGGCATCATCATAGGTTGGCTTGTCGCTGTAGACTAGAACTACTGATGAAGCTCAGTGCCCCTTGTGTTCCTTCTGTGTGGTACTTCCAGTTGGTGGTGGTAGGCAGGGAGGCCCGCGCATCCCTAGCTGACCACAATGTCCCTCACAGAGCTTCTCTTCTCCACAGCAACTCCTGCGCGAGATGCAGCAGATGGCCAGCCGGCCCTTTGCCACCATCAACGTCGCCTTGGAAACAGACGAGGAGCCACCTGACCTTATCGGAGGCAGTATTAAGGTGAGTTTGCCTGCAGCGATGGCCTTTCCTGTGTGTTATTTCCCCTCAGCTGGACATCTTATTCTGCAATACTGTAGTATTTCCCCCCACCCCCCCACCAATTTGGCAGATGAACAGTCCTTACCACGCCGATTTAGGGTCTGCTGTTCAGATGTGGACATGGCTAGAGATCACAGTTGGCAGTCACCCATTTTCACAGCAGGGGACGGTACGGCCCAATTTAGACTTGGGATTTTCAGGTGGATCTCCAGGGCTTTTGAACCCTGTCACTGTCTCATGCGCAAGTCAGGTTCTCTGAAACGCATTAGTGCTGCTTGTTAATTAGCATCACTCATCACATTGGGTGCAGTCAGCCGATCTGCTTGTCGGACGTGCGGCATTTTCAGACAGCGTCTGCATACATGCCCCTGGAGGATAATCTGCAGGTGTGATCGAATCCAGTGCTTGTCCTGGAGTCTGGTGGCGCCCTCAGGTATTGAAGTGGAGCCAGTGACGGTCTGTCTTGCCTGCTCAGTGTGGAGAGGTGCCATCTGGGATGGACTGTTAATAACTGAAAGTGGGGCTCGTGCACCCCCCATGAAAGGTGCTTATTGCCCTCCACCTTATGACCTACACTGCTGGGCTCTCCCATGAAACGGCCTGTTTTTCTTCCTATTTTCACCTACCTTCCTTTCCCCCTTTTTCTTTTTCCACTTGCCACTTTCCTTCTCCTCATTCCTATTTTTCCCTTTCATATCCTTTTCTGCTTTCCATCCATATTTCACTCCCTCCTCCTTTCTTTCCATGACTGTTTTCACCATCCCATTTCCCATTCTCTCCTTCCCCTTTCATGCCATTTCATTCCAATTCTGTTCCCCTTTCCCAATCCTTCCTTCCCTCCCCGTCGCCCCTCTTTTCTTCCCTTTCCACCCTTATTCCCAAATGTCCCCCCCAAAGAAGTATCCTGGCAGGCCTGTTTCTCTGACCGTACATTCAAACCGCAAGCGGCGAGAGAATCAGCGATCGCTGTGGCCGCACTGTCCGCGACGCTAGTAATCGCTCTGGCCGCGCTCTAACGTTGACAGAGTGGGCAGGGACAAGGCCGTTCACAATGCTAGGTCTAGCAAACTTACTGATGCGGCCCACAAGGCAAATAAACTTGTAGCACATGTAATTATGATATGACAAACACTATTGCTATAAATAAGTAACATTAATGTTACAGACAACATTATTTTTCATTATATGGTGCCAAAATTAGTATGCAACTTCGTTTTTTTCCCACAAAAAAATATTATGCACTCCACCAACTCATCTGGATCACCAATACTTTGACATCCTGGTCTATGAGTAATTTTTAAAAAAAATTTGTCCCTGTATCAAACACGGTTTAATGATATTAATTTAGCGTATCAGACAAAACAATGAACCTCCTCGTTGAAATTTTCATAAAATTTTCATGATTAAAAGCCCAAATATTTTCATACAGTAACCAATATTTTGCATTATAGACTGATACCTTTGCCCTTGAACAAAAGTATTAGCGTAGGTATGTCTTAATACTGACCTTTTTAACATGTGTTGATTGTGTTGACGCAATATAAGAATGTCTACATGGGATTTTTAAGTGCGTAGTTTTATGCTGCCTAAACACGGGTATTTTTACCGTGTCTAGAGTGTAAAAATGCCATGTTGAGACGTGTTCTCTCTCACAGCGCTTGAGACGTTTCATTTAAGCAGCATCGCCATGTTCTGATCAGCATTTGGTCGGAACAGAAGCTTCCACATGTGTCCTGTGGAATTCTCTTTAACTGAGCATTCCTACATTCCCACGGGTCGCCGCTGAAGCGCGTCATAGCTCATTGACCGGGCTTCAACTTCATTTTCATGCTCTCGCCGCCGAAATTGCGCCGTGCTGCGCCACTCTCCGCCACCTGGCGACACGCCCTCCCACAGAGCACGAATGACTTCCATTCACTTTGACGCTCATCAGCACACATCTGCTACCAATAGAGGAATAATTCAAACCAACCAGCTTCTCAGGCCAGTCTCCCCATCCTTATCTAGCATGGATGAGTAAGGTCTTTAAAATGTTTTTATTTCTAATTCAAGGGCTGTACTGAACTCAATGAAAGCCGCATGTGGCGGCAGCTCTGGTGTGGCTAAGTTAGCGCCCCCTTCCTGCGGATCCCCACTACATTGCCATGGATCCTTGCCCCATTCTCCCGGCTACAGCGGCAGAGCAGAGTAGCACGTCGTCACACCATGCCGAAGCCACTGTAATATCCCCCTTAGCTCAGGCTCCTCCTCGCCTCCTGTCCGGGAACATCTGAGCCACAGTGATCCAATTTAGATGTACCTCCCCCTCCGCACGCGGCAGGTGGCACGCAGGATGAACGGCCGACTGCGGTAGATTGCCTTCAGATTGACTTTCTGCAGCCCCCCTGCCCCGCCTGGCTCGTTTCGGCTCGTGTCGGATGTGCGCTTGTATGCCACGTTGTTGCCGTCCCTACATTGCTGCTGATAATTACCGCCGGTCTCTCGTTTTCCCCGAGCGCCGTGTGCAGCTAGACTAGTGGCTGCATGACAGTGCTCACATGTACTCTTCACCAGTGCAATGCCTTTCACACATGTGCAACTCAGATGAATTAGTTTAGACATTATTAATCAGCCCCAGAGCTGCATCACATTACTAATCAACTGCAGAGCTGCATCAGGCCGCTGGTTAAGATTCAGGGGCTTTTCTGAGTCCCAGAGGCAGCTGTGTCCTTCTGGTGGTTCAGAAGGCGGGTTAGGTGTCTGAAAATTATAAAAAGAAGGAAGGCAATTCTTAACCAGACTGAGTCACGATGTTGTCTAAGCCAGAATTAAATTTCCGTGATTTATTCTGCCAGGGGCTGCACACCTCCTGGGTCAGGGGTTCATCCTGGGGTCTTTCTGATAATGATTGGTTACAAGTATCTAAACTCTCAAAAGTTTCTCTGAACATCCCTCAAAGCTTGACCTTCACGTTTGCCTTTGCTATTCAAATCGAATTAAATCTTGCCGCTAATTTACACTGACCTGAATGAAGGGTCTTTGAAAACGAGGCTGTCTGACAGCTTGGTTTGGTTCCAGTGTTGTACTTGTCAGGTGTCTCCTGGAGAATCGGCTGATGAATGCTGGATAAAGCCCAGAGGCCTTACGCTTTTCAAAGTGAATATTTCTCGGGGCTCATGATAACACTTAAGAAGTCTAAATTGGGCTTTAATGTGAATCTGTTACCTAAAAAATATACAAACACCCCATATCTGGTAATGAATGAATGGGACTTCCTCTGCATTAGCATTCATTATTTTTTGGCATCCAGTTGGGTTAGCCTGTCCTGCAGAGATGGTTCTTATCATCCATGCCCTATAAGGTGTCAGCAGGGGGCACTAGATCCCATGCACATCTTCTGTTACATGCACTACATAAAGAAAGCAATCTGTCTAGTGGATTTCTGGATGTACTTCTGTGGGAAAGCATGCCAGGCTATCTGGGGAGAGATGCGCCATTAGGAGTGACAGCTGGGGTGATGGCAGGGAGGAGAAGGTAATAAGGATCTGTTTGTCATCAGACACTTCAACACGAGTGGGATATGACAGAAGGTTGGCTACCTTGCTGAATCGCGCAGTTTGGGAAATGTGTAAACATGTGGCCATCTTCTGTGCCCTCCTGCATCTAAAGGATGACATCGCCGAGGACAGGAAGGTATCCGGTGGGAGTAGCAGTTTCTAAGCTCCTGCCCCTACTTCTCCGTATGAGCAAGGATTAGTGCTCTGTGGTGCTTCCTATGCGAATAACAGGCACACTGCCCCAAAACACCATGCTGAGTGAGCAGCGGTTATAGGCGAGCTATGGCAGCCAGGCAGGATGTGATTATGCAGGCGTCACAGCAAAGGCGGCCTGCCCGCTCTGCCGCCTGTCTTGCTCTGCCGCCTGTCTTGCTCTGCGGCCTATCTGCTTTATGCTCAATCTCTTAGTCAGAGGCCCTGGAGCTCCCAGCTGCCATTCTCTCTAGCTGACTGTGACCCACACACTGGCATCCAGAGCCGTCCAGCTCAAGCGTTACATCTCAAAATTTAGCAGATCAGTGGATGCCTAACAATATCTGAATGCTGGAATTTGAATATATTGGAGCTTTTTGCCATCAGAGATCTCGACATTCATTTCACTGTCTTAAAAGAATCACTTATTGGGTGTTCTCTGTTGTGCCGAATATGAATGTAAACCAAGCAGAACCGATCTGTAAAAATGTGCAGATCTCTGAGAAAGGTTCAACGGGAAGAGCTATCCCGTTACAAAGCCGTGTGAAGTAGGCCACTGTTACAACAGTGGATTTAAGCGTTTCCCCGCTGAGGACAGAGATCAGTCCAACAAAAGGGGTATGTCTGTGCTGTGGCGTTAAGCACTTTGAGGAAGCGGTTTTGTTTTCTTGCCCATTTCCTTTTGAGAGATGGGCAAGATGTAAGAGCACCTGCGGCTGACGGCATCCCGAGGAAGCTCTCCATCCCAGAACTGGACGTCAGCTGGATCTGTGCCGGTGTGTCCTGCAGAGCGCTACGGCTGATATCGAGCAGCTGTCTCCTAAAATGTCATTTTGTTTTTCCGCTACTTGGGGTATTTTGATAACTTTAGCAGAAATAAGTCGGCCTGCTTGATGTAATTAATTTGATCTCCCTTATTTTACAAAAATGTTACTGATTCATATGAGGGCTAAAGTAAATTATCAGCTCTTAATTAAATATGCCCTTCCCATGAGCTTTTTGGTGCGACAGTCTGTAGTTTTAATAGCTAAGTGCTGTAAAAGCCAAGCTGTCTGACAGACATGCCATCTCCGATTATGCCGAGGTGAGTGCAGGCGGAGAGGTGCCTCACTGGTGCCTAGAGGCTCGGCGGAACTGTCGGAGGACTCTGCGGCCAGATCAGGACAGTCGGCTAAATGCTGATAATGTGACTCCAGACTACAACAGGGAGGAAAAAGAGGGCGTCCCGCGGTGGCCCAATAGGGACACAGGAGTGAGGTGAAGGAGATGAATTGCCTATATTCATCGCTAAGAGCCTGTCCTCTCACACGGGGCTGAGACGAGCCGCTGGTATCCCGCCCGGTCAGATTAATCATGGAGGTTCTGTCAGGCACTCCTGTGGGATGTCCCACGCCATTTCGGTAGGGTTAACCATCCTCAGTCGTTCCCTTACATTTTAGAGAGGCGCCTCGGTGCGGATCAGATGGGGATGGGGTCCGCTCCACCATAGAGTGCAATTCGAGTGGCTCCCGCAGGCCACACCGCAGCTGCCTCTGGATGGGCATATCAAACCTCTCACTGCAGCTGGCTGGGCTCTGGATGGGCATATCAAACCTCTCACTGCAGCCGGCTGGGCTCTGGATCGGCATATGAAACCTCTCACTGCAGCCGGCTGGGCTCTGGATCGGCATATGAAACCTCTCACTGCAGCCAGCTGGGCTCTGGATCGGCATATCAAACCTCTCACTGCAGCCGGCTCGGCTCTGGATAAGCATATGAAACCCCTCACTGCAGCCGGCTCGGCTCTGCAGTTCTGCTGTAGCTCCGTCTATCATACATGCGTCGCCTGCCTCCACTCCGGATTTGTAGGCATAGGTTTGGATCCCTCCCTTTTCCCCAAACAGATCAGCGTGTTGTTGGTGCTGCCGCTTTTGGAGGAATCCAGTTTACATTTTCATTATGTCATTATAAAGCTGAACTTAAATGCCGCTGTGTCCCAGTGGCGGGACCCGGCAGTCGGGCAAGACGCTAGAAATCAATTAGCCGGTAGCTGCCCTGCGACAGGGTGACTGGACCTCAGCTCCATGTCAGCCACCTGCCACTGGCAAGTCGCGAGCACCTCTGAGACCGGCCACCACCTTGCGCCTTCATACCTCCGGGCTGTTAGGCACTTCAGTTTAGGCTGTAAGAGAACCATCACAAATGTTCAGGAAGCGTTAAGCCTTTCTGAAGGGGACAGTCTTGGCGTGTCGCACTTAAGCTGCCCTTCACGCCAGGCCGATTGCAGCTCTGAGCCTCAGCCGTCCGTAACGTCGGGCCAATGGGAGTTTGGGGTGAGGGAGTCTCTCCACCACCGACCTGTAACTACATTTGGCTAATAGGTGATTTCAGATGGCTCCAGAATGGAGTCGTAAGTTGATTCTGGTTGTCTTCCTGCCGTGTGAGGAAGAGACCCGGTTTCTTTGGGTCTAACTATCCTTCCATGTGGTTCTGTCTGCATAAGCATGTTCTTCTGTGGAGCCATGCTTCCGTTGCGGTGTCATGCCACAGGATGTTGCGGGCTTGATTTATTATTTACTCTGCTCTGAAATGGGTGCATTCCCCAAACAAAACCTCCAGTAAACCGGGTGATCCTTGTGTCAGTTATGCTGACACCCATCGCTGGGTCCCTGGTTCAGCGCAAAGTTGCACTTATGACAGTTTTGCAGGCTGAAGTCTTTCAGGTCACTGAAATACTGTTGTTAAATTGGACTGGTAAACTGGTTAGCTACTCGCCACAGAAAAAAACCCACAGTCCATCTTTCTTAACCACTTACCTGGTACAGAGTTACAGTGACTTGTTCAAAGTGACTCATTTACATCAACCTGTGTTTAAGGGCCTGGCCTAAACGCTCTGGAATGTTCTCTTTCCCATTCCCCATTGTTTTCTTTAATCGTCTATCTCCCGAACTCCAACAGCTACTGGCTTGTGTGCAGCTCCTCGCACGGCGCCTGCCTGATCGAGCCCCTGAGTGATTATATTTGCAGGAGGTCCTCCTGGCCTGGCGCAGCGGCATACATTAGCTGCGTAATTAGCGTGAGACTTAACGAAGCAGGCGAGGAACCCGAAGAACCCCTCGGTTCATCACGTTGACCCATGTGCCATGTCTTTTCAGACGGTGCCCAAGCCCATCGCCATGGAGCCCTGCTTCGGGAACAGAGCGGCCGTGCTGTCCATCTTTGTGCGGCTGCCCAGGGGCTCTGGAGGCATCCCACCTCCAGGACAATCAGGTCAGTACCCACTCCCCATCTGATCTCCTTCGGGGCGTGTTCTCTCTGTTTGTGACACACTCCGCATTCCACATTTTCTTGATTAGATCTCATCTCTGCTCCGTGTTCTGCTTCGTCTCGCAGTCTTTACCGCGGCTTTGTCATGATCTTTATTTTACTTTAGCCACGCTTTTACCACCTCTGTCTCTCCTGCTAGATTGTATCCGCCGCATTGTCACAGTCTCTCCATGTTCTGCTATGTTCTCGCAATCACATTTCCTCCCATTTTCTCAGCTGCATTATTTTCTTGACACTCTCCTGATCTGTGTCTTGAAGTCTCAAGTTTTTTTTTTTTTTTTTTTTTTGGCTACAATACCTCGTAATCCTCTCTCCCATTCCTTACGTGGTGTTGTCACATTCTTACGCTCAAGAGACAGCAAATAGATGAAGACTTGTTTAGGCCTTGTTGCCAGGTAGGTGGGGGTCAGCCCCTGTTGGGAAGCTTTGTGCCACGAGGATGGATCCTCTGATCTACGGGAAAAACTGTTACATACATTCTGGTATTTAAAGGGAACACATGGCTCTTGGCCATTTTTAAGTAGCTTTCCAGTTTGATTTGAGGGTATCACAAATTAGGGGCTTCATTTACATAGCTTGTTCTGAAGAGTCCAGGTTATGGTCATTGCCTCGGAAATGTTCTGAGTGCTCATTCCTACCAGTTATTACAGATGGCCGGAAGGGTTTGGATTATCAACAGCCAGTAATTAGTCCAAGCTACTAAATGGAGATCGGCTGAATTGGCTTTGCTAAATACAAATGATCAGGTGTAAAACGGCCAACGCAGGAGGATCAATATGCAGCAGACTCTCTGGAAGACTGTAGCGTATCTCTGCCAAAACTCCAACTGCTCTGATAACCGTTGGTTCCGGAGCAGGGTGATTTCATGCTGGACTGAACAAAAATCACTGTATGGTTGTTTTGCTACAGGCGAGCAAATTGGAGTCAGGTTATAAAGTCCAGGTACATGAAGTAGATGGGCTTGTTTTATCAGTTGGCATGACTTGATGGTGGCTTTGATTGTGGGTTTCATTCTGTCCATCTGTGTGCCATTTGCATGTTCTGCCCATTCACCTAGTTTACACCTAAATATGTTGTTATTATTGTTGTTGTTGTTATTATTATTATTATTATTATTATTTAGCATTTAAACACAAAATGAACAGAATAAAACAAGAAGAGAATTTTTTTTTAATGACTTCCAAAACGATAAAGATCTTATCCCAACATTACCCCTGTCCTGCCCCGATTGTCCGCTCCTTCCGTGTGCCACGC
>JAODJW010000015.1:18682384-18719331 GCA_026777045.1 Hyperopisus bebe
GAGTTCTAGGTCAAACTGGTTTGTTCGACTTTCAAGAAATTCGAGTTCTAGTGATTTTGAGAACCGAGGTACCACTGTACTTTAATAATTTGATTTTAATTTGTACCTTTTCATTTTGAGGTTCCGATCTGTCAGGTGTGTATGCTTGATGCTCAGTGGCATCGACACCCTCTGCACTGGGCTTCTCAGAAAAGCTGAGAACGGGTACATCTATCGCCTTAATCGTTTATGCTTTTGGGAATGATTTATAGGTCACACGCCACCGGGCACCGTCATCCAACACACGCGGGTCTGTCACCCTCCCCCCTCCCCGGATTGGGACACACTGTTCCTGAAACATCCCGTCCCAAATCGTTCCATCTGAGAGGCTTATTGGATTTCAGCTTTGGATGCGTGTAACAATGCCATATTTACAAAGCGCTCAATGCACCCTTTACATTTGTACCATTTCGATCTTAAGTCAGAGAAACAATGGTTAAACAATAAATGTGAAAAACCCACAGATAGGTATGTGCGTTCTGCAGGATAACACATAATTCATCCAGAAAATGCCTTCTGGCATGCTGTCATGTTTCTGTTCCATCTCGTCTTTGTGTGTGTGTGTGTGTCTCTCTCTGCTCCCCATCTCACCTGCCTGTCTGTCTTTTCGCTTTCCTTCTCGCCTACCTGTGTTGGTCTCTCTCATCGCTTCGCCATCTCATTTGTCTGTGATGGTCGCTCTCTCAGCTCCCCATCTTGCCTGCCTGTATCAGTCTCTCTCTCAGCTCCCCATCTTGCCTGCCTGTATCGGTCTCTGTCTCAGCTCCCGATCTTGCCTGCCTGTATCAGTCTCTCTCTCAGCTCCCCATCTTTCCTGTCTGTGTCAGTCATTCTGCTCCCCATCTTGCATGCCTGTATCGGTCTCTCTCTCAGCTCCCCATCTTGCCTGCCTGTATTGGTCTCTCTTTTAGCTCACCATCCTGCCTGCCTGTTTCGTTCTGTCTGTCAGCTCCCCCTCTTGCCTGCTTGTATTGGTCTCTCTCTCAGCTCCCCATCTTGCCTGCTTGTGTCAGTCTTTCCACTCCCTGTCTCCCCTGCCTGTGTTAGTCTCTCTGCTCCCCTTCTCATCTGCCAGTATTGGAGTATCTCTCTGTCTCTGTGTGTCTCACCTGCCTGTGTCGATCTCTCCACTTCCCATCTCTCATGCCTATGCATCTGTTAGCTGTTCGTCTCCCTACTGTGGGTCTCATGCCTGTGTGCCTGTCTCCCTGCTGCAGGACTGGCGGTGGCCAGCTCCCTGGTGGACGTGTCCCAGCAGATGTGCGTCGCCTATAAGGAGAAGTCTGGGGCCGTGCGGAATCGCAAGCAGCAGCCCCCGGCACAGCCGGCCACATGTATCTGATCCCATGCACCCGGCCGAGTCGCGAGCCAAGGACTGGGGAGGGGCCCGGGGATCCATGGGGGAAGACGTGCACTTCCAGGGGAGGAGCCCGAGGAAAGACTCGGCAGGGGTGGACATCGCTGAACTCCGTCCTGGCAATAACCGACCTCAAGTGGGGAGCCACGATTACATCCCCAGCCGACGGACGATAGAGATGCTCTCTCTGAGACGAGGGCACGTCACGTGGGACAGATGGAGGTGCGGAATGGCTGCCATGCGGAGGACGCTTGAAACCTGCACCCCACCTGTTCTCTTCTTCCCTTCATCACCCTGCAGCTGCTGTTTTCCCATCGTTATTATATCTACTTTTTCTTTTATATGGTTTTTAGACATGATGTGTCTGATTTCTGATGTCCCATGTACCAGAAGGGAGCCCAGTACAGTCACTGATTTGAGCTCATTATGGAAGACAATGCACAGTGTGTAGCAACTCCTTGCCGCATGGGGGGGGGGGTCCCTGTATTGCACATGAACCCCCAGGCCTGTCTTACATACTCCTGAGCCTTTATTTGACCATCAAGCTTTGAGACCATTTATCACTGGTTTGCTATCATCCATTCTGCGATATGGTGAGAGTGATGTAACCCTTGACCGTGAGCTTGTTTTTGTGGCAATTTTCGGTCTGTAAATGGGCATTTCAGTTTCTCTGCTCACCTAAGTCTTTACCAGCATAAGCTAATGGATAAGATTGTTTTCTCTGAATCCCACAGGTGATTGGGTGGCTCTTCTTGTTCCCTGTCTTATGATGAAGATTAGACAGTGGGGTCAGGGCCATACTATGTGGGATTGGCCATAATCGTGATTGGTGGTGATGAGGCTACGCAGGGCATGGGAGATTACATTTCAGGTGTCCCGGAGCACATCTCCCCCTGATGTGTGAATACACAGCTATGGGGCAGACTAAGTCTTCTTTAATCTGGAATGTTTGTGTTAAGCGGCTTATGTTGTATTAGCCAAATTTTGCTTTTAACCATCTTAGTACAGAAGGGGGAAATGATGATGTCGTGTCAACGATGTCTGGAATTGGGGGATCAGGTGTCCCATGATCGCTGCATGGGGGGCCATAATGTTACAGGAGATACACCTGAAGGTGAAGTATCCTCTCCCAGGTAATGGGGTCAGTCAGTGAAGAAGCCACAAACATGACTATACCGAGAGTCCCTTTATTTCTAGAAGCGTTTGCTTTTATCTCTGGGATTGTTGTCTTCCAATCGGGAGTCACAGCCCATTTTAATGAGTTTTACCTCAGTCAGTACAGGCTGGGGGGAAATAAAATTGATGTGTTTATTCTTCTGTTTCCAGACAGTCTTTTAGGTTCCAAGACGACTGCCGCTAGTTATAAAACTTTTAAATCGTCAGCAACAATTTGCTCAAAGGAGAAAATGGAGACTACCGAGGAGGGAAGAACTAAAGAAAATGTTTTTGTGTTTTGTTCCTTCTGTGTTTGAACACGTACTTTGTCCCTTGGAACGCGCAGCTTATCCGGATAGTACAGTGGCTCAGTATTACATCACTCTAAGCTTTGCCATTCTGTTCCATCAAATAGAGTCCTTTCAAAACAAGGGAGCCCCCCACCCCCCAAAAAAAAAAAAAAAAAAAATCACATATATATGTTTGAATAAAAAAATCCTTCCCAATACACACTTATGCTGCTGACCCAGTGAGGTCACATGACGCTGGCTGTCAGCACGCTTTGCGTCTCTGAGGATCGTCTCCATATCGCTCGTACGCAGGACACACGTGACCGATTTCTCACTGGTTAGCGGGACCCCTGAACAGGCACGGCCAAGGCTTCTAACGCATGCTGCACAGGTGCTGTTTATATGTTTCTGTGCTGAATAGAGCAGTTGTGCTTGTATTTTAGACAAAGGCATGTGTTTGTCTGTGTATTCACCTTCATGTCCACCCACCCAAAGGGGCTCCCACCCCCCCAAAGGGGCTCCCACCCTAAGAGCTCGATTTGTCACTCACCTTGATCCTCCCTTGGACTCCACAGCACCTCTCATCTCTCCCTGCGAAACGCCACTGTAGACGTGGAAGACGTAGTTTGTCAATATGTAAACAAAAAAAAAAATTAGCATCGATTGCACTCTTCTCTTTTTTGTAAATATGGAGAAAGTATTGTAAACTATTTCTTTGCCATGGGGAAAATGTTGAGAAGGAGATGAGCATAGGCTCATGGAACGTCTGTTTGGTTAAAAACGGAGTCAATAACATTTTTGTATTGTAAAATAACTTATTTAAACAAGCTTAGGCATGGATGACAGCATAATGTAAAGGACAGGTTTAACAAAAACCATGTCACTACATGGAAATCTATGAATGTTATAGAATTTTGGGTCTGTAATAAATTGGTAAAAATCCAAATTGGATTGTATATATTTTTATTTTATGTTTAATTTCCTTTGTTTAGCACTGGATCAGTTTCTCACAAGCTCAAAAGCTGAATCAAAAATATATATACACATTGATAATTAGCAACCAGAGGCTAAATATAGAATGAAGCACTATAGTGTCTGGTTTTAGCATTGACTACTATACTGTCTACTATACTAGAGGTATTGTTATGTAAACTACAGATTTATTCCAGTTTTGTAATACTTTTCAGTTTAATTTGGTTTAATATTCCTCAAGATATTAGAGATAAAACTATGGAATGAAAAAACTAAATAATTACATGCAATAATGATTACAGCTGTAATAATTTTTGACTTTTTGATTGTCAGTTGATTATGCAATAGCATACATAATGGAATGGACCATATTACTGTCATGCAAATATAACATGATCCAAATTCTTTGAGAACACTGGCGCTATATTTGTCATTTGTCACTTGAGTTTTTGGTCAGAATTATTTTTTTCCCTTAAACATAAGACATTGTATTTTTATTTTTAATTTTTTTTGCAATTTTGTGTTGCCATAAACAATTTCCAACCTGTGAAAAGAAAATGACTATAATTTTGCTTTGCAGAAGAACAGCAGTGTGTCATGGAGAATGGATAACTTAGCTTATTAGTCTAGAAATGGCACAGAGATTAGATGTAGTTTGTGCTTGCAAACAGCCACTGAAACCTTGTGGGATTAGTCCTTAGTCTCTTTGTTGGATCAGTCAGCCATTAGTCACTTTGTGGGATCAGTGAAGCATTAGTTTCCTTGGGGAGGCAGCCAGGTGTTAATCGCTTTGTGAGATCAGTCTGTCTTTAGTCGGTTTGTGTGATGTCAGTCAGTTATTAGTCATTTTGTGGGATCAGTCAGTCATAAGTCGCTTTGTGGGATCAGTTACTATTGATTTTTAAACCCATTGTGTTACAGAGTAATGTTAGTTTTTTAGTTTTTGGGAATTCAGGCATTATGGTGGCATTATAGTCTAATTCGCCCAGGGTTGAGAGTTTCATCATCAAATATGTGGGGTCTGAATTCTGTGTGTGTGTGTGTCTGTCAGCTACTTCCCATGCTCAGAGTTGAATCGTCTGCATGTGCACTTTAGTGTTCCCTGTGATGGACCAACGTCCCCAACTAGTGCCTTTAAAGGATGTGACATCAAGGTAAGCATTTTGAAACAGCCCAGGCAAACCTAATAAATAAAGGCACCTGCCTGGAATAATGATGGCATCCAGCCGGGGCTGCCGTGCTCTGTGAAGCGCATTGACTATCCATTTGTTAGCATTATGTCACAGAGCTCAGATAAGGAGATACCTTTAAATGCTGAGCTGACAGTCGCTGTGATTAACGCATCATCTATTTACTCAGGGGCATTTACTGTCTGTCATGGCTGCTTTGGTGCATAAGAAAAGCGGGAGGGAAACGTGCTGCAGGCTTCTTCCCCCACTGACCTCGGGCTTTTATCTCTACTACAGTCCCGTTAGATGGCCATTCAGCTAATCCACACCTGTGCTGCTCTACTCCAGTCTTCATGGCTTGGCCGTGTTGATTGGCAGGGAAGGATGTTCCCCTGTGAGATCATCAGGGTTCATACCGCTGTACTAACCGCACATGTGCCGTTTGATCAGCTGCACAATTTCATTGAGCCCAAATGGGCTATGCTCCATACCTCCACTGCTGTGGCACGGAACACCGATAAAAGGAGCCATCAGCCCGAAGAAGGATGCCTTCCAAGTTTGGCTTGCTTGTGGGACTCCATAGGCAGCTGACAGGTACTGGCAGGCTGAACAGAGTGTGGTTTTAACAGTTGTGGAAACAACTTTTGATTGGCCTCAAAGGGATTCTGCCATGCTGTCAGATAACTCAGGGGGGGAAATGGGCCTTTGCCCATTTTGTTTACAGCAGGATGGAGTGCTGTTGACTTCAGCTGGAGGTATACTGTAGTATGGTGGTGGAAGGACTACTTCAAGGACTTCTTCAATCCCACTGACACCTCGCTTGGAGGAAGGAGTCGGAGAACTCGTCCATCAATGGGACTGATGTCACTGAGGTAGTCAGATTCTTCAATGGCAAGGCTCTGGCAGTGGATGAGATTCACCCTGTGTACCTAAAGGCTTCAGATGATGATGGGCTACCTTGCCTGACACGTTTGGTGATCAGGGACAGTGCCTCTAGATTAGGAGGCTAGGGTGGAAGTCCCATTCTTTACAGAAGGAACCAGAGGGTCTGTTGCAATTTCAATGGGATTGCACTACTTAGCCTTCCTAGGAAGGCCTGTGACAGGGTGTTTGAATGGAGGGTGAGTGAATTTGTTGAAGTAACAATGCAGATCTCGAATTGGCTGTAGAACCCTGGACCAGCTTTTTATTCTCACAGGGATATTGGGGGAATCATAAGTGTTTACCCCACCAGTCTACATATGTGGACTTGGAGAAGGCACAGGGTGCCTCAGGGTGTCGTCTTTGGGAGTATGGGGTGCCGAGCCCACGCTACTATCCACCAGAGTTTACTTTTCATTGCCAGCAGCAAGTCACACTCATACCCAGTGAGTGCTTCTCTTTGTCAACAATTCTATGTAAATTTTTTGGACAGAATTTCTAGGCATAGTCAAGATGTGAAGGGTGTCCTGTTTGGTGACCTCAGGATTGCATTTTTGTTTTCTGCAGCCTCATTAGGCTGTGACCTCCAGTGTTCACTGGGGCTGGCTGCAGTGATTATGAAGCAGTTGGTATGAAAATCCGCACTTCCAAGTCTGAATCCATGGTTGTCAACCGGAAAAGGGTGGATTGCCCTTTCTAGGATGGGGGTGAGTTACTGCCTTAAGTGAAGGAGTTCAAATGTCTCAGGGGCTTGTTGAAGAGTGAGGGAACAATGGAGAGGGATTCAGTGCAACTTCATCAGTTATGTGGACATTGTACCAGTCTTGATGAACAGAGAGAGCTGAGTTGTAAGATAAATCAAATGATTTACTGGTCGATCTACGTTCCTATCGTCACCTATGGATACAAGCTCTGGGTAGTGACCGAAAGCACAAGACTGAGGTTACAAGTGCCAAAAATGGGCTTCCTTTGCAGGGTCTCTGAGCTCAGCCTTAGAAGGACGTTCCTGAGTGACTCAAAGTAAATCTGCTGCTCCTCCACATCGAAAGGAGCCAGTTGAGGTGGTTTGGACATTTATATAGGATGCCTTCTGGACACCTTCCTGGAGAGGTGCTACGAGCATTGCCATCAGAAAGCTTGCTTTGAGGAAATCCCTGAAATTCTGGAAAAACAGGCACTTTAGAGTTAAAGTTTCTGGCAAGAAGAGTTTCACATCTCCAGCTACCATACAGACTTACTTCAAAGTGGCCATTTTCTATCACATGATGCAGCTCTACTTGTCATCACTGCACCAGTTACATCCTGTCATTTCCTCTCTGCAATTGTATCAGGTCTAAGTGGCAAGGTACGATTTAAAAATGTTTTTTTAATTATTATTACTATTACATGTGCCCACAGCTGAACCTGAAGGGTGGATAGGTACCGTGTGAAGGTCACAGTGAAGTTGTTTCATTAACTTGGTTAACGTCTTTTCTCCAATCTGTTTTATCCAGTCTGTTGGCTGTTTAGGTCACTCGTTATGTTCAATAGGGCCATGAGCCAAATGTTGACTGGGCCTCAAAGGCAAACCTGATGAGATCCCTCGAGTTAGATGACTTTTACATGTTTAGTATTCCACTGGGGAAATTAAAAGTGGGACATCATTATTCATGGGCTGGCCTTTGATGGTAACTGTGGACCCACCCAGCCTCCAGGTCATAGCTCTGTTTCTCATCAGGTGTGCCCCACCGCTAGTCTCACGGCAGCACCCCAGTCACAGGACACATCGCAGGCCCTATAACATGCCCGCATCCCCCCTGAGCAGGTGCAGGGGTGTCCAATAGGGCCCTTTCTCATGGGACCCCATTTTCCTGCTGCCGATGGTCTGGCAGTCAGCCCCCCTGAGGACATACAAGAGGGCCCCGGATGACGGTGACTGGGTGACAGGAATAACCAACTCCCAACCTCCATGACCCTTCATTAAAATTTGCAGATTGTGTCCCAACGGATATGCAGGAAATGGAATGACACACTTCAGTGGCTGCCTCTGTTTCCAGATCAACTGCCCCCAGTGTCTAATTTCAAGGGACTCTGCGTACAGGTAGCGCGATATGAATACCATCAGCTGGCTGCTTTATCTCAACAAAAGCAGTGCGTTAACACCTGTGCCAAGTCTATCCCACCTTTGTTTATGGCTGTTTTTCATGGGTCTTGCAATAGTCCTAATTGCATCTGGCTAATTAAGCAGCAGGGGTACTGGGACCTTTTGTGGAGAAGCAAAAAATGACATCTTCCAAGAAGATGCAGAAGATCTTATCGGTGTCATACAGTATAAGCAGTATAACGGCAGCTCGTCCATGCATCTGTCCATGTCTGCAGCTCCCATAACTGCTTAGCCTGCCGAGTCGCTGTGAGCCTGCTGACACTCATTTTAGAGGAAATGCGCCAACGCTGGAGGCTTCACTGCAGAAGCAGCAGCCGTTTTGCTCTCCTGCTTTCATGTTTCCCAGAAGCTGAATGAAAGGAGCGGAGCCGTGTTTTTGTTCCATTGAACATGCTGTTTGGGCCTTGCTGAGCAGCTCTCCAGGGGAAGTTCAATCCTGTCCCTTCATCTCCCTGCCTTGTATTTCTGTGGAATTATTTCTGTTCATTAATCACACGGGTTCTCTCCCATCCTGTCGTCTCCAGTGTTCTTCCTGTCCTGTCCTATCCTGTCGCATCCCCAGTGGTTCTGAGATGCAGAGATTTCCCTTTACCCAAAGGCCATTAGTATTTTCCCCAAAACAGTGAGAATCCCTGTTTTTAGATGTTTTTTTTATATTGTATATAAAAACATGCAGAGATGCTGCCCGTATAGTGTATGACAATTTGTACATAGTTTCTTTTTGTTTTCTACTCAGACTTCAGAAGAGTTTTATAGTCAGACTTAAAAATAAAACCCTTATGGCATCATGGATTAAAACGGAAATCACGACTGATATTAAAAAACGTGCACAGAAGTGCATCGACTGGCTCCGGTACGTGTTTAAGCTTAGCGTGGGCTCTGAACTAAGAATGAGACACTAGTCAGTGTTTCGAATATGCACTTGTTCATTTTCTGTTTCAGTATCTGCTGCTCATTGTTCCATTTCCCCATCTGTAGCAGCCTTCGATAAGGTGCTGGGACACGGCCGCATTATAAGTACAGGGTTTTCACAGGCTCTGGATACGCATGCTGTGCAGTCGCTTAGTAAAATGTCAGTGTACCTCTATTTGTTTTTGTACTGGACCAACAATGTTATACCATCCATCTTCCGATCACTTACCCAGTGGATGGGATTCGCAGACATGCACCATGACCAGCATGATCAGCTGAAAGATTAATAGGTCGTGGATATGCTTCTGATATTTTATGTAATCACGACAGGATTGAAAATACTGTATAGGCATAAAGCAGCCCTACAGGAATTGTGATCTATCACATCTCGTATATAAAAGGACCTGGATCACACATACACTGTTATTTTTGTTCCCTAGTGTTCATATTACAAAAGGAGGAAGACAAAGGGTTCTATGCTAGAACGCTTAGTTAGAGGGGTGTGTCTTATGTAAAAATGCATATGAACTACTTGTAGTAATTTCAGAAGATGCATTACCCAGCATTAAGCACTCGGAGGGAATCGTGACTGACTCTGTGGACTAGTCACGACTCATTTCATAGCTAACTTTAGAACCCCAAGCACATTATGGGGAATGTTTTTGCTGTTGGGATGTGCTCCATCTCTTCCCTTCAGATTTCTGCATCGGATGTGCCCTGACAGCTCGTTGACATACTCGCCTGCTTAGAAGCAACTGACAGGTGTTGAAAAATCATAAATTACAGTTCCTTGTGTGTTCTTTTTAATGGTTGTTTTTAACCTTATGGTTCCTGTGATGGCACTGGGTTTGTTGCTGTGTGTCTGTGATCAGAAAGTCGCCAGTTCAAATCCCATGACAGAGTAATACCCCCGTTGGTCCCTTGAGCGAGGCCCTTAACCACAGTTGCTCCCAGGACTGGCTGACCCTACTATAATCGTACGCTGCTTTGGATAAAAGCCTCTGCTAACCCCGATTGCTTCCCAAACACTGTCTGACCTGTTCTCTGATCCTCAGCTGATGTCACTTTGAACAAAAGCATCTGATAAGTAATTTTTACCTTTGCTGCACTACTCTGGGTGGGGAGTTGTACAACAGGCACCAGACGTATATTTGTCCTACTCAAATGACTGTATTGCTCTGCACTGGACAGGGCTGTAATTATGTCAGTTTAACCCATAACTAATGACCGTTTTTAGAGGGAGCTCGCCTCTTTGATTCACCATGGTATTGGCGAGTGGTCTAATACGCAAAGAAAAGTGAATGGAAAATGTACAGGTCTTATGCATCCTTTCAGTCAAACAGGGGTCCCAGTGGAATGCAGCTGTCGTGTCAAATGTTACAAAGTGGAGGTTCTGGAGGGCAACACCATTGAGGCCAAAGCCATTCATCTACCGCAACCGGGACGACACCGAACTGAGTCTGCAGATAGGCTTATGCTGGCACATATGTATAACAGCATTTTTCTGTGGTATTTTCTTTGCTTATATTTTGTGCTGGGGCTCAAAAAAACAATGTCTTGG
The DNA here is from genome assembly GCA_026777045.1 of Hyperopisus bebe. Taxonomy (NCBI): domain Eukaryota; kingdom Metazoa; phylum Chordata; class Actinopteri; order Osteoglossiformes; family Mormyridae; genus Hyperopisus; species Hyperopisus bebe. The sequence continues at coordinate 18,692,904 of JAODJW010000015.1, forward strand.
ACAATAGGGTACCAGTGTCTACATTGCTGTGCCCCTTCAACACATCGCATCTGGCTGGCTGACTGAAATTGTCGGCTAAATGAGAGACTGGCTGGTTAGACCGGTGGCTGGCAGTGTGAAACGGCTGGTTGGTTGGCTGAAAAGGCTGGCTGGCTGTTTAAATACTTGGCTCGCTGGCTGTATAGCTGGCTGGTTGGTTGGTTGGTTTGCTGAAATCATTGACTACAATGGCTGGCCGGTTGATTCACTGAAATAGCAAGCTGGCTAGAATGGCTGACTGTGTTGGCTGGCTCACTAGAATGAATGGCTTGTTGGCTAAACAGGAATACTCAAGGACTGGCTCCCCCTAATTGGGAAATCCTTTATTCTGTCAGCCTGGAGAAAAATGCCACCATCCATCAATTCCCCTCTAGGTGGCACTGTTACAAGCTGAAGAACAACATATTCATATCTCTTCATAAATGGTACTGTACATTCTTTTCAAAACGATAAAGTACTCTTCCTCCAATTGAAATGGTACAGTCTTCCTTGAGGGTAGATGTACACAGAGTGTATGGGGATGTCACACATCATCCTGGCATGGTGCTGGGGAATAACTGTCCACACTGAAGCACACTCATTACAAAAATATAGTTCCAATCTCACAGCCAGTGGAGGTGGCAGCAAGAAACATCCCAACAATACAGACCAAAGTGTCCAGCTGCTTCTGCCATACACACCTGCAGGGAATGGGGCATGAGAAAAGATGACATGAACCATTTCTATACAGCCAGAGCATCCAGAGGTGGTAGCTCTGAGATAGTCTGCTTAACTGAAACATTTAGGAATGTTCTGACAGGGAGTCCACTTCTTCAAAACGGAGAGTGAGACACACATTTTACACCTGGCATTATGCCAGCTTGCACATCTGCTCCCATAGACAGGCTATACACAGAGCAAGCTTTTGTACACATCTCTCAAGGAATCACAAGTGCAGCTGGACCTCTGAGATTAAAGAACAAAAAAGAGATAACTGTAGGTAGTCAGTAGGGAGGTGGGCTCCACATTCTCCCCACCGACATAGAAGTAATACTCCGCCAGCCAGCCCCACATAGTTCAATCATGGGGCCCTTGAATTAGGACAGCACCCTCTAGTGGATGTAGCTCAGCAGCACCGAGAGCAAAAGTCCAGTCCAGGAAGCTGACAGCACATCGACAGCGCTGCGGCTGGGAGGGATGGGGGCAGCCGGCAGGGTGGGGTCACCCCACAGCTTGTCCTTCTCTATGGCCTGTGTGGAGGAAGGGAGGAGTCAGACATCAGAGCCACAGCCAGCCCCTTCGTCACGGGAAATCGGGCTCCAACATCTGCGCTGACAAGGTAGATGATCTGTTCGTCTGACCTTCAGATATATAGATACTGGGGGGCAGGTTCACAAAATCATGACGGATGCAGAAATTAGCATTCAGATGACGCGAGGGAGATGATCCTACTCTCTGTTCATCCAAAGAGCACCCAGTGAGCAGTGAATGAGCACAGTGGAGGGAAAAGCCTTAGGGTCTACACATTCGAGGTGCTTCAGAAAACGGCATAGCAGTGTCACATGATAACACTCCTGGGTGTGCATCCCGCTGGATATTGCATATATACCTTATGTTGGGTGGATTTTGTCAGAGAGCAAGAGTACATTCAGTGACAAGCTGAGCTGAAGATGAGAAGTACTTGAGGTGTAGCCCAGCTCCTTTCATTTTGCTAGTGACACTGCTGTCAGACTTCGGTAAGCCTATCATAGCAGATATGCTGGTTTAGGATTAACCATGGTAACACTTAACCAAATAGATCAATCTGTGATGGTCCCTGCTGGGCAGTAGCCAAGCAAGACAAAGACTGATTGATGAAGCTTTACACAGGTATAAATATGGGTACCTGTGTGGGTATCATGGCACTCAGGATGCTTCGGTCGGTCACCATGACGACGGGAGGCGCGGCGCCTGGATCGTCACTATCCGGCACCGTGCTGGGCTGCCCTGATTGGGTGGGAGTGGAGCTCAGGTCTGTCCCATTCCCAAATGCCAAAATAGCATTTTCTGTTTTGGAAAGAGAGCATCACATTGTTTCAACATGGGATTGTCATCCTTTCATGCATCAGATTCTCTACTGACATCTAGTGGATTGACTGCTTTACCACATCTGCCTTGCTCTCTAAGACTTGAATTCCTAAAACAGTAAAAAGTCAAATGGTAATCAGGCATCAGCTGTGATTCTTTTTGAACACGAGCACAAGCAGCAATGGTAAACATGTCCCTATATCATCAGATTGTCACCCAGTAAAATATATGCCATAGCATTCCAAGGCTTTAAAATTTAAATGAAATAACTTCCCTCAGTAGTGTAGCAATTTTTGCATCCTTCTATTGAAAAACATACCACAAAAGAACTTCAGGGTTGTGTTTTCATAAGTTGCAGGGCTTGCAATCTGCTGCCCATCAAAGCAGCCACAAAACTGGACCTGGTCAGTCTAACAGCCATCACACAGCAGCAGTTATGGTTCAATTCACTGCCACTTATCTGATAATGGCTTGGGAGGGAGGGGTGGGGCTGGGGTTGAATTAGCGACAAGAGCCCTGATGTGGGATCCTCCAGGGAGGAACGATTACATGTCAGGGGAATCAGATCCCACTTCAGCCGGTCATTAGTCATAAAGGCCACCTCCTGATAAGCCGTGATAGCATTTCTGTAAGCATTTCTACATGCTTAACACAGTGGGGGAAAGACGTGAAAGAATGTGCCATCCCATCAACAAGAGGTGTCCCTCTCACTAGGGAGCAGATCGGCAAAGCCTGCATGCCTATAATCCATAATAAGGCCAGCCTCCTGTTCCTTTGGAGTCCTGCTTTATCGTGGATTGTCTGAGATATGAGATTTCAGAAAGTTTGCATTCAAAGGCTCTGACCCCACCTATTAAGTGTGGTGGTGGTTTTGTGATGATGGTCCCAGAACCCTTTGTTAGGGTGCCTGGTATCAAGGAATATTTAAAGTACCATTTAAAATCAAAACCCGACTACCTCTACCAAAAAGGTAAAACTGGGTTGTGTGTGGATCTTCCAGCAGTACAGTGACCTGAAGCATACCTCCAAATCACGAAACTGACCACAGAGTCGTCTTTGACCGTCCCAGTCCCCTAACCTAGACCCCACTGCATGCCTGTAGGGTCACCTGAAAAGGAGAGAGATGACTCTCTAGGAGACATGTGATCCCTTGGAATGCAGTGCAGTCAGCCTTGGCTTCATAAGAATGTCCTCGGTGAAGGACCCCCCCCCCCCCCCCAATATGCAGCCATAGACACATGTGCACGTTTCACCATGGAATTGCTGTCTCTCTCGCACACTGATTAACTTTCTCTCTATGTGGTCCTATCCCACTTGATCCTTCCTGTTTGCCCCATTAAGTTCCACAGGAAATTTAATCATCTTCAATTATAGGGATTCAAGTGGTCTTCAAGGACTCCATATCAGCAAATGAGCCATGGACACATTCAACAGTTTGGAAAGACAAACTTGACTCCTTTTTTTTCATAAATGCACTTGACTGAGCATGAACACGTTTTTGGAAGGCCAGCTATAAGCCACATGCTAATACCGTGTGCATGTTTGGACAATAGAATTCAGGCCTCTGCATTTCATGTGTCAGTGGTAATTAATTACTCTAATCAATGCTGAGCACTGGGTTCTGAACACTTGAAGTGAGCCAGCAGCATATCACGAGGAACTCGGGATACAAAACCGGGGTCTCTTTGTGCTGAATGGCAGTCCAACAGGGGGCGCACTAACTCACATAAGTGACACTCACCACATTCTATGGGACTGGGAAGAAAGATACTAGTAACACTCTCTGCAAAAAGCAAACTTAATAGGAGCTTCTTGTTGCATGTTCATTTTTCATGCCCATTTGGAAAATTTAGTGTGAAAGCTAATCTTAAGGGAAACCTACTAGTAATATTTGGCCAGTGATAGTTCTCATTAAATATGGGGATAAAATACTACAATGGCTTACAAAAGACATAAACACAACTGATTAATCATGAAAATGTAAGAGATCACCAAACTGTTAAAAAAAAAAATGTGTGATTGATTCAGAGTCCAGATGAAGTACATCAGATAAAGGATCATTATGTACAGTTTCAGCCAGACAAATTAATCTTATTAATAGGACAGCTGTGAAGCGGTTACGCAGCAAACAGATTTTTCAGACTGCTGGTGTCCCTGAAGTTCCAAGAACATGCAGAATCCTCCAGCTGCTGGCAGTAATGTGTAAACCTGCCTTTCTGCCACCCCTCATCAAGACCCACAGAGATAAACGTCTGCAGTGGACTCAGACGCACAAGAAAAGGGATTCTCTAAACAATTTTGTGTTTGGATGACTGGTCAATAATGATTGAGGCATCAACAAGCTGGTGGTGGAGTGACGTTTTGGGAGGAATAACAGGAAGTGAGATGCTATCCCCCCTTTAAGGTCCCTGATGGTGTTAAACTGACACCAGCAACATATGTGAAGCTCCTAACAGAACATTTCCTGCCCTGATACAAAAAGAGCCGTGCCTTTTGTAATAGTGTGACCTTCGTGTAGGGTCATGTACCATCACATGCTGCTAAGGGGACCAATGACCCCTTGGATGCATTAACACAGATCCGGTCATAGTTTGGCCTCCATCATCCTCTGACTTCAACCCTTTTGAGAACTTATGGAGTATTTTGTAAAGATAAATCCATAAGGATGGGTGGTAGGTCACCTCAAAAGGGCAGCACTGGGAGGCAATACTGGCATCTTCTAATAAAATATGGGCAGACACTATACATGCACTCAGCATTTCAACAGAAGAGAGTTGTTAAAGTAATTTCAAGGAAGGTCTTGTACATCAATATGTAACTAAGTCACTTTAGATGTTTCTTTTTTTAAGAACAATATGTTTATGCAACATATACTCGATTTCCATTTTGAGTCATTAAACCGAATGTTCCCAAACTGCAGCCTGCATAATGATTTGGAAAGCTGTGTTTTGCAATTGCTCAGTATATATGAAAGTTACTGCTATTACCTAGTATTGCTACTTCTGTTTACATCTACATTCAAAAAGCAGTTGGCAATAAAAAGTGCCTGAATTGAGCTGACTGGTTTTTAGAGGAATCGGCTCCTACATAATCTTTTGGAAGAAAGTGTGGATGATGGTGGATGATGTACAGATGACGTGGAGACTTGCCACTCACTGAGACAGACGTTGTCCGTGAAGTAATCCAGAAACTCAGCGCACTGCTCTCGCTGATTGCCACTGGCTGCACAGGAGCACCACGGGGACACATTGGATGTGGAGTTGTCTACGTAGTTGGGAGTGATGGTGCTGCCTGTAGAGACAAAGGTTTTCACCTCCCATCAGAGAAGCACTGGTTTCTGCCACCCAGACCCCCATCAGGGGTGTAGTTAGACATTCTGCCCCCCAGGGCTGCCACTATCAATTTGGAAATATTGAATTTGGCAAGGGGGGGAGGGATTGCATAATGTTCCGCAAGCGTATAAATTATAATTTTTCATATTCAGGGACCCCTACAAAGTGGCGGGCCCTCTGCATCAGTACTGAATGCATTATTCATGCTCCTCCGATGCCCCATCTCAGGAGGACTGCTGTGCCCCCTCCGTTTTCAAGTGAGATCCTCACCGAGAATGACTGGCTATTTGGGGTACACGGCCTCAGTTAACTGCTCAGAATGGAAACCCTCACACTACAAAGTGTCCTATCAAAGTCATTTTCGCTGCCACCTCACCTATAAGTAAGCCACTGCAGATCATCATGACGATGACTCATCTGAACCAAATCATTTCCTGATGTTTTTCAAGTGAACTGAAAATTGGCTGCCCATGCTTAATTTAAGACATAATGATCTTTAAAAAATAAAAAATAAATCTGAGAATGAGGGACGCCCGAGAAATCCTGACAGACAGGAAACGGAGCAAAAGACGTGATGTCCTTCTGCATGACGTTCGTATGAGGCATTAAGCTTGAGGAGCAGGAAGCTCACCATTCTGACGTATGAGGCCCGTGGTTCTGTTAACTCATTGACAATTGTTCTGTAACCATACATTCTTGTAAAAAAAACAAAGTACAGCGTGAAGTCTCTAAGTGCTTATAGATCCTCTGCTCTACCTGGTAGATATTATAGCACTCAAAGGATTCTAACAGACACATCAAAAATCATAAAAATCAATAGATAATGTGATGAACACCCACCAAAATTAATAATACTCTCGAAATCTCTTCTTTCTGGTTTAAGAGTAAAAGTTGAAGGAGGTGAGAGGTTGTGTGTGAAAATAAGGCAACAATTTCGATAAACATGGCCTATCACCTCTCTACCGCCATTATCTACATTTTCTCCTCATTCCATTTACCCTTTTCCCTCAACCTGTCTTTTGGCATTGCTGCTCCATCCAGCATCTCCACCTCCTCGCCACATCGCTTGAGTGGTATAATGGGAAACATGACACCTCTCCCATATGTCTGATCCCGTGCAGCAGCTTGTGAAAATGCTACCTTTTCACGAACACGAGACTCATGACAGCTTCTGGTAAGTTTCAGTCCTGTCACTCCCGTCACCGATCATGCCTGTGTAGCCCAGCACACAGCACTCACCGATCATGCCTGTGTAGGCCAGCAGACAGACTCCGTAGTTGTCCTGCTTGCAGCCGCTGGCTGTCTGCTCAGAGGGTTGGCAGTCGTACTGGAACTGTGCCAGGCGGGACCTAGGGAGACATAACTGATTATCAGCGGCCCCCTCATCCTCCGATCAGGCAGCCTGGGCCAGGTTCCAGACAGACATGAGGCCCAGCAGACGCCTTCTTCTTACTGAGTGTGGCCAGGCCTCATGTATCCATAGGATACTGAACATGCATGTACATGTTTGTCACATTTTGAGTAGATGTCTCCCTCCTGCCAGCTGACCGCTTGCAAGGCGCCATCGATAACACAATAGACCTTATGCTTGCCTAATCCCTGAGCCATCGACCCAGTCACACCTAGCATGCTCACTTCACCCACCGTTATTGATATTTGACCCCACTCCCCACCCCATTCGGAGTCCTGGTATTATTTAGCAGTGGACCAACCCATCAAGCCATCCTAGCGCTTCATTAATAACTGCGAGAAGTTTGTTTAAAGGTGGTTCAGAATTCTCAGCACAGCAAAGCACCCTGGTGTCCATTTTCTGAAGCGCAGGGTCCAAGGTCCCGTGACCCGTTCTGTGGCGCCCCTCCAGAGGGCCGGCACCAAACGGCGCCAGACTCCCTGTGCCGTTATTAGTCATTGCCACTTCTGTGACCGTGACCGGCCTGTGAAGGAGTGAGCAGCCAACGGCACAAGGACAAACAGCGTGCTCCACACAGGCCTGTGAGAACAACCCCCGACCCCCAGTGTCTGATTCACCATCCCTCACCTTCGGAGTTTACAGCCGGAAACAAATTGCCAAAGATTTTGGCATCGTATTAAAAATCAAACCTCTGCTTACCATTTTCTACATTATAAACTTCTGTGAAAACATTAACAAAGGTCATAACATGAAGCAAAAAGTTACTATCTCTCACTGACTCATGGATTGGGTATGTCATTCTTAGTAGTAAAGCTCATTCATAACTATACCATCCAGCATGATTATGGATATGGATTAGAACAAAGGAAGCCCAAAACAGTTGCTTTTGCTGATTTGCATTTCAGGTAATTTTCTTCCTATATTAACCAATTGGACTTCAACTCACGGATGGATGGTTCACTAGTGAAATTCATGGTTTCTTCAATTTCTTCGGCAAGTCACTGGCATACAGATTTGGTAAAGTAACTTCAAACTACCACCATCATGTTTGACAGTTTACAGCATTTTACAGATATACAAAGGATCTACAAAGTCCTCAAGACACTAAAGTGGAGCATTTTGTTCAGCCATTATTTTTTTCTTCTTTTCCAGATTTTCTTGAGGGCCAAATAAGGTGTTTTTGTTAAATTTCAGATTCATGTCATTCATTCATAAACACTGCCCTTAGGTCAGAGTGGCAGGCAAACATTTGTATGTCATTCAAGTGTTCCTTATGTCTTGCCCCAGGGGAGACATGACCACTCCAAAGGAGATTCAACTTGGAGATCATGGCTTCCACCTTGCTGAGTATCAGTCAGAATATTTGAAAGGTTTGGAAAGTATCAATTTGCCACCCATTAAGAGAACTTGGTGGGATAAACTGCCAGTTCTCCACCGTTACCCCAGATGACCCTAATTATTCATCTTTATAAGGGGTGTGAATTACGAGATGAGCTGGCACAGAAAACTCCTCAGGCTCTATGCTTGAGTTTATCACGTCATCTGTAAGGCGCCCTGGAACACCGTGTGAGTGAATGAGAGATTAGGGTTTACTTTGGCAGTGCAGACAGGGCGATGTGCATTCATACTCACCTGCAGACATAGTCTGCTTTGCAGGCGCGCAGCTGAGCCAGACAGTTGGGCTTCTCCTTGGCCTCGTAGGAGCAGGCTGGCACCACGGTCTGCCGGCGGCGCTCTGCGCAGGCCGTGTCCGTGCAGGGGCAGAACAGTAGCTCGTGCGTGTACTCTGGCGGTACGCGGTCAAAGAACTTGCGCAGCGCCTTGTGACACTTGGGCCGGTTGCAGTGAGCCACGCGGCCAGCCGGCTTGATGCACGCTGATACGTATTCGGTACGCAGCTTCTGGCATGTCTCGTCCACGTTGCAGGCCTTAGCTGCATCTAAGCAGCGGTTCACTGTCGCCACTCCAACTTCCGAGCCTGATAAAGGCAGATGGAGACATATAGGTTAAATGTGTATTATTACTAATTCACGTATGGGCTTCAAATGCATTAGAATCAAGTCTAATTAGGTTAAATGTGACACTTCATCTTTAGCTAAAATATCTTCGCGTCTCAAGGTCAACATCATAATTAATAGAAGCCGACAGAGTGCAGAAAGGGGTCCCGACGGAATGCAGCACCACAGTTAAATGTTTCCAGGTCACGATTCTAGATGCCTGCACCACCACGCCTGGCCTGGTCATCCATGGTGACCGTGGCACCCGATTTTCTTGCAGGCCTCTGCAGGTTTCTCCTGGACTGACGTGCTTCCGACGCTGGGAGGGTGGTGGTCAGGGGGTCATTTTGTAGCACCGTTTCAGAGCCATCATTACGAGAGCCTCTGTCCCCCTGCTGGGGCCTCGAACAATGGCCCGGTCACACAACCTCACCTCAGTTCCTGACCACTACTGGCACAATTTGTCAGATGTTCTAGATGCTGGGAGCTTATGGCATGACCCAGCTGACCAGATGGAAGATGCCACTACAAAACAGTTCCTCATAAGTATGGCCCATAATTTCATAGTGCCATTCTTGAGCAAAGCACTCCAGATGTATTCTCCTTCCTAACAAATCTGAAAAGTCTCCTCACAACAGTGAGGTGGAGGTGCAAAGGCGTAGGCTTCTCGACATCTGCAGGTCGTGAAAAAACTAGGAGAGCCAGGGATGAACGTCAGTCATGGACGTGGCTCTCCGTGATTGCGACCTCACCTTCCATCTCCTGATTTTCAGCATCTCCCCATGCTCTGACACGCATCAGCCATGCTCAGTGGGCTTCTCACAATGTTGTCATCACACATCTATACATGTGAGTATTGCACACAAATGATACAATGTATACTAACTGCCTAACTTTAAAATGACAAGGGTTACAAAGATAGGACCATGCAGAAATTGATCTTCCTGGAAGTGTAAACCAAAGTCTTCCATCTCCCGATTTTCACCATCACTGCACTCTCTGGACATGCATCTGGACCACCCTCAGTGGGCTGCCGTTTTTCTTAATTTCATACTGTACTTTTTGTTTATGGTAAGAGAATATTCTTTATATCCCTGCTCATGTAACTAGCAATTACATTCCACCATAGTGGGCAGAGGCAAGAAATGAAAAAATGGCATCATTTTGATAAAACAGCAGAAAGTAACCAATACCAAGCAGAAATGGTTCCACGTTTTTGCTTGGACGATGTTCCAGAGAGGCCAGGCTACGCCTGAAACACACTGCTCAGCATGTGCTGCTGTCATGGGTTGTTTTCTGGCATGTTCCTTATGGCTAGAGCCCTAATCATTTTTATCCCATCTGAGCTGTTTTCCCAGCATTGAACACAGATGCTTTCAGGTAGTATATTAAAAAAAGAAGGTCTTTTAATAAACATTGCAGTGAACAGTGACAGAGATTTATGATCACTAATTAACTAATTACTCTATGACTTATGAACATCCAGAAATTATCCTGACACAAGAGCCTACTTTTCTTCCATGCGGCCTTTTGCATATAAGCTTGCATCATCTTCCAAATATTTGGTGGAACAGCAAACACCTGGAACGTTAATGTTCACAAAGACTTTGTGGTTTCATCTGAATCCAACTTAAAACCACAGTCAGATAACTATTAGGTTGAATGCCAATTAATGGTATGTTTCACCAAAAGACGCCTGACAGTTCCACATTCTAAAAGCTTGTATCCATCACAGAGGCTAGAAATAACCTAGCACCGCTGTGACCCAGTCACACTGTACTGTATGTCCTGAGCTTCACAGAGCAGGAGTCAATGGCAGGGCTGGTGTGTGAAAACCGCTTGTATCCGGGGCAAATGCACAAAGATGCAAATCTGGTCAAAGGAGCACAAAGCCTGAGCAACGGGAGGAAAGAAAAACTGAAAGATGACTCATTAAGTCGTATTTTCCACACAGCCAGGTGCTTCTACCTGCAGTGCTTTAGCCTGGAAAGCCAGTTGCTGACTGCTAAGCAAAGTGGGGGTTACATATCGGTATGGATCCCATGATTCCTATTGCAGTATATGAACCAACAGTTCCCTAGAAATATTCCCCGATACCATAAAAGACAATGATACCTCAGCAGTAAACAAAATCAAGCATGATTTCACCAAAACCCCAGATGAACTATGCACCCTAAAGAGAAGTCCTGTAACCCTCAAAGAACCGGAGGCTTTCCTTTGTGAAGGTTGCTCCGATATCCCTTCACATGCGGTTCAGGATTTTTCTCAAGAAGGATCAAGAGCTGTTCTCAAGGTAAAAGCCAACCCTGCTCCTATCAGGTCCTTGATATTAACCAGTGATTGGGTGTTTCTGCGATTCTGTCCACCCCCTGTGTATTAAGCCTTAAAGTTGTCTGTGTTTATTGGTGACCATGGGAAATACTAATGCCTATATACCTGCTATGTGTAGACACTGACATATCCAAATGTATCCAACATATACAGTTAACTGACGCAAGAAGAGACAATGAATCATTTACTGATAAAAGACAATTCAGTGATATTTTAAATGCATTTCCTGTCCTCATCAATTATCCAACGTGCACTACTGACTTACTCGTTTTCTTTCTATTAGGATTTCCAGCAGCCAGATGCCCTTACTTTGCAACAAGAAGCATCACAGCCCACCATTGGCATTCACTTTTGCCATTTTACGCATTCAAGTGTGAAACTATTTAAATGGGTCTCATTCAGTTTATGTTGAAGTTTCCTGAATGATTTTGAGGGTTTTTTTCTCAATAATTATTGGATTCCTTAAAAAAAATATTTAAAGACACTCAAGAAATGTGTAATTTTTTGTTATTTGCTATAGTAACTGATAGAGTTTCTGAGGATGTTCACCAGCAAGAAAGTATGCATAAAACCAAATGGCTTATGGGCACAATGCAGTTTCTGAGCCTGTGCCTGTTCTGGAGGGGGGGATGCAGATTTTATATTTCCATTAAACAGTTTAACAAAAGAAATGATGACTTCTCAGATTAAAAACCATTCCTCGAAGCATATTCACCCTTGCCTTACCTCCTGCAGACTTGAGTTAATAATGGTAATCACTTCTTCATACTAGTAAAGAAAAACAGTGTACCTATTCTACATACAACTGCTAATTTGTAACTTTCATACATTGCACATGTTTTAAAAGGCACACATATAAGTTTTCATTCAAAATTAATCAGCCATGATGTTTCATAAACTAAAATGGGCATCATTAGCTGCTTGAGAATTCTTGAAATTTAAAGTTAATTGGTCAAACATTGTTAACTCAGTTGTGGTCACATTTTGACGTCAAGATTCATGCTCATAAAAAAATGATTTTTCTTACTGACAATTTAAATTTCATTGCAGTAATTATTTTACAATGATATTCGACTTAGTCAAGCTCAGTCAAGTCAAATGATTCAAAAAAGGACAGAGAAATTGGGTTTAGAGTGACTTTGTAAGTATAATTAAGACACACAAAATGCCAAGGGGACTCATACCAGCAGCGATGGAGGCCAGACGCACGTAGTCGTACCCTTTCTCGACTGCTTCATATGGGTAGCTCTCCACCAAGTTGAGTCCTGGGAAGACAGATACAGACAGAAATGGTTATGCCTTCCAGGAAAAATCTCTTTAGCTGCCCAGTCCCTCGATTTCCAAACCATTGAATGCTGAGTCCTTCGCTCACACCCACAGTCGGCATTTTCACATTTCCACATTTTCAGCATCCGTCTGCACATAAGAAGCTGAAGATGTAGCTAAACGTTGTTATGAAAAAATGCACACTTCCCACCTTGCTTGTTTTATCAGTAATCCAATAACTTTTTACTGACACTTATAGCACAATGATAAATCCTGCTTCTCAAGCACAAAAATTCCTAGAGTTTTCTATATTCAAATTAAGATATTTAAGCAGTTTGTGCTTTACACTGTTACTTTTATTTGAAAGCATCTCCAAAAAATAAAAACTGCCACACATCTCTACTTAGATAATCCATAATATATTAATGCAAGAATTGAGGGAAATGTAACTGAGGAGATTCACTCTCCATAGCTCCAGCTAAAAAGCATTTCCTGAAAATCAAACCCAGGCAAACACATGACAGGGGCTTTTTAAACAGGGTTGGGTCAGGTGGCAAAATCCTAAATAATTTCTGAAGATCATCAGGGGTGTACATCAAGGTCTATGCAGCCCACCCTGATGGTGAAACTGAAACATTCCGGGTCACTGATGTGTCCTGGGAATTTCATGCATAGGGACATGGTAACAGGTTAGCATGCTGTGAGACCCTCAGATACAAGGGTATCATTTCAAGGTAGCACCCTATGGGAGGCTTACAGCTTTATGGAACATTTCAGCTTAGCGTCCCGGGGAAATTTCATGCGTCCTCTTAGGTTAGCATGCTATGCGAACCCCAGATATATGGGGCTCATTTCAGGTTAGCTTCCTTTGGGAGGTTCAGCACTGTGGGGAGTATTTCAGGTTAGCTGAGTGGAGGGGGTAAAGAAACTCTGAGAGTAGCGACACCACAGAACACAGAGAATATTAATGGAAGGAGACATCATGGAGCCAAAACATGTGGCTGAACAGATGCTCCTTTCATATGACAGGATTAATATCTTTCTCCAGCGAAAACAGATATTTTGGCAAAATAATGCAATTCCCAAACATTCTGCCTCTGGATGAGTATGTCTGGCTTGTTTCCTGTCATCTTATGCGACACTACATGCATCTATTTCAATCAGTGTTTACCGGCTCCTCACATAATAGTGTGTTATAGTCTACTTCAACCAAAAGAAGACATGTTGTGTGAAAAAGAATGTCTTAATGTCATGCCATTTTTTGTATTATCCTTAAAATACCCAGAATGGACATACAACTAACATACTGGTGATGCAGATTATTGTAAACACACTACGGCCTCCATGGACCATAGACACTTTGGAGTCTTGAGGTTTCCCACACGGCAAGTGTCACTTAATTTAATGCCAACAAATGGCATGAAACTGGGCTGATATATAATATGCTACCCATCACTAAAATGTCTGTGCAAACTAACAGCCACTATACATGCTAAGGCCTGCATTTCGTCAGTGCAGCAGCTACGAAGCCTGGTGTTCTCTACCTACTATGGACGGCAGCATAATCATATTACTCCTAGTCCCAGTTACACCAGGAATGCTGGCTGACTTGCTTTGGAAAAAAAAAGCATTTGCTAAGATACATGTAAATCTCACCCAGGTGTGGCTCTCACCCATATTAGGCTGCTTTGTTACCACAAGCTACCTTCACTGTACTGCACTGCACACTACTTTTCACTGGCACTGTCTCCTCAACACTGGCATCCCTTGCTGTAATACTAGTGGTGCCTCGTCTTATGTTTCCATCATCTTCTGTGACTCAAATTCCCCACTTCGCCCTCTCAGCAGCTAACACAAGCTGGCATAATAGAACTACAGTTATTATGATTAATTGATGTAATTTTAGCTCGACTGCAATGATTAGCCATAGCTGCCTCCCAGTCAGGCTCTCTCTCTCTCTCTCTCTCTCTCTCTCTCTCACCCCCACCCTCCTGGGCCGTGGAAGCTGACTGACATCCTCTTCGTGCTTGATAACCAGCAGACTCTCACCACATAAGGTGCCATCTATTACATTTTTATATGAATAGCTGTTTACAGAACTAAAACAGGCATTAGTGTTTTCCATAAGATTGATGTGATCCATTCTTAATTGGCTCGCTGTGGGCCCCCGCCGGCCCTCTCCGAGACAGTAAACACCCTGATTCAGGGCTCACTCACCATGCAGGATGGACTGGTGCAGGCTCCAGTAGATGCTCAGGCAGTTCTTCTCACGTTTCATGCCTCGCTTGCACTGGCAGCCGTGCAGCGGGCTGGAGAGCAGAGCCGACACGGCATTGGCGCACTGATTCCGTGCACCGGGGCCCAGTTTCACGCTGCCATCGCCTGCCACGCACTGCCGCAGGGTCCGCAGTCGGGGACTGCACGCCTCGTCGCTGGAGCAGCTGTCACCCGCTTGCAGGCAGTCCTGCCCGGCGGATAGCGCCACCTGCAGGATGCCGGCAAGAGAAGCTGTGGGAAGAAAAAAGGATGAATACATTAAAAATTATTTAACAGATGCTTTTGTCCAAAGCAACATACAAGTAAGGCAGATAACACATTACAATCACACATCAAAGAGTCGACTCTAGGTTGAACTTTCAATGAATGCCCAGTTACACTGTAATTAGCACAGGAGTAAGAGCTACACAACATTACATTTACATGTATTTCTTTAGCAGACACTCTAGCTTAATCCAAAGTGAAGCACATTTTTGAGAAAAGAAGGTTAACCCGTTCCTGGGTATTTGTGCTTAAGGGCTCTACTCAAGGGCCCAATCGGAAAATCATACTGCCAGCAACAGCTTAAAATGATAGCAAGGTAGCAACTCAAGTCAAACGACTAAGTGCAATACGAAGAGCATTCAGGGAGCTTTGGTTGGTGCAGACTAGTACAGATGCTCCTAGAACAGACAGGTCCTGAAATATTTCTTTAAGGTTGACAGAGAATCTGATGACCAGATGTGGTTTGGTTTGGTTACGGGGAATGATGTCACGCTGATGAGGGCTGTAAAACCTGATTGGCTGAGAGCGGCATTCCAGTTTGTGCAATGAAATATTTATTGCTGTTATTACATCCTAGCTTTGTGTTTTTTTGCCTGGATCGCAAAGGAGGAAAAGCGGGGGAGTCTATTTAGGCAAAAATAAAAGGACCAAAAGCTTTGCGGTGAAATTTTAGATGGACAGCATAAATGTGTCCGCTTTCCATAAACTCGTACCCATTAGAGGGTCACCGTGAGCCTGGAGCCCATCCCAGAAAACACAGGGCATCAGACCGTGACGTCTCACAGCCTCGCCGTGGACACCAGAGACCCCCAGAGGTACGCCAGTGTCCCTGACGTGTTAGCAGAAAGCAGAACACATGCGGAGAAGCCGCACACGGTGCTGGGGAAAGAGTGCCACCTGGAGGCCGGGAGGCCAGGAAGCGAACCGCTGCGATGCACGCCAAACAGAAACTACCTGCAGAAGGTATCTGTGAGCTTCTGGGAAGCCCCAGGCAAATGGGAGCCTCTCACGTCACACCACACGGCGCTGTGCCATCTCTGAAACCGCAACACGCGGCAGCCTCCCAGCGCTTTATAAATCAGTGCAGAGGGACACAAGCAGCAGTTTAATTTGTGATACCGTGAAAAATGGCCCAGTAAGCTGCTGGAACAGAGCTCCCGTCAGTGAGACTGGAGCCAGATGTATGCATTTATAAAGGAATAATCAAAATTATTATTCCTTTGACCTCTAATCGCTGCACTAGTTTGCAGTCTTGTGATTGTCTCATTAAGTACCATTTAATATTAATGGAAGATCAACGATTTGCTATATCAAATTTTATGATTTGTATGCAATATGACTATTTTATTCAGAATGTCAGGAAAAAGTCGCTTTCGCAATCAGAAATTATTATAATAAAAAATCAAGGAAGAGGCATATTTTACAGATTTTTCAGCATAAACAATGACATCACCTGCATTTGTAGCTTATTCAACAAGATCAAAAATAAATATCCACCTGTTACAATGTGTATTACAGAGAATCACCTTATCTGCTTAGGAATTCTTGTTCAGAACGGACTGGAAGGCACTGGCTAGTCAAAGAGAATCTAATGAAAGGGGTTCAATTTTTTGCTTGATCAAGAATGTCTAAATTCACACATCACGCGGTTTAAGTTAAAGTTGGTGGAGCACTGCATTGCTTAAACTCTTCATTCTGCCATCCCTGCTTCCACAGTTCAACCTCAGCGGCATCCACAAGAAATTCAGAAGTTAAATTCATAATTAAATCCCCATGGCCCCTTCATCTCCTGCCTTTCGGCACTGTTTGTGCATCGAAGACGCTGTGATGTCATTGCAGGTCATGCGTGTGCTTTCCGATTGACACTCAAAACTGACCATGTGACCGTTCCATTTACATCTGAATGACTCTCTCCCTCTGCCAAAGAGCATCCACCTTGCAAGAAAATACACATTTCTCAGGTTTGAATCCCATGAAAAACTCACACAAAGCACAGTCGTAAAACGCCAGTAATTGTGACACAGACTACAAGAGTGATATGAATGGTTCATTACATTATTACGCTCTGCTGAGACGAGACTAAACGTTGAGACAAAGGTGTCAAAATGAGAAATGTCTCAGAAATGTCGCCGTTAAACGAATGAAAGAAGCTGACTGATAAATCACTACAAAGGACAAATGTTACTTTGAGCATCTCCTTAAAGGTGAGTGAAGGGCCTGCTTCATATCTGCATATACAGTACACTGAATGCCAGCGTATATGCAGACATGCAGAAACTTACAGGGGTATACCAGGGTCAATCTTGACAGAATGTCTACAGTCATCTCAAATTCTTATTGAGAACTGTACTATTCTGTATATGACACAAACTATCAGAATCAAATATATATATATGGCTATATTCAGTCACTGCCCTGGTCTTGCCACAGGCAAATCCCCCTTTGCAGAGAATTACTGTACAAGATTTGAAAACAGCCTCTTCGACAGACATTTTCCATCGGTGCATGATAGACCGGCTGTACTCCCGGATGTGCCATTTTTACCAGTTATTTACATACCTAAACTACCTCTAATGGACTGCAGTGGGAGATTCAGTGGGTATGCCATCAATTTTTATTTCTACGAGTCTACATTATACATAGAAGTTTGGTGGCTTAAATGATTTTAAGGTCTGCAATTAAAAATCAATGGCTTTGATGAGCCATAATCTTGTTTATTTGAAGACTGCTCTCCAGGAAATGAAAGATCTATAGCTTTGAGGTCTTCACAGTTGCACTGTAATTCACAGTAAGTCTGTGTTGGGTGTATTGGCACATAATCCAGGCTTTCACAGGCCTGTATACTGAACCGAAGCCCATATAAAAATGTGAGAGTGTAAGACTAAATGAGAAACACGACTGAAACCAAAACTGAAAACTGACTGAACACAGCAATGTTGGATTAAAGGAGTTCACACCTGGGAGCTGTGACAGCAGCCCAGTGTCATCAGAATCTGTATGTGACAGGCGCTGCGGTCGGTGCTTCTCTACTCCCTGCAGAATGAATTCATTTTCAAATGAGAGATGCAATATACATGTATAATTAGATTCAATACTTCAATTCATATCATGGCTCGTTAGTCTAGGGGATATGATTGGGCTGTGTGAGGTCCTGGGTTCAAATGGCGGATGAGCCAATTACAGGAGGCAGTGTGTGGCTCAGTGGGCTAAGCCTTTGTACCTGTGATCAGAGCCCAGCCCCCACACGTCTGTGGGTCCTTGAGCAAGCTCCTTAGCCCCCAGCTGCTATGGGGGGCTGCCCTTTGCTACCAACTTGCTCTCACCTACAGAGAGCAAAGTGGGGGAAGCACAAAGAAAATTTTCCCATGGGGATCAATTATTATTAATTAATATGATTAATGTGTATCAAGTTCTCACCTTTTGCAAAATGTTTAATTACTAGCAGTTAGCTCCTATTCTATTGGGTTACCAACTGGAGAAAGCACAGCTCAACAACAGCCAAGTGAACTTCTGTAGTAATACATACAGAGCGTTGTTATGATTTCAGCGACAGCTTAAATCAAACTTTAGTAGATAGATCTTTGCCTTAAACCAAACACCATCTATTATTCATAAACACTTAGACAGTGGAGGATCACAAGGAGCCTGGGGTGCATTCTGGGACACACAGAGAGAAGGCTGGAGAACACCATGGACAGGATGCCAGTCCATTGTGAGGTCCCAAATGGAAACTTCTCACTTGCCATAAACTTCTCCAGACCCCCAGGCCCTTCCCTTTATACCTGTCTCTTAAAGAGGAACACACCTTTAAAACATGATTGCTTGCCGAATTACCAGTGGTAGGGGTACCACCAGGTTTTGGGAAGGTATTTCAGATGGTGCTTCCATGAGGCATTAGGTTATTATGTGCGGCATCCCTTAGTGCTAACTGCTAAACCACCACACCTTTTATAAAGATGCTAATCCGATTTGGACACCCTGCTTATATTTCACCAGTTTGCATTGGACACACAGCAGTGAGCAGTAACGATGCCATGACCCAACTGGGATTATGGGTGACCTGTGTAACGTCTCGATAGGACGCCTCAATTCACAGCGCTAGTGCTGACATGGCTGGATATTAAGGTTGATCGTGGAGCTCCGTGTAACCGAGGCAAACTTGACCTGAGGTTATGTGGCGGAAGGGGTCGAGACGGGGGATGGCAGATGAAACGCGATGCTCCCAGGCCGGGGACGTGACCGCCACACTGAGCACTAATCCGATCCACCGGGCGCTTGGTGTGGAACAGAAACACTTTGATATTCAGTGGAAACGTGATTGTGGCGATAAGGCTGAAAGTGAGCCGTAACGCTTTAGGTCAAGGAGCGGAAGTCAAGAGCGATCGTGGAGATTTAAAGTCTTGTCTTTCAAAATCATTCCATCTGCTTTTATCGTAAATATTAAATGTCATTTGTGGCGATTTTAGGAGGGAGATCTGATAAAGACGATGGCTGCTTCCTATTGGCTTGTGTAAAGAGTGCGCTGTCCCTCCAGGCCTTTTCTAGGCAACTACTGTGCTTTAAGATCTAAAATGGCACTGGCTGGTCTTAGTACAGCCTCTTTAGCAACTGGGTGCTAGGGCTGCGGATAGAACAATAAAATCGGTGTCCAATTAAAATCAGGTCGTAAGTCCTATATGACTGTCAGATAACACAGCTTCTGTTTCTAATTATAATCAAAAGCTTGCAAAAAGTTATACACTGCATATGGAAGCTGAAGAGGGCACTATGGAGAGCCAGTGGGGGGGACTATGCCTCAGACTTCCAGGGTTTGCTGTGTCCAGCAATGCAGTAGCATCTCATCCAAGCTGCCCCTCAGCTTAATGCCTTATAATAGCATGTAAAACTTGCTCCAGATGACAGATTGTACAGAACCACATGGTATAGGCATGGGAGGGCAGAATGGGGTTTCACAGAAAGAAGGGGCAATTTGGACTCGGCAAAGAGACACTCGAAACAAAATGGCGATCGGAAAGGCAGGACAGAGGATCAGCCAGACAGCTGGGAGATAAAGGAGCAGTTCATTCCAGTGATTAGGCACAGGCGAATGAATGAGCTCGCCAGCTGGCTTTGCCCTGCCCACAAAGGCTAGGGATTTGAAAAAGAATTAAATAATAAAAACTTAAACTTATTTTAGGTTCCTTTTTCTGATGTGAAAACAGCATTCTACAGCTCAGTGATCAACTCAATGCCCAGAAGAACCAGAGGATTCATCAGCATAACTTTGTTCCAGGAAGGTCATCTCTGAGGTTGGGCAGTTCAGGGCCTCAGTGGGTAACACTGTGGCCGTACGCCGGGGCGTGGGTTCGATTCCCATCCCATACTCAGCGTGTGTGAAGTGGGCATAATCCAGTTTTCCACATTATTCCCAAAACGTAAGGTCTTTGAAAATCATTGCCTCAGAGGGGATTTTAGCATGCGGACGTGTGTCAGGCTATGTTCCTGCATCAGGCGTGTAGCCTGTGCTTCCTGAGACAGCTTCCACACACCCTCGGTGATAAGAGATTCAGGAAAACAGATAGGTATCTGAGGACAGGTAGGTGGTTGCCTGAAGGGACTCTAATTGATTTGCCAGGAAGTGATTTTACCTCCTTAATAATTCAGTTTGCAGCAGAGGGGGGCTATCAACCTTAAAGATTCCTTTACTTCGTTAAATATGCTTCCCCCAAAATGAATAAATACTGTCTATCAATACTCAGTTACTGTTAGGATGAGTTTACTGCTTAATTTACATACTTCATTTAAACACGGTGCAGGTGAGCTTTGTGCTCCAGGGCATCTGAGGAGGAATCCTGTGAATATGGTTAATGTTCCTAGTCTCGCTGGAATTTATTACACCTCTACCTACTTGCTTTGATTTATGTAAAATATGTTTGAGATAAGAAATGGCTTTTATTGTTCTAGTTTAATTTTTAGAAAGGTTTTTGAGCACAAAGCATATTTCTATGCAGACCTTTCATAAGCATGTTCTTGGATAAAGTTGCTTTGCCTGAGAGGGACAGAAACCAAAAGACAAATAAAGGAAACGCTTCCATTATGACTTGTAAATGGGCCAGAGACTCATGGTTCTCATTGGGACCATCTGTAGTTTGGCCCTTTGTTGTTGTATCTGCCTAGAGGAGGGTTCTCCAGGTGCCATGAAGCTGAATTATTTATGTAATTTCCTGTTATTTTGTGATAAATTAGCATTACTAATGGAACCTGAAGATGATAAAATTATATAATGACTTGACAGGGACAATGATGACGCCTTTTACTGCATGGGCTCCTTTTCATAAAGAGAGCCCTTAATTCACTAGTCTTCTTGCAATCCCATGCAGTTATATGTGGATACACTTCAGAATTTGAATTATAACTTGAGAACAGATGGCTGCTTTTTATACACACTAGAATCACCATGTGACCTGCATCCCTAGTGCTAAAGATGGTCATTTTTACCCTTGATTAATCTAAATGTGTTTCTTCTACACATCCATTCACGTCACCCAGCGCCATCACCTGTGCACGGCCCACATAAGTGACACGTGGTGACCCACTTTTGCCAGTGGTCGGACAGCCAGTCATTTCGATGTCCCTCGGTGCCTCTGCTCTGGCCCCTAACGATCAGCATACGATCTTCGTGCCATCTCTGCAGAAATCTGCAGCGCCGGCTATTTCCGACACCTTCTCGAAACGATCGACTCAGCAGAGAGCAAGGGCAGAGCGGCAGGTCCCGGCCACGGTCATGTGACCCCACGGCCAGGGTCCACACAGGCTATTTTTCAAAGGTTGTGTGGGCTTGTGGTGTCTATACATGTGCCCAACACAAAATGACAGTGATGCTAAAGAGGATGTGCTCTCCTCACGACCCCTCTGTCACAGATAGGCAGTTACGTAAGATACATGGCTGGCTAAGCGTGCAGTGTGCAGTTCCTGAATGAATCACCGTGAGCTCACCATCCCCCAACAGGTGAGGTGACATTTTGAGCTTCCTTCCCGTTTGCTCACCTTAATGGGACTGGCCATGTAAAAATAAGGAAGGTTTTTTTGAACAAATTAAGCTGCCTGTTCCTCCCCTTCTCACTAATTACTGAGTGCTTAAATAGGAGACACTGCCTTCCTAGTTGTTACTAGTTTGCAGCTGGTGATTTGACAGATGATAAATGTTTGGGCCTAAAGCGGCAATAAATAAACAAATACCCTCTTTTCTGGCCTTTTCTCTTGTATTTTGGCAAATTTATTACATGAAAGATAACAGTGTGGAGCAAACTGCTCTCTCCCTGCCTCCTCAAAGCAGTTTGTACCCAAGCTGTAGGGAGATGCAGTGGTTACGGATCGCGAGCGTGATACAGCGCATGGAAGTCAAATGGATATGTTGGGTGTACCTTTGCCTTCCATGCCATTAGGAATACCGGGATTCCGTCTGTGGTGCCATCTCCAGTGGGAGGCTCAGAAGCAACCATCTTAATCATCAAGAAGTATTCGTTCCATTTGCTATTACTCAAGTCGACCACCCCCATGTGCCAACACTCCTGGCATAATGATCAATCCAAGTGCCGTGACAGATCGAGCCCTTCCCCTTCAGCGATGGGATTTAGTGTGGACTCGCTGCATCGCTTTGAATGGAAGCGATCGATTCGTGGGGCATGTCACACGGGACGAGAGCACAAATGGAACCACAATCTGCACACGTCATATATGAAGGTGGCGATTCTTAAGCCATACGATGTACATTTAACCCCTCCTCCAGCCACCCAACGCCCCCCCCGCCTTCACCCTGGTGGTCTATCTCTGCCTCTCTAGGTCAAAGAAATAGTTATTAGGGTTATATGATGTACGTACATTTGAAATCCTTATATTCCCAGTCTCCACGATGAACGGTTTAATTAGCACATGTGACTGGGTGTGACAGAATCTTAATCTTTTTAAGCTTGATGCCATTTGTCTTTGTGGCGGACATCCTTGCCAACAGCGGGGAGTCATCCGCTAATTGCCGATTAAGGCTGCACTCTAATTGAATCCACTGTCAGATGTATATAAATAGATTGCGTTGATGTGATATTCACAAAGTTAATGCAGCGTGCTGAGTAGAGATTGGCCCTCTCTGAGAGGCTAGTTTCAACACGGCCTTCTAATAACCTTTTTTTTTTATTTTTGCTATTCTAGGAACAGGCTACATATCATGCTTCGGGGACAGACAGGTCTCTACGCTACATTATTTAGCTAATTTTCAAACCTTTCTCGACATAGGTTGACCCACGTGCTGACACTACACAGAACCAAATTATCCAGTTCTCTAGGGGAATCTGCCTTTCATGATGATAAAATGGAAATAAAACATGAATTTGTTTTATTAACATTTTATCAGGATGGGGAAATATTATGCATTTGACCTTGTGTGTTTTGAGCTTCATTGGATAGACTGATGCTGGAAAGCATCCCTGTTTTAGCTTGCCTGTAATGCACTAACACATCTCCCACCTGAGAGCCAGTGTCTCGGTTTGTGTCCGGAATTTGCCTTTGTCGGGTGTGTTGCCTCTGGATATCATGCAATTAGGCTAACAAGTTTCTCTGAATTGCCTCCTGTGTATCATTGTGTGTGTGTTCAGGAAGTACCCCAGCCCTGTGCTACCTGCAAGACACTTCAGGCCTTCCATGACCCTGACTGGATGAGCAGTTGGAGGATAGATGGAGAATCTCAGATGGTGAATCCCAAGCAGTGAGACCAAAGTAAACTCAATATTCAAACCTGGTTTCCACTTAATTAATATCAAGATTGGAACATGCGCAGGTTGAATGCACAGCTTAGATATTCAGATCTGGTCAGGTTATGAAAACAATCTCACATGGTGGCTCTCTGCAGACCAATCAGAGAATCATCCTCCATGACCGGAAACCTGCAAAAGAACCTCCTGCCCAGGAGACTCCAAAGCTTCTCCCCTCATCGATTTGTCTGTTTACCTCTACTTCTCCCAGAATGCATCACTGATGCAAATAAGTGCCAGCCATTGACCGGGCAGTGGTGCATCAAGCCAAATGACCATGTCAGTGATCAATTTCACTACTCCAGCTGAATACTCAGCTGTTGTCCTCCTGTATAAATCACTGACAAACCGGCTCGATTATAAAGGATCAGCAAAAACACATATTTATAAAGTGGACTGGCTCGAAATGTACAGTGGCTAAAAAATAGTTACAAGGAGGCTGATGATGGATTCTAGAATAGACTCTACCTTCAATCACAGTGTAAGTGGTGCATTACGGGGACAAACTATAAAGCTGTCACGCCCGGCTTGTACGATCCTCGTGTATGCCACGCCCTCTCATTACCTATGCGTGCTACCCCGATTGTGATCACCTGTTTCCTGTTATTTCGGCTTGTCTTGTGTATTTCAATCTGCGTTCAAGTCTGTTTCCCCATGTCTGTCATTGATGTTGCATGTTCTGAGTCTGTTTCCCTGACAATAAACCCTATTTGCCCTTCTTCACAGCTTTCTTTGCCTGCTTCCCGACCCGACGTAACAGAATAACAGACCTCCACAACGACTCACCGCAGCGAGTCGATGACCAGCGGATCGGCTTGCTGCAAGAGGTGGTTTACTGGTTAAACCAGCCGAAGGTTCGAGAGGACCCTGGCATACTGGATTTAGCCAGCCGGAGTGGGACTCTCTTGCAGGAGATGACCCCACTCACGAGCATAGTCTGTGAGGACGTGTGCGAAAACCTCCAGCTGCTGACTGAGAGGGTAACAGAGAGACGGCTCCAGTCGCTTGCTCTCTCTGGGGCGGCTCTGTCGCAGCTGACCCGCCAAAGCTGGAGAAAGAGGCGCAAGGGGAAAGGACCGGAAGAAGCCCCGTCGATCAGTTTGGGGGCTTGCTTTCTCCCCGCAGAGCCTCTCCCCCCTGAATATCGGGAGGAGCCCCTCCCGATTCAGCAGCCAGCAGGTATCACCACAGCTGCGCTGCTGCCGTCACCAGCAAACTCCTTTTTCCAGGGCGGTCACCTGGATTTTAAAGGAATCAGGACAGCACTGGACGCTATCCCACGGATCTTGCGGTCCCTTAAAGGGACGACGCCCAACCAGGAAGCGCCGACCCTGGAGGGACTGGCCGAGGTGCCCAACTCGGTGCCTGCGGCCGCCGCTCTGCCCGCAGCCCTCCTGCCTGCTGCCGTCATGCTGCCTGTGACACCGCCTGCTGCAGCTGCTCTGCCCACGGCCCTGCCTGATGTCGCCGCTATGCCCGTCCTGCCCGTCTCATCAGCGCTCCCTGCTGGCCGAGAGTTGGCGGTGCCTGCTGCGGCGCCCCCTCATGCCAGCTCCGCCCGCGCCTGTGGTCCTGCCAGCTCCGCCAACGCCTGAGCTCCCGGCGCTGCCTACAGCCCTACCTCCACCTGCAGCTCCGCTCGGGGATGTTGTACCGGCCCCGCCTCTGGCTAAGCCCGAGGCTCCTGCTGCGGCTCCACCTCCTCCTGCTGCGGCACCCGCGGCCTGCCTGCTCCGGCCTGCTCCGGCTGAGCCTGTCCTGCCCGTCTCGCCGGCTCCGCCCGTCCTGCCTGTCTTGCCTGCAACCTGCCTGTATGTCTCACCCGCAGCCCGCCTGCCTGCAGTGGTCTCGCTGGAGGTCCCAGCTCCACCTGCAGCTACGCCCGCTGTCCCGGCTGCTCTGCCCGTCTTTGCTCCGCCCGAGGCTCCTAGGCCTCTGCCTCCTGCTCCGCCCGAGGCCCCGACTCCACCTACCCCTGAGATCCCAGTCCCCGAGGAGGTCCTAGACTCTCACGTCATCACTCCTCCTCCCTTAGTAGAAGAGGAGGAGCTCAAATGGGACCCCTCGGGGATCTACCTCCTGGGCTCCAAACACTCTGGGGTTAAAGGGACTCCTCCACCATCACCCCAGCGTGGTGGAGCCAGACCGGGTCCCCGGATGTCTGTATCCAGGAGGAGGAGAGGACATCGGCGCAGGGACCAGGTGCCACCCACCCTGCCCCCTGGCTCGCCTTCGCTCTCTTCGGCTGTGGCTTGGCAGCTGCCTGCAGGTCCTTCAGCTCCGGTCCGGCCGTCACCTGCGGGTTCCCCGCTGGGGGCTCGACGCCCGCTTGCGGCCCCCCTCCGGTGCCTCGTTGGCCGCCTGTGAGTCCCCCCGCTGCAGCTCGGCGTCAGACGGCGCCTTCCCTGGCTCTGGCTACCCCATCTCTTGCTGTGGCTTCCCCCTCCTTCTCACCTGTGCCAGGGTCCCCGCCGCCTTCCTCTTCCCCTCTCCTGGTTCCCCCTCCGACTTCCTCCTCATTTGGCTCCGTCCGCCTGTGGCCCCTGCGGCTGCCTTCCCTCGCCCGCCGGGGTTCCCTTGGGCTCCCCTTTATCCTCCTGCCTTTTTCAGGGTATATACAGCAATCCTTAAGTTAAATTTAATACCTTTTAATACCTTTTTTACTACCTTCAGAATTTTTTT
>JAODJW010000015.1:18719431-18734677 GCA_026777045.1 Hyperopisus bebe
CCTGGTAGGGGAGAGGACATAGGCGCAGGGACCAGGTCCCTCCCGCCCGCCCTGCTCCCTGGCTCGCCCTTGTTCTCCCGGGCTGTGGCTCGGCGGCTACCTGTGGGTCCTTCGGCTTCGGTCCAGCCATCGCCTACGGGTTCCCCGCCGGGGACTTGTCGCCCGCTTGCGGGGTCCCTCCCCGGCGCCTCGTCGGCCGCCTCCGGGTCCCCCCGCTGCGGCTCGGTGTTGGACGGCGCCTTCCCCAGCTCTGGCTGCCCTGTCGCCTGCTGCGGCTTCCCCCTCCTTCTCGCCTGCGCCAGGGTCCCCTCCTCCTTCCACCCCTCTTCCGGTGCCCCCTCCATCTTCCTCCTCGTTTCTTCCTTTTGTCCCTCAGCCTGTCTCCTCCTCCCCTGGGTGGTCCCCTCCGGCTCCATCCTCCCGTCCGCCTGTGGCCCCTGCGGCTGCCTTCCCTCACCCGCCGGGGTTCCCTCGGGCTCCCCTTTATCCTAATGCCTTTGTGCCTCTGCCTCCTTCCTTCATCCCTCCTGTCTCTGCTCCTTGTCCCTCTGTGTCTCCCATGTTCACCCCTGGCCCTTTTATTCCACCTCTTGGTGTTCCCCCTGTGTCTCCCTTCCTGGTTTGCCTGTCGGCGTTTCCCGTTCTTTGTCAGATCCTGTCTTACTTCCTGTCCCTGTTCTGTTCCCTGTGTCCTGTTGATGTTTTGCTCTTGTTTTTCAGGTCCTGTTTCCCTGGTCTCGTCTTGTCCGTGGCCTCCCCTGAGGCCCCCAGAGTGTGCGCCTTTGGGGGGGGGGTTCTGTCACGCCTGGCTTGTACGATCCTTGTGTATGTCACGCCCCCTCATTACCTACACGTGCTACCCCGATTGTGATCACCTGTTTCCTGTTATTTCAGCTTGTCTTGTGTATTTCAGTCCGCGTTCAAGTCTGTTTCCCCAGGTCTGTCATTGACGTTGCATGTTTCGAGTCTGTTTCCCTGACAATAAACCCCGTTTGCCCTTCTTCACGGCTTTCTTTGCCTGCTTCCCGACCCGACTTAACAAAAGCTTTAAACTCATACATGTCAAAATGGAGCTTGAAATTCTGTTAATTGGAAAACGTTAGAAGTTAAACTAGAAGTTATGTTAAATCCAGGATATGACTGGATGATACACTAATGCCTAACCAAGAAGTGAGTCAATATCACCTTTAAAAAAAAGTATAGATTTACCGCAAGTTCTAATCTCACATTGTTTTAAGGCAAACTGAAGATTAGCATTAAATGGCCTGTGCATATCAGGAACAAATTCCAGCTATGCAAATTATAAAAGTAATAAGAAATGTTTTCTTCATCATACGGTCTCATTTCATCATTGCAAAGATTGATGAACGCAATCTTCTGTGCTGCCGTTGTGTTTGAATTCTAGCAACTCTTTGTTCTATTGCTAAAAATGATCCAAAACATCAATCAACTATACGTTACCTTTCAGATAAGCCTTAAATCAACATTCCACACCTGAAACATATGTTTGTATCTGTATTTGGTGTTTCTGTATTCATGATTATTTTTCATCTTTGACTACTGTGATGTGAATTGTGAAGCCCTAGAAAGGTGAGTAAACCCAAGATCATGAAGGTTATTTCATAAATAGTACATATGAGGTAGACTGTAGTGTCAAACGGCCGGGTTAATGATTACGAATAATCAATACTTTGGTAAATATAGTTAGACCTGTTGTCACATGGGTAAGGTGGATGCTAACATTATCTCACACCTCCAGGTTGAGTGTTTGAATTCTGTTTTTCATATTCATTTACTCTGTGTGATCTGGCTCTACCTCTGGTCCTACACTGTTCAAAAGACTGGGATATACTCCAACCCCCTACAACCCTGAAGCATGCACCACAATTTAGAGGCCTTGTGCAATTTGGAGATATAAGAGGAGGCTTGGGACCTAAGAAATAAAAGTCTGCTTCTTGCAAATAAAATCTAAAATTATCAGAAAAGTCACCATGTTGGAAAACACAGCCAAAGAATAGTTACGGTTTTGGCTAGAAACTGGTAATGTCACATTAGAAGGGGAGATGAGTGTTTTGTTTTCTATGATTTGTAAGTGTATGAGTGGTTGCATGTTCACCTAGAGCCAGAAGAAACCACCAAGAAAGGCATGGAAGGACTTAAACCTGTAATTTCTGTTCTCTGGCCTGGGCTCCTAATGACCTTCCACAAGATCAAAACATCCTCCCTTTCCTGCCTCTCCACATGTTAAGGCCTTCACAGACGGCTACACACCCTACATGCTAAGGCCTTCGCAGACGGCTACGCAGCCTACATGTTAAGGCCTTCGCAGACGGCTACACAGCCTACATGTTAAGGCCTTCGCAGACGGCTACACAGCCTACATGTTAAGGCCTTCGCAGACGGCTACACAGCCTACATGTTAAGGCCTTCGCAGATGGCTACACAGCCTGCATTTCTCCGTGACAGAACACATGGCAGGCCCACACAAACACACTCAGCAACCTGCCTTTGTAATTATGGCTTATTTGTATATGGTTACTATGATCTGTCACAGAAAAATAGTAACAGGGGGCTGGGAAGTCAATGGCCACGGCTCCTTAAAAGACAAAAGCAAATTAATAGTGACCAATAACTGTAGGCATGTGCTCTCAGTGTTGATTCTCTGCTAATCCTGTGGCCATTTTTCATCAGACCCAAAACCCTGCATGGGAGTCAACTGTTAGGACGGTCACAGGGAACACGACGGCGAAATCGACAACACTAACAAATATGCTTCACAAAAAGAACTTGGAAAAGTGCTTTGAACGACATCCATTCAAAATCTCGCATCCCTTAGTCTGGACAGTGTGGGTATTTCGGTAGTGAAACCCTCACTACATTCACATCAGATGCAAGCAAGGTGAGTGGAGAAGGATAAATAGCTACAGTATGTGTGTAGATTATCACCCATACAGTAAACGTGTGCAGAAACAGGCAGGAAACATACATCCCTCCCACTACAGTCCAAAGCAGTCTCTGATTTATATGTAGCCAATTTTCAACATAATGCCAGCGGGTGGCCAACAGACACTTTTTCATCTTCATTCTTTTGATATAGAAGACACATGAAAAGAGTGGTCGGTTTTGATACTCACATTCACAAGCAATTACACCTTCCATAAATTGTACACGATCTCTTAGTATCAAGATATACCCAGTGGCGCCCGACACCGGTACAAGAGACGGGACAATGATGCCCCTGTTTCACGCAGAGTTATGTTAAATAAATTATTAATAGGAAATGATCACCTTGGGTGCTCAGTTCACAAAGATCTCTTATGTGGCGATGACAGGAGCAAAAGCAGGGCATTCTCAGCATCCCAATCGATTGGACAAGGGATTTCTGCACGTCTGAAGTCTGGTTTAAAGCCTCTGGCAGGTGTGATCACAGTGTCTGAGTGGGTCTGTGCACTTACAAAACAGGCACAAGCATATGTGAATGTGTGGCATAAGATTTGACAGCCGCGGCTTGAAATGATTTTCTCCCGATGTGTAGGCTGTGCCTGTCGCCATGGTGAACTGAGTCCACAGTTTGAGTCTCGGTAGTAACAGCGAGAGAAGGTGCGTGAGAAAAACATTTTAAAGAATGAAAGTGGGGGAGCCAAATGAAACCATCAACTGTGATAAATGTTAAGACTGCTGGGTATGTTCACACACATACAATATTCGGACGAGTCTAAGCAAGTGGAAGAAGTCCAGCTGCTCCCCCTTGGAAAGTCCTGGAAACTTTTAAGAGCCGTTTCTATGAGCTGAAACTGCGAGTTGTTTCTCTGTGCAGGGTTCACTGTTTGGACAGTTACATGACCGAGGCGACTTACACAGATAGCCGACCATCAGAGTACAGGACCAATCTGCAAATGAGCCGATACATTCATTAGCATCGCGGTGGTTTCCAGCATCGAAACTAATTGACGATAAAAATATAATCATTACATGGGGAGCTTAAATCCGTTATACAATTAAGAAATAAAAAATGAAGCAGAGTTAATCATTTTAGGCTCCCACTGGCATTTTAACTCATCTTGGTAAATACAAACACTGTTTTGGCATCCTGCGGTCTTTGTTAGTGGGTGTGACACATCCACCCCTGATACTCATATACCACCCAGTGCTTATTAACCTCAGATACATGTGGCATAATGTAATATTTGATAGAATATTTTGTTTCAAGATGTCACAATGCACAAGTTTGAATTTCTACCATAGACAGAAACATTTATTTCCATCCAGACCATTAGCCACTGAATATATAGTAAACAGATACAAGAATGATTTAAAATTAAACCATTCCTAAAACTACTAAATATTAATGAAAGTATTGAGTGTGAAAGCTAAAAGGCCTCTCTTATGATTATAAAATTCACCTCCACTGGCATTTTGAGCTCTGCCTAATCAATCGGGTTATCTAAGGGCTGAAATTGATCGGTTGGCTTTTATAAAGTGCAGTGTCACTGAGCAGGTTCGATTGCCGGCTCTAAATTTACTGAGATGTACAGCCACGTTCGCTATAAGTTATCAGTTACTATGCAGGAGAGTAATTACCATCTTTAGAATGCAGAGATAGATGGTATGTTTCAGAAAAGACAACAAGCCTTTCGTACAGATCAGTGTTTCTCAACACCAGGGACCCACAGACAGTCCAGTCCTAGCTCACTGCCAGTTCCCTACTGCACTGTAGCTGGGAGGGAGAGAAAATATGGACCGCCTGGGGGGTCCTGAGGACCGGGTTAAGGATCATGCATGCAGGCCCACCTCCTTGTTTCAAGTTTTAGGACCAGTGGACCAGTGCAAGGAGAACCATGACAGAGGAGAACCTCAAAGAAACCAAATAATCAAAGGAAAGGCTACAGACAATGAGGAAACGGCACAGATCTCAACCAACCTAAACCAAGGTTTTAGAAACTAAGCATTACAAAGGACAACTAGCATGATATGTGTGATTGTGTATGCCTTGTGATGGAGTATACATCCTGGAATAGGCCCCAGACTCTGTGACCCTGTACTAAATGATGGTTGGAAGAAAGAAGGTTGGATGGATATTATGGTGTCTACTAGTCCAAGCATTTTTGGTAGAAAACATAAAAAGATGAATTTGAGCTTTCAGTCTCTATGTGTATGTGTGTGTTGATGCTGAGGTGTGGTCTAAGTCAGAGATGGGCAGTTCAGTTCTAGAAAGTAAAGAATCCTGACCAAGATTTTGTTTCAACCAACCAGTGACCACTACTGAGTGACTATAACTCTTTATACTCAACTGTTTCTGGAATTGAACTACCCATCTCTAGTCCAAATGCTGCAGCAAGTCTAAGAATATGAGTGACCTGAACAGGAGAAATGCCGACTTTCATTATTCAAAGTCAATTTTTCATCAAGCAGGACAATGATAAATTGAAAATATAATAAAAGCTCCTTACCCAGCAAGTGCCTGGCGCTGTCTGAGGATCACCCTGAATGTGATAAATGAATGCTGCTGAACTATATAATTTCATTAAGAGCCAAATGATACATGCTTCTCAGGTACATCCCACTTCAGCTGCACTGTATCTCATACCAGAATATTTTCATTTTTACCGTCTTACATCACAAGCTGGATGTAATGCAAGAGGATGGCATCAGTAGATGTATAATAGTAGGGAGGCATTTGAGAAAGATACAGATCAAGGATGGAGTGGTGTCATGCCCCTCCCCTGGTATGTACCGACAGGGCCTTTGGTGTCATACCTCCCCAGTGCATGCTGGGTAGCGGAATGTTTTTTAGTGCATATGAGCTCCACGCCTCCTGCGAGACCCTAGTGGGGCTTATTGCTCAGCAAATGAACAACTTGCTCCCATTTATTGTCCGGTCAGCCTTCTTACAATCGTGAAAAGCTGTGACAGAGATGGTGAATGACAGGTATCCTGCAGACGTGCTCACTCTACATGGAATTCGCATTTTACTGTCAGCTGGAGTATTCTGTGTGCATCTCAGAGTAGCTCTGCGTCTCCATCACATTTCTGCGAGCTCATCCCCCCCCCCCTCACCTCATGCACAGAAGGTTATCTGGGCCTCTCTCTTTTTCTGTGAACGTTTCCCCTTTGTCATATAGCGATGGATGTCGACCTGTATCTGCTATCTCGTTACACGGAAAACAGAATCTCTACCCCGGAGCCCAAAATCCCACCACCATCGACCCTGCCTCGACCAATCAGAAGGGCCCTGTGGTGGGCTGGCGAACGCAGACTGGCGGTTCTCTGGCAATGCTGGGATAACAAGCTTAACCCGCCGCTGTCAGCTTAGAGTGCGGACGGCTGGTGTTCCTGAGCGCGAGGCGCTGCCTCTCGAGACCTGAGCACTATGTAAGTAAAGGCTGACAGTAGCCGTGTGCAGGAAGTTGGCTGATAACAGCTCCACCGGCGGGGCTGCATGCTGCTGCGGCTCTAACGCCCTCTGCTACTTTCAAGCGAATGATGTAATTCAGCACAGTTCGTGTTAAAGGGCCAGGATTCGTGGGATACTCTTACACTGTGCCTGGCCACTAGATGATCACTTCAACACCCTGTGGCGCAGTCAGCTACAACTGCCTCAAACTCCAGTTGTGACCAGCAGGGGGCATAATCTGAGGTCACATGTGCTAAGACAAATACCTCCTGCCCAGGGCACAGGGGGTATAATATGGTTTGCATGATGACCGGTACATTAATGCACAAGTGAAAATCGCACAACTATTAAATTTGTGCCGAAAAACAAAAAACAAAAAAAAAGACTGAACAGATTAACTACTGACTTTCAAAGGTTTCAATAAAGGACATAACTCATATCTCTGTCATTCTGGAACACATGCCTTATTAATGCAATAATGCTTAGCAGTACCATTAAAAATGACATAATAATGGACAGATTTAGAGATCAAAAGCACACTGCTGGCCAGCAGAATACCAAAACACAAAACTAAATAAAAAAGAAAATCATCTTGAAAAAAGGCTAACAATTCATTTATATACACATAACATTTCAAATGCCAGCTAAACTGGTTATGTAAGAGCAACTTCAACAGCTTGAAGCAGTTTCCAGCTTTGGAAGCATTGCAGCCTTAAAATTCAGTTTTATTTCATGCAAGAAAAGTAAAAATACCCAGGTTTGGACCACCTGTCGAACAGTGTGACTCAGTATCAGTATTCGTTTATACAAGAAAATCGTCGTGCTACAAAAAAGATCTTCATAATCCAAGATTTTTTCGGAACATATTTTCAGTAATTGTGACATAATAATTTTAAGTAATATTCAGTGAAAGATCAGCTGCGTAGTGCAGGGTAAGGAGGGATAGTTTTAATGTTAACCATTAAATTAGTTATGTGTATCCCAAAGAATTATGTCATAAATACAAATGTTGAATAAAATATCAATGGGGTTAATCAAATTAATTAAACTCCTGCAGATTATTCAAATTACCGGGTACAATTATAATAGGGGGACTAAGATTTTTCACAATCTTAGATATAATTCAGCAGCTGAAGGGTTAAGATAATGTCAGGGGAATTGAATCAAAATCCCATTACACATAGCCCTGCTGAGGGGGTCTGTGTCACACCTGCCTGCACTATGGCATGTCTCACAGTGCTGGCTCAAGTGCGCGTGAATGAACTCCAAATGTATATTTAGCGATTGTTCGGAGGGCGATTCTGAACAATTTTCTGGAGCGGCTTAAAAAGCTGTCCAAGCATGGAATAGCGTGGATGTGACGTCCGCGCTCTGTGAGCGAAGGTACTTGGCAGGCTGTGTTTAACGTCAGTGGCTATCGTCTACATGACACTGGGGACTCAGTCACGCATCTATCCCGCTGAATCGGGCTTAGCTACAGGGTCATCAGGAATCTGTCTGTAGAGTCACGTCCCTGGGCACATGCTAGTTCAGCCACTTCCTATCACCTTGGTGCTGTCAGTGGAAACCCCCACTGCCTCATTGACTTCCCTCATAATCATTATCCACTCACAGTGTCTATAGTCAGTCATCATCGCAGAACACTGGGGCATCCTTAGTGCTTTTCCTGCACCAGAAGATGAATGGTATAGTAAGTTCAAGTTGACACGCTTATTATGCTCTATGTGTGCATATATACATATTTATGCACACATTTCATATATACACGCAACGCATATATACATTTTATTATCTTTATATATACACATTCATGTATTGCAATTGTCATAATACTCCTGAGATGAGTGAAACATTAAAGCCAAATGAAAATACAAAATGTAAATGTACTTTGATCCTATTGTATAATTAAACCTATGGTATTCCTATCAGCTTGGTCTTATACTAGTATGTCTTGCATTGCCCAGTAGGGCAGTCCATGCTGTCTGATTAGCATACGATTCATTCTTTTTATGATTTTGACATTCACTCTGTTATTGTTACATAAAGCTAAATGAGAAATATTGTCTGTAGACCACCTCATTAAAGGCATGTGAATGAATCATTTTAATATTTAATGAAACATCCCCTCGTGGTACCTTAAAGCTGAATAAATCAGAGTACCTTTAGTCTCCTTGCCACATTTCCCACTGAAAGGTATCTCTGAAGCATAACAACACATTCACGGCAGTGAGCGTCAGCACAATGGACGAGTCTGATTCATTTAGCTCTTTAAGATGTAAATGCTTTTTGGCACCAAAACCATGTGCTACTGGAAGCCTTATGGGCTCGGAGCTGCCTGGGTAAAGGTCAATACAATTTAATTTCATTGTAAATCAAAGCGAGGGCACTGTCGGCAGTGTGCGTCCTATGATTGTGCAAAATCATCTTTAGTATCAGCGACGTGAGAGTGCAGCTACTGATTGCTGATTTCTGGATCTGTCCACTGGCTCTGTGTATCTATGAATGCTGCTAAACAGCATATCTGATTTCTTTTCCTCCTCTCATCCTATACGACTGTTCCAGATTTATCCATTTTCCATTATTGATCATACCGAGGGCTACATTTTTATCATTTTTGAATTGCAAAATTAGAGGGAAAAACAAGGACAATTAAGTTCTTTATCATGTTGTTGGTGTATCCAGTATTAAAGTGCATTTTTCGTAAATGACTGCATAACATACATCTGTTTCCAATAGAATCAGTTCTAGTTTCAAACACACATTATCTAGCATCTCTTTCTCTCCACTCCTCCTATTTCATTATTTGGCATTGAATATTTCCAGAGCACCGATGGACTGGCTCTATGAGCTGTGTCAGAGAAACAGGTAAGTACCCTGTGGTGGGAATGGCCAAGGTGCCGCACGGTAAGCTAGGTGAGTATCCCAGTCCTCAGCCGCAGTGTAAGGAGGCAGTAATCTGTTTGCTCTAACAGTGCCACCGCAGTCAGCATGATTAATCTCTACCACAGCAAGGGAAACGAGAAAACCAGCTTCTCTGGATACAGCAGACTTCCACTGCATTATACGATGCACCAGGTCAGTGCCTCAGTCATTACACTTCATGTGTCATATCCAGCTGCAGTTACACCAGGTTTATCAACAGACAGCACACCTGCGTGGCTCAAGGACCCCAAATATAAACAAGGACATGCCACTTAATCCTAAAAACAAAGGACCCCAGAACAGCGTTAGTGTAATCACAGGACCCAAAGCAAGGGATCACTCCCAACCACATTGCTCACCCACCAGTTTATACCACCTACGGGAGTTCCCCGATGGCTCCTGCATTGCAGGCTGCATAGAGCATGGAGATGAGTCAGAGCATATGAGAGCTAGTGGAGACACTTTGTCCTGTGGTGCTGGGGGAACCACCTGCAGTTCAACTTCAACAAGACAAAGAGTTAGTGGTGGACTTGCGGCATGCTGAGGAGTCTCAGACAGCAGTTTCCATCCAGGGAGAGGAAGTGGAGGTGATGCAGTTCAACAGGTAGCTGGAGGTTCACATGAACAACAGACTGTACAACACAGTGGTGCCGTACAAGAAAGGCCAGAACAGGCCCTACTTTCATATGGCCTTTTGATGTGTTCAGCAAAGATGCTGGAGATGTTTTACCAGTCCGTAGTGGCTGGTGTACTTCCCTATGTTGCAACCTGATCTTTGAGCATGGGATGATGAATATAGTTTGTGTAGGTCCGGCCTTCTTTGATTAAATGGCCGTATGTGCATGATGTACATCAGCTGAGGTATAGTTTGAGGCTCTATAATCAACACCTCAGCACCAAGCACAGAGGAACCTGGTACTCAGGGGGCCCTGAACGACGCATATCATTCCGGCACACAGACAGCCCCTGACTGCTTGAGAAATAACATTTTTTCCCACTGATGATTCATCTATATGCTGAGGCATAAACCACAATCAAAAGCTGATTGCCAAATAATATTGTGTCCCTGTATTCCAATGTCGACTCTTCTCACCCATTCAAAATCAGGTTGGTAAACAAACAGCAATTTCAGTCATTCCACAAACAAAAATATATATTGATTTATAAAATGAGACAGATATCACAGTTACCAGTATTTTTAAAGCTTTATTGCATTGAACAAAATTGACACTTAATTGCTTTGCTAAATTTATAAGGAAAAGATTTCTGGCCAGTGGCCCTGGTGAACAGCCACAGAATGAAGACATATTCCACCCCCCCCGCCGCCGCCGCCGCCGCCGCCGCCGCCGCCTTTCGACTAGGCTGGATGGGTTAAATTACGTCTATGTCTATACCCACACCTCCCTTGTTGTTGTGAGCACAGAGGGGCTACAGGGCCCAGGAAGGATGTGGATAAAGTGTTAATTTACACAAAGCTTATTAAATATTTAAAGGTTTTTTAGCCAGGCACAAGGAGCTACCGTAAAGCAAAACCTTGTAATTCCTGTCACCTTGGGAGCAAAGACCAGCCTATCAAAATAATGGATGGATGCATTGCACAGAATTCCTCCTGCGTTCATTTTTCATAGCTGATTAAGAACAAAATGGTATTGGGATTATTATCCTCATTGTTAAATACTTAAATGCAAATGATTAGAAAATGAATTTGTTCTGTGAATTGATCTTTAATTGCAAGTGTTTTGCATCTCATAATTCAGAAAAGTTTAATTTGAGCTATTATATAAGAATGATAAGGTATAAATTTTAAGTCATATTTAGTGAAAGATCAGCCGGTAGTGCAGGGAAATGAGGGATAGTTTTAATGTTAACCATTAAAAATTAAATTAGTTATGCATATCCTAAACAATCCTGAACTAGGTATCATAAACACATAAACACAAATGTCATGTAAAGTATCAATAAAGATATGATGGAATAGATACTTGGGTTATAGTAAGTAATAAGTATCCAGTAGCTCTCCAAAGACATCTCTCTTTGAGTAATGCTTATTCCTTTCTGAACATGCCATGAATCAGAGCCATCAGACCTTTGTTTAATGTGAAACGTCTGCTACACATGCAAACCCTTTCCAAAAGCACACTTTTAGCAAAGCCCTTGGGTATTGACATTAGTCTGTCCATTCGGGCACTATGGCTCAAATGCCAACTGTCCTGTAGTAGCTGCCAGCTCCTCATTGTAGATGCCAAGTCATCATTACAGAGAGCCAGGGAATGCCAAGGCTTGTCAGCACAGAACAAACAGTCATTGTCACTGTCAGCTCTGTCACTGTGCTTCCGACGTTTAATTTCACCAAAAGCTAAGATACTCATCACTCTGTTATCTGTGGTCACCCTCCCCATCAGATCATCTCTTAGCTTGCGTCTTCAGCACCACCCCGGTTGCTTATGCCCCGTTCTGCACTAGCAGAGTCTCCAACCTCCATCCTCCCTGGTTTTCATCTATTACCAAACTCTTCATGACTCTTCACCGCTTCATAATCCAATGGAAGTTTTCATCACACAAGGTCATATTTATTTTCCTGAAATCTCTCTTTCCATATAATGTTTTGAACCACAATCAGCCACAGACTGACATTAATATACTTCTCCATACCTCTCACCTTTGTAACCACAAACAATATTGTACAATGCAAGGCGCATGTTGCAACTCTATGTGCCTCTACATACCTCTAACCCTGCAGATAACTCCACAAAAAGTTCTATGACTGAAAAACAGCTCTATTGCTTTATAAGAGAGAAACCCCACACATAGCATAACAACACCACAGTTTCATAACCATGCACATATCACATTTATACACATAGGACTATAACAAACTGCTGGTGCAACTGTTTAGGCATCACACTCAAATTCATTAGAGTCAGCAATAAAGCACAGAATGGGGAGTAACTGCACATCATACTGTAATGTATTAGGGAGGGCAAAGTCAGCTAGATGAATTCATGCCAGTTATGACCTCTCTGTCACTGTACAAGGGTCATACTGTATGTTGACAAGGGTGACTGATCAAAGCACTTTAATGCGAGGTGTGATCCTCAAACACAGTCACTAGGGAGCAGAAAGATGCTGTGTTCCATTTACCTCCGAAGTTGTAGCTGGGAATTACATCATACCCGAGTTACACACATTCCAGTACAACACGTTGGAAAGCCATTTAGCAATACCAGTTCTAGCCCAATTCATCATTAGCTGCTGTTAGCAATACCAGTTGATAACAACATAGTACACGGTATTTTATGCATACAACCATCACAGATAGTGATTGGACAGTCCTGCGTGTACAAGCAATTTAATAAGAAATGACAAATAAGAAATTAGTGCTAATAAACAGTATATAACGACACATTTCACTTCTGTTGATGAAGGTCTTGAATTTTGAGGTCAAGGTTGCAGAGGCTTCTCTGACTTTCCCAGTCAGAATTCTGACTTGGGGGGCGGGGGGGGGGGGGCTTCCAGTTGAAATTTCCGACTAGGAACTTGGAATTTCAGACATACCATTCCCCATCCCTACTTGATGCTACACCAGAAGGTGCTGATGAGGAGCTTTTAGCTGAGCCTCACTTGAAACAATGCAAAGCTGTCTATAGGAAGCCTTTTAAAACCTACTACATTCTCTTCTTACAAATGATCTCCATGGCCGGGGCTTCAAACCACACTGACAGGCCACCAGGGGTCCGGGCAGAGGGAAAAATGCACAGCACTGATGAGAAGCGTTTAATGTCTTGGGGGCAAGAATGCAGCCCTGCTCTAGTGATCAGGCATGACAGCATGTTGGCAGGGAAAGGGCTGCGATACAGGCATATTGATCACATCGAAATGGACACATGAGGAAAAGCGTCTGGATTGTGGGGCAGGACTGGGTCATGTGACTCAGCTGGAGCGAAGGCTTAAGTCCACTCTATGACAGTATTCATATTCTTCATTTACATCACTGCAGGACAATAATCTGTAAGAAGCAGTTATTGAGGCATTTGTTCATACTTAAAGAAGATCGTAAACACTTATGAGGAGACGTAAGACGAAGCAGAGGTGTAGAGCAGCCATTCTCCTCTGTGGCCTCTCGCTAATTACAGCCAGGAGGAAGGAGGCCTTCTCTATTTGTCACTGAGGAGAGGCTGCTGCCTCAGGGCAATCCGGCACGGGGCTGCGTCTTCCCAGAGGTTCCAGACGTTAGAAACAACCTTCAGCACGCGGACGTGACTGTCCGCGGCATTATCTGGCCGGCATGTGCATATCGCACTGCACGAGATGCCCCTATGCGGATGTCTGTCAATCCAGTGCTCCTGGGTCCACTCTAATTAGAGCACAATCTGTTCTCTGGTATATGCTAATGACGCACACCGACCAGGCTATGTGAATCAGGATGATACACCATATAAAAGGTGCCATTTTAGCCTTGATAATCGATTAAAATAACACTGTCAAAACACTACCAGTTGGCATCTGCACAATTCGCATATAATAAACCAATTTATATTCTAACATTCAGGATAAGATGGTAGGTAATATGGTTGTTTACTATGTAGGATTCCAAACATATTTAACTGTAAGCTTGTTGTGATACGTTTTACTATTTATTAATAGCTAATCTTTATATTAATTGGTTTAGTGTTGTTACGCATTAGACTGCAATGAATAATAATTTACTCACATCTAAATAAAGGTTAGTCATTGCATACACCAAACAAACACGTTTCCCAGTCAGCCTGATAAGCATATGATATGAAGTATTGTAAAACACAAAGATTCTGTTGTAAAAACAAAGTTTACCCATTGACACAATATTAAATGATGCCCATAACAGTAATATTTATCTGATAATTAAAAGAAAATTAAGGACAGAAGACATATCAGCACAGGACTATCCATCTGTTCGAACACTCCCATGTTACAAAACCACCCTGAACTACATTGAATGATGAAACAGATGCATGGCTGTTACACATAACATCAAAAGTCAGCGATTAATGACAGAGGATACGTTCTGGGAGTTTCATGTGCTATGTTATATTGAAATGCTTATATTTTTCTTAATTGCAAAATACTGTGCTACTTTAAATTCTTAGTACTGTAGCATGGAGGCCCCAGTAAACAGCGCTTGTAGGCTCGGTAATCATTGTGTGTCTAATAGCACCCCTTAGCTGTCAGGATGTTCATGACATGCCACAGCTGCTTATGCCTCATTTTTTCAGTGTGCCGCTCCGCAGCGCAGTAATGCGCTTTAAGCAGTGACGCATAATTCTGCAACCCAAACCAGCCCACTGAGGGAGGCACATACTAGTATAAAACAAACCAGGCCACCCACACAAATGAATGTATGCTAATGTAAAACGATCCCACTCAGTCAGACAGGGGGATACACACTAATGTAACACAGACCAGCCCAGTCAGACAGGGGGATATACGTTAATGTAACATAGACCAACACAGTCAGACAGGGGGATACACACTAATGTAACACAGACCAAA
The DNA here is from genome assembly GCA_026777045.1 of Hyperopisus bebe. Classification (NCBI taxonomy): domain Eukaryota; kingdom Metazoa; phylum Chordata; class Actinopteri; order Osteoglossiformes; family Mormyridae; genus Hyperopisus; species Hyperopisus bebe. The sequence goes on from JAODJW010000015.1 coordinate 18,734,277, forward strand.
ACAGTCAGACAGGGGGATACACACTAATATAACACAGACCAGCCCAGTCAGACAGGGGGATACACACTAATGTAACACAGACCAGCCCAGTCAGACAGGGGGATATACGCTAATGTAACATAGACCAACACAGTCAGACAGGGGGATACACACTAATGTAACACAGACCAAAACAATCAGACAGGGGGATACACACTAATGTAACACAGACCAGCACAGTAAGACAAGGGGATACATGCTAATGTAACACAGACCAACCCAGTCAAACAGGTGGATATACACTAATGTAACACAGACCAGCTCAGTCAGATAGTGGGATACACGCTAATGTAACACAGACCAGCAGAGTCAGACAGAGGGACACAAACTAATATAACACAGACCAGCCCAGTCAGACAGGG
>JAODJW010000015.1:18736364-18790869 GCA_026777045.1 Hyperopisus bebe
ACACAGACCAACCCAGTCAGACAAGGATATATACACTAATGTAACACAGAGCAGCCCAGTCAGACAGGGGGATACACACTAATGTAACACAGACCAGCCCAGTCAGGCAGTGGGATACATGCTAATGTAACACAGACCAGCCAATCAGGCAGCGGCATACACGCTAATGTAAGACAAGCCTCACTCGTCAGATGAGGGGTACATGCTAATGTAACACAGACCAACCCAGTCAGACAAGGATATATACACTAATGTAACACAGACCAGCCCAGTCAGACAGGGGGAGGACTGATTACAATACGTTGCACCACCCACCAAAATCCACCTCAGGGATGATAACCTGAGTGCAGCCATGCAGCGGGCAATACCTTAGCACTACACTAGTCCAATGGAACTGTTTTTTTTCCAGTGACTGGAATGTCTGTCATGCCAACAACCCCCAAATTTTCTCTGTAAGCTGGGGTACCTGCTTGCAGGACCGTATTGACGATAGATTGATGTCATACTCAGGACAAAGCAATTGCAGGTTAATGGCCTTGCTCAATGGCCCAGCGGAGTAGAATCACTCCAGGATTCACACTAATGTAACACAGAACAGTCCAGTCAGACAGGGGGATACATGCTAATGTAACCCAGACCAGCCCATGCAGTCAGACAGTGGGATACATGCTAATGTAATAACTAGCAGTGGACATATACTGTAGAATGTGAATAGCTTTTCCCAGAGAGTATCAGTTGGTATATATCAGATGGAAGGTTCAGCATCACAGTTTGACAAGGAACACAAAACTTGCTGCCGTTTTGCATTTCAGTTAAGGAACAGTATGTGGCAGAGTGTGGCAGTATGTGGCAGACCTGATTTTCCCTTCTCCGAAGATCAGTTCACAGATTTACACTGGAGGATACTGGGACATGGAAAATTGGGAAAAGAATGTGGTGTTGAGTGCCTTTGTAAGCCACACTTGCAGAATGACAGGTCATTTGTAGTCATCAATATATTCTGTGTTTGGTTTCACACTTTCTTCAAAAACTAGAAAATGGCAGTTGTTTGCTGGATAATTGCTTATTCCTAAGGATGTGTTTTTCATATGTTTCATATGAGGATGTAATTTATGAGAGAACCGTGTGGTAATGTTCTACAGCAGGATTTTTCAAACCACGTTTTTGCGCCCTCCCAGCTCCCTGCCAGACAGTTCACGTTTTTGCTCAGGAACTGGGAGGGAACAAAAATGTGGACCATCTGGGGGTTCTGGATGACCAGGTTGAGAAGCAATGTTCTTCAGCCGATCTAGTCAAGCAGCAGCTGTATTGTTGTACTTCTGCCCATTCATTATCTTACTCATCTTTAGTTGTGGCAAAGTAAATTCACTTTAATTGTTCTAAATGAATAGCCACGGACTCAACAGGTTACAAATAATCACATGTTCTTAATCAGCTGAAAATAACATGGGGAACTACTGAGTCACATTGTTAGATTTACAGACTGGGCGGGGGATCCCATTTTTATATTTGGGAGTGACTGTTTGATTGTTGAGATCAACTAGGAATATTTAGATGGGATTGCAATTAACTGGCTGGCGACCACTGTTCTAAATTCATTTCTGTCCTATTTTGTGTGAAGAAGACAGCAAGTTTGTGGTAAAAATGAGCCTGTCAATCCTGCATTATCAACTATATGAACTAAATAACATTTTCTTTAATAAGTAATATGCTTTTATGTGGTTAGGGGCAAAAAGTTATTTTATTTTCAGCCTAATTTTAAACCACAGAAACCCTGTACAGCATTATGTATACTGCAGTATATTATACAGTAACTCAAAGACGCAGTCAATCACCAATCCCCTTGACTTCCCTCTCTCAGCTTGGCATCAGAGGGACTGCTCTGCACTGGTTTGACTTGAACCTATCCACCAGATCTTTACAAGAGGCTTGGGGTGTTCAGGTCACAGTAGATATCATCTGGTGTTCCTCAAGGCTCTATCCTTAGTCCCCTTCTCTTCTCTCTTTACATTACCACTAGTTCTGATCATCCAGTTACATGACTTCTCCTTCCACTGCTATAGCACTGATATCCAGGTATACCAGGTCTTTCCTCCTGATGACTATACAGTCCCTGCTTGGATCCCTGCATGATGCTCTGACATTGCAGCCTAGATAGGGGACCATTACCTCCAGTTAAATCTCTCTAAGACCAAACTTCTTGTCTTTCCTTCCAGCTCTATCATGACATCACTGTTCAGCTTGTATCACTGACACTGTCTCCATCAAGGTCTGCCAGGAACCTAGGGGTAATGATAGACCACCAGCTGTTCTTTGCTGAGCACATAACAATGCTCTCCTGATTTTGCAGATTCACCCTTCATAACATCAGGATGATCAGGCCTTATTTGTCTGGGTATTCTGTACAGCTTCTGGGACTTGTTATCACATAAGTAGAGTACTGAAACTCACTACTAGCAGGTTTACTAACTTGTACTGTCAGACCACTGTAGATGATCCAAAATGCAGTAATGCGTCTGATATTCAACCACCCTAAATGCTCACATGTTACACCCCTCTTTGTCTCTGTTCATTGGCTCATTATGGGCACTCGCATCAAATTCAAGTCTTTGGGGTCTGAGTTTCAGAGCCATTAATGGACACGCACCAGTCTCCGCCAAGAAGTTCCTTAAGATCTATGTCCTATCTTGCCATTTCAGTCAGCAAACCAACGCTGCTCTGAGATTTCTCAACCATTCGAGTTACTCCAGACATTTCTCAGCCTGACAGTAAAACAAGCTGCTGAACCACATATGCTCATCACATTCCCCCTCCAACGTCAAGAAATGCCTCCAAAGCTATCTGTTCCAGGAGCCCCTTCACTACCCTGATGTCTCTCTGAAGTCTCTGAATGTTCTTAATGTTGCACTTCTCATCATTGAAGTGGCTTATTACTGTAGGTTCTTGCTTTGTTGGAAGATGCGATGTAGCTCTTGATCCTATACAACTTGCACTTGTAAGAGGGCATTCATTGGACCTGAGCCTGGGCACACTTATGCCTAATTGTCTTCTTGACAGCCTTATATTTATAATTTGCTATTTCCCTTACTTGTACCTCACTTTGGACAAAATAAACGTAAATGTATAGTCATACATTGTTTTAAGCAAATATATCCTGGGTAGTGAAGCAGTTCAAAATCTATTGGTTCCTAGAAAACATTTATTGGGTCTTTGATACCATCTGAACACTTTATTTCACTACAACAGACTGCAGTTAGTTGTTGGAAGATGGAAGCCAAGAACTCACAAATACTGCACATATGCGCAATTTATACTTTTTAACGGCTAAGTGATATTCATATGCTATGAATTAATTGAGTCATTTCTGTGAGGCCCAGTTGAAATTTTAACTGCATATATTTCTTATAACCATTGATTGAGACTGGGTGCACTTAGTTGCAGTTTTACAGCAATGCTGTATATCTGACTAATACACGCCTGACACTGGAGCTATTTTGAGGCTATGGAGGAGGGATGATATAGGTGTTATTTTTATTACTGTGATTTGCAATCTTTCAGTGGTAACTTCACAAAAAAGTCACTGGTCTCCTGAGCTAAAAAAACATGCATACCCTTGTTCATAATACCAGTGAGAAAACGAACATGTGAACTACAACAGACACCAAGGATGTGAAAATCAATAATGACAAACTAATTTACAATCCATTACTTCTTTATAGATTTCCCTTTCAAACATCAGATTTTCTGGTATTTGGAATGGAAACAGGAAAGGCATGTCTAATCAATACAAACTCCTTAATCAGTATTAAAATGCTGTGGTGGGTCAATCGTGTGACTTGCTGCACTTCCATAGTTGTCTCCCACAGTTGTTAGTTGACAGGCTACTGATGAATATGAGCAAAGATTTACGGGACATTGTGTCATTTTCAATTAGTATGTGAAGAACTTGTGCAGTGTGTTGGCAAGTATTGAAACCATCAGTGAATGCAGTTTACTGTTAATGACCTCAGGAAAATAAAGTAATGCAATATCATGGCACTTTTTTTTTTTTTTGGCTGTATTTTGTTACATTGCATTTTCCTTCAGCATATTCATCACCAATTTCAATATCCGTGGAACATTACGAGCAGTCTTACCATCTTTTCCTTATTTTTTGCTGCCTCCGTAGGTACATACAGAAATAGCCATTCAGACCTTAGGAGACAAAGCTGGACACACTGAACCAAACTGAAGACAAACGGACCCTAACTGTTACAATAAACCCTGGTCTGCATCTAATTTTTCAAGTTTGAGTGTTGGTGTGTGGCACAGCAGCTTAGGCCTTCGTCCCTGTGTGTGGAAGGTCATCTCTTTGAATCCCGTGCTTGGCAGAGTAGCTACATCTCTGTTGGACCCTTGAGCAAGGTCCTTAACCCTCTGAAAAATGCTCCAGGGGTGCTAGATGAATGTCTGAACCCAAGCTTTGCTTTCACCTCTGTATGTGTGTCATACGAAAGAAAAAACTGCAGAGGGGATATGTGAAGACATACATTCCAGTGTACCTGTTCTCGTACTTGTACAAATGGCAAATAGTGCATTATTTTCATTTAAAATGAAAAGAAAGAGTAACACTGAATATGATAATGAGCTTCAATCAAACAAAGGAGGTGGTGACCACAAATGAAACGGGTCGTCACCTAAAAGAAAGGGAGACTTGATTGGCTCCATAAGATGTTGTCAGATGAAATACCAAACCAAGAGACTGAAGACCTTGGAGGAGGAACTTATCTCAAATGGAATAAGCAAGGACCTTCAACCAATTGTTTGGGAACATCAGAGTCTAGACCAAATTTTAACCTCTAATGAAACAGTTGTTAACTTTTTAACTGGACGATGAATGACTCCAAATGGTAACACAATGTGACTTATAATGCATAAAGGTATATCCACACATCCTACCACAACTTTAGAAATAAGCAGAGAACCTCTCTGAGACAGAAAAAGTTTAAGCTGAACATAGGAAAATGGTTTCGTATATCTGACATTATGGGCCTCTTATGGCTGTGTGTATCTGAGAGTGTGGGCCTCTTTTGACTGTGTTTAACTGAGAGTGTGGGCCTGTTATGGCTGTGTGTATCTGAGAGTGTGGGCCTCTTATGGCTGTGTGTATCTGAGAGTGTGGGCCTCTTATGGCTGTATGTATCTGAGAGTGTGGGCCTCTTATGGCTGTGTGTATCTGAGAATGTGGGTCTCTTTTGGCTGTGTGTATCTGAGAATGTGTGCCTCTTATGGCTGTGTGTATCTGAGAATGTGGGCCTCTTATGGCTGTGTGTATCTGAGAGTGTGGGCCTCTTATGGCTGTGTGTATCTGAGAGTGTGGGCCTGTTTTGGCTGTGTGTATCTGAGAATGTGGGTCTCTTATGGCTGTGTGTATCTGAGAATGTGGGTCTCTTTTGGCTGTGTGTATCTGAGACTGTGAGCCTCTTATGGCTGTGTGTATCTGAGAGCTTGAGCCTCTAGTGGTTGTGTGTATGTGAGAGTTTGGGCTTCTTTGTGTTAACGATGCAGCTGCAGTGCTACCTGCTGCACAAGTGCCCACTTCCCCAACTTCTGAGGCATGACTTACATCTAAGGGATGGGAGAAACAAGAAAAAAGCGCCCCCCCACCCGACCACCATGCTAATCAAATCCAGCCATTATCATCCTGGGCACAAAATTGTTTTCGAGATGAAAACTGACCCAACATAGGCAGCAGAGGTAATCGGAAAAGAAGATCCAATCCTGAGCACGATTCTTTCATGATGAAGTTAATCCTGTAGAGCACCTGAGTGCATATTAGCTGTCGCCAGAGATAGATACTCACTTACGGATGCTGTGGTTTGGGTAAGTCACATGGACTGCAGCACAGAACCGATCTATGTTGAATAGTCTGATTATCTATGTTCAACCCTCTGCAGCATTATAACATGACAGAATCTATGATGAGTCATCTCTGTATTTGTGTTATTTAAGCTCCTTCTTGTGATCTACATTTGGTTCTTAATACTGTTGCATGCATATGCTAAGCTGGCTTGAACTAGGGCACAGGACAACCTTAAATGGGTACCTAGAGTTGCAAATCTCAAGAGTTTCAAGTTCACTGAATAGTTGTGTGATGATGCTGCAAACAAGGGATAAAATTACATTGTGATAATTGTAAATTTAATGGATGTGTCTGTCGTGCAACAATTTTCAGTATATATTAATTTTAACCTGATGCTATTACATTGCTTTAGTGTTAAGCTTATAGAAAGAACAGTATTTAATCAGTTCAGTGCGTTGGCTTGAATTTTATGAGACAATTAAAACAACGGCCTTTGAAGGACCCAATTTAGAAGTATTGTTTCAAACTCCAGAGATAAAATATATCCTGTTAAAAATTCCTTGTTTGAAAGACAAAATTATTTTCCATACTCAGTAACAATGCTTTATTTTATATTTAATATTTTATGGAACTTAATTTATTTTAGTGCATTTATTTTTATCATAAAACTGCTGCTAAAAGCTTAGTATCAAAAATTTCTACAACTCCCCAGCAGCTCTGAAAAGCTGCATGATTTTTGGTTCTGCCCAGTTTCTGCTGCTATGACCTTCATAAAAATTAGGGGAGGATCCTACAAGCTTATACATCTGCACACTGCAGCTGATGATACTCATCCCTGTGCCCACGCCGTCACAGCTGAGCTAACAGCACATGCCTGCCACTGGTCAGGAACTTATCCAAGACTAATGCAGACTTGATTCAAACCTCCTGTGGGCTTGATCTTGAAGGAATTGTAAGATTTTTATTTGATAACTCTGGGGCGGGATTAAACTGGAATTTGCCTGACATGAACTCAGTCTGGGCACTGGAGCTGCAGCTGTCTCTCCCATAACGAACGTGGGCAGTTGTACTCAGAGGGTGTTTGTGTGCATTGCAGGTCCAATGCCGAATCAACATCCCCCCAGTTATCGGCCTGGGCGAGTGTAATCAGCTGCAAATAACTCTCAACGCTCTGGCGATTAATCTCAGCGCGTCCACACTGCACCGTGAGCTAACTATGCTGAATTACATGAAGTCAAAACGACAAGACAGAGCGCCATGATTTGTGATCGGGGCCCCATGTGCTTATGTCACGCACGATGATATGTAAGGTACACTTCCCACACGGTGGCACATTGACAACGAATTCATTCCACCAATGAAACGATAGCTATGCTAGAATGTTTCATGGGATGTAAAGGTGCCTGGAAACTGGGGTCAGTCTGTCCTTGACTGTGGAGGCTTTTCTAGCCCCTAGGTCTTTTTAAGGGAATTTGTTCACCTAACTGGGAAATTACTGCAAATGCTATAAATGAATGACATGCCCTTTACCCTGAGTGGGCCGACCTCAGTCCTGTCACTGCCTCTCCCGGCCTCTGCAAGGTTAACTGTGCCACACTCGCATCTGCAAACATTTTCTTCATAACCTTTTATAGGAGACCTTGCATGAAACAGAACTCGACTTCTTTGTGCTGCTATTTCATCTTCGGCCTGTTTGCACTGCTTTCGAAAGCACTTCTCTTGTGTCATGCTGGGAAAGCGCGTGTGTGTGAAAGCGTTTTATCATGGCAAACACCAATATCCCACAGTACAACAAATAACCTTTAAGAGAACAGAAACATTAACATGTTCGTAAAATACCCATGATATTGAACACGAAGGCTGATACAATTTTTCAAAATGGACACTCAGCAGTAAGCTAACCTCCCAGAGAATGACAGTTTAGACTGTGCCTGTTAATAAAAAATGGCAGGCATAAACACATAAAAACAAACAGGGGAGAAGAACAGAGCAGCCTGCACCAAAAAACAGCCCCGTTCATGGAGCATAAATATTGGACATTTTCTAATTCCTGATAAACCATAACATTCACACCATAGCCCTGCATGCTAAAGATCAAGCGCACCACTGGAGCCAACATGCAGGGCTGGGATTAAGGTCGGGCAATCTAAGGGGGTTCTAGTAGCCTTGAGAACGGTAGATCTTTTGTCACATTCCACAAACCTGTGTCTTTGATAAAGCTCTGACAATAGCTGTTCATTTTTGTCAGTTTGTGAAATGAATGTGTTTTATGAGTCCTGATGACTTTTAGACAGTAGTCTTGTTCACACTTTAATGGGATTTATAGCCTTCCAGTCATAGACATGAACTGACTTAGATTTGCAGTAAAATAATGAATGAGCAAAACTCACAGTAACCCGTGTTATAATATCCATACCCAGCCCTTCCAGAAATAATGATTTTCTTTCGAGCCCATATGCACCCTCATGGGTGTCAAGTGAGAATCCTTGACTGAGGATGTGTGGAAATGATAATTCCACAGCAGCTCTGCAGGATACATTTCCAAGGCAAAGGGGAACAGAACAAGCCCAATAATGACCTTTTTCAAGGCCATTTTTCAATCATCTGCAAAACTTTCTATTCCATGGAGGCCTGGAACAAGGACAGACGAAGCGTCAGGTGATGCCATCACTGTGATGCCACTGGAGACTGAGCATATGATACTGATAAATAGAATCCCAAGTAGAACAAAATACACGAGTAATAAGGTGCGCTGACCCGATCCAAGGCAACATGCTGTGGATTACATGGGTATATAGTTAAGTAGTACTAAGAACCATCAGTTGGGCTCTAATTCCACTCAAACAGAATTATACAGAAGGGATGTCAAGTACATATTATTCAACACTGGAGTTAAATATGATCGATACTCCCTAACTTTTCATATAGAGGCAACAGATTTACACATATACTACTAACTATAGCACTGCAATTATGGTGAGTTTATATATTTATAACTGACTCATCCATAGAGTGTAAGATGCCCAAAAATAAAATTAGTGATGTTTCTATTTTAAACAGGCCAATAAAAGATTGTCAAAACATTGAAAGATTATCACCAGTCAAGCCCAATATAAGACCATCTTAGTACTTTGATGATTGTGGCGTGAACTTATTGTGAATAAATAAAAGGAGACCATTACAGACACCAGCTGGACTAATTCTGTCATGTAGCGGGGTCGACGGACAGGCAGAAAGGCGAGAGGAGCCGGTCAGACGGGCAAACGGGGTTTTAATATGGGTAAACAGGGTGGACATCGACAGGCAAGGCAACACACTACTACTCACGACAATGACAAATCTGGGGAATACTGACTAAGACATGGACTAAATGCACAAGACAAGCTGAGTTCAACGAGCAACAGGTGAGAACAATCGGGCATAAACACGAGGTAATGAGGGGGGGTGGCACACAGGAGGATCGGACGGAGCTGGACGTGACAAATTCATTTTTGGCAATGGAATACGTGACACTGTTTTGAAAAGACTGTGATGTATGAATCCTTCTGAAAGCAAACTGATGACTTTTGGTTACGGCAGAGTTGCAGTTAGGTGTCCCATGCAATAATTTGCATCCTTCATGATCTAATAGTGCTGATGACACTTTAAATATCAGGCTAGGTCATTAAACATCTTAAGTTTCTGGCAAAGGAACAGCAGTATATCCGTTCAGTAATAACCAACTGGAAAGATCCAGGGGTAAAAGGAGATCCATGTTGATACCAACTTCTGATTTTGATGCATGTGCAGAAAGTTCCAACTGTCCTTCTGAGGAAATGATCGCATCCTTAACTGAATTAAGTTGAATTTAGTGTATGCTTTTGTCCAAAGCAATATGAATGTGAGGCAGATAATATATCACAAAAATACAGTGATCAAGGAGCCAACTTTCAATAAATGAGAAGTAACAAGTGCATGATAGTAATGAAGCAAGAGCTATAGAAAATCTATAGAAGTGACACAAGTAAAACATAAGAACGGAGCATCTGGTAGTGCCAAATGAAAGTGAACAATTAGAAATGGCATACCATGAATCTCAAACACTGTTGTTCCCTCAGTGAAATATAATTCCTGAATATGTAAATGAAGGAAATTGAAAGGGCTGTTTTAAATTCCCAGACTGTTACGTAACAGTCTTAACCACACCCACAAACATAACATGTGCCAGCTTGCTTTCAAGCTCATGTGCATTTGGACTTCAACATTCATGCAGGTATTATGGAGAACGAAGAGGAGGACAGCAGCGAAAAGGCAGACTGTATGCATAAGTGTGCTGTTCGAGGCTCTGATGGGGACGATGGGACTTTTCATACCCTGCCCAAGGAACCAAACTGTCAACAGTTATGGCTGACGTTCATTTTCATTTTGAAGTTCTGTACATAGTCCGAACCGTTTGGTTGCATGGTTCTAACTATGTACAGTAAGTCGCTAATTATGTTGCTAGCAACTATGCTGTTGGGAAACTGTATCCCAGTTTAACAGGGGAGTAGTAAACAATGTTAGAAGTCTGTGATACTGACATTGAAAAGAGGCTTTTATGCATCCTGTAGCCTACCTTTAGCTACATGAATAACTAATCAATACTGCAGTAAAGAAACAAAAGTGGATGTCCAAATTCATTACAAAACAGCACATTTACAAACTGCTCAGCTCACTGTTTGGGGTTCTTCATAAGACTTGCATGACGAAGTGAACACTGTAAAATCATTTGTTGCGTGAAATGAAAAATAATTTCAGTCTTTTTGTTACAGTTCTGAAAACAAATTTATTATTATGCTCATTTTTTGCCTCACTGTAAACCAGCCAATCAGAGCAAAGCTCATGAACATATTAATGAAGTTTTATTCTAGGGTCAAATAACAGGGTTGTACTAGAGACAAATTTGAAAGAAATGCATGATATGGCAAATTTAAACATACAAACATTTGTTTTAAAAGAAATGGTGCCACTTTACAATAAGACTACCCATATAAAGAGTTTATGAATGGTTTATAATCTTTTTATTAAGTAGGTTGTAACACTTTGTAAGTTATTAATAGACAATTTTAAACAAGTTGTAACACAGACTTACTACCATTTACAAGTGGCAAAAGGGAGCCTTATTGTAAAGTGGTACCAGAAAAATAACCTCATGACACAAAACCCAGAAATTCTTCATTCTCAGAATACACCAGAGACAGAGCTGTTTGTGTGCCGCCGTGAATGACCTCCTCACTCATCTCTGCTTCCTGCCCCAGTAACTTTCTGACAGTTCACTTAGTTTGAATTCCAAGCCCTCTTGATCCATTTGTCTTCTTTCAGTAATGCTGCTTTTAGATTTACATTTCAATAGACTAATGAGCCAATTAACTGTGTACAGTATAATAATAATTCTTAAAACCACAAAGAGCAGGGATCAAAAGACAACCAAACTCACCTATAGTCCAAAGACCAATTTCCGCCCTGTAGCCTCAAACTGTTGTGTTATTGGGTTGTGGCTTAAGCTATAATGTTTTGTGTGTCTGTGTGTGTCTGTGTGTATATATATACAATGATGAAACAAAGTTTCTCTCTGTCTCTCTCTCTCTCTCTCTCACACACACACACAATATATGTATGCACCCTCATATATAACATGTGAGTGTAAGATATATATATATATATAAATAATAAATTTATGTAATACTAAATGTGAGATCATAAGCTCAGCTATTCTGCATTTTGAAAGATAAAACATTTTCAAATGGTAGAATGATACATCTGTTAATAGGGGTGGATTGGCAACAGGTAGCAAACCGGGAATTTGCTGTCAAACGGCCCTAATTTGATATTTTGCTGCAGACTGGAGGTGGGGAGTCCTCCTTAATATATTTTGCTGCCCTTTGAGGAGATGGAGGAGGCCGTTGTTACATTTTGCCGCCGAACAGGGGGCAGGTCCCGAACTTCCCGATGGCCAGTTTGTTACATTGAAACATCAGGGTAATAGAGACTCCCATGCCAAAGCCAAAGGATCCTGGGGTCTAAGAAGAAGACACTGCTGAGGCTTCAGGGGCTGCTTCTAGTGCTTTTGATGTGTGTCAGAGAAAGGACTCCTATAACCCTGTCCTTACAGAGCATGATCAGAGTATGAGAGCCAGCACTATGTCAGCATGGGACCTTAAAGAGAATCCGGCTTAGCCTAACACAGGAGGCCCCACAGACTCATATGGAGGAAAGGCTGAGCAAAGGCTCCCACTTTGCCATCATTTTTCCGGGTGCTGGGACCTCTGAGGTGTGGTGGTTATGGACGTGGGATTCGTCTCTTTTTGCAATGCTAGAATGTGGAAATGAGGAGTTTGTGACAGATACAGTGAGTGGAATTAAATTGTACATGTACCTTGAGGCTGAATAAAAGAGCAATCAAGGAAATATATATATATGTGTGTGACTTTAGGAGATTAACCATGGTACATTATTTATCTAAATTGGCAAAGGTTTTATTAATATGTAATTCTTGAAGGCTCAAAAGACATTTTCTCCTTCTCCTCCTCCATACTGCAAATTTAGAGACTGACTTGACAGATAAAAGTAAGCAGTTGTTAAATTAGCACCAAGAGGGAGGGTGCAGTCAACTTGATTCAAAGATATATTTTCAATAAGAAAAAACAACTAGGGGGTTAGTATCATAGTGAGTGAGGGACAGGGGTAGACAGCCACACTGCAGACAGCCACACTGCAGGCCTCTGGGAGGAACAAATGCACAAGTTAGCCTTCACTTGACACCATTTACTCAGGGATATAAAGGTAGAGTGTTGTTTTGTCTATAATGGTAACCCAGTAATATAATTTAGGATAGATAAGGCCAATCTTATAGCCTATTGCTTTGTATTAAACTTTTTAAAATGCTCTGAATCTTGTCTCTCCAAAAATGAGCATCATGAAGCCTGAAAAACAGATAAAGGAACAGAAATAAAAGCACGAGGAGTGCATTCCTTTTCACAAAATGCACCCTACAATCTACAGGTCACTGTTAAAAAGCAAAGATATGAAACTGTCAGAAAGAAGCAATTGGCTGATAATGCTGAAGTATTAACACCATTAAGTACAACTGCCTGTTAGTGCAATCAGCCTTCCTCTCCAAACAGACAATCATATGGTTATAACCAAATACATACAGCATGCAGACAGGTTGGGGAGGTTCACTTACTGAATGACTACAATTGATAATCAAAGGGATGTTAAAGGTGGTACGGTTGCTGCCGTACCACATGATGGTACAAAAACAGTCACCGTCCTGGGATTTTCACATGCTATAGTCTCTAAAGTTTATAAAAAAAAAACTGATCCTGTCGCCAGCAGTTATGCTGCTGAAGAGAATAATGGTCTGACAAGTTAAAGTATAAAGTCCAAAAATAACAGCTCAGTACATCGGCGGTGTGCAAGCACAGCTTCTTTGAATGCATGACTTGTCAACCCTTGAAGTGGTTTTAGAGACCAAAAGGGGTCCTAACCGGTCGTTGGAACATAGGGGTACCTAATATAGTAGACATGGAGTGTAAATTCAAAGTGAAAGCAGTGAAGATACAGGTCTGGGTCAGGCATACTGAGGAGATAGCTGATAAACCCTGAATATTCATATAGACAATGTAAATCATCAGCAGAAACTGAATTATTAAACTTATGAGCATGCAAAATACTGTTCCCTGTTGTAAATGCCTTAAGAATTTTAAATGAAAGGGAAGGAGAAGTTGTTCTGCTGGACTCCAGGAGGAACCTGGCAAAGCTGCAGAAATCTCTGTCAGATAAAAGTGCCCATCAGGGCTCCAGGGATGGTTATCCCCGGGCTTTGATGCAAAGCTAAGATCTAGGATTACGGCAGAGTGATCTGAAGTGACAATGACTGAATATTCAACTGACTCAATAATGGGACGCCATTATCCATTAAAAAGAAGCTTCATTAAAGAGAGTATACCTGGCAAACTTGTGAGAGAAAAGAGTATTATCTATCAATGACCACTGATGGCCAACTCATTAATGAATGAGACAAGAGACTGCTATAAAAAACAATGAAATTATTTATTCTCTATGCATGCATAGCTATCTGGAGAGATGGGCCTTCGAGGGTACATCACAAAATATCAAATCAGAATTAAATAAGAAACAAAACAAGCTTAAATGCTGCAAGTTGCTCAGCACACAGTGTACATCTCACACAAACTGAGCAGGCAGCCAAAATACTAAATGAATAAGGAAAATTAAACCACAAAGACAAAAGAAAAGATACAGTATATAATAACATCTCCACATCCCCTCACAAGGACTGGCCAATACTGACAGTGATGGATGTGCAACAAAGTGGAAGATACGCGTGCACATGCACAGGGTGGAAAACAGTGGCAAGCCTAAATGGATATACTGTATGCATAATCATATATATATATGTTTATTATATGTGAGATATAATAAATCATAGCGACCAACTATTGCTCATGTGGAGTCAACAAATTACTTGGAGTACAATACTACACAAAAAAAAAATAAAATCAAATTTGCAAAGGGGAAAGCAGGAAAACCACACCAAGAGTAGTAGTATATAAAAATATAAGGCAATAAGCAACCCATATGAAATTTAAAAAAATGCGTGTTGTCAACAAAAATTATTTACCATTTTTGAAAATACTAGCAACAACACTACCTTAGTATACCACAGAAATCATAAAACTTCATCATTCTCGCTCTGACCAATCCAAGTCAATCCACAGGGAAGTGACATAGTTCGTCTTGGCTCACCCAATGACACAGGACTGTCCCTATATTATCCAAATGTCCACTTCAAATATTAAGTAATGAGAGTTTAGATGGGGGTGTGATGGCAATAATTTCTTTATAAGTTGCACACTGAGTGTCCTGAGATGTATATCAGTTACTAACTATCACATAACTGATGTAATCCATATCATCATATTTATCAGTACAGCTCTGGCTAAACTAGGGTTCGAAGAGACTGATATTCAGCAGTTTGCAAATGTTACCTGGACTTACATAAGCCTGTCTTTGATCTCTTTATAGTGGAAATATCTCTGGATCCATTGAAACCTCCACATTCCATTTAAGGATTCTAATCATCTTCTTAGTTCCCAGAGATCCAAACACACAATCGGCCATTGAATTACAGTACCATGCAAAAGTCTTTGGTAGTCATTGAAGCCTAATGTTTCAATGATCTTCATGCTGGTGTAAAACAGTGGTTCCCAAACTGGGGGCCGCACCCCCTAGTACCAATAGTATAGTCTCAGGGGCATGTGCCACTCTAAAATAATCTCTTCACAGACTGGACGCAGCACAACATTACCGTAACTAACAATAAATAAACCACTAACTTACGTGTACTATTAGAGCATTTGTGTAATTTATTTACATTTTATTTTACCAGGTAAATTAACTGAAAACCAGTTCTCACTGCTTTACGTGATATTCGGGAGAAATAGCAGATAACGCATCGGAACTTCCTGGGATACAAACGTCACGTTCTTCAGCCAATAAGAGCAAAGTTGTGTCGCCACGGAGGCGGTTCCAGTTTGCTCAGCCGGCTGAGAGGTGCTGCACGATCTGTCTTAAGTCGTCTTGCTCTTGCAAGGTTTTTGTACCATGTGACATGGTGACGCGTGACGACGTTTTGCAGCGTTGGACAAAAAAAATCTAACCATGATGCATTGCGTCAGGACCAGAATACATTCGAACACACATTCGAATTATAGTTAGATTTTGAAAGTAGCATCAAGGTAAGTATTATTAGCCCAATAAATGGAAAACGAGGTTTAAAATTTTCTACATAAAGTGCAGTGAGACTATCAGTTAATGGGTATGATTTAGTGTTGTTTGGCGCTATAGTATAGGCTGAAACCTGCGGTTATCATCAATAACATAATGCGGTAATCGTAAGACAAACTTTAATTTGTGTACGCCAGTGAATATTAACAGGAATGTTAAATCTGCATTTGCATAATTTCAAACCTATGCTGGACTTTTATTTTTAATTAGACTTTTATTTTTAATTGATTGCTCTTTTTTCTCCCACAGTGGTGAAATTGCACCATTTGTATTTTGTAATTGCATTTGTTTCGCTC
Organism: Hyperopisus bebe; assembly: GCA_026777045.1. Lineage (NCBI taxonomy): Eukaryota > Metazoa > Chordata > Actinopteri > Osteoglossiformes > Mormyridae > Hyperopisus > Hyperopisus bebe. The sequence goes on from JAODJW010000015.1 coordinate 18,752,331, forward strand.
AGTTAGAAAAGGGAGTTGGATTTCAAATAAAGTTTGAATCTGAACCTGTGTAGTTTGAATGAGGGGAAGGGGGGCGCTCAATAATGTTCCTATCTAGAAAAGGGGGGCCCTGCAGAGAAAGTTTGGGAACCACTGGTGTAAAACAACATTATGGTCTGTCAAAGTGTGTCAGCTTAGCCATTTCAAAACCTCTCCTAAAATCATCCCAGTCTTTGCAGCAAAAGGTGTACTTACATGCTGCTTATGAATGCATTATAAAGGTGCAGTTAAAGCATTACTGATCATACTGTATAAGCAATGTGTACAAACGTTTTGAAAAGGAAAATAGAAAAGGGAAAATTGAAAGTTTCATATTCTGCCTCCAACTTTTCAAACTGAGTGATATTTAAGCTCTAAACAATTTTGTGAAATGTTATTAAAACTGCAGCATTTATGGAAAAAAATCTGCTTTCTTAGGTGGTTATACTGTAAATATGCTATATTACCTTTCTGTCCCTTTTTTGTTTAATTAATCAACACTGTATGACAGGTACAACATGTCCAACTTCACTGCAATCCAGCACCTGTGTGATTAGCAGAAATTGAAGGGCAGTAGCTGATCCAGTCCAAGTGTTTCAACTGTACTGATTTTCTCTTACACACTTGAATACAAAATTAATTGAGTTTTTAGTTGAATGTGTGTAATTTCAAAGTTGCATGGTGAAAATCATCTTTGAAAATGAATTGCATGGCTACTGAACAGAAATGTAGTGGTTTCTCTAAAACGTATTTGGAAAAGCTTGTTTGAATTTAATTGGTTCTAGAATTTGTACTACAAGATAAATTAGCAAATCGAACGGATAAACCTCAGGAACTATTGTCCCATTTAGTCACTGAATCAGTGTGCACTGGGCCATCGATTTGGCTGAACCAAAGCAGCACATTCAAGAGAGTTTTTCTGCAAGTCAAACATGGTGAACGATAAGAGTAATAAGAAAACCTGCTCTCAGTAGCCCGCCGATCTGACCATAGCAGACACAGAGTGGCAGTGACAATTCACAGCTGGGGCTTATGCACTGCTGACCTGCTCACATCATTCCCAGTGAGCCCCCCCCCACTGTCTTGTGTACACATAGCTGTACCCTTGAAGCACGAAGCATGCCACTTAATGGCCTTTTCAGCTCAAGGAGGAGTGACCAGGGTGTTCCCTTTGCTGGATAACTAGTTGGGGGATGGATGGAATAGTAACAATAAGCATAATACCTCTGTAGATTCAGGGACAGATGCAATGTGGCTGAAAACCACGAGCAGCCATTCTCTGGGTAAGTGCCACCTTGTCACTGTCGTAATCATATCTCCTATTGCACACTTGGACTCCTATAGGACCTTGTGAGGAAATTAAAATAACGCATTATTTTCATTTTGCCTTATGTCTTATACCTGGGGCTGGATGGTAATCGGTGCACATTTATAAAGGCTTTTAAATCACCTGTGAAGTTGAGACACCAGAAGTGGACGTGGACCTTGAATCAGACCAAGCAGAGATAGAACTTGCCTTGAATGGAGCATCTGATGAGTAGCGTCAGCGAGAAGGAGCAAGAGGTCAGAACGAAAGGCGTCACCGATGCAGCCCAAGTTTACAGAAGCCTTTATGATGATGTTGTTATTGCAGCCGCGTGGAGAGCGCTGCCTGTTTGAGATGAAGAATCATTTTGTACCTGCGAGATTGCAGTGATAATGAGGACTTTAAGGCAGGCAGACGGAGAGAGTGACAGATGGGGTCAACAATGAGTTTAGCATCCTGAGAAGTAATACACATACTGCCAGGGAGAGAGTTACTTTTAGTGGAGGTTTCAAGGAGCTTTCTTCCTGTTAACGCTTCTGCCCTGCTTTCTTTAGATGAAAAGATGACTAGCAGATGCTATAAGCAATAAGAGAACAATATCAAAAGGACTGCAAAAAATATAACAATTCTAGCAACTTTTCAAAACAAAAGATCCTTAAAAGTGCAACTGAAACAATGAATCCATTTGGTGTGTAATATGATACTTAATGACAACTGTGTTCTATATAGTGATGTTTTGGATAAATCTGTAACCCTAAACAGTTTATTTCAATCCACCACTGATTTCATGTGTAAAGAATGATTTCCCCCTTTCTGATGCAGATATGACGGGTGGTATGTATGGTGATCCACTGTATCCTCACACCCACTTGTTTGTGTGGGTCGAGTTTGCCGATGATCCTTGTATTTGTGGGTTTCCTGTCACGGTCCAAAAACATGTGGTTACATGAGCTGGAGTTTCTAAGTTGCTTATAGGGTCTGTGCCCTGCAATGGACTGGCACTCCCTCCTGAATATGCCCAGTTCTTCCTGAGTTAGACCAGCTCACTATGCCCCCGTCGTGTAAGGGATGTACTTGGTTGATATAAACAGGATAAAGTCTTCCTTCAGTGGCAGGGACCTTGTATCTATCCAAATATAAAGGTCCTCTGGGTTGAGGTTATGTATGTTTTATAGACTTGGACAGTGACCTGGGTCACCTTTGCTTGGGGCTATAAAGACATAATTCTGCTACACTGTCCTTGTATGGCAGCTCTTTAAAACAAGGAATTATTTTTACAGCTAAACTCCACACTTTTTGAAGTGTCATAACTAAAGCAGTAAAATGTTTTCTTAAGGTAGATCTGGCTAATGCACCCATTTCCTGTGCATTTGCCACTGTTTTCTTGCATAAATTCCATTACGTATCCTGGAATATTCCCCAGGACGTACAGGGCACAAGGCAGGGGACACCCAGGATGGCAGGACAGCCCCCAATGGGGCACCAACACACTATTGCAAATTTAGAGGTAGCATTATGCATGTTTTTGGATTATTGGAGGAAGCAGGTTCCTTACAGGAAGACTGCAGAGGGATGTTGCATGTTGACTGGAGACATGGAAGACATGAGCCAACATTTAAAACCCCCCGAAGCATTCATAGTGGCCATAGTGTAGTCATTCATTTCTTGAGGAAAATGCAGTGCCGATTTTGCATTTACCTGGACCCATAATACATGCCAATAGATTCCAGATAATTTAAAGATCTAATTTAGTTTTAACAACCCATATATTTCTAGCTATATGCAGTATATACTCTGTTCTTCTAAAGAGTGCACTGTGGGTGGCGTTCAGGGAATGAGTCCCAGCCTTTAAGCGATTTTAAAAGGCAATTCCCCTTTCACACAAAATGTTCTTCATGTCTGAGGTAAAAGTGCCCATTTCAGCCTGTACCGTGCCAGAGAAACAAGGAGTATGCTGTGTTTTTTGGGACCGCAGCGAATTAATACAAAGGCATCACAGCACCAGTGAGCACTGCATGTGAGAAGGTCACTCCAGGCCCTACTAGTCAATCACAGAGACTTGCTGTTGGCTATCAGGTGGCTCTCTCAGGATATGCTGCACACAGAGAACGCTGACTCCATGACACTTAATTGAAATTCTATCCAGTTTAGCACTCAATGCAAACCACTGAGTATCAGAATGCGCCGGCCGTGAGCTGTGTACAGGTAGGCTGGCTGGACGCTTTCCGCTTTTAGTAAGATTACTTTATTGATTGGAGGCGAGGCATCGCCCTATCCCCAGTGCCAGAAAGTATAATCAATTTTGCTCTGTTGTGTGGTATATAGAACGCAGTCACTCAGATGTGGCGATGGTGGTGGATTCAACAGGGACGGAGCAAGTTCGGGGGAATCTTTAAGCAAAGTCCACGTCCAGAATAGGAATGCAAAAACTTCTGTAGTGAGATCTGAGTTTGACCAGAACATTAGGGGCAGATGGTGCACATTGAGAGGCAGCAGTGCCTCCCTCAGCCAGGAGCAGCTCATCGCCCTTCTTATTTTCTTGCAATTTTCATTGAGAAATAAAAATTTTTGGGCCCAAAAGTAATCAAAATCCCATTTAGATTTGAAAAGGTGTCACAGTAAGACAGGCGACTACCGTTTCATTATATAAATACTGCACTCTGGTCTCAAACCAATAAAAACAACTGACAGTTTTAAATTGAAAATGTAACCGTAATGTCAATAAGACAAATATGCATCAAAGTTTTAGCATTATTTCTATGTTAACAGAAACATGGGGAATACGGGAAACACCTGTCCAGGTGAATTACCATAATGACCTCCAATCATTTGTTTGACAAGAGCCAGAACATGATGGATAGTCAGGATACATTAAAAGTTGAAGGGGAAAGTGCTCAAGCATGTCCGTGTTATCGCTACTTTGGAAAATTTGTTTTTGCTGTTTAAAGACTTGAGAGTCCTTGGTACAACCTTGGATGTTCAGGCTGCGGCTTGAAATTAAAGGCAAGCGATATGAATCCATAAATCTGCAGACACACCTCCACCATATTCACCACCTGTACCAATCAGTGCAAGCGACACACACCCCCACCACATTCACCACCTCCACCAATCAGTGCAAGCGACACACACCCCCACCCTATTCACCACCTCCACCAATCAGTGCAAGCGACACAATCCCCCACCACATTCACCACCTCCACCAATCAGTGCAAGCGACACACACACCCACCCTATTCACCACCTCCACCAATCAGTGCAAGCGACACACACCCCCACCATATTCACCACCTGCACATGGGATGAGGAGGCTGGCTAGAGTATATCGGGGTCAGAGATGTGATGTCACATCGCCTTCTGTAGTTATGCTATATACAGTTTTTTTAAAAAAAAAAAAAAAAACTATTGCTGTTATAAATGCAGTATATAAAGTTAAATTTATCTTTCCATTTTCCTGTTATTCATATTGACTAATATGGTAGTTTAAGTATGTTAAGTCCCCCATTATATACGCTGAATTTGCTGGAATTAATAAAATTATGCACAATGTGTGAGATTTGTCGGGCCATTCATTGTGGAAAAATGACCTTATCTCAGGTTCCACTATGATGCCCTTGTCACTCTCCTGCACCTTGTCTCTCTCACAAACACATCCTAACTTTCTGGAAAGAGACACAACAAACAAAATAGCGAATAGAAGATCCTCTCTACAGCCCCATAGACGTAAGTACTGGAGATTTACTGAATCTCTTCTTGGTAATAAATGGGACTTTCTGGCAGCACTATTTATGAACTAAATGAGTTTCTGGTAATTGAGTAACTTTATGGCGCCTTCCAAATAAATGTCGGATCTGGCCCCATTTTGATGGGCTTCTTAATCATTCTTGTGCCGTAACAGCAAACACAGTGAAATGACAATTGTGACTGAGACAAACACTATGTACCACTGAATTATCAGTGCTGCTATTTGTGCTATGCTGTTAACTAACCAAGCTAGTTGCAGTTTGCATGAAATCAGAGAATCTTTATGAAACTTAATTGACATGAGACAATTAAACTCCATTCCGTTTTTGGGGTCGGGCTGGGGGGGGCAGCAGTCTAAGCAGGGATGCCCAGACCTCCCTCTCACCAGTCACCTCCTCCAGCTCCACCGGGGGATACCAAGGTGTTCCCAGGCGAGCTGAGAGATATAATCTCTCCAGCGTGTCCTGGGTCTACCCCGGGCCTCCTCCTGGTTGGACATACCCGAAACACCTCCCCAGGGAGCTGTCCAGGAAGCATCTTAGAACCACCTCAGCTGGCTCCTTTCAATGTGGAGGTGCAATGGCTCTACTCTGAGCCCCTCCCAAATGTCCGAGCTCCTCACCCTATCCCTAAGGCTGTGCCCAGACACCCTCTGGAGGAAACTCATTTCTACCGCTTGTATCTGCAATCTCATTCTTTCAGTCACTAACCAGAGCTCATGAGGTGATGGGTAGAAACATAGATTGACTGGTAAATCAAAAGCCTCACCTTTCAGCTCAGCTCTCTCTTCGTCGCAACAGAATGGTACAGCGTCAGCATTACTGCCGACGCTGCACCAATCAACCTCTCGATCTCCCACTCCCTTCTTCCCTCACTCATGAACAAGATTCTTCTACTCTTCCACCTGTCCAACACGATCAGGCAGGCCATTCCTCCCAAGGGCTGAGAGCTGGTATTGGGAACCGACAATCATCCATCGAGGCCCCAGCCTTCAACTGCCACCCGAGCTATACTGCATCTGACTCCCACAGCTTCCCCCTGCAGGTGGTGGGTCCACAGGGGGACACACCCATGTTAGCCCTTTGGACTCTGCCCAGTCCAGCCCCATGGGTGGAGGCTCAGCCACCAGGCGCTCGTCTTCAAGCTCTCGCCCCAGGCCTGGCTCCAGGGCAAAGCCCCAGTCTCCCCAATTCAGGCGGAGTAACATCCCCCTTGGTCTTCTACATCATAAGCGACAATATGAACTGCACATAGTCTGGCCGCTTACCCCGGACCAGTTTGCCTTGGGAGACCCTACCAGGGGCAATTGCCCAAGACAACGTAGCTCCTTGAATCATAGGGGCACGCAAACCCCTCCACCACGACAAGGTGGCGATTCATGCAGGGGTTATTGATTAACTGCTGATTAACTGTTGGTTATAATACAAGGGCTTCAAAGAGTTAAGTTTACACACAAAGCCAAACTGTGGTTCTGCGCTCACCGCTCTCTATGTTGTCTCCTTACTTGTGGGTCTGGAAGTGAGCGTCTGCCTGCCGAAGCAGGAGTTGGGAATAAACCGTTTTAACGGAGGGCAGGGCTTCTCCAAACAAAAACTATAAGAAAAAAACTTTGTTATATAATGAGATGTGTTTTTTTGTAAACCAGGCATTATACTGTATGTAATATTATTGAGGGTGATGACCCCCCCATCTCAACATTAGAGGGGATATGTCCCCCTCATGCTAACCGAAATCTCCACCTATGGGTTAGAGGATGCCAAGTGATAGTTGTCCTGAGAATGATGGAGCAGAGAGAAGCAGAGGATGTCAAATCACTTTATTAACACTTTATTTGAGGCTGTCATCTGTAATGTATTATCGATACCTTCATAATGCACTATAATGGTTGGTATAAGAATTAATAAAGCATTACCGCATGTTCTATTGACAGTGATAATGCATTACAGTGTTGATTATAATACTTCATAAGCTCCAGTGGACCTTTCATTTATAATGCACTATAATGGTTGGTATAAGAATAAAAAAAAAAGAGGAATTAAGTATGCTTTGTACTGCACTATGAAGGTATGTATAGTGCATTATAAATGAGTCCTTCATAAATCTTTCATAATGCATAATAAACATGGCTATAATGTGTTATGCCTTTATATGTATATATTTATATCCATGTTCATAATGGTTAATGAATGCATTGTAATGTGTCTGTTACATTATTATAGACATACCATTCATAAAAACTGTTACCTAGAAGTTTATGGCTATTAAGTATGGAAGGTGCAGAATTAGCAGCCATCATTGTAAACAAGCAATGTTACAATCTGCTGTTGCTGAAAGGGTAAACTGTGAATGAATATCACATTTATAATATTATAAGAAATACTAAAGACTGCTAAATAAGTTCAGTATTTTAAAACCACATATCTCTGGAGGTAGAGAAAATCTACATTGCATATGCCCTTGGATACCAGACCTGACAGCATTTGTTCTGTAAGAACAATTATTATTTCCTTCCTGTGCGTCCCCTGGAAGAAGACCCATTAATCACAGTGTAGAAACCAATATGTCATGCACACTCAGCCAACGAGCGCCATGAAGATCCACATTCATGCCGCACGCCTTCCGCATCACTTCCTGTCAACAGTAAAGAGCTGGTGATTAAGGTTATACATGTGTAATTTATAGTATAAAAATAGGTGGCATGTCATCTTCTGCACTGGCACATAAACAAACAGGGAATCATCCAAAATGAAACAGAAGCCCAAAAGGTTCGATAACCAGCCCAGATGCCTGGTGAAATGGACACTTGGCCCGGCATCTGTAATTTGCATAAATCCCCAGTGGTTCCTGAAATGTTGGTTGTTCCTAGTAGTTGCTGTGTGTAGCTGTACCTCCAGTGCCTATGAGAGGTGACCTCCCTGGGTGTCTCCCTATTATAATTTCCCTGAATACTGCCAGTCTGAATACTGCCCTTTTGAGGGGTAACATAAACACATGCATCCTCAACACTTATACAATAAAAAAATCCATTTAGTATACATTCCTCCACTGGTGTAACTATTACAGCACTTTCCTAAGATAACAGATTAAAAAAGGTACTGTATTTCACATGATAAATGGGTTTAATTGCACTGAGAATAAACAGTAGAAAAAACTGAAGGAAAACATAGATTACTGAAGGAAAACACAAATGTGTTTTGTTAGGGGAAGACAGTGGAACAGATTTACTACCTCTACTGCATAGGAAAGTACCCAGCTGGAAGAAATCACCTCCCAGCAGGGGCAAATTCGTGTAAGAGAAACACTGAACCAGTGTAACTGTGGTCTACCTGTGTAGATTTGAATAAACATGTAATGTACAACACTGCACATCACATGTAACTGCAAAATTATAACATACTTTGGGTACTAATGCCATGTGACCCTATCTGTTGTCCTTGTTTCCTTGAGCTAATGTTTCTGTGTTTGTCCTCCTGGAAATGCATCCCTGCCAGACCGCGCTCACCTGCGCAGAGACTCTGCACCTACGCAAACAGGAGATTATCCTTGTCCGTCAAACATACACCGCTGCCCATTAACAATGTTGAGCTCCAGGCCGTGAAGACTCACCGGAGCTCAGTGGTGTTCTGTGAATCTGTGCTGGAACGTTCCACGCCTGGGAGACAAGGTGTCCGTGCTGTGAGGGGATACAGCACGTGTAACCGTGGCATTTCAGAGCATGTCGCTTTGGGCCCCACAGGGGATCGGAGGGCACTTTGCAAAAACGAACCTCTAATGTATATCGGCAGCAAGAGACAAGCAAATAAAAATGACACAAAGCCTCTTCACAGCTTCTTTCTCTGCAGAAATTAAGTGGGACCGACCAATTCGACAGCACTGAGCATGAGGATTACTGTCTAACAGCACGTCATTGTGACGAAACCACCACCACTTGCTCACCTTTTTAAGGCATTTTGTTAAATGCCAGATGCTGTGCTGTCAGTCCCCCCAAAGGGTGTACCTTGAAGGCCTTCTCTGTGTCACTGTCTGAATTGACTGGGTGGGTGGGTGGGGGGGGTCACAATCAAGGCTCACGCATAGAATTGGGCTACATATTGGGAGCTGAGTGCAGAAGCATATCTTTGACTGCAGAACTTTAATGCAGTCTAACACAGTCACTCATACCATGGTGAAATTGCAGCGCAGTGTAAGAGTAATATAACTTAAGAGTGCTTGTAATTTGGTCATCAGATACGTCAAAATGCTTGATTTATTTAAGTAAAGCCACACTGATTGCAGCAATTCACGTGTGAGTCATAAATCTCGTCTTTATCTGTGAAGCAGGCCGTCCACAAAAGCTGGCATAACTGGAAACGGTACAGGACACGTACCTTGCTCCGGGGAAGAACGCAAAGACCTGTCCCGGAATATCGCGGCCCATTCCTCTGGCCACCTGCTATGTAAGCTCTGAAACCAGAGCGAGGACCTGCCCGCTGATTGGCTTATCGCGCGGCTGCCAGCTCGCGCTACATGCGGCCTTTGATGAGTAATGGTGTGTAACTGGGACCTCCGTTCTGCCTTTCCACTGCTACGGAGTCTCTGTGTCGTCAGAGGCAAAAAGAGATAAGTCACGGGGTGCAGGTCAAAAAGAAATTCATTGTGTGCTCATAGGTGGCAGAAAAGCAGCAGCTATTTATATCGCCATTTGCTCAGAGCGTGACTTTCAGCGAGCCGACACACGTGAACCTGGGAAATGCATATCCATGATTATCTCCCTTTGTTTGCTACAGCGGCAGTCGGCTCATATTGCAGAACCGTGCAGCAGGTGGTAAGGCAGGGCTCCGAGAGACCGGGTGCTCGGTAAACGACTGCTAGAGCCCAAATCATGTGTGAGAACCACTCTGATCAGGACGGTATACAGGAACCATGTGACGATGGGACCTTTCATTCGGGCCAGAAGACGTGGGGTTCACAGGAAGGGAGAACGACTGAAGGCCCCATGTAAACAAACTGAGAGGGAAAACCACTATTAATTTTGGCGTGGGACTCAGGGGTGACTTAATGGAATGGGAATCAGGATGGCCATCTGGACCAGGGCTGGTCCACCGGAGGTGAGAAACAACAGCACTCATAACTACATCTCATCAGACAAGCAAACATGAGGCAGGTGAGGTAAACACAGCCGGCCGTGGTCACATGACTATCCCTCTGGAGAGGGCCACACCCTCCCGCCTTCTTGCACAGACCGTGAACTCTCTCAAACGGCAGCACAGACTCCTGCCTTATAGCTGAGTACCAGCATATCTGCTTTTCCTAGAAAATTCAAACCAGCAGCCACACATGCTCAGGCAACAGTTCAGCTGTTAAATATAAAGCCAAAACGATGCCAATAAGTGAGTCTGACTGCACACGGAAGCAACGCAGCAACAGTGACCCGCTTTGAGCAGCTGCGTCAATGCCGGTTAGGCGTACGCGACTAGCATGGTGGGGTGGTTTATTAATAAATGTGTGAAATCAGCTAGACTATTGAGCTGCAATTAGCGGTTAATTTGTGCACAAAAAATTGCCTCTAATAGACCCTCATTGCTGGACTCAGGGGCGTCTTGGAAACTGTCGCTGTGGTTACATCAGAACTGTCTGAACAGCCATCCATCTTCCAATCACCCATCCTAAGCTGGGTTGTGGTATTGGGCTGGAGCCTATCGCAGGTGGCGTAGTGGACAAGGACAAGGGGGTAGATCGAGGTAAAGGTCAACTTATGCCAGTACATGGACTCACAGGACGATGTATAAAGATGATACATTATCTATATAGAATAAAGAAATGCACAACTGTGATGTATTTTGCAGGGAATGAGAAAATCGCTGCATCACTACTCTATAGTTTGCTTTTCATTCCCACCAAATCCTTCACAGAGAAGGACTGACAGACCGGAAATATCGTATTGAATGTACATTGAAAGGTCTGCCTGAACCATTAGAAACTAAAGACCAAAAGCACAGAGGGATTGTATCAAATTAAACCGAACACTCTGCCCTAATTGGTAATAGAATTCAGCCCCACGGAAATGATAATCCATCTACCGAGTTCTACCATGTTGAGGCGGCTGTGTGGCTTCATGGAGGAAGTCTCACACGCCCACTTTCAGGACCGCGGTTTTATATAGCATCCTGCCATGCGGCATTCTGGGACCTGCGTCCATGGCTGACAAGCTCTTCTGGATCTTGTCTTCTGCGCCGCCCTACAGAATATACACCGTTCTGCTTGCTGCACAGAGAAGCACCAGTCAGATGTTCCTCAGATGACCTAGGCAGAAATGGAACTGACAACCACCTGCATCTGGCTGCAGCGGAAAGACACAGAGAGAAGGACGATCCGTCAGCGAGGGCCTCGGGGAGAGCAAGACCGTCGGCATACAAGTTCAATTACATACCTGTCCTGTGCTATGTAGAGCTTAGCGTGATTTATCGCATGGGTGAGGGCCCTTTCAGAGTTCAGGCAATGTTTGGGAGACATGGTGCAGAGGTGGAGGCAGCTGTATATCAGCCAGTCAGAGGATGGAGTGCTTTCTATCCTGTAGTGTTGAGTCAGCACTACTTCTGACTTGCTAAGAGTAAGTATATTTTATTGTATACTGTATTTTCCTGTCCCATCTAGGGCACTAAATTATCCATTTACATATTGTAGTTTATTGTAGTATACTGTGATAAACATATTGCCCTGAACTCACATAGAATACAATGGATGTTCCACCAAAACATTATGCCAAGGCATCAAAATCCCTAAGCACCAGGATAATTATAGCACGATTATAGATCCTTTGTCAGCATGCATGATGGGTAAATTGGTGGCTGTTCACAATGTTGGCAAGCAATTGACAAGGCAACACTTTCAATCCTTGCCCAGTATCTGCATTGTGCGATTATAATCTTCACGTACGGTGTTTGTACAGGGATTAGTCATTGTCATGTTGGTTAGATTTTCCCACCGTGTTCATGTGTCTATGGATGTGTTAATCTGTGTATAAATGTAAAATGCATATAGATGTATGGTATATAGTGACAAAGCATTGCTCAATCAAGTGATCAGATGCAAGTCATGTGTACAGTAATATATAAAAAGCAAAGCAGAGAGAGAACAGAGGAGGGCAACTCTTAGGACTGTGACTCAGCTAGGTGGCAGTAGATGCAACAGGCATCATCCGTGCTCTACTTTCCTACGGGGAGGTTTTTAATTATTCTTTTTTGAGTCATGCTAAAACACCCAGGGCTATTTATTTACATCAGGGACATATTCTTTCATTAAAGTTATGTAAAGTGTTCTCTCAGATCCTTGAGCTGTCTGTAAAATGTGTGAACTTCTCTCACACATTATCTGATCTTCGTCACAACTGTTGTGCAGTTTGCACTTTGAGTCCCAAGCTTCATCATTCGTCTGCAGTCCAAAGCCTTGAAGATTTTCCCACACAGCCGCACTGATCCATTTCATGACAGCCTCACTGCTCTGCCATGGTCACCAGTCCAGGGCTCACATAATTTCCCTTAGGTTAAATACTCATAACTATGAGATTAGACATAATGAAAACAGTGAGTTCAAGTGGGGTCTTTGGTTCCTTGCGTGTCTGAGGACCCTGGATTTGAAAGAGGACACAGAGCAGTACATGATGAAGCCTAAATTTCTCTACAGCACTAAATTATTTATAACAACTCATCAGACAAAAACATGCTTTTTTGAAACCCTCAAGGACTTTGCAAGGCTAGACCTAGTCCTCCTGGTTTTTCCTAAATATAGGAAAAAATATACTTTGTTGATGTACTGGCAACCCATCCAAGGTGTCCCTTTCATGTGCCCCATTCTTCCTGGAATAGATTCAGGACTCGCACTGTACTGGACAATTGTACTAGACTTGGATTTAATATGAGGCATGGGTATTACCTTTGGTTCTCTGATGTGATTTTAGCATTTGCATTCTGCAACTAGCACAGAGACTGTGTATCTCCAAGACAGCAGCAGGTGTGATACAGATGTGGACAAAATATTTCTGGATAGATTGCACTGCAAAAGTTCCACGACATTAATGATCACCTGTCAGGCAGAAAATCTATGAATTCAGTGAAAATCAATGTAAATATGAGCTTATTAAACTGACATGTGTGCATTTTTCCTTGTTGGCTGACTGGTAGCACTTTTAGGTTTTTATCGAGTGGTGCAGTTAATGGCTATTTTTATAGGAATCATCCTGCCTGCTCTTTACATTGTATTTCTTTCATTATTAGCACAGGGTGCTCTGGATGGTTCATGCCTTTTTAATGAGTCTGTATGAAGCTGAATGCAAGCTGGCAGGGCTCGATAATTGAATTATATGTGCTGAAGGTACCACAGTCATCATTTGCTGATCCTGAATCATTTCATGCACTGATTTCATTGAGGCCTGACCTTTTTTTTAAAAAAAAAAAATTCTAATAAAAGGTTTCCTTTGCTCAGGCGATGGAGTGTGGCCTGGTTCTGGGAATTCGTTTTCATTCTCAAACTCTACTGTTCCCCTCACCCTCCTTTTCCAGATTCTTTTGATAATTGACAGCTGAATAACTACATCATAAACAGGTTCTCAAACTACATGGTAAAAGGAAATTTTATGTTGCATGTCAGCCCTGTTACCATACAACATTAACCTGAGTGCTTTAAAACGAGCAACATATCAGCTACGTTCTTGGATATTACACACTGTGTGGCATAAATATTCATTGGTCTCTTCATTTTAGTTTTGACAATAATTGTCTAATAATTTTAGACAATAATTAAATGCCAGTTGATGTATGTGGGACAGCAGCTCTTCTTGTTACACTGCCAGTGACATGAGGTTAGTGTAGTTGAAATTTTCAGAAATATTTTCTGAATCTGCTTCATAATGCACCTTAATTCTACACTCATTGTTTGGACCATAAATAGTTAAAAATGAGACAGATATACAAGGGAAAAACGAGATTTTTTTCCATTAGTTTTCACCATATACAAGTTACTTTCTGTTACAGGAAGTCCTTTGGAAAGTGCAGCACAGTTTTTTTTTTGCCTGTGACAGTAACAGACACCCTCAGGCGCTGTGCTGCTGCCAGGACTTAGCTGTGACAGAGCAGTAGGTGCCTGTCCAGATGTCTGACGAGCTGCGGCCGAAAGCGAAGCGAGGTCCAGGCTGAGGAATACAGCAGGCAGGGCGCTGCCGGGGCGAGCGGGGGGGTGGGGGCACATCCGCCACAGCGCCCAAGGGACAGACAGCCACGTCAAACAGTTTTACTTCTTAATCTAAATAACTTTATTTTTGAAGTGCATGTATTCCCATTGAATTTCTGGGTTAAACACAGTTGCTGAATGCTTAGACATTTGAAAAGTATCAAAGCAGAGAGGTGCTGCACCCTAGTGAACTGGTGGACTCCTCCAAATCTGTATAGTCCACTGTTGCCAGCTTTCGTGACAGACCGCATGTATGCCCTCCTGATGCACTCATCGCAACCAGCTGGTGAAGGACAGCTAGTGTTCATTAGTAACGCGGCTGGTCAGCTTAAACCCCCGTCCCAGAGCTGCTGAGCTGATGACACAGGTCTGCTTTCATCAAGGCTTTAATTGCTGTTTTGGAAAAATCTGACTAATTGTCTCCTCTCTACAGCCATAAGCTAAGCCTTTACAGTGGGGTCTTGATGGGTGACGCTGTCGCCCCTCCACCACAGGGTGGAGATTCGGCAGATGGGCTCTGCTCTCTCTTGGTGTCTGTGTACATTTCCTTTGGCTACTCAGGTTCCCTCTTGCAAACTGGAGACGTTCCATTCTGGTAAATAACTTTAAGCATCTGCGGGTCCCTGTGAGGAACCAAATCAATCCTGCTTACACTGCCAGCTGTGGGTCAGCCATGACGGACTGGATGGACACATTGCCTAATATGGTACATATAGATAAACAATCTCTTGGAAGACCCAGGACACGCTGGAGGGACTATGTCTCTCAGCTGGCTTGGGAACGCCTTGGGATTCCCCCAGAGGAGCTGGATGAAGTGGCCAGGGAGAGGGAAGTCTGGGTTTCCCTGCTGAGACTGCTGCCGCCGCGACCCGACCTCGGATAAGTGGGAGATAATGGATGGATGGAATGAGATAAGCAATAAAAGGCATTATAGAGTAAGACCCACAGCTTCTAAGGTACCATAGTAAAGCATAGCACAGTATGGAGCACTACATATATAGATCTACCTTAATGAGAGAAAGTAAAGGACTGTGTAAAGCAAATGGATTTCAGGTTCTGTATCCAGGAATATACCTGTCACAGTCAGACATGGTCCACAGTGCAATTTGGGAAAAGAAGGGAGTTTATTGAAACTGAACTTAAATGACACTAGAAACAAAAGGGACTAAGAGGGGTCAAAACATAAGGCGGGAGGGTGAAATGTGACGTAACAAAGACAATACTGACGCCGGGAATGTCTGAGGCAAGCAGTACAAACATCTGCTTCACGTCCAGGTAACATGCAGGAAGCAAAGGCACATATATACACTGGTAACGAGGGGTGGATGAGAAACAGGTGTGGCTGATTAACAAACAAGCCAACAGTAGGAAATGAACACTAGGAGATACCGGGAACTAATGTGAAACAAGACATAACAAAACCAGATAAAATTCAGGAGAACCAAGAACAAAGGCATAGTCACCTGAACCAATACAGAAATATACACAAGTACACAATAAAACTCGGGAATCTGATAACTAAACGAACCAACATGATTGAGGCTAAGCCTCCAACTCACACCAGAAGAGACAGCCAGACGTCAGGCACCACTTAGCTCTTTTGGCTATGAGGCAGGCTGGGGAGCAGGGAAACACACTAGGAACATAGAAGTGTGTTCCACTTGCAAAAAACAGTGAAAAGGATGGGATGGCAAGCGACACCTGGGGAATTGACAGACTAGGCAGGGACAGATCCTCATAATACCCAGCAGAAAGTGAAAGGCCAAACCTAAACCTGCAATCTCACTATTTAAAAAATATATTTTTACAGCTAGGAATAGTAGAGAATGCTTTTGGACTTTTAGAATTGCAGACCAGAATTGCAAAGAAAATTACAATAATGCTGTTTGATGCAGAAAAAAGATCTACTGATATTATCTGCTTTTCTGAGAGGAGTTCTTGGACTGTCATCTTAGCCTTTACTTAAGATGCAGCAACCTGCCACAGTCTCACTTTCTAAGATCTTCAGAAAGTCCATTAGGGTGCACAAAGGCTTTAGCATTTTGGCTACTACATTAATCTACAAACTTCCTCTCATTCTAAACTGTGTGATGTCAAGGCTTATCTGTGCAAAAGCTCGTCATCATTCCTTAACCGATGTTGTAGAATATGCTATTCTCAACACGAATTTAATACAAACATCATTATAACATACATTAAGAAAAGATTTATTTTGTTTTTGTATTCAAATCCTGTTTATATAGTTTCTCTCGCACTGTTGAATTATCACAAGTTATTATATGAAGTTTGCTTTTTATTACTGTTGATATCAAAATAACCTATGATACAGTAGCAGAATATTAGATGTAACAGTTATCAAAGAAAATTTCCTGACAAAACCATCAGAGCAAAGCCTTTAGCTTTGTGCCAGCTGGTCTGAAGTGTCCATCCTGCTCTCTGCCATTGGAGCCTTTAGCTTTGTGTCAGTTGTTGTAAAGAGTTCCTCCTGTGCTCTGCATTGGTTGCCTTCCTGAACTCCACTGCATGCACCTGTAAAGCATTAAAATCTCACTTTCCAGCTGAGCTGAACGAACGTGTCCCAATAAATCACTGCAACATGACGCTAATCTTATTTTCCTCAACATCTTGTTACCATTTTAATGTCCTATGTCATCCATCTTTAGTGACTGCTTCTCCAGTACATGGTCATGCTTGTTCCGGAATTTACCCCTGGAAGCATACAGCGCTTTGACAGGCTGGTAGTTGGTCACAGGGCACACATTGAGGACACTTTAGAAACAAATGATCTGAATGTTTTTGGTTTGTGGGTGGAAAATGCAATACCACACACCGCAAATTCCACACACCCAGTAATCAGATCCACATGCTTGTTGGTGTGACAGCATTGCTGCAGTGTTACACACGCACCCTTAAAAATGTGAGCGCCACCACTAGAAGGGACTGCGGGAAATCTAATCTGACCATAGGTTTGATCTTTTCACCAAATCTCGTTTTCGTCCCTGGATTTGTTAACGCAAGCTGCCTATGGATGATGTGGGATGTAGAGTGGCCATCGCAAAAGGTATAGCGCAGGCTCAGATGCCTGGCCTGATTCTTAAGGGGTGCTTACAAGAACAGAGAATGGCCTTAATGAGGACAGATCTGACTGGAGCGGTCGATTGCCGGCGATACCCTTTTCTTCGTAAATGTTCCTCAGAACCAGCTGTCACATGCATAGTGACAGTCTCTCCATCCCCGACTCCATCCAATTACCGGGGGGAACAACAAGCCACCAGCTACATTAACCAGCCCGTGGAGCGGTGCTTAAACAGATCCCTCGGTAGGGTGGAGCATCCGGGCTCTGGGGTTCATTTAGGGATGGGTGCTGTGGTAGAGCAGCCCAGGAATCGGGGACTGTGAGTCCAGAGCAAACTCTCCACGATCCACCCAAAATGACTGGTTACTTAGCTGGAGCGCTTGAGCAGATGGAATGTGAACCCGGTCCCGACTTCTATATTACCTGACCGTGGATGGTGGCACCGATTTCCTGTGAGGGGGATAAATCTCGAGGATGGAAGCCAAGTCTACAGAAGGTTTCTCCTACAAGGTCAGAGGCAGCCTCCGTAACTCCCCCCCGCCATGGAAAGCTCCCGGCAGGTGGGGTCCATGCCGCGTCTCTGGGATCGAAACGCTTGAGTGACACACCTCCGGAGGGCATGGCAAAGATGGAGGATGCACACAAACTCCAGCAGGCCCCACAGACTGACCTCTCAAGGAGGCCTGAGCAAAACATGACCACATAAGGGCAGCGCCACGAAATATTATGAGTCTAAAGACGAGGGTGAATTGGAGTCATGCTTTCTCTGGCTGAAATGCTGTCATTCATTTACTGTGTGATGATGTCGGAGAACAAGAGAAAAAAAAAACGAGTAATTAATGGAAAACTTTGGTTTCATTTTATGAATTCAGTATATGCTACTAAATTAAATAAACAAAACCAGATGATGGAAATTAAACAAAATCTACTTCAAAACCACATAAAATGTGATTTTAAATGGAAAACATGGAGTACATCTGGCCACTTTAGATTCGATTACATCAGAAAGCAATGTTTTCTAATGGATCTTGGGCTGCCAGTGCATTACTCAAACTATGCTGTAGTACAGGTGTAGTGGGCATCTCAACAGCCAAGGACATTCCTTTGCTGAAAACACCACCCCAAAGACAGAGTCCCCCCAAAGAGTAACTTTTTTAAAAAGTGGGGTACATAAGATTAGCCGACCTTTCATCATTACCCACTGATGGTTTTGAATGGGTGACAGGGGAGGGGGGCAGGAAACTTTCAGCTGGGCCCAGTGTCCCTGTGGCCATGCCCCTGTTTTTTTCTCTTTACAAACAAAACCCTGGATATCTGGTTCACAAATATAAGCAGGAGATTTGTGTCCAACCACAGTCTTAAATAAGCACTGTACCTTTAGTACTCACAATAAAGAAAACAAATGAGATGCCATTATAGTCTGAGGAGGAAACCGATTCCTTCTCTGCTTATCTTTCTTCATTATCCCCCTTTAAATGATTCCCTGTTTCCAGCCTGTTTCTGTTGATTATAGTTCCTCAGCTCCTTCATTTAAATGCCGGAGATGGTTAAAGGCAGCTAGTGTCGGGTCAGGCATGCAGCCCTGTCAGCTGGTGCCCATCACACTGTCCCACATAGTTCCTCCAAAGAAAGCAGAGCAGCTCAAGCTCTACACACAAGTGCCTCTAGGGGGCACCTCTGCCACAGTAGGCTGAGGCAACCCAGCTCTTCCGTGCTAATGGTAAACATTCCACCGAAGTGCAAGCAAAGGACGGTCCCCAAAGGAAATGTCCCTTTGCTATCAGAATCAGCTCGCCATTCAAGCCAAACCCAGAAGTGTCTAAAACTACACCATCAAGCCGGATTTGCCTGCGGCCGCTTAACTTTGGCGTGTCGACGGAATGAGGCTTCCTGGCCGTTAGTTGGTACTTGGAAGGTGTCTTTCTTTTTTTTTTTTGCTTTGTGATGCTAACGTCACTTTAGCTATGGCAGTCATTCCAACTCTCCCCAAATGAAGGAGCTTGTATAATCTGAGAGTGAATATGTTTTCCGGCGAGGCACTTCAAAGTAACCACAGAAACGCTGGGATATTGATAAAGTTTGATTTGATTAATCGTTGGGCCTTTCATGGAATTCGCAGCAGCTGATAGACTGTTTGGCGGAGATTGCCTCCGCAGAAGCTGCTCCCAGCTCCGTTGGTTGCATAAAAGCCTACTGCAGGCACAGATAAGGTACGGGTTTATTCCGCTCCTGCCTTGCGGATAATTCAGCACCTCCTTCCATAAGATCACACTTCCTTACAGCTCCCGGACAACTGATTCTGGGAGAATTTTAACTTGCATTATTGTTAGTGGGATCAGCTAATGACAAATAAAATAAAACGTGTGCAAAGGTGGGGATAATTCTCCCTCAGAGGGGACGGCTCATTCATCCAGGTTGTCAGGGAAACGATACTGCGACCTCAATAAAAAGTGACAGTTGCGTCCATCACAGTGTCGCCACTGGCCTCTTTCTTCAGTTCTGATTCAGGCAGTGTTTACATTATGATGAAGCATGTTTTCCCCTCACTGCTTCCAGGCAGCTTGGGCCATAACAGTTGGCCTGTTTCCAGTCAAGCCACCTGGGAAGTGGATCTCCAGCTGAATCCAAGCCTGGGTCTCCAGATGATTAATGCTGGGTAAGGATTTTAACCCCGCCCCACAGTAAGATCCGACCTAGAGAACTGGATGCCAGGTGACCTTGTATTCCTGGAGGATGAGGTTTAGGAGCAGGAGAATTCCTCAGCTCTGCAACTGGTGGCCTGACATCTCCTCACACAGATTTCTGTTTCAAAGTTCTCTGGTGACCTGTAGCTGAAATGATTCCTGCTTACAGCTGGTGACGTGCAGCCTCCTGCTGTGGCCTGAATGTGCAAATCCATCCCCATATTATGAGGTGCCCAGACCTCAGACAGTTCAATACATTTGATGGATGATTGTGAGGAATACAGGTTAATGGCAGGCTAAAAGGCCGGAGCCTTCCAAGCTCAGAAAAATGATAAACTGTCAGATTTCAGATGCAGGCTCCAGGTTAATGTGCCAACAATAATACAGTTGCATTTTGATAGAGTCAGGAAGAATCGATTAACAAATCGCTTGTCCTTATGCAGAGAGCAGGTGATGGAAATTCATGGTCGATGAGAAGGGCAACTCAGGTCCTGACATCTTGGAAACTATCAGATGCATAACTGTGCAAATAGGCACCATGACAGAACCGCACAGTAGACGCTGCCAAAACGACACTGACATTATTTGTGTTAATAATCAAATCAGTTAGCAAAGACGTCATTAGGGCTCAGATAGGATGCTGAAATGGCACTTTTGGGCTGCTCCATAATTTAAATATACCTGCTCACAGAACGTCTTGGGAAGCTTTCTTAATTATGTAAAAATGTAAAGCTAAAAAATGTAAAAACTTATTGGTCTCATAATAAAAGTTCACTAACAAGCAATGCTTAACATATCTGCACATATCTTCCGCACAGATATTTTCTTTTCATTAAGTCTCTTAATTTTTTGATTTACTCATTTAGCTCTGTTCTTCTCATTTTGCTATTGATTGCAGTTGTAGTCATTGGCTCCCAAAGTGACACTAAACACAAATGTTTGCTGTTGAATGTTATTGCGAAGGTGTTTCTGATTAAAAAGCAGCCAATGATACAGCTTGTCAATGTACTTTTTATCTCAGAACAGCTCTTTTAGAACCATATTTTAAGTTCCGTTGTAGTAATACTTTTATAAAAAAGTTTTACAAAAAACTACAGATTGTTTTTAATGTGATATATATTTCTTGTAAACTTATGAATAAAGTAATGATTTCAGTTAGAAAACCAATAAAGTTGCATTATTTCTATTGAATTAAGCAAGCATCCCAAGACTTTCTGTGAGCACTTGTATGTGCCTCACTGCCCTAATAATTCTGTAATTCTAACAGGTGGTCAAAGCTCAAGGCATTGAAGATGACTGAATACTGGGTAGCTGGAGGCGGTGGGTTGGTGCTGATCAGATCACACCAGGTTGTGGAGAACTGTGCTGTTATCGACATATTTGCTAGGGAGGGATGGCCACTGTGAACACCTGTATGTTACCTGCAGCCTTGGTGGGGTTGTAGTCAGTGTAGAACTGCAAAGTAGGGACTTTGCTGCCACCTGTGAGGAGAAGCATCTACGGCAGTTTGCCACATGCAATTGCCTTCAGATAGCGGCCTTCATCACTTAGATGAATACATCCAGGCATTGAGCAACCGAAACAAAAACCCTTTTCAAAATCCTGAACTTTTGAGCGGCAGCTCTTGAGGTCCGTGATCAGCATGAATCCTCACCCTTAAGCAGGCGCGTTTGCTCTCAGCCTACAACGCTCCCACGGAAAACACCAATTACAGTCTATATGGGGAAAAAAGTCAAATGGTCTATTGAACAGAAATCTCCTGGAGGACATTTACGATATTTACCACGTAGGACTACAGCTAGAATACGTGCAAAATCAAAGGTAACCAACAGGTCCCCTTAAAAAGACAGATGAGCTGGCAGCGCTGATGTGATGATGATGGACAGGTGACATTTAAGTTCATTCCCACAATTTATTACCTAGAGCAAATGTAAATAGTTTAATTACTGGCATGGAAGATTAATGCACTAATTTAATATTTCTTTGAACCTGAATAAATTTTTATACAGTAGTTTTTTAGTTTAATTTTCCCTACACACCCATCCATCCATCCATCCATTTTCCAAACCACTTATCCCACTGGGTCGCGGGGGGTCCGGAGCCTATCCCAGAGGCAATGGGCATGAGGCAGGGAACAACCCTGGATGGGGGGCCAGGCCATTGCAGGGCACACTCATACACCAGTCACTCACACATGCACACCTACGGGCAATGCAGTATCCCCAATTAGCCTCAGCATGTCTTTGGACTGTGGGGGGAAACTGGAATACCCGGAGGAAGCCCCACAACGACATGGGGAGAACATGCAAACTCCACACACATGTGACCTCGGTGGAGACTCAAACCCAGGTCCCAGAGGTGTGAGGCAACAGTGCTAACCACTGCACCACCATGCCACCCTCCCTACACACCACAAGCATAAATTCCCTAAGTAATTAAAACTGGTGTGAGTTTAAGTATATAGCACACAGATTGCTCTAAATTTGTCCTAGGCATTAGAATTAGCCAAAATGTTAATCTGCTAAATCCATTTAAATCCATACTTGAGGGCTGTGTAAAACACTTTTCCTGTGACACATGACTGTACCTGCCTTTGATGGGCTGGTGTCCTTACCAGGATACTCCTCTTTGCTCTGGAAGCTTCTTCCAGGGACAGGCTCCATACTAATGCCAACAAAGTTGTACTTATGCATGTAAGAGGCCCTTTCCTGCAGTTATCAAAATAACCAGACACCCTTGGCAGTCAACATGGGTGACACAACGTCGATATCCATAAATATTATGCTTCAGTATTTTCTGGCTGAATAAGGCAACAGTGATACTGAGGAAAGCCTGGATCTAGCATGTTGGGCTCTGCGATCCACGGGGCTGTGCCCTTACGGCTATACACAGTGTTCCTGGTGGTGTCCCTATCAATTTTCCATTGCACATCTGTTACCGATATTTTGCTGTCCCAGACTGCAATTATCACGAACCCGAAGCAGCCACGCCGGAGCCCTCCGCAGCATGTTTTTTTTTCCCTTTCTCCTGCTGTTCTCTGCATGGATTCTCTCATAATGCATACGGTTTTTTCCCCGGTTCTTCAGGAACTGGAAGCTTAGGCCCCGTGTCTGCTGCATGCTGATATTCTCCACATTTGGCTAGGAAAAAAGGTCGCCATCTCTTTTGCAAAAAAAATAAACAAATAAAAAATAACAAACATGGGAGAGGAGCCATGTGACGGATGAGTGCATCGTTATGCAGATAGGGCTTTGATGGATGCGCGCAGTAGGCAGGGAGGAGCAGAGTTATTGAACTGTTAGCCTTAGTTGATTTGACAGACTGGAATTTTATACAGTGAATAGAATGAACAGCCAGGTTTTCCTGGTAAAGGAGTGTTTAAAGACACATTAAAATATTGGTTTTCTAGGAGAAACCTTCTCCGAACAAGATTATTAAGCTGAATTGCTACAAAATTCATCCATATTCCAAATTCTTATCCCAGTAGGGGACGCAGGGACCTGTGGCCTGGAGCCTATCCCATGCAGTACAGGGCACAGGGCTGGGGTACACCCAGGATGAGATGGCAGTCCATCATAGGGCACAGGGCTGGGGTACATCGAGGATGAGATGCCAGTCCATCATAGGGCACAGGGCTGGGGTACATCGAGGATGGGATGGCAGTGAATCACAGGGTCCACTATAGGCTTTGTTTCCCTAGGTAGCCTTTCTGCATGTTTGGACAGCAGGAGGAAACCTGCAGGATACAGAGAGAACATGCAAACTTCTGATACAGAATGAATGCAGGAAAGCTTGATGGGCCACTGCACCCTTGCCCCTGCAATAGATATCCAGCAGATTTTTTTTTCAAGTTACTTAAGATAGAAGTACATGAAAAGCAGCTAAATATCAATTTAGAAACCTTTCATAATTTTGGAGTGGTGATTTTCAACTTTTATGAACAATGGGCATTTTCTTTATCTAAATAGCTACAGGCTGTTAATTAAATTATGTGGACCCAGTGGATTTTATACAGCACACCAAACTAAATGTTTAACCATAATTTAAGAGGATTCTATTTTTTTGTCTCGCCTCGAAAAAGGAACTTCTCGCGGGAAGGGGTAACTTTAGCATGGCTTAGACACTGGTTTGTTATTTTATCTTAAAAAACGCTCTTAGCTATATTCATGTGCCCAAAGAGATAGGAAGAGAAGAAAATATTCTTGTTCTGAGGCTGATTATCGGGCTCCGTTTTCATATTCTGCACTCGAGCGCAGATAAGCTTTTTCAATCTCAGAGGTGTGATGCGGGTAGCTGCTCCAGAACGTTCCGTGTACACTGACACTCACCAAGCACACATCCTGCGCTTAGGAGGACGGAGAAAATGTCCAGAACATCCAAACCCGGCTTCCTTTGAGAAGTGCTACCCTTCAGGTTCTGGCAGAAGATACGATCAGTGTTATCGCTAAGGATGTGTTTTCTGAAAGCCATTCCTCTAGTCCTTTGGGGAGTTGGTGATGGGGGAGGGGAGGGGGGTCAGTCATTTCAGATCAGCTCCATCTAACCCTGTCATGTGGGCCCTGCCCCCGAATGCGAGTCCCCCCAGAGATTTGGTCCCTCAAGTGCACTGAAGGAGATGCGAGAGGCAGGATAAGAGCAATGCGATAATACTGCCTACCTCGCAACCACTCCGACTAATATGACAGCCGCAGCCCCGATTGGGAGTGATGACCACGGACAGTTAAACGGCTCCTCCCACGTTCACTGTCAAACCCCGATCATTCTTAAAGGGGTAGCAGCGCTCTGCATGCCCTTTAAGAACACACACGTTCACTGCGTATCAGGGAGCTGGCGTCACCGATCAGTAGAAGGTTTAAGAAGAAAAGGCGCGTTATCCCAAGAAGGCAATCATCCGGAGCTGTGTTGGTGTCCTACTGCTGCCACCCTGTCACACTCGGCTTTAAGGTCCTTCTTCCAAACAGAAAAAAAATATTTTCTTAATTATTCAGTGGCATATCATTTCTGCTCTCTATGGAGCATCATAGCTAAGTGTTACTCCTGGCTTCTTCAATCTAAACCTACAACAAGCGCACTAAGGATATTACGACTCAGAACAATGAGTAGAAAATCCATTTCATTGATGCCACATTCTCCGGGAGCAGCAATGAAACAGTAAGGGCCTAATCTTCACATAATTCTGGGGTTGATTTTGAGGAGGATGGCTGTTAAAACGAATAAACAGCCCTGTTCCAGTCTTAAAAAATCTCTAGAAGACCTAGAGCGGATTCATAGGGCTGTTTTATATGAACCATCTGCATCTAGATCAATTAGCACCTGTCAGTTAGACTCTTGAGCATTTGGATTTCCTAGCACACTGAGCTGGAGGAAATGAATGCGTCTCCTGCTTATAAGGCATTATTCCCAAGCAGGAAAATGCTGCTGAATTTAATTACTATTTAGATTATTACCCAACAATGCACATCAAAATGCTTTATGAAAGAAAAGGAAATTGAAACAATTGGAATGGGTTTCAGACCAAATCAGGCTTAATGAAGGGTGTCAGTGTTGTTACTTTTAAACAGAATTGACTAATTTGGAAGCTGATTCACTGCGTAAGTGACAACAATGGGGTGGTTTAATACATGGTTTTAAAATATTTTAACCAAGGCATTTTCTCAGTTTGTCAGTGCATATTGTCTTTTCCTTTTACCAACGCCTTTGCAGTTAAACCAACATGCGGGCGAGAGATGAGCAGCTCAGTTAAACAATAACTTGTTGCCTTTTAACTTTTCAGAAATGTGATATCTGTGTCACTGTTCCCCAGCAGCTCAATCAGGCCAAATTAATTAAGAAGTCGGTCGAACAAAAGCCTTCTTTTGGGATCCAGAAAACCCTAATAAGAAGAGATTGAGAAGGGCAGCAGAGAATTGAGGGTTTTGAGTGGTAATATTACAGATTTTATTAAATTCCCATTTTAATAAGCTGGAGAACTGAGCACTGCCCCACAGCGTAGCCCTTTTGCAAGATAATTGTAAGCATAGTCCCCTTTTGCAGTATAATGCCTGTATGTTCTGGACCAGTCTTGGGGGGGGGGGGGGGGGGGGGGATGGATCTTTTACAGCTGGGCAGTATCCTGTGTGTCTGGGTCATGGATACGCCATGCTGACATTCCTACTACGTGTGGCATCCACTTGAGTACACTACACTCCCTACGTCTACCTTAAGGAATACACCTCACTCCCTACGTCTACCTTAAGAAGTATACCAACTCCCTACGTCTACCTTAAGGAGTACACCACACTCCCTATGTATACCTTAAGGAATATACCACACTCCCTACGTGTACCTTAAGGAGTACACATAAGAAATTTACAAACGAGAGGGGGGCATTTGGCCCATCAAGCTCGTTTGGGGAGAACTTAACTAATAGCTCAGAGTTATTAAAATCTTATCTAGCTCTGATTTAAAGGAACCCAGGGTTTTAGCTTCTGCTACACAGGCAGGAAGACTATTCCATACTCTAACTACACCAACTCCCTACGTCTATCTTAAGAAGCTCCAACTCAATGCACCACTCCCTTCAACTCTGCCCCCAAAAAATCCGTAACCATTGAACTTTATCTGAACATGCTGCAGCCCTTTGGTACTACTTTAAATACATCATGCCCCTCCCCCTCCAGTTGCAGCTCTTTAACTCCAAGACTGTGTTTTAATTAAGTATAATGCCATTAAATACTCAGGTGCATGTTTTCAAATTCATTATACTAATACTGCATGTTCTTATCCTACTTTTTCCAAATCGAAAAACAGAAAAAAGTCCAGTTACAGTTTGTTTTTATGGTGTAGAGCATCTTCCCAGACAGTTCTGACCACTGTCTGTTTGTACACAAGTCACGACTGGTCCACAGTGGACAGTATATCACATACCCTCAATAAACCACCTGGGACCATTGGACAATAAAGTCTGCCACGCAAGGCTACTCTTTCATAGACTTCAGCTTAGCATTTAATACTGTAATTCCATCCAGACCAATCCCCAAGCTCTTCCTCAACAACTCTTCCTACAAATGGCTTCTACTGACTGCAGCGAAGGGGCACTGGCAGAAACACCCCTTTCAGTATAATCCTTTGCACCTCTTGAGCAGTGATCTGAACCACTTGCCATACTCACTGTTTACTAATGACTGTGTGGCCACACACAGCCACCATTGCAGTCCTATTCAGAATGACAATAAGGCTGCCTACTGGGAGGATGTTGGGCTATTGACAGGGTGCTGCCAGGAAATGATCTCGCCTGAAACACCAGTAAGACTAAGACACTGGTCACTGAGAGGAAGCAGAAGACTCTGTCCAATTTCTTGGGACTCGCTATCACTGAAAACGTCACTTGGTCACACCACATCTCAAGTGACAAAGGTCAGCCGGCATCCTTACTTCATCGGAAGTCCGAGGATGGCCCGTCTGCCAGCGGCCGTGCTAGCCACAGTCACTGGAGTCCTTTCTAACTAGTTGCATAACGTTCTGGCATGGCAGCTGTTTGGCAGAACCCCTCAGAGCGCTGTCGAGGGTGCTGAAAACGACTCCCAGCGTCACAGGCACGCACCTCACAGCAGCAGAACACATCATAAACGGTGCCAGGCGTCTGAAAGCAATAAGCACTCAGGCCACAAGATACAAGGACAGCTTTACATGCATGTAATTACGCTGCTTTGCAAATGCTAACTACACATCAATGCACTGTGCCACTTTAGTCAACAAATTCTACCTCGAATACATAAAATTATACATGTCTAAGTGTTGGGTTGTAATGGTGTTTTTCTTTCTATTTATTTTTTATTTGGTTGCTATCCATTGTTGGCTGCTGTATTTTGTGCTTGATGCCTTGTGTTTCTCTAGAATGTTCTACAGGAAACAGGCAAATGAGAATTTCATTGTATTATCTGCAGTGAAAAACCTTGAACTTTAAAACTCTTTTATCAGCAAAACTTGTTAGGCATCGTTTTTATGAATTTTGATTTTTAGTGTAATGACAATATTTGGAAGCCCGTTCCCACCCAATGCAATTAACTTAAAATATCATTTCACTACCTTACATAACATAACATGTACAAAATAAGAAACAAAACATCCATCAATCTTCCAGCCGCTTATCTAGTACTGGGTTGAGGTGAGCCTGGAGTCTATTCCAGGAAGGACAAGGACACCCTGAACAGGATTCCATCCCCTGAAGGACGACTGGGTGTTTGAATCCCCCCCTGCTCAGCGTGTGTGGAATTCATCCTGTGTTGTTTGCATTTCTCCCACAGTCAGGCTAATTAATGCCTCTAAATTGCCCATAATGTCTGAGTGTATGTGCCCAGAGAAGAACTGGCTCCCCTTCGTTGAT
This sequence comes from Hyperopisus bebe, assembly GCA_026777045.1. Classification (NCBI taxonomy): domain Eukaryota; kingdom Metazoa; phylum Chordata; class Actinopteri; order Osteoglossiformes; family Mormyridae; genus Hyperopisus; species Hyperopisus bebe. Next base: position 18,780,728 of record JAODJW010000015.1, read on the forward strand.
GTGCTGCAGACTGGTGTCCTATGCTGCCTGGCAGGCAGGCTCCAGTCCCCCCCCCCCGTGGGATCCATGGATGAAAGCTTCTGTTATACCCAAAAAAGCAGGGTACCACCTGCACAGAGGCTGACACTAAACCACATGACACTAAATCCTGATATTTTAAGCATTTCAAAGATCTCAAAAAACCCCCTGATTACTGCACTGATTTGGAAATGTAAAACATCTCCATCTGACAAGCAATGTAGCAGTGAACATAGATGAGCTATGAGCGTTGATGCATTTGTTTGACTATTTTAAAGAGACATATAGACAGGGATTGACATAACAGGTATGCAAGTCAAATTGGCGCAAATGCGCATAAAATATGTACACATTCACGCTGTTACAACAATCGATTGCTGCGCGTATCGCATTTAAAGGTGAATGCGTACTTGTGTACCAGTTATGGCAATCCATGCATATAGTGGAGGAAAGTGTTTAATGCATCCAGTATTAAAATCATGTGCTCTCCAGCCCATTGAAGTGATTCATCAACCCACCAGCTGCAGGATCTGGATCTAGAGTGATAATCCACACAGCATGGTTGATACTTGAACTTTACACAAAAAAACAAAAAATGCAAAAGTGTCTCCAACAGACCATTTTAAAGACTAAAGAATATGTTCGTAGAAGTTTAAGATACTTAATGTGAGAACTTCTTGCCATTTGTCTGGAAAATGTTTCAGTGAGTCTGGGGTGAAAAAGGTAATCTTTGAGTTCAGTTGGGTTTCTTCCTTTGAACATCTTCCTGTGTGGGATGGGCAGACAAAGAGAAGAGCTAAGACTGCAAGCAAACAGCCGGAACCTGTAAACTAAACATTCATTACTTCAGACAGAGAATTTTTATCAGGTTGTTAGTTAATGAACCCTGACCTGCATCCGGGAGGACCGATGCCTTTACGCAGCTTTACTTAAACTGGCTAACAGACGCAATACTCTGTTTTAGGGCTCAGGGTCTTAAGGCAGTGACAAGACTGATGTCCTTGGACAGAAAGAACATTTTGTTTTACGCTTCATGTCTTCAGACATGAAGCGTAAAATCTAACAATTCTTTAGTTATCTAGCCCAAAGGGAGGCTCGTCCAGTCCTGGGCTGACTGAGGTCAGACTCTGTGGGCCGGCCAACACTGGGGGTGACAGTCCCCCTGTCTAGGCAACTGGAAATGCATGGGTACCCCTGTAGTTGGCTGGATTAGGATCTCTGCATGGGAATTCTGGATATCAATGCAACTGTCGGTACAGGAACAGAATGACAATGAGCCCCCCAACACATTACACTCCACTACTTCCTTCTTCCCTCTTTCTCCAACAGCTAACACCCATTAAGGACAGACTGCAGCTGTTGACCTTCAACCTATTGACACTGCATGTCCAGTATCAGTCATTTACATCATACTATGCCTTCAATGGTCTACTTTTCACCATCATAATACTGTGTGTGTGGCAAGCAAGCAAGGCCAGGGAGATGCACTAACTGAGTAACCGATTAAATAAACCCTTGCACTCCTTATTCCTGATAGACTGAATCATTCCAGTGATGACTGACCTAGCATTCTTTTCTCAGGGCACCTGAGTCTGCATATCATCAGACTTTACCCCACCCCAGGAGGCCCAGATCATCAATCCTATCTTACAAAGACAGTGAGTATTTCATAAACATGGCAAATATTATAAAATAATAAAGACATACAGCATCAATGTGTGCCTAAAAATACCCATATTAATTTTCTTGTACTGTACACGCAGCTATTAACACCTGCCTTGATAGTTATTGCTCTCATGTATGTCATATGACTGTTGATCTCATTCTAAAATTAACTTCTCTTATTGTCAAGTCACGTCATAGCACAATACCTACCATAATTAAAACTATTAAAACTTTGCAGTTCTCTTGTATATAATTAAAAGTGGTCTTTTAATCTATAATGACTCTTCTAGTTGTACTGAATCACCTAGTAATTGCATTCCCAAGTTAATTTCCATCCATTATCTGATTCCTGTTGCTAATTTTCTGCCTTAATACTGCTATTGACACCTGTCAGTCAGAATTTGGGTGAGAAGCAGTAAGTTAATGGCAGACGAGGCAGTTAAGAATGCAACAGTTTTGACAGCACTCTTAAGAGTCACAGTGAAAGTTTATCCATTACAGGGCGCAACCCCCTTCTAAATCAAACAAAGGGACCAGCATGGTGGGTATGGAGCTGATGGAGGGAGCTGCGATTCATGATGTCCTTTGGCTGCGTCTCTTACATTTTGCCATTCCTGATGGACTGACTTTAAGCTAAGAATGCAGACTTCCTGTTATTGAAGGTCCATCCATTCATAAGTAGGTCTGCTCCGTGAAATTCCTGCAGTAGATTGGTGCCTCTGAGGCTAGGGAGCTGTCCCAGTAATCGGAAAGTTGCTGGTTTGAATCCTGTGAGTGTCATGAGTAATCCTACTCTGTTGGGCCCTTGAACAAGGCCCTTAACCTGCAATTGCTTTGTCCTGGGTGTGATGTTAATCTACATCCAGCTCTGTAAGGAGGTCTTCCAACTTTGGGGATTGGTGGCAGGATTGGCACTCCAGCCACCAAAATCTCACACTGGTCCATTTGGACTGGCGTGAGGCTGAGGTATCACCCACTGCATGGCTGCCCTCAGGTTCTCATCCCTGAGGTGGTGTAGCAGGTGTGGCAAACCTTACCTCTCTGTTCATGTTTCCACTGACAGCGTTGCAGGCTGATGAGGCTGACAACCTGCTGTGTTTGGGACTATGGGTGATGTGTTAGGGGACCGACCAGCCTGCTATCCAGAGCAAGTCAATAATAGCATTCCCCCTGGAAATGTCCAGGGTCAGCATTACCATGTGCTAGTATTGTCCAGACTCACAGGAGCTGATAGTCTTCATCCAGAAGCCCTGCTAATTCCTCTCTGCCTGCTCTTCAAACAACGATCAATAGCCACTTCACGAGATCACTTAATAATTGTCTGTTGTCCCTCCTTGAAGCAGTAAGTGTCAGTCAGTTAATCTGTCAATACACCATCCTGTACACCTGCTTAATCTACTACAGTCAATTGAACTCATACTCTGATGCAGTTAAGAGACGTTTGCTTAAAGCGCAGAGAACTGAAAAACTCAGATATATTAAGGAATGTCTTAACAACCTACACAACTTCCATGTTGGTATCGCTGTAATGAAGAGGGCTTCTTTGAAGCCAGAGACCAAATGCTGATCAGAAGGTCAGAATTAGCAATTCACTAGGATGCCAAAAAACTAGATTACTTTGGGAAGACAAGCTAAAAAAATACATGATTTTGTAAAAGATCATACAGGAACCTGGATACACAGTGCCAGCATTCTTAACAGTAGCTCTTGGTACTCTGAGATAACCACATTGCCTGAGCATTTCAGCCATTTGTCAAGGAGTAGTTTTTTTCTGTTCACTGGCACTGCTAAATTGCTAATGGTTTTTAGAAGATTGTATTTGCCCAGTGTGAGAATGGAGCTCAAACTCATTTAGGTCGGCAAGGTAGAGGTTTGTTAGTACGAATGACTATGATGGTGTAATGAGATAAAGCCGGTCGATATTGCCTCATTAGCCTGACTTTTGAGCCAATCGACGGGAATCGGACCTGTCACGGTGTTGAACTATGCTGGGGCCTTAGTGAGCGAGCTCAGGACACAAGGCCCCCGAACTGTAGTACATACACTTCAGCTCCAGTGCTGGCTGCCTTAAGTGTAAATGTTGCTCATGGGAGTTTTACTTTACTTTACGAAAACTGTTCTGAGGGCAGAAGGCGCAATGATTGGTTTAGAGTGATAACCAATCAAAGTGTAGAGGAGGTGGGTACAAACAACTAGAGGAGGTGGAACCAGGCAATCAGTTGTTTTGGCCCCACCTCCTCTAGTTGCTTTGACCCCCCTCCTCGGAACCAGTTATTGTTCCTTATGCCCCCTGAGCATTTTTGTGTAAGTAAAACTCCTATAAGCGTAAATGCTGCCCACGTGAAATGAAAGGTTCAAAGCAATTTCATACTGACTTCATCGAAATCCTACCCATATTCATGGAGTTCTATTATGGTTATATGGCAATTACGAAAAGTATGACCATGCAGTCTGGGGCTGGTTGAATTCTGGAACTGAACCATCTCTTTTGGTGTCCACCTCTTACAGCCAACATGTCTTTATCCAAAAGAATTTGAAAATTTTAATAGTTCTGTTATAGTATAGTTTTTACTAGTGAAAAATCAAGCTCCAACCCAAAGCTATTCAAGCTGGAATTCTCTGTCTGTTTTAGTGTGGTCACATACCTTTAGGGTTGTGGGTTTGATTCCTGATCCCTGTGTCTGCATGAGTCTGCATTTTCTTCCTGCTTTTGCAGAAATGTACTCTGGGTTCCCCAGTTTCCTCCCACAGTCTACAAATATGTGCTGTAGGTTAACTGGTGTTTAGTCTGAGTGTGTACCTAGTGAAGGACTGCCCTCTAATTCAGGGTGTCCCCTGCCTTGTGCCATGCATATGCTGGAACGCATCCAGGATTGTGATGACCTGGATGAGCAACGACGTGTGATAGGTGGGTGAATGGAGACATAGGTTGAACATGTCATTGGCTAAAGTGCTGCAGAACAGATGGTATTCAAATGTAAAGACCCGGCTGTCTATACACACAACTAACTGCACACCCAAAAGAAGCCATCCTTGAATTAAGCATGATACGTTTATTCCCAAATAATGTTTTCACAATTTCCAAAGACGTAACTGATAAATGGGTCACAGTTGTAAACATTGAAGAAACACTGTGGTATTTTGTTGCTCCCTGGTAATTATGACTGAGATGATTACTTCGTCTGTGGTAGGCGATGCAAAGTCTCACAATTACAGCCATTTGACAGAACCCCACACTCATCTGATCTGGGTTTTGCTTTGCTTCAGGAATGAGGCAGCTTTGTCCAGTGCCGTGTCACACCGTGTGATTAAATAGTACCTCGCCTTACTGTGAACCCTGGAAATGGGAATTAAATCTTAAAATTAAACCTGCAAACAAAGTGAGAGGACAGTGTACTTTCCATAAGTGTTAAAAAATGTCCCCGGGATGTTTTGAGGTAATCGATGTCCCTCTATGGTGTGAGATCCGTTCCAACTGGGGGTGGCAAACAAACGCACCTGAAATGGGGACAGAGGCCAGAGTAGTTGGCTTACTGGGCATCAGGCTTACCTCTCCAGAACAGGATGTCCCATTTTATGCCTTACGAGGACTGGGCTCCTACACTGACAGCACAACGTAGAGGTGAAGAGAAACAGAAGTAAAATCAGGCTGGCAAGATAAACGGTAACAAGTTAAGATGGACGTCAGTGTCCTGCCTAGTATATAAAGTGATGTTTCCTCTTGCTCCCACAAAGGGACAGATGGAATGTATCAGCATGACCTGCCCTAGGCTGAGCCCCTGATGTGCCCCCCCACCCCGCCCATCCTTTCTCAACACCATAAAATAGTCCGATTGTCCTCCATCAGTTTCACTCCCAAAGAAAGTCTAGTCTTTACTAATGGACACCATCATGCACAAATTTCACTACTGCAACTTTTGTTTCCAAGGTACTGTAAAGAAACTTGCCAGATGTCACAAAATGAAAAGTGAAAAGTCGTCCATTTCAACTGTGTTACATGAACCTATGCCGCTTTTCCATTAGCACAAAAGAACCAAGCGATACCCGACCTGTACCACTAACTCAGACTAGTTCCAGCTCGGTTCCAGCTTGATTCGGTTTTCTATTGCAGAAGGATCTGTAGAGGCATTGCTGGGTTTGGAGAGCAGCAGCGACATAAAACCAAAGAGATGCTGGTTGCCTGCTCACAAGGCACAAGGCTGATTTGCTGTGTGCTAATGTCCTCATTTTCTAGCACATCTATGTGAACAGTGGTATGATAGCATCAAACTGGCTGTATTAGCTTTCACTTGTGTAAATGTGTATTACGAATCCATTCCGTTCAGCTGTTCTGTGGATTTGTAGGTTGGAAATTTTCAAGTTCCGAGTTGCACTGGGAATGCATCAATACATCGCAATGTGCGATTCTACTAATAATGAATAATATATAGATTATGCCCTTTTTTCCTTCAGGTAATCCATGCATGCCGACGCAGATCACTGCTATCTCCGTGCATTTCACCCAGTCAGATGGTGGTGACGCAGCTAATTTATCCTGTTCACCGATTCAGGATCAAAGGCTCGTAAATACTGCTGTTACACACATTTCTCCATTCCTTTAGCGATGCATGTCCAATTTAATAGTTTAACTTTTAATTAAGAAATTAGCTCCTCAGGAAACTAAGAAGGCGAGCTGTTAGCTTAATTGCACATATGGAAGTGTGCAGTCCAGTGTCCACATGCACATTATGAGACAATGAGAAGACTGATCATTATGTCGATCCACCTGCCCCTCACTACAGATCGACACACATTGTTCTTTCTTGTTCCCAGTGAACCGTGTCCTTATCCCCACTCCAGTCCAGGATTCAAGCTGAGGAAATATTGCCAGACCCCGATAGACATCCAGGAAACTTGGAAATAGAAGACTCCCTCCAAACAAATGTTATTATGTTTGCTGTCCTTGCCCGAGTGATTATCCCAAGATCACAACACGAATATGGGACCACCAGACTACCAGGAACATCTGGTAAAGCTTTATGGCCAACACTCACTGGGCATAGCATGGGCAAGCTGATACACAGATCCTACTGGTATACATCAGTCAGTCTTCAGCATCAAACCCAGTACTAGTTCATTTGCCAAATTATGTTCTACCCTTGTATTTGTAATGAAATTTGGGGCAGAGACTGCGACTGGATGGTTCTATATAAAAACAAACTATATGGTGTGAATGCCTATAAAGAATCCCATGCTATTTTTGGTGAAAGTGAGGCATTGTAAAGGTGTACAGTGTGAAACTGAAATGATCTCAGTAATAAAGGTGTACAGCATTCTCTGTATCCCTGTATTATAGATGTACAAAGAGTTCTCTGTTGGAGACATACTGCATAAAAGCTAAGTGTTCTCTATGCTAAAGATGTACGACATGAAAGTAGAATATTCTGTTAACTCCGACAGACAAAAGTTAACAGTATGCCCAAGGGCAAAAAATGAAATATGTAGCTAAGACTCTTATATTTGAAAAATCTTTGTGTGCAGTAAATGCAGATGCAACCAGTGTGGAAAAAAGTCATTAATGAATAAAATGAGCAATGACATTGAACCTACTTATTAAATTGTTAATAGTTAGCAGGCTTTTTCTGAGTGCCAATGATGCTAAAATGGGCATTTCAGTGGATAACGATGTTACACCCCTGGATACTCCTGCTAAGTCCTGCTATGCTGGAGATGTAGCTCGATTGATAAAATGCCTATTGAAGGCCAATGGCTCAATTTTGAGGCTTAACCTCCCACACTTCTGCTGTTCTGTTACCTCCAAGGAAAAGCCTTACGCCACTTGTGAGTGCATGTAAGTAACAATGCACTGCCTTTTCGCTGTATTTTATTTACAGCCCCTTTGCGCCGTGTGTTTGTCTGATCTCAGGACCTGGTGCCCAGTGGGACCTCTGCAGACCTTGCAGTTTGGACTCATTCCCAGTGCCTTGAAGCCTTGGGATCATCCTGCAGAAGTTCTGGGTCTCCCCAACTGAATCAGCGTGACATCATTGTCGCCGTGCTGGAAGACGACGTTAAGAGTGAGAAAGGCCTAGTGAGCCCTTCTCCTGGTAGAACTGGGGTCTTGGGGTGATCACATCACAGATCGTTGAATCCCTAACCTGATTTCCATTCTGGCACGTCTTCTCAGTAACGTGGCAGTAATTTCCTCTGCTCTTTGGCCGCATCCTCTAATAGATGCAGGAAGGACAGCTTGTTAGCATAATATGGAGGTGTGGTCCCTTGGCTCTAAGGTCCTTCTTATCTCCCCTTGTGTGGATTCTTCCTGCTCTACACAAAACTGGCATGATTACATCAGTCATCTCACGTGCTCTGCTCTATTCCAGTGACATTGCTGATATTAAATCAGTTCCTGATGAGCTAAAAAACACAGAAATTGGCAGTGGTTCATAATTTTCTTATGAAAGATTGACAGCATCAACTTCCCTCCCAAAAGCATATAGATTAGTTTAGATTAGATGCGCAGGCGGCAAACAGCAGAGAATACATTTTTACTTAAGCTTCATTTGTTTATTTTTGCTTATTGAAAAACTGATACCCTTATTACACTTTTAAATCAAGCCTTTTAATTTCTTCTAAAAGGCACCTGAAGTCAGTTGGTATAACACTCTGCATGTGACCGTAATATGATTTTAAAGACATTTACCAGGCAGATCAGAGGCAAAAAAACCTGACTGAGCAAGTTAAGGAAGATGCACGGAGCCCTTTAATCCGGCCTCGTGTTAATGCTCCCCGGAAAGCCTGCCATTGTTAAGGCAGGGGCTATTTTTATGACAACCCAACAAGATTGTCCGGATGAAAGTTGACTTTTCTGGTGAAAAGCAGCTCTCTCTCCCTTCCTCTCTCAGCACTGTAGTTTGGCATTGTGCACCTTGTCCTGGAGACAAAGTCTCTTAAATCAATATTTGAGATGGAGTATGTAGCAGCTAATACCCATGTTCAGGATCTTATCTGTACCCAGTAATGTAATAAGAGTAATCATACTCCTACCCGTACTGGTCAACTAGGTTTAAAACATCCCTCACTGCTGATCTGTAGCTTACATTAATAATGCTGTAATAAAAGCACATAGCCCAAGTAAAGCACCTTCTGAAATGCGGTCACGGGCGTGTGCCTTTACAACAAAATGGTGTATTAATGGTGACAGAACACAGCATCACATTAGGCCGAACTAGCTTAAATTTCAGCCATGTTTTAAGGACACTCCAGTGACAAGTGGGAAAAAACACATGGCTTTGTTTCATTTTTATAGCTGTGTTCAGCAACATGCCTGGCGAGAGATTCCTCTCTAAGGTGGTAGATCCGTCATAAAACAAAAAAACAAAAAAAAACTTATGTAACAGAGTACCACATGACCCAAAAACAAGTGAAAATATAACAAAACTTAAAAGAGCATCATTTCCATGCAGTGTTAATTTAATAGGTGTTTAGTCGGCTCTTTGCACAAAGCTTCTGCACACAGAACAAATCAACATACTCACAGTGCCAGCAAAGCCATTGTGACAAAACAGCTTTTGTCAGGCAGAAATAAATTAATTATTATTAATGTTCTCATCAACTTTATAAAGGAATCGCATTTGTATCTTTGGAATAGCGTAACTCTTGTTTTGCAATCAGTAGATACAAGTTCTTCATAGTATGGACACATTATTCCTCTATAGTGGTAGCTGCTGTGATAAGTACACTGCTATTCTGCACCTCGATTTGATGTTTTCTGTCACCTCTAGACCGATGCTGCAGGTCATTGCAAAAGCACAAAAGCTGTGACATCATACAGCTGTTGGAATGAGCAGCTGGAGAGCTCGTGAGGAATGGATAGCTTCCTATCCCATTGTCACACATGGAAGCTCCCGGAAGCCTCTTATCCTACAAACCAGAGCGTGATAACCAGCCAGCACGGGCTGTTTACTTGTCGAATTACTGGGCCTCATCTACTGTGCACTAACCATCCATCAGCTGACATACTATCAGTGGCATTGCCTTATTTCTAATGAGTCAGGAAAATTCAATTACAAACTGCATTTGGGGTCATTTTCTTCAGGGGAAAAAATAGGGAAATTGGGAGATATCTCATGGCCAATATCCCAGGATTTCTCATTATAACCAAATGCTGCTTCTCAAGTCCAGCCTGGGCTTCTGAATCATGGTGCTCCACTAAAGTCTCCCGTCTCTCCTCCTTGACCACGGACATCAAAAATCCAGAATACAGCAGGTTCACTGCGGAAGAAACTAACCTGAATAGTGCATTTCTAAAGGAACTTTCAGTACTGAAACTGTTTCAACTTAATAATAATTGTGAGAAATACTGAAGAGGGTGTACTGTGCTACACATGAACTGCCTGAAGGGGGAGTACCAGTTGGAGTGACACTGAATCAATTGTATGTTTGTTTTACATTGACCTTTAGGAGTCTGAGTGCATATA
>JAODJW010000015.1:18792512-18802608 GCA_026777045.1 Hyperopisus bebe
ATATGTGTACGTATCAGATGTAACAGTCCTATGCATTTCTTCTCTTGATTTTAAACAGGTGACACCCTTTTTGTGGGCTCTTTACCAGCTAGGAATCAGGATCTGTAGAAGAAGGATCTCCATTAAGATTGTTAACAGGATATCCCATATTTCTTGTGTTTTACATACTGATGAAACCAATGGCAATCGGCAGAAAGTGAGCAGAAGAGAAAGGCAACAGCAGTGATCGAAATGCAGCAAAGGAATCAAAGATCATTTTAACTCGTTTACTAACTCAAACACCTTCATACTCAACATTTGGTGCTGGGAGAAAAAGAATGAGAAGTGAACTGAAATTTACAGACTGGGATACATTTGTGGAAAGTACAGCACCCTGGAGATGCAGAACTGAAGAATGGGGCAGCTGTCTTGGATGCAGTAATCATGAATATTAACCAAGGATACAGGCTAGCAGAGATGGATATTTCGGGTCCAGAAAGTAAAAACGCAGACCAAGATTTTGTATCAACGGGCTAGTTGAGTATAAAGAGTCACAGTAACAGAGTCACAGTCACAGAGTACTCATTTGGTTAGTTGAAACAAAATCTTGGTCTGGATTTTTTACTTTCTGCACCTGAAATATCCACCTCAGCCAGCTAGCAGTACAAAGTGACCCACTAATGGTTTTCTAGTAGGTGGTATTCCTGTGAAAAAAATCAATGCAAGAGTACTAATACACTGGGGGGTCAACATAGGGTCAAGTTACAGCCGGCCAGCCCTTCTGGAGACTCACTCCCACCTCTCGTGACGCTTGTGGGTTTTGTTTCAAAGCAGCCCCAACACTTGCTTCCTGTCAGAGGCCTGAGATCCGGCACAGAGACAGAAAACGTGGCCCAGGTCGTGACTCCTATGCGGACTACGGTGAGAGATCAGAGTCAGGCGTGAACTGTGGGGCCACCTCAGGTTGAAGAGCAGCGCTTCGCTTTGGGGATTTACTTTACGCACTTGAGGAATCATGTACAAGATGTACCAAACACTGGTGCATATGGCAGCCTTCCAAAAATTAGAGGGTATTACAGGGTAATATTCTTGTACCATTTAATTATTTTGCCAGAGAGATGACATGTTATAAGGTCTTTTTAAGTGTACAGTACTGCACTTCCACTGTCAAGGCTTTAAAAAATGATGCATGTAAACCAGAGGGATCTATTGTACTTCATGATTTATTGTGTTTTTTTCTGCAGGGAAGCCCTTTACATTGCAGTGGCTGGTGTGTGACATGTCACCTTTGGTCCCTCTTGGGATGGCTAATAATAAGTAATTAATAAATGTGGGTGGATATGTGATTGGTTAACTCGTTAAAGTCCTTTGCTGGGTTTTCCTGGTCACACAAATAGCTCTTTCATAGCAAATGCTGACATCACACCAATATTTCACCCTCTGAATTCAGGAGTGTCTCTGACTGTTTCGCTTAAGGACAAACAGTTTGACCCTCATCCTGAATAGCAAAAGTGGAAATAGATCGACAGGCAGCACGATGCATCGTTTGCCGGCACACTTCAAATTTCATGTGGTATAAGATGCTGCAGTAATGATGTGAGTGGGAATATATATTTTTTTACCCATCAATGAAAGATGTTACGAAACAGTCACCTGACCCCTCGCTGAGGTTTGTACAAGCACACAGTGAGATGATGAGAACGCATTCAGAATTTGAGGAGACTAACAAATGTCAAAGATGTTATATTTATAGTGACTAGAAAGCTATTGGGCTTAAATACACAACACTAAGCTTATAAAATTCACGTTCAGCCAATCAGCTTTAGCCGCTTCTGCTGTTAAGGATTGTGGGGAGGCCTGGAGTCTAAAACTCCCAACCCTGATAACTGGACCTGTTGTTATAACAATGGCACTTTATTGAAATTCACTTCTTACTCAGGTTATTGTACTCTCTCTGATACACATGCAGGTAAGAGTAAGCTTGGTAGTGAAGGGCAGCCACCTGCAGCAATACCCATGGAGTTATGGGTTAAGGGCCTCACTCAAGGGTCCACGGACGTAGCTATACTGCCAAGGCCGGGCTTGGACTGACAACCTTCTGGTCAGAGGTACGGAGGCTTAGCCTGCTGAGTCACACACAGCCACACACAGCCGCCTTGCTGTTGTGCTTGCCAGCAAAATGGTACTTTAGTGTGACTGAATGGCGCATCTTTCTTTAGCACCCCCCCCCCCCCCCACACACACACGCTACACAATGAGTGCTCATTTTACAAGGAAAAGCGAACACAATGGAGCCAAATAGATTCTCAATAAGGCCTTGGGGAAATTGCTAACATTGGGGGGTCTTACTTCAAAACCTCCCAATTAAAGTCAGCACCCACGGAACCTCCCCGGCAAGCACAATGGCCTGTTCGGCTCCATTCAGTGAAAGCCCATGCTCTACTCTCTGCCTTGTATTGAGGCTCTTACCACTTAAATCAGGCCATATTCCGAGGTTTGGCACCAGATCAAGTGCTACCACCAAGGGCTACCAGTAATTGAAGCCCATGAAATAGACATGAGCGCAGCTGCAATACCTCCTTGGTGCCCTTAGAGGGCACCGGTGCCAGCAGGCCTTCCTGGGCAGTGTGAAGTTTAAATATAACTGCTTAAAGGCCATTGAAGCTGGTACTATTATGTAACTGAGGGCCAAGGCTTTCCTAGCACTTTGATGAGAAGACAGCCCATCTAGAGTCCCTGCTGATACAGCTTCCATTCAAGTCTAGCTCTGCCGTAGGACGAGGACTTGCTGAGGATCATTTTGGGACTGTGACATGGAATGTTTGATATAACACCATGTATCTCCCATGATGCCTTTCTCCTGCAGCTCTGAGCCAGCTAGAGGTTCTACTTCATAAATCACAAACCGCAAAAAAAAAATCATCCCTGACACAAGCCCAGTTAAAGCCCACTGTATTTCATATATTTCATATTATTTATTGATATTTGCATAACACAGTGGGGCCGTGCTACCTACATTTTCTGTACCATTGTTCCTATGAACCTTGGTGAATGACTGATAATGTTCTGTTAGGCTTACAGGTTTATTTTCCATTGTTCACTCCTAGATGCTGTATTCAGCCACATACTGCATCACTTTGCAGACAAACTGCTAAGGCCAGCATAATAGCCTGATGCTAGTTACATACCCTGCTGGGAAGAAGATGATTTTGTCAATGGTTTGTGAAGGTCAGCACGTGCTCGAACCAGAGTGAGAACGAGGCCCAAAATCCTAAACAGTTCAGTATCTCCCAGATAGATACTGTAAGTCTGTTCTTATAGCTTTCAGTGAAATGCAGATTCTGTGTAACTTCACATGAATGCAAGACATGCTTGGAATAAAAGTAAAGTGAGAAAAACTGACCAGTAGGAGGCAGTGTGAAATGGGCCTCATGGAAAGTCACATCCCCTTAGGGCCATGGTTGCTCCTTTGACCTACCCAGGTAATTTGGCTCACTGACCCCTGCTGTCCAAATGAGGCCCGGCCGTTTTACGGTGCTATAAAAAGGTCAGACCACATCCAGTGCTCATCAGGTCCTGTGCAGGCTACACTGGGTCTAAGTGACTGTAATGGAGAGCTGCAGTGGCTCTGCTGTGAGTAAAAATCCACTGCATTGTGTTGGGGGGAGGGGAGGGGAGAGGAAGGAGTGAATAATATAATATGTCAGGGACTTGTTATGACCCTAAAAATGTGAATGACAGCCTACTGGGTGTCAGAGTGACTGTAAGATTAAAATACTTTGAGACTCTAGCTAACGAACACGCATGAATGTAAATACAGCTGTATTTTAATGTTAGCAGGTAACACGCAATTATAATCCAAATCCCTTTCATTTTAATTCGATATATTCAGTGCACAGACATGTTAATGTAATTATATAGTGGCTAATCAATGCATAGTGAAATATGCCGACAGGTAGTTAAGTGTAGTAAGCTCATATGGTAGTAAAATAACACGTAAAAACCCACAAAACGAGTCATTTTTAAAACTACCAGTTTCTCGTTTCATTCTTGCAGCCTAGTTGTGAGAAAAATGACAGGACGTCAACACTGAATTAAAGAAACAGCACTGAAGTCTAGTTTACAGGGTGTAACACCTATTTCTCTACCCATCCATCTATTTTTTATGCCCGCTTAATTGTAATAATTTATGAATATTTTAATATGCCAGTGAGCTCAGATAATTAAACAAGCAAGACACTGTTACACTATTCGCATCTGGACAGGCTCCGGTCCGATTGCGTAAATGGTAAACCGTAAGGTGCAATGGAAGCTAAGGACATTTTACACACTATGTCAATGTGAGTACTGTGTTTCCGAAAGCAGCCGTCGTTGATTTTGTGCAGACCTGCCACCCGTCGCCGGTCTACATCAAACCTCCCGTCCCTGTATTTATGTTTCATTTACAGACATCCTTCTTCTACTGTACTTCACCACCAATAAAATGCACATTAAACAAATTTGTATGGGCAAGACGCATTCAACAGTTAGATTCTCCCGCCTGATATATCTACCATGCAGTATTCGTATCGTATTTAAAGTGTATAGACATTACAGTTTTAACGGATTACAATTAACAAGCATTGGCTTACGTTAGGAAGAAGTAGAAATATATATTCATAAAAAAGACATATTGTGCAAATGAGGAAAAAGAGTATAATTGTACAATCCGCAACTCACATTACAACATGTGGCTGCGCATCTAAACCGAACATCTTTAAACTGTTAATAAGCTAATAATGCAAAGGCGATAGACGGCAGTTCACTAAATGAGGGTGTAATTGCAACATGTCAGTCATGTTACAATGTATCAAATCAATTAAGGAGCGGAGCCGCCCAGTCCGGCACAGCGCAGGCATGTGGAGAAGCTCTGAGCCCGGAGTAAAGCTCACTGCACTGTCCTCTGCATGTGGGTCCCCCATCAGCACATTTATCTTCATGAAACATTACGCGAAAAAAAAACTAATCATGGACAGCTATCGCCCTGCCACGGCCAATGGAGAACGTCAGTATGGACATAAGAGAATATTATTAATGTTAAACAATTATTGGGTGCTGATTCTGTGTATATAATCTATTATATTATATATCATCGGACAATAACAATTTTTATTAGTATTTATGTAAGCAATCTAAAGGTGCACACAAGCTTCCGAAGTAGACACTGATTTAAGTATAATAACGGTCCTTCAAATGTCTGGTATATCGCAATATAGCGAGGAAAAACGTACAATTGAAGGACGCTGGCACTATAAATTAAATGATAAGGCATGCATTCTGTTATTTGCAAGTTATTCTAAATTCAAAGCAATACTGAACTGCGTATTCTTAAATATGCAAAAGTACAATAGACATGTTTGTGTTTATTTCCTCAGATTCCCACAGCTGATTAAACATCGCGAATGAGCTTACGATCGTTTGTAAGGCACAGGATTAAATCGCAATGATGGGACGTAAAGTTTAGCTTGGTTATTATCTGATATAGTGACAAGTTAGGCTGTTCGGATTTTCGCGCATTTAACATCAGAAGAATAGCAGTTCACAACCAAAGTCGTCTGGTATTACCTAGTAGGTGCGCTGAACCAGATCGCTTCTCGGTAGAAAACGTGATAGATCAAATACAGATTTACCTAGTTCAAAAGCACATCGGTGTCCCCTGGACAATCTTTCCCTAAATATTCATATATGTTCAGGAACTACTCACCAATGAAGATCAGCTGAAACAGGTAAATCCCCACAACGTCCATTCTGAAGTGCGCAATTAAATACAAACAATCCCAAACGATGTGGATGCTTGTGTCTTTTCTGTTCTTCAAATTGCAAAAAAATACAAGTAATTGACGAGCCGTTTTAGATTATCTTTCCGCAAAGATATAGTCCACAATCCCAAAGATGCGTTTCCAAACCGAACTATTTAGGATCATGAGCTGTCCTGTTTGTCGGCGAAGTCTGAGACTTATATAACCCTTGTAAAATAGGCTAGATAAAACCTGGGATATACAGTATGCAAATTATGAGAGGGAGCGGATCGAGATTAATTTTCTTACAATGAGGAATAATTACAAGCAAAGCATTTAGAATAAAATGATCATATATACATATGTTAAAAAGTCAAAAGTTTATATTACGGAATAAGCCTCTTTTCCCTCCAGCCAGGATATGTTTTTGCGGGTAAAGTTTAACGTCCTCACGGCTTTAATGTAGAGATATCGAGGTGATGTCCCGAATGCAATAGTTTGGTACTGATGCGCTGGTTCTCTTCCGTCGCCCCGGCGTCTCCGCGAGCTCAGCCGTGTCCAGCTGCAGTAAAAGCGCCTCGCAGCCCCCGCCGACGGCTGAGAGTGACGGAGGCAGAGCGCCTGGAGAGCGAGTCTGGCGTGATGGAGGAGCGGGGCAGCGCGTTTAAGTGCTACCAGTAAATTGCATGCATTACGTTGACATTAACAATAACTACAGTTTCATTTTATGTTAAGTTAGGTGGATAAATATTTTCCCCTCTCCATCCACTGTAGTTCACGTTTCTCTGGTGCCGTGTTGGGATTCCACATATGTTAATTGCCCGTTCAGCTTACGACCCCTTGTACATTTGACAGCAAAAAAAGTCATTCTTTTCGTATTATGAGAGATCCTTCAGAAAAATCGTGTTAAATTTGTTACATGGAAGCCGAAACTGATTTGTAGTTACTTTTTGGGTATAGCTAGTTTGCTGGTTGATTGAAATTGATGCACTTCTGGAACATTAACATATTGATTCCACTCAATCTGCGATCCAAAGTCACGCTCCAAAGCATCTTTCATGCTTTACGCCGCTTAATTACATAGCATTAACAACGGCAACTTAACATCCAATGTATTTCAGAGTAATATTTGGAAGAACCTGGATTTCAGCTGCTTTACTCAAAAATGGTGGAAAGTAAAAGCCTGTGTTTTCCTAAGCTATAGCCTTTGTTTCGATGTCACAATCAGTACTCTATTGTGTAACACAGCCCCAATATAGGCTACTATCAACACAAACACAGTCAATTTACCATTGAGCACCCCCCCTCCCCCCGCTCAATTTCTAGTCAAAGTATTCTCCTTTTCTCTCAGAATTTTAAGTGAATTAGAATGGTCACAGTGCACCAAAGTTTAAACAGCAGTTCACATCCCACGCTGCACTGGCTAATAGCTCTCCCATGTCCCTGGTGGAAATATTTACCCCAGTTTGGCCTCCAGACACATGTGACATGAACATTCCAGGGTTCCTGCTGTACCCCTGGAAAAATGATTGTCCCGGTCTGCCCTGTAGACAGAAATCAGTGGCATAAAGTTGCAAAGGCCAACAGTCTGAACCAGTCTAGTGCCTAAAGTGAGGTTTTAAGAGAACTACAGTATGCAAGGAGACCTGTCCTCATTTAGAAACACAAACTGATGTATATAAGTTATGAAAATGGTCTTAGGCAGGTTTTGCAATTCTGTGTAGGGACAGGGCTACACACCGGAAGACGTTTCAGAGTTTCAGCACTGAACAGCGAGATCCCAAGAATATTATCGGATGTGTAAAAGATCCCACAGTCCCCAGCAAGGAAGCTCGCGTCTCCCAGCTGGAACATAAATATCACCTCACAGCGGTGCAGCCCTTCTAATGCTGGGCGTAAAGTTTATTTACGGGCTGGGGCCAAGCCGGCACTTCCGAATGCTGCCCCCCCTACACACACACAGAGTCGTGTAATCATAACTTTTTGGGGACTGCTCATTCATTTCTATGGGAAAAATGCTAATGCTAACTATCGCAACCTTAACCCCTACCCAGCCCTAACCATAACTATAAGTAACCAAGAGAAATACAAGTTTTTGCAGTTTTCGTTTTTTCATTGCAGTCACAGATTTTTATAAAATAGAGTTTTCCATTATGGGGACCAAGACACTGAACCCCATAAGATAAAAAATGGATATTCAGACTTTTGGTCCCCACAAAATAAGGTATACCAGGACCACACACACACACACACACACACACACGGTTTCCTGCGTCTGGCGTTTATCTCCAGCTTAGGCAGGAAGAAGCAGGTCTGACTGAAGGCGGCTGCTGCCTAGGAGCATGATGCCACAGATGCCAGAACTGGTGAAATCCTGCTCGTTAATAGCATGGGGAGCGAGAGGGAGAGGCTGGACCCGGGAGTCAGCCTTGATCTGCGTTACCTTTCCTGTTCCCGCCCATTTGCCAGCTGTTTGCCGCCTTTCTTCCCCCATTTCTCCCTGGTTATGAAACTAGCCAACAATCTCAAGCCGAGCTGCCGTAAGCTACTTTGAAAATGATGAAAGGCAAATTATATTCACTTTTATCCCCTTAAACAATATTTTACATTGCATCCCATACAGAAATGGGTCTTGAACCCTGGTCATACTGAATGGAATGTTAATGCACATGAACATTTTTCACAAATGAACCGGACCAACATTAACAGCCGCTCCTTAGCAGTACAGGTTATAAACAGCCCTCAGCTATAGTCTCTGTAGCTGGTTAAAAACGCAAGATGTTACAAGATGTTAACGATAAGCAAATGGCTGTGAAGGAGCATTTGGAATTGCATTTCCCTGATCATTCTTGGTTCCAGGTTTTACACTCGGAAACATACACGGCCCTTGCTGCCTCACCAGGGCATCCAGTTACGGAGCTGCTGAAGACCTTGATGTCCGTTTGCCGACCACCTCATTTCAGCCATTAGGCAGTCGTCTCCTTAAAGACGGAATTTTCAGGAAACGTCCGGCGCGTCTCCTTCACTGAAGCCGGCTTCTCCGCGCCGGCTCGGCGGCCGGAGCTGGAGGCTGCGTGCTGCTCCAGGGCACTGGGCTTGAAGGCCGCCCCACAGGCCCTGGAGTGCAGCTCGGACTGCCCGCCTTCTAAAGCTCTCCCCCTCCTCTCATATACATCATTCATTCCCTTTGATGACAAACCCGGGACTCCACGCACATCCGCTAACCTTTACCTCCATGGATGATGGGATGTGCGAGGTGCCCTCTTCCCTACAGGAGCCTGGCCCCAGGGCCTCGCACGACGGCATTCGGCTGGAAGCCCCGATTTGGCGTAACTCAGCCACATTCTGCGATGTAGCATGCAAACGTAGCCACGTTAGAGACTGATCTGCGCTCTGACGTCCGTCCAGATGGGCCCCCAGATGGGGGTTCGACACTGACTCCACCTGAGGTCATTCCTGGTTGCGATCAAGGTGAACAGATAGGAAGAGCCTAGATTGAAAGCTAAACACAAGAATTATTCCTTTAGTGCTGCACATCTGGGCTTGTGACCAAAACATTACCATACCATAAAGAAAAGTATATTATATCCAGGTTAATTTATGGGCAAAATACCTTGAGATTGCCTATTAAGGAGCTGCACGTTAAGCATAAATGCCATATATTAAACAAACACAGCCATAGTTCACAGTTGGCAGCAATTAAACACGTTTAGAGACTGTAAACCAGAGAGGGGAAAGCCAGAGTGCCTTTTTCCTTATGCATATGTGTGAGGCCACCAATCGATCGCTCACATCACCTCGGGGGGCTGCTCATGGGCGTCTCACAGATGTAATGGCTCTTATTTATGATATTACCCTCTTTAATTGCTTGGGGTGTCGCACGGTAGCGTAATAGGAAGGAACGGGGCCTCATACCCGCAGGGCTGAACTCTCTGTCCCCAGCTCAGTTCTGAGTCTAACCATGTTTGTGTGGGTTTCTACTCACAGTCCAGCGACATGAAGATCGGGAGAATAAATGTGCACAGGACCTTAGCTGGGGGGTATATCGACCTGGGTGTCCCCTGTCCCTTAGTGAGTGCACAGGACCTGAGCTGGGAGGTTTCTCGACCTGGGTGTCCCCTTGTCCATTAGTGAGTGCACTGGGTTTGAGCTGGGGGGTATCTCGACCTGGGTGTCCCCTGTTCCTTAGTGAGTGCACGGGACCTGAGCTGGGGGGTATCTCGACCTGGGTGTCCCCTGTCCCTTAGTGAGTGCACGGGACCTGAGCTGGGGGGTATGTCGCCCTGGGTGTCCCCTGTCCATTAGTGAGTGCACGGGACCTGAGCTGGGGGGTATCTCGC
>JAODJW010000015.1:18802708-18815309 GCA_026777045.1 Hyperopisus bebe
ATAGGATAAGTGGTTTCAGAAGATGGATGAATGGATGGATAGTCATATCCTTTGTCATACCCAAAGTTCAAAAGGTGGCCCCTGTCCATTAGTGAGTGCACGGGACCTGAGCTGGGGGGTATATCGACCTGGGTGTCCCCTGTCCATTAGTGAGTGCACGGGACCTGAGCTGGGGGGTATATTGACCTGGGTGTCCCGTGCCTCATGCTTACTGTCTTTTGGGATGGGCTGATGGCTCACCCTGACTCTGCTTAGCATTAAATAAGTGGTTCAAAGGTAATTGATATAATTGCTTAACTGGCACTTATTCAAAGTAGCTTTGTTTATGCAGCACAATGCTTTCCTGGTAAAATTCAGGTCAAGGTCCTTCCTCAGCGGTACCACAAAAGACCCAAGTGCAGAGCACACAGATTTAACGATTCACGAGAGGAAAGGATGAGAAGTGCCCGTCTACCCATCTTCTGAAGGGGCACTGATGGGCGGCACCAGTGTTGAAGTTTGCCTGGGCTCAGGTCACCAAACAGGCTTCAACCGGTACTGATGACAGACACCAGAATGTCATCCAGAGATTATGTTCAACCAACCCAGAGCAATAAGGCCAAGTCCAAATCACAAGCAGAGAACAGGGTCAGAAAACCACTGGGATCCCTAGCAATTCAGCAGTTCAGTAACGCCTGACTCAGTACCTCAGATAGAGCCATGGATGTGAGCCATATTCTGGGAAGGCAGGGTGATCTGATTGCAGGGTTTGCACCACCAGAGCCCCTCCTAGAACGTAACCCAACAACCTAGTTTACAAGCCATTATTAGCCACCAAACTCTCTGATAGCTTCAAATTTGCTCAGCAGCCGTGACAAGCTTATCAGCTTGTACAGGCATGAAAATGTGACAAGTTAAACACTATTAACATGTGATATATTAAACGGGAACAACAAATACAAGTTTTCACAGGTTTTACAGGCTTAGCGCCTAACGGATGTGACAGGTGTAATGAATTTAGCGGCTCTGCACTCGTGCCTCCCAGGGCCGCAGAGGAGGGATCTGGCACATCCGGTTTTCGGTGATGAGGGACTAGGCAGAGGTGATCCCAGGCAGGTCCACGTGTTCCAACTGTGTCCTTGGACGAGTGATTGAAGCCGCAGTCGCATCCCTCCCTACCTTTAGTTGCCATTCCGGACACGTTCCCTTCCTCTGGGTTTGCATTCGACCCATGTGCTTCCCAGCGGGCTGTTTGCGGCTCTGTCCGAAAGCTGTCAGGCGGTCGCAGTGATGATAGACCGAGCTCGGCGCCAATACCCTCCCCTCCCCTACCGCCATGGCTGCTTCATAAAAGGGCCTTTTCAGGAAGAAGTCCTGCTCATTTTACGCCGATGGCCTGTTTTTGTGAATCGAGGCTGCTATAAATTTGGGGTGTAATCGGCGTGTTAATTCCCACATTTAAGCAATAAAGTAGCCCATAAAAGGAGATGGAGCGGCAGGTCGAGGAGCTAGTCTGGGTCACTCTGCATCTTCCTCCACCCTCACGGATACGACGGAACAGAAGAACCGCGAGTTGGTGATTACGATTAAGAGAAAGGTGAAGCCAGAATCCACCGCTGCCTCAAAATCTGCTTCATTCTCCAGATCGGAACTCAGTGTGTAGGCAGAGGCTTATGCTGCTTTAAGGAAACGTTGCTTACTGGGACCTTTGTGTCTCCAAGGTGCAGGATGTAAGGGGCTCCTCTGCTAAGCCTTTTAACACTGGGGGAACTGTGCGAAACGGGCAAATCGCAAATAAAACGTCTGCAATCAACAATGCAATAATACCCTGCTTTGCCATTTTACCACTCCCGAAACCTTTAATTTATTAATAAACCTAAATTGTAATAGTGTCACACACGATTCTTTAAATCTGGTTGCAGGGGCTATTGTCGTGGCACACATCATCAGGCTTAACCGGGTGATGTTAAATCTGTAGATAATGTTCTGTTACATAAATGCATCTCCTGTCTGTGCTTTAATACAAAGATGAACAGCAGCCAATGGTGAAGCGTGAGATCTCTTTCTCTGGAGGAATGTGTGAAACACACCAAAGCAGCAAGAATACACACAAACACAAAAGGTCTATAAGTGCGAAATGATTCAGAGCCACGTGCAGGAATCTGTGTGGGGCAGATCCAGACACGCAATGAGAGTGCAGAGCGTAGCAATATCGCTAAAGAGGTTAATGCCTGGTCACACATGTAACCTTTGAAGTTTGCATTCTGCTTACAGAGACAATTACATGTTTAACATACATGAAAGCAGGGTTTATCATTAGCAAAATAGTCTGGCTGCTATGAAGATAATTTCAGCGAAAGTTGAATCATCAGTTGAGGTGACATCCACTCTGCATCACATTGACTTGAGAACTAAATCATTTTTAGCTGAAATGATTGTGATCTCCAAAAAAAAAAAAAAAAAATCAAGTGATATTCAGCAAAGAAAAATGATTGATAAGCTTTTTATGGTAATGCAAAATGTTATAGCCTTTTCAGAAGATTCTTTGCTTTAAAAAGATTAACCCTACTAATCAGCAGATCTGCTCTGTGTAGGACCTTGCAGAGGACAAAGTAGTAATGACTTGCCACTGAGGCATGCTGGGGAATATTTGTATTTCATAGAAAAATTAGTCTTATGTAAAACACTAGCATGTTTCAAAATACCAGAGAGATTACCTGAGGAAAGGTTAGGTTTTAAACCTATTAAGATACTCAAAATGTAAACGTAAACTTGTGACTTTGTTTCACAAGATAATTAAATTTGACAAAATAATTACATTTCTGTTGTAAAAATAAGCAGTAAATGATTAACAGCCTCCTTTAATTCATTTAGAAGAAATACAGAGAGTTTAATATTATGCATTTGGAAACAACTGAATAGACCCGCACAACACAACAGCTGTAATTATAAACATAATATATCCTTCTTCCAATATATTCTTCTTCCATTCTTCATTCTGCTTACCTTGGACAGGGTCATTGGGGGGAGGAACCTATCCCATGCAACACACATCTCATATTTAAAAACTATCTGATATATCTATCTATCTAATATATCTAATTTAGTACCCTGTCCAGGCTGTACCCCACATTGTTCCCTATGCTTCCTTGGATAAACTCCAAGTGCTCCTTACCCTGTCCTCGATTAATGGTCAGAAATCTGATGGATGTGTGGACTGGGGTTATGCAGAGTTAATTTACAGATGGATTTGCCTTTGTGTGCATTGTGTAGATGAGTCTATTTACTGTTCATGAAAGGCCTGCCGCACCATAGAAACCTCAGACTGTAACACAGGACAGTGTGTGCTGCTAAATGTGACCATGTGACCAAATGATGAGCTAAGTGGGTCACCTGAACAAGCATTGAAAAGCCATTTTCACCAGTTCAAAGAGGATCTACAGAACCAGGACGGAGAAACTGTTTTACAGGCTCAAAGTGAGTCTCAAGAACTTGGGGGTGAGAAACTGTCTTACCAGCAGAGAAAGTGGGTCACCAGAACCAAGACTGAAGAAACTGTCTACATGTTTTCAGAACCGATATTCTGAGCATGGATGGACCCCTGGCTTAGGGTTTGCAAACCCCTGCAATCAGCCTGCCCAAGGTGGGCTGGCGACCGCCACACAGGGACTATGCTGAAGTGGTGCCAGGCTGCTGGCATTGCAATGGATTTGCCACCCACCGGCAGAGAGGCTGGCTCTTACTGCCAGTCCCTGTAATGCGGGGGAGGGGGGGGGTGCATCACTGCAGGCGGGCGAACCTGATACGGGTGGCGTAGGGGCGGATGGGGGGGCAGCCCATGGGGACAGCTGAAGCTGCTCAGTGAGCTATCTTAGGAACGGCAGGGTGGTGAAAAGGTGGTCCTGCTGGTGTCATCTTTATATCTGACTGCGACAGCTAAGAGGCAGCCGTGCGAGTAAGGCCTCCTGCAGGCGGCCAGGTCCTCGGGGGCAGTGTTCCGGTCACGATGCAGGACGAGGTGGCTGCTGTCTTTACGCTGTTGTGGCTCCTCCCCGTCACACAGGCTCACATACCGCTACTCCCCGTAATCCGCTTCGGCTAACCACGAGAGCCCTCGATTCCCGCCGTCTGAGGATAGAAGCTGAAGTTGGCCCAATCTGATGGGAAAATGACCGGAACGAAAAACCCCAAAATAATGTACACATGCAATATATTCCATAACAATGTTTCTCAACCGGGTCCTCAGGGATCCCCAGACAATCCAAGTTTTTGCTCCAAAAATGTGGCCTGTCTGGTATGGAGCTGAGGGGGAGGAAAATACGTGGACTGGCTGGCAGTCCCTGAGGACTGGGTTGGGAAACATTACTGTATAATATAATGAAAGAGTTCACTGATGTTCATCTTGAATATAACGTGAATGTAACATCTTTCAGACAATTAAAATGCACTCTGAAGAAAATAAAGTCTGACAATTTAGTGACAAGGAATAAATTAGTTTTTAAGAGTACAGATAAAATGGGATGTTTTTATGAACAGCTTGGGGCATCACAAGTACACATAATATCATCCTCTCTGTCTTCATTTCTTATTAGCAATATCCACAAGTACGATAAAGGCACTTTGCCATGTGGAGATAACTATGAAATATTCTTGGCCAGATATTTTGCCAAGGGTTCAGGAAAAAATACAGAGCTTGTTATATTAACTATGGATTAATAGCAGATAGAGATATCACAGAGTATATTCAGAGTATATTAATAACAGAGTATATTCAGATATCACAGAGTATATTCTTCTGAAACACAGCAAAGGTGTTTTTGTTATTTTAAAAATGCATATACATGAATAAAACATACAGCGTGATCTCTGTAGGCCTATAAAGGAGACAGCACTGGTGTGGTTGTGTTTATCACCTCAGGACAGAGGGTACATTACGTCTTTACCTCGCTGCTGAAATGCTACTGCGGTGAACATGAAGTGCTCATCAAATCAGCTATAATTCACAGATATGCTGGGAAACGTGTCTTGGGGCAGGAACTCAGCGAACCTTACAACTAAGGACGTCATCGCGGTATGCAGAAGGACTTACATGTGCCTGTCTTCCCAAAATGCAATGTTTATTTAGTGTTGAGTGAACTTTGAAGGACCTTCTTTAAGCTGCCATGGACAGCCTATTACAAAGCAATGAAGAGTAAGTCATCTGAGGACTACATTATTATCAGTTGAAAATTATTTTTTTATTTTTCGTGAAGACCTTCACAAAGTCATAAGATTGCAAACATATACCTATGAGAAAACTGCTCAATACACAAGGTTGTCTTTTTTATTTCTCTAAAGAAATAAAGCTTATCCCCGAAATCTTTTTTTGAGGAATAAACTTCTTTAAAAGGATACTTAAAAAGGCACTGGTAACAGGTGATTGAGGTACAGTGGAGGAAAAGCAGACATAAGAACATAAGAAATTTACAAGGAGAGGCCATTCGGCCCATCAAGCTCATTTGGGGAGAACTTAACTAATAGCTCAGAGTTGTTAAAATCTTATCTAGCTCTGATTTAAAGGACCCCAGGGTTTTAGCTTGCGCTACACTAACAGGAAGACTATTCCATACTCTAACTACACGCTGTCTAAAGAACTGCATTTTAAAATGTTCTCCTGCTAATTTCCACTTATGGCCAGGAGTTCTAGTATTTAAACTATTATTGAAGGAGCCATTTGGCTGAACAGCATCCAGACCTGTTAGAATCTTAAATGCATTTATCATGCCCCCCCTTAGTCTCCTTTGCTCAAGGCTAAACAGATTCAGCTCAGCTAAGACATTCTTCTAAGACTAGGAATCATTCTTGTAGCTCTACGTTGAACCCATTCCAAGGCAGCAATGTCCATTTTAAGGTATGGTGACCAAACCTGCACACAATATTCTAGGTCAGGTCTTACCAAGGAATTGTATAATCTTAGCATCACCTCCCTTAACTTAAACTCCACACGCCTAAAGATGTAACCCAACATCCTATTGGCCTTTCATTTATCTACATTAAATTCCATCTGCCAGGTATCAGCACATTCGCGAATTAAATCCCGTTGTAGCCTCTGTGCTGCTAGTTCAGTATCTGCTACACCACCCACCTTTAATTTATCATCCCAAATTTAACCAGACCTCATTCATGAATTTCAGTCCGCCAGTTACCATGAAAGAATGCTTGGGGTTAAGTTACATCATTGTTGGCTGGAAGGCCACTCAAGGTATCAGAGCTAGCCGTCTTGGGTGTCGCTGCTAATCCCCCCATTAGATATGGGGTGGGGGGGGGGGGGGGTTGTGGCTGCTGTCTGGGAGGCCACAGTGGTTTGGTTGCAGTGGGTGGTCCCAAAAATGATGCTTCCAAATCTGTGCATGGAAAACGACGCATCTCAGGGAAATTAAAATTCGCAAAGAGATTGCTTACAGGCTAATAGAGGAAAACTTCTCCAAGGCCTAGCAGAGATCTGCTTTTCAGAGTCAAGGGAGCCTCCTTTGAGGTTGCCGGAAAGATGAGAAATCTGAGAAACGGAAGTTGGAATAAGACCCCCCACACACACCTCATATTGCTTTAGTTAGACCCAAGATCTTGTTATGTGATTGTTCATGTAGAGACACCCCAGATCGCTCAAAGACCACATTTGTCCAAGAATAATGAATGCGGAAGTTCATGCTGGTTGAAATGTGTAGGAAAGCAAGATCTTTCCGTTTTGTTAATATACACTCATGTAGGTGGTTTGACCCCAGTCACCTCCATATTGGTCTTCACACTGTGCCTTTTTAACTAGGCCTTATTGCATACAAGCTGACCTCAGTTTGAAGGACTACACTATGTTAAAACGATACTGTGTTATTAATCTACACTCGACAAGTGTCAAATACTAATAAGGGAATAGTAATCATTTCATACATTTACAGCATGTTCACAGCCAGGACCACAATGAACAGCAACATTACCTTTAGCATTAGCCTTACATTTTATAAATAATGAATGGTCAATTGTGATTCTAATCACATGAAGGCATACTCAGGGCAGTGGAACTACACATAGAGATTTCAGACAGACTTGAAACAGTTGATTAATCATTCTCTCTGTAATTAACAGCGCAGTTTAGGGTTAGCTATCTGGAGGCACATACAATTGGGATGTTTTGAACAAGAAAGAGAGATAATTACAAAAATTCCTAAGAGGAAATTGAGGAGTAAACACCATTGGGAACCTGCTGTAAAGTTAAGTGACATGCATTTTAAACTGTATGCAATGATTAAATGCTAATTAAAATGCCGAGGTGGCAAAACAAGCTCTCAGTTGTTATTTGCAAATTAACTGGAAAGTCCAGCTATAAAAGTCTATCGAATGCAATACATTTATGCAGGGAGTATGAAGGCTGTTGGCACCATTTCTTCAGCTGTCAATATGTATGAGGGCTAACGTCCCAGCTGTACAGTAAATACAGCCCCCCCCACCCGCTGCGGCTTCACAGGCAATGCCTTGACAGGCGATACGTCAACAGAGTGACACCTTCAGTAATCCCACAAGAGAGCCTATAACTGTGGTTATTTAACCTGGCTGATATCATGACTAAAGTCACCTGACAGATGAGGTCGTGTCACACATATCATTACCAGTACCAAGGAAAGCTATTATATCATTAAGAGAAATACAGAATTCCCAGAGCAATATTTTTCGCTATAGCATATGCAATGATGGTCAGCCAGTAAGTGAAATTAAGATATACAGCCTTCAGTAAAAAATCTTGAGTGTTTTTGTGTGAAATCTAGGTGTGAATGAAGGCAACACACGTGGAATAAGGTCGACTCAAATAACAGGCAGGCCCCATGCCTGCAGCACCGCTGGCTCGCTTCATAAAGCCAGATTAATAAGTGTGCCTTCAGCGGCTGTCTGTATGCTTCTGATGTGGAGCTGCTCCAAGCTTGTCCCAGCACTTGATTTCTAAAGAGCAGCAATGAGAGACGTGAAGAGCCGGAGAGGAAGTCTTAGAGCCAGACAGGATGTCATGGTAATGGCGTCACATGCGAGAACGCCTCGTTACACAATTGTGCTCTGTGCTGTAAGCATCGCTAAGGTGTAGCAGCTAAAGCAGGCCGCTGCTTCAAGGGGCACGTCAGCTGGCCATGCGGATCCATAACAGCGGGACTGCGAACTCTGATACATGTCACAGGTTTCATTGACTGATAAGGCTTGTTTGGGACTGTTCACTGTTTGTTATTGTCTACAATGGCCAAAACCTAAACAGTATGCTGCCTTGCTGTGTGTTTGAACATGCTGACCACAATGTTAATATTGATTCTGGGTTTGTTTTTGGCGTGCAAGCACGTGTTCAGGGTCATAATTCGCTCCTTACACTAGGAAATGTACACATTTAATGCCAGATAAGAAACCTTGCCTGATTAGATGTGCATCAGTTTAGGAGGGAGGGGGGTAAGAATTTCTGAGTTTTCGTGGTAGTCTGTTTGCTCTATGTGCTTCCCCAACCTATATGGGGGGGCAGCTCATACCCACAGCTACTAGCCAATGCCTGATAATCAAGTACTTGTCCATCAGCATTCTTACAAAACAAACTCCTTACAGTTGTCCCCCCCCCCCATTTCCACGGGTTCAGTAACCCCAGTTTTTCTACCTCAACAAGCACCATACTTTTGGTACTTTCCGTTTTCCACTGACTTCCGGTCAAGTACCAGCACCATAAGTGCTAAACCAGCTGGAGTAGTTCTTTGGAACTTTGTTAATTTGAGGTGGAACTTGAAATTATTTCTTTGTCGATTGGTTATGCAAATAGCCTGCCGCTGAAATGCAATACAAACACTGCCTTGTAAGCAGTTACGAACTCAGAATACAATGATAAATGAAGTAAAAAAAAAAATTGGTCAGAATCTGGTCGGAAGAACAGATACAGCAAAAAGATCAGGATGACATGACAAGGAATTTCAAAAGCATTTTGTTTAATATACTAGGACAGCATATACGAGATAATACCGTATATAAAAGGAATAATAATTAAAATCACAAAGCTAGTTAAGGTTTTTTTCTATGACAGAGTAATAATGTTTTACCGAAACTTAAATGCCTTGCACTATAATGTCAGTACAGAAATGAAGGTAAGAAAAAGCCTGATCTTAATCTACCTTACTAGCGACGTAAGAACTCTCGGGGTCGGGATGCAGACAGAGTGGCCCTCTCAGAGCAGGGTTTCTGGAGAGTGGCCGTACAGGTCCTCTCTGGGCCAAGTGCCTGGAGTGTGGGCTTTGAGACCAACTCTGGGCCAGGCTCTGGAGGCTGAAGGAGGTGGGTGCAGCCTATCCTCGGCTGGACTGTGGGAACTCGGGAGAAGTGGGTGCGGCACCTCCCAGACCAGACTCTGAAAGACTTGGCAGGTCTTAGGAAAACAAAATGGCTTCATTAAACAAAACAGGGGCATGGGAAAAATGGGACCACAAGGGGTGGAAATGGGAAGGCATGGACTGGGAAGGGCACAGGCAACAGGAGAATTGATCTTAGTAAACAGGATTGGACATACAAGGGACTGATACGATTCAGGTGACCACATTAGGATTGGGGGTGAAGAACAAGATACTGCTGGGAAGCAGCAGGAGGCTTCCAGAGGACTAGCAGCGACCCCTGCTGGTCATACCGGGGGATGGATAGGACAGGGCCTGACACATTTCACAGTGCACAATGTTGGACAACAAAGACGTGACTTTTATACAAGCCCAGAGCTCAGTCATCATAGCAACCTGGCATAGCAAACTTGGAGGTCAGAGGACACCAGGGGTGATGCAAAGGACAAATAATGCTGTCGTTACAAGAACAGGAGTACAAATGCAGACTGCACTGAAAATCCAGCCTTTTCAATTCTCAGAGCTTGTGCTGTACAATTCCTGCATTTCTGAGAAGAAATAAATCATACATGTTCAGCAACATAGAAACCAGCTTGGTCTCATTGTCTCACAGCCACTCACTACTCGTACTTGCTTTCACACTCTATTGATATTCTCAATTTTGCGGTCCTATCCATAGGAACTCAAATGATTCACCAAACAAAAGAGAGATCTTAATCAATTAAGGGACTGTCTGTTCTTGTAAACAAAACAACACCCATATGCTATACTCCAGACATGCAGGGAGCAATATTAAGTTGTGTCTTACCAGTCTTCATCTAGTATCAAAATCATGCTGAGCTTACGGTAGGGCGGTTCTAGTATTTTGGAAGCACAGCAAAAAAGGAGAACAGGACACCAAACAACCCAACAGACACTGAACAAATGAGATGTCACCCAGGAGAACTTTTACATTTGATAGGTAAACTGTAGGTTACAGAAGATTCCCTGGACAGGGACATTGTCAAGACTGGATGGAGGGAAGGTGTGACAATTTATATGCAGCTTGAAGGAATGGAAAGGGACTTTATTGATGAACACAAAAACACACATTGAAACAGAAAGACCATGAGGGGTCAAAACAAGAGGCAGAGAGGATAAATCAGAAGGGACAAGGGTTGACCTAAACATAGGTAATAGTTGGGGACAAAGTAACAAGGAACAGAAAATATGTGGGGGAACAAAGACAAAGCACAAAGGATAATACTAATCAACAAAGGAATATGGCAAGGGCAAGCACATATACACAAAGCACATAGACACAAAGCACATAGACACAAAGCACATATACACCATTATGCTTTCAATTGCTTAATTCTATACAGTAATAGCAAGGGCTTCTTTATGGACATGTGTGGGCCATAACAAGTAATCAAATGCTAGAGATCACATGAAGTAGGGAGCAGGTTAGGGTAATTAAGAACAAAAGTGGAGAAAACAGGATGAGCAGCAGAGACCTCTGCTGACCAAATGGGAACAGAACAGTACAGACAGAGAGAAATCCAAACAGGTGTGGCCGTGAAGGACAGCTTTAGTAATTTGTAGCAGTATTAGAATGTATATTTTTGACATATTATTAAAAAACTAGCATTAAATAATTAAAATTTTTACATAAAATGTAAAATTATTCTACCATTTACTCTATGAGTAGACAGATTCAGTTTCCTTATGTTCTTGGAATATTATCCCATGACTACCACCAAGACTAATAACATTTAAGAAAAGAACGAAGGGCATATGGTAAATCAGTAGGGAACACTAACCCTTTACAGCTCAAAGGTCATGGGTTCAAGGTTGGTTTATGTGTTTGCAGTTTACACATACAGCACTTTTATTAAACAATATTTTATTATGAACCATATTTTTCAACATTAATTGCATTAAAAGTAAGTTCAAGTAATAATGTTTTTGTGCTGACATTGACGGAACCTTTGTTAAAATGTACAATGCGAAAATAATATTCCATTACTGTCACAGTAAGAACATTCTCTGGCAACTTTGAGAAGTCCTTCACATAACGCTGGCTAAAGTTTTGGGACCATTCCCTGTTAGCTGGGTACGTGCCATAGCACTACAGCATAGGTTAAATTAATAAAGCAACTGGAAGAATCCATTGAATACTAGGTGTGTCACTCCCTGCTCATCCGATCCTCCTGTGTGCTACGCCCCCTCGCTACCTCATGAGGAATCCCTGTTTTTACCAGTTGTTTCTACTTGTTGCTGATTAGTCCATTGTATTTAAGTCTGCATTAGGTATGTTTTCCCCAGTCCGGTCATTAACGTTGTGTGAAGTGGTTTCATGTTTCTGAGTGTTTTTGACCTGAATAAATCCCACGTCACCCGACTCCACGGCTCATGTCCTGCTTCCTCGGTCCGTGCCCCGGTGACCATAACAGGGTGAGGGAGCTACAGTATGAGCCTATTTTTAATCTTTTATTGTTGCACATTGGGTAACATTCATACTGACTATTATATGTCTGATTGATGTGATTAGCTAATCACTTCGGGTACCTGGTATCAGATATGAGGGCTGATTATAGGCAATGGAGTATCAGAGCACAGTAATGTAGCATGCAGTGCCAGTCCCAATTTCTTGATTCTAAAAAAGCTGTGAATTGTTTCTTGGTTTTTAAACCATTACCAGTTCGCCAACATTTAGTTAATGAAGCACAAATACCACTAAATTTGATAATTACACAAAATGGAATTTACCTGTTTCAATTAAAAGAAAAAAGTGTATGTTCTTAAAATGTATTGATTCACATACAAATATTTCAATGCCTCTGAAACCGGGCATTTTGGCTGTAATACCATGAAGAATGGGTAAGGATTATGCTAAATTAGACCTTATTTTATTGATCCCTGTAAATACATGGAATATGTTTGTGAGATAATTTCTGTGCATTCTGAAGACTAGAAATTTACCTGGCAACTTTTGCCAGAGCACACCTAAATAACAGCACTCAGTAAAAACAAGTGCCTAATTCATTTTGACGCATCATGCTGCCATAGTTGTACTTCACTTTGGACAAAAGTGCCTGCAAAAAAAAAAACATAAATGTAAGGTGACATACATTAACAAGGTAAAGACACTGTTGTTAATCCTCAAAAAACAAAGTACACATTAACAAAAGGAAACTTTAAAAGATAACAATGCATAATATAATGCATGTATTATGGGTGTAGTGACAAGTCAGGTATAACAGGGT
>JAODJW010000015.1:18858707-18869191 GCA_026777045.1 Hyperopisus bebe
TTAGTGCTGCTTTCTGACATGGTGCC
The DNA here is from genome assembly GCA_026777045.1 of Hyperopisus bebe. Classification (NCBI taxonomy): domain Eukaryota; kingdom Metazoa; phylum Chordata; class Actinopteri; order Osteoglossiformes; family Mormyridae; genus Hyperopisus; species Hyperopisus bebe. Next base: position 18,858,734 of record JAODJW010000015.1, read on the forward strand.
TGTGGTGATACTGTGCCTTAGTGCTGCTTTCTGACATGGTGCCTGTGGTGAGACTGTGCTTTAGTGCTGTTGTCTGACATGGTATGTGTTCAGCAGGAAGCTGTGCATCATGTGTCTGTCTAGTTTCCTGATCTGAGAGGTGATCAAATATAAAGGAGACCTCTTTGTTATATTAATTTCAACTGAAGTAGGGAACTTGAACTTGGAACACTTGGAACTTGGAATGAAACAGCATGGTTCATTTAAATATCATAATAGAGTGACTAAAGTAGCTATGAGCAAAATCTATCTATCAATCTCCCACCTCAGTATCTCTAGCTCCATGCAATTTGCAAGCCTGGCCAGGATAAACTGTTATAAGACAGATAATAACTAATTGATTGCTTTTATTTCCAAATAAAAAATAATTTTTGAAAGACAGAAATTTAAGAGCTGTTGTTATGCAGAGAACAAAAGCACAAGTTCATAAATATGTTCTGCATTTTTAACTTTCAGATTGCATTAAAAGACCACCGTCAAATGTCACTGTTGTCATTACAACCAAAATAAAAAGAATGTATTTCCTTCAACTTGATTCAGCTGTTGACAGGGATGTGGCATATAAACAGGTAGTGCGCCCCTGTGTAGATTAAAAAAGCATCTAATTTTTTACACCCGTATTCATTTAAATGCATGTTGAGCAAAATAATGCCTCGCTGCTTTCCATTCAGCAAACCATCATGCGTGATGTAAGGAGATGTCCATAAGGAATCATACAAAGATGATATCCATGAGGTATCTTGCGAAGGGAATGTCCACAAGGAATCATGCCAGGAGGATGTCCATGAGGAATCATGTGAGGAGGAACCATGTGAAGAGGATATCCATTCCATAAGGAATCATGTGAAGAGGATATCCATAACGGATCATGCAAAGAGGATGTCCATAAGGAATCATGCAAGGAAGATGTCCATATGGAATCATACGCAAATGATGTCCATAAGGAATGATGTGAGGTGGATATCCATAAGGAATAATGCGAGGAGGATGTCCATAAGGATCATGCAAGGAGGATATCTATAAGCAGGGATTGACTGTTGGTCCCTTTACGAACCCTTGCTAGGGTAAATTAAATTTGCTAGAGGGGGGAGCTGACGATTACATTTTCCAAGTGGGTGGGTATTACTTATAGCTTGTAATTTTTACACGAACGTACACAAAGAAACCCGCGTTAACTTACTGAGCTGATGGGGATTTTTTAACTCAGCTCTACTGAGTTATCCATACTATGGGTATACAAAACTCACATAGTACACCCCACTGGATGAGTTGAGAAACAGCCCCTTAATATTTAATATTGCAGCTATCAATAATTGCAATGGAGAGCTATTATTACGTATAAGGCAGCATAGTTGACTCATACCTTCAGCCTTGCTGTTTATATTAACTGAGAAATATGATAATCCACATGATTTTACACATATATCTTTACATTTTACATTTTATAATTACACTTCATATTAATTACTTTTTTCTTAGCAGTATGAATAAATCCCGGGGGGGGGTTAACAATTATGCCTTAGGAAGCCTACAAGATTACACCTGATTAATTACAACTGATTGATTATAGTGACTGTTGGGGTAAAAAATAAAACCAGCTGGCTTTTGCAGGTGTAAATAATTTACTGATAGGGTTACTTTTCAGTCATGTTACATTATTGCTGCCAAAATCAGCCAAAGTTATTTTCTACCCAAGTTATGACATTGATTAATCTGCTGAGACGCTACAGAAATACAGTGGCCTTATTAAGGTGTGACTGGACACCCCAGAATTAGACCACACAAATAAAGTGGGCCTAAGTACTCAAAGTCAATAGCAGCACTGTCTGATGGATCCACTGGAAGGAGATGTTTCTGGCGGTTTATTGCAATACACATGGAGAAATGCCATTCACATGCTATTTGCAGAAATTCAAAAAGACAAATCAATGGCCCATATGCAACAAAATATAAGTTATTGGAGGTAATAAATGAAAGTAACATCATGACATACAGATACATTTATGCTGAATAAACATGGAAACAAACCAGTCATAGATGACAAATATTATTGAATTAATAGGACATTTGAAAGTACTGATTACAGTTATTATTTTTATCAGTTCATTAGTTTGCTTCATGCAGATGTCTTGAACCACATCAGGTTCAGGAAAGAATGACCACAACCTTCAAATTAAGGCTTACAGTGCTGTTTCTCTTATTAGCACCTATATTTAGATGTGTATTTGTTATATGCTGTATAATCTGTATGATACCTTCCTATCATATTCAGAATTAACTTTTTCAACAGTTTTTTTTCTACAGTAGCTCTCCTGTGGGATTGGATCAGACAGGCTAGCCTTCGCTCCCCACGCTCATCAGTGAGCCTTGGGCGCCTGTGACCCTGTCACTGGTTCGGCACTTAGCCTTCCTTGGATCGCTTTTGGTAGCTACTGACCACTGCATATCGGAAACACCCCACAAAAACTGCAGTTTTGGAGATGCTCTCTCCCTGTCGTCTAGCTGTCACCATTTGGCCCTTATCAACGTCGCTCAGATCCTTATGCTCGCTCATTTTTCCTGCTTTATGAATGTTCTCTTACCTAGTATATAATGGCACCCTTGACACATGCCATTGAAACAAGAAAAGCGATGTCATCCACATCACCTATCATGGGTTTTAATGCTATGGCTGATCGGTATAAATTACTCTTTGATATTTAAATTAAACATGTTGGTAATTTAAAAAAATGCAGAAATAGAAGGGCTTATATGAACTCTTTCTGTCATGCAGGTGTTGAATCCTGATGATAGAGCTGCAGGACAGCACAATACTATGGTAAATCAATAGCACTTTACTTGACTGGGCACAAATAACATAGTATCATACTGTTACTTATGTATTAATTAACCACAAACTAATTCTTAGTTACATACTAATCTCTTGTTAATTCATGACTAATGAATCATGATACATATTTTATCTCAGGCAGTTACTGTATCTGTTAATTCCGTAAACTTCTGTGAACTACTGAAGGAACTATTATAGGAACTTAAAAGGAAATACTGAAGGAACAAGTCATGAATAATACAAGAAATACTGATCACATGTTTGTTAATGAATCATAACATCTTTTATCTCAAGTAGCAACTATATTTATTGATTTGTTCATGATTTGTACTTCAGTAGTAACTGAGGTATTACTTAGTATTTGTGCCCCGTAAAGTAAAATGTTACCATTAAATCTTTTTATCTAATTGCACACAATCAGAACCTAGACGATACTAGAAAAGTGTGGTGCATGAAATCACATAAAAATTAAGTGGACTGGAGTGAATTTTCAAAAAAAATAAAAAATAAAAAACACACACACACATTACCTTGCATCAATACACTTTGTGTCTGCATCTATTAATGTTTGTTTCTTCATAAAATTCAGGAACTGTAGGTGAAATACCAGAAAAGTTTGGTTGAGATGATTAATCTAATTCTGCGGTGTGTGCATGTATGAGTGTGGATTAGGACCAAATACCCCCCAGAATGTAATATAAACCTGTTTGTTTTTTGACGACGTGGGGACCATTTTTCAGATAATGAAATGCCAAAATTCTTGTATTTTGTTTGGTTACTTATTGTTAAGGTTAGGGTTGGGTAGGGCTAGGTTAAGGTCGTCATGTTATGAGTTTTCCCCATAGAAATGAATGGAGAGTCCCCACAAAGATATAATCACAAAGCTGTGTATGTGTGTGTGTGTGTGTGTGTGTGTGTGTGTGTGTGTTCCTACAGTACATGTCTGTATTGGACTGGCTTTTTGGGGTAACTCTGGTCAGAGCGACACTAACATTCATCAGTAGTTTATACAGATACATAGATGTTTAAAACCTCAACTTGATCTTCTAAGGTTCCAGCAAGTTTCTTGTAGGACAAAAAAATTTGGTCAGAAGTAGATTTCAGTAGATTTTTACAGAAATATCACTAAATGAACTGAATTTCTCTCAGACTCAAAAATGCTGTACGGCTTGAGCTTTACACCTCCAGCATGCCTGATTTCTTCCAAAAGTCCGGTGTCTCTGAAGTGACCCTGCTCAGATTCTCACTTACTGTATAGTCTGTGCTATAAAAAGCAGGATGCATGTGCAGTTAGAAGCAGGAAAGATTGTATTGTTCAGCTTGAAACGTATTCAGCAAAGCGTCATTTTCAGTATTGTGGTATGACATCACGTAAATGTGGCAGGGCTGCTTATTTCTCTTGACCCGTACACAGATTGCTTGACATTTGATGCGACATTCATTGCCATGTTTAATGGCGTAATTGAACACCATCGTCCGCTTCAAGGGGAAACAGTAACTCTGAGTGAAGGCAGGGCAGGAATCTGTTAATGGGGTTATCTAGTATACGGGCCTTTATAGAGGCGTCAGGAAATGCGTCATGCATTGTGCAGCTTCAGCAGAATAGAAATGGGACACCGCTTGTTTTCATTTCATATGTATCCTATGATGTAATTTGGACAGTACTTGGTAAATGGCAGGGGTTTTCAGGAGAGATATCCCTGGTGGGGATTTGGGTGGCATGAGGGAATAAGCATTACTGAGTCAATGAGGCAGCTTGCTCACAAACAGATGTTTGTGGCTCTGTCATCAGAAACTGCCTCAGCTGTTATTGTTACTACTAGCATCTACATTTTCTACAGGATATACCCCAAAGACCTCCCTGCATCTAATATGACTTGGTATGTCCCACAAGCAAAGGTGCTGTAAGAGGTGGGGGGCTTAGAATGATTCCATGAAAAAATCTGGAACCTAATTGCATTGGTCTGGGTTGGGGGCCATCATTTCTAATGGTGCCCCTTGCCACAAGTTAAAGGAAAATTATAATAATTGCCAGAAAATCATTAAGTATCATAATTTAACAATGTCAAGTCATCAGATGGCATTTTACCATTAAATTTAGGTACTACAACTACCGTTCTGCCCGTGGATAAAAAGTTTTAATGTAATTCATGCATATACTCACATAAATATTGATTAAACTATATATTTTCTTGAAATGGCTAAGCATTTTAAAGCCATTATCAACACTTACTCGATAATCATATGCTACAGCTATAGTTAATACAATTTAAAATTAAATGTCAGTGTTCTGAGTGAATGAGGCAGAAGTTATAATACTGTTGTAATAGCTTTTTTAAGTACAGGACAAAGAAAGGATTTGACACTCAGCCAAATGCAATTCTGACACAACACTGGTGCAACACGCAGGGGTTGTATAATTACAGAAGCAAAGAGATGGCCTTATTCATTTCTATGAGCACATTGAAGTCTTAGAGGAATTCCATCAGAGCTTTTCTTGGTCTAGGTCCATTTTTAACTGATTTTTTGAATCGTGTGCTACTATTCCAGTCTGAATTATGACAATTATATAGGTGCAGAGAGATTTACATACATCAAAGACTTTCTCAATGGGCAGGTGTGATTGAAATGGGTCATTTGTCTGAGTACAAATGGAAAGTATTGTGCTTCACAAGTACACAACATCAGATATCAAATAATTATGTTTATCAGTCTCAATCAGATAAGTGTGTTTCTTTCAATACCAATTCATACAATTATCTGCCTCATAAATATTCATAACGATCTTTTGCTCACTTTCATCTGCATTGAGATACATACATGGCTGATCTTCATTAGAGAGAACTTTGATCAAAAAAAATGCTTGGGTATATTTCCTCAACACTGAGCAGCAGTCGAGCTTTTGTCAGAGAGCATTCATGTTTTAAAATGTGTCCTGGGTGATCAGATCACAAGGAGACAGCTGAGATACATCACCATTTGCATCTGTGTCTGTCATGAGTCCCCAAGGTGTCCATCTGACCACTTGTGTTCAGATTTCATTACTGCCTACGTCACTTCGGCTAGGAGGTCAAATGGTCCTGTGCAGAGTTATTGTGACATCCTTGTCGGGGATGCACCAGGATGCATTAGCACTTACAATGCAAAAGATATGCGATCAAATGCATCCTGGACCACCTAGGCAAGTGGTTTCAGTGATCTGATCACAATGTGTCTTGGTTGGAGGTCATTTAAATGTGTACTTAACACAGTGAACTTGCGGTCCGATTACCCAAGACACAGTTTAAAACCAAGTGTAATCAGGACCTTAATGTCTCCTAATGATACATTGTCTTATAGGACAGGTTATGAGGGTACAATGTCATCCCTAGGGAAAATTACAACATATCCATGCATGGGCATAGGAACCAGAGAGGAGGGGGCATGTACCCCCAATATTTAACTTGGCTCCATTCACCGCCCAATAAATAAACCTTTGCCTTCAACTTATACAGCTGCCCCCCAGCAATATTACACTCTTATATGCAGGGGCATACAGGTAAACTGTAGGTTTACCATTAACACTGGGGGAACGGGTATATCGGGGTCAGAGATGTGATGTCACATTGCCTTATAAGGCAATTCTGTAGTCACGCTATATACAGTTCTTTTTTTTTTTTAAAAAAAAAAAAACTATTGCTGTTATAAATGCAGTAGTCTATATAAAGTTAAATTTATCTTTTCATTTTCCTGTTATTCATTTTGACTAATATGGTAGTTTAAGTACTTTAAGTCCCCGATTATGTATGCTGAATTTGCGGGAATTAATAAAATTATGCACAATTTGTGAGATTTCGCCACAAATGTCAGGCGATTCATTGTGGAAAAATGACCTAATCTATGATGCCCCTGTCACTCTCCCGCACCCTGTCTCTCTCACAAACACATCCTAACTTTCTGGAAAGAGACACAACAAACATAAAATAGTGAATAGAACATCCTCTCCTACAGTCCCATAGACGTAAGTACTGGAGATTTACTGAATGAGATGAGAATGGGATGAGAATCATACCACATTGCATGCTTATTTGGGCTATGCTGTTAACTAACCAAGCTAGTTGCAGTTTGCACAATCAAATAAGATAATCTTTATGAAACTTAATCGACGTGAGATGATTAAATTACACCATTTCACATAAGTTTTTATTGATTAACTGTTGGTTATGATACAAGGTCTTCAATGAGTTAAGTTTATGTACAAAGCCATACCGTGCGTCTGCGCTCATATAATATGCATAAGTGATGTTATTGAGGGGGATGATCCCCCCATCTCAATATTTGGGGGGCATGCCCCCCCCCCGGCCCCCATTCCCCCCTAAAGCTACGCCTGTGCTCTTATGCCATTTCCTACATACAATGGACAAAAACATGTTTTGAGAGCAAAATTGTATGTGACAATGAATTATTGCCCTAGCGAAGAGTTCCTGAAGATACCCAGACGATCTAAGGGATTTGTGGTGCAAAGACTCAAAAGCTGAGTTTTTACATTGGATATCAGTTAGAATGTAAATGTGCCACATACACTAGCCTGGGTAAATAAACAGTACACGCAAATATAACACAAATGACATTCTCACTAATTATATGTGTTGCTATAAAAACTTCCTGGACAGCATTAGCGGCTTAAATATCTTTTCATTAATGCTGCATTCATTCTCCTGCAAAGCTGAAGGTAATGTATGCTGTATTTTAATCTCTGTGAACATAATATTATAAAGAGGAAACCAGGTTACTGAAAACAGTAATTTATGTTGCTTAAAAAAATGAGATTTACAGCTATATGAATCCAGTTACAAACCCAGAAGCATTACATACAAACTTACACAATCAATTGCATCATTTTGTCTGATTGCCCTACTATGATCTGAATTTGTAAATTGCATTCCTGGTGGCTTCTTACTAACCTTATTAACAGATATTAATATTAATGTTATTTGCAGCTTGCTAAACCGAGGTTTTCCCTTGCATATGTTTAATAAAAAATGGACTAAGGCCAGGAACGAGAATATATCCAGAAGTCTATATCTGCTGTGAATGTCTTTGCAAATATGTGCGCGTTCCACATCTGGTATTCATATTTATATTTTATATCTTCCCGCACTGTGTCACAGAGGGAGTATCAGGAATGCCGGACATAACATTTTTGTTGGTGTTTGTGGGTTTTACAGAGCCGTCTTTCACCCGTATGCTAATGTCGCCCTCGATGCTAGGGCAGGCAGAATAGGTTTATAGCGAACGCCCTGCACCTGAAAGGATCTGAAGTGACAGTAACAGCTACAGATAATGCTCCATTTTAAACCAGAGAGGCGTGTCAGGCAGAAGAATGGCACAGCCACAGGCTTTTGTCTTCCTTTATCGGAAACCATATCATTTAATGAGGAGAATGCGTTCGCCATCGCTGTCAGAATCGCTCCATTAACGTATGTAAATATGTCGTCAGTGGGACGATTAAATGAATATCGGCTGCAATTAGCCACGTTTGCGATACACTCACAAGAGTTATCTAGCTACATAGTCACTCAAAGTACATTGGAAATCAACACTTCATTATACTTCTCATGTCGATCTAAATCGTAATCGGGATTGTAGTAAAGTGCATAACGATCACTCCTAATCGGCCGTTATACGCATTATGGGGCTTTTAGGATGTCCCAGGGCTTTTAGGATGCCCCTAGAGCCCGCTGCAGGCGGCAAAGGGTAGAAGGCAGGGGACACCATGAACTGGAAGCCAGTCTAAAGCAGCACGCAATTATACATTATGGGCAGTTTATAGACACAGATGCCTACCTGCATGTCTTTGGACTATGAAAGGAACAGAAAAAACAAAATGTAGGAATTTTGTACATATGCAAATATTTTCAAAGCACCAGGCAATGACATTGTGATCTATAACGTCATTACGTTATTTAATGCTATTTACATCTATTACACTGGTTTCACACTAGTGTTGAGTCATACAGTAATAAAATTAGCAGTGAAAAATAATTTTTTAGCTTCATTTTGGTGAACTCTGACCATGCAAACCTACATGCCGCCTGCTTCATTATCATGTTGCGGCTATGCTAATCCTTCACCAAAGTCACCAAGTTTTAAAAGGTCACGCAAACAGAATAACTTACTAGTGTAATTATTGTTATGTCCCTCCTCAAGGGTAAAGCAGCAAGACCCTATACTTCACACAGCGTTTCCTGGGTTTGTATACTTGCTGCCCCAAAACAAGGATCAAATGCATAATGTTTTATATAAAAGCTTCACATTACTGCAGGTTCACACACCCCTGGTAATTACTGCTGCTAAGTTGTAAAATACGGAAATAATAATACAGACAGTTGTGTAAAAATTATTAAACTTGTAAGAGTTTCTAAAACAGGACTGTATATAATAGTAATGCAACACCAGGTAACATCTGACATATCAGCCATGTAACATCACAGAAATGCACTCTTTTGATGTTAAGCTATTCAATTAGCAACTTTGTCTTTAAAAGATGTCAGAAGACATACTGTACAAAGGTAAGGTGTAGTTTTTGTGGTGGGTGGGTAGGAAGATTTTTTGGACTATATTATTATTACAGTATTTGGACTATATTCTTTGACCCATGACTAAATTATGTAAACATATAGTGTGTTTTAAATGTTAATTACAGAGAAGGATCTGAAAGATCTGAAACCCGATGCCAGTTCAGCGGGCACGGCCCCAGTTCACACTGGCTGCCACCCTTACTTACAATGATGAATGAAGCAGCTTTAAACAGCATTATCAGCATTACCATCTTTCATTTGTTAGGGACATGCTCTTATCTAGGTGTACTAACCTAAAAGCTCTGCATAATCAGGTAACACGTTACATTAAGTGCATAAGTTCATAATGCATTCTTTATATATTCATAGAACATTCAATGTGTCTTCATAATGCATTCATAGAACATTCATAAGCAGCATGTACTGTAAGTACATCTTAACATCCTAACATCCATTAACAGGTTTAATATACATTAATAACAAACATTACATGATTATACAATTCTAATGTTTGTTATTAATGTGTAAGGGATGTTAGGATGTTAAGGTATACATACTGTACATGATGTTTATGAATGTTTTATGAATACATTACGACGGTGAACTGAACATTTTATGAATGCAATATAAAAGCATTATGATGCTGCAGTTAATGCAAAGCATTACCCATAATCAGTAGTATCACACTGCATTTCTCCAGGGATTTAGCTTATCATCCATTAGACAGTTATTTGTTCACTACACTACCTGCAATCACTACAAGAGCTATACTTTTCTGTAAGTTTGCAAAACTTTATCCTTCACTTACATTGGAGTCTTCACTGACTTTTGAGGACACTGAACTGATGTCATTCCTTGGATGAAAAGATTTCAGTTAGTTCAGACTACATACAGTAGTATTAACAGGTTAGATGCTGTTGTGATCTGGAACTCAAAGCTGTCATTTATAGTGCATTATACACTCACCTAAAGGATTATTAGGAACACCATACTAATACGGTGTTTGACCCCCTTTCGCCTTCAGAACTG
>JAODJW010000015.1:18873049-18887360 GCA_026777045.1 Hyperopisus bebe
CTCCGTCCCCCAGCCAAGCCGAGGAGGGATGTGGGGGCCAGACTGTGCGCCAACCAGCGGCCTCAGGTGAGAGCCACATCGTGGAGGACCGTGTTTCTGCATCCACAGACATCTGGAGAAGCCATTCGCAGCCAATGACGGGAAACAGCTGCTTTGCCTGTAAGAGGAGCCGACTTACACATTTCCTTCATTTTCATTACAGCAGGAGGCTGTGGGAGCAGAGATTACACATCGGTCATGTTGACACTACCTGTGGGCCTATGGGGGCAGAAAAAAAATCTGAAGATTACAGGACTATAGTTAATAATACTGCAGCTGATGGTCAGAGACACTGGTTACACTGGAGTTTATCATTTTTTAAAAGGCCACTGGCAGCCTGAGCTGACGTAACCCCCCCGCGGGGGCAATCACCCTCGGGACATTCCAGCAGCGTTTGGTCGAAGCCTCCGACCCTTCAGAGTCTGTGGTGGGGGGTAGGGAATATGACAGCATCTTCCCTCATGAAGATAAGCTTCAACTACAAATCACCACCAGTGGGACATACAGAATTCTGGAGAAATTTCTCAGAAAAACTGCGGTTTCCAGGATTTTGGGGCATCTGAGTAATCAGGCTGCAGTATGGCGTAAACCACTTTGGAGAGGGGGGGGGTTGTGAAAGTAACACATTCCTAACTGCACAGGGAGGAAGCTGCCCCACCACTCCACACCAGTGGAGACTTTCCGTGAACCCTGGAAATATGACTAATTTGGGGAAGGGGGGGGGGGCAGTCGTCTTTGCGGGATATGGGATGGTGGGAACTGGACCCGGGCGTGAGAGGGGGTGCGGAGGGACCTGAGGTCAGAGTTTGACCGGCAGAAGATGCGTTATGTCAAACGTCCCCGCTGTTTCTTCACAGTAAGCCCAAAAAGGTTGACCCCTCCCTGTGTGCTAGACAAGTATTAGATCACAGCTGTCTTTTTCCGTCACAGGGCTTTAGAGACTGCGGCTTCCGGACTTAAAGCCATTACATACAGACAGTGGCTATTATTCAAAATAGAAAGTGTTTTAAAAAGCCCCGAAAGCAGGGGGCGGCGTAGAGCTCCGTCTAGAGGAGCGTTTATACAGGCATGACATTCCGAACGGCTCCCTATAAACAGTCTGCTGCTCGCCGTGATCTGGCACAGGCTGCTGCACAACGTGTCCTAAGAAGGAGTCGCGGGCCAGTGGGATCCCTGCCCCCCACCCCACTGACAAAGAGAGCTTGACAAAGCCAGGCTGCACGGGAGAAGGTAAATAAAGAGGTGATTCACACAGCAGCCCGATGTGTCTGTGCGAGGAGGGGACGCCCAGTGCCACAGAGCCACATAGCAGACACGTTTCATTTATTACATTTTATTTGTAGGTTAATAGGATAATCTCAGCAAAGTCTGCCCCCCTCAGAATAAAAGCAGACTTCAGAGACCTGTGAGACTCACATGTTCAACAGAGCAGACCTGCTTCAGTGGCAGCAAACTTCGCACCCCCCCCCCCCTCCCCCCGCGCCCTCTCTACTCGTCCCGACAGTCCGGCCGCCGCCGCTCTGGAAAATGTGAGGCTGCACTGCTCGCTGTGCCCCCGCCACACCCACATTTACAGGAAGCCCCGCCCCCATCCCGAAATCACACCACCAGTGGCCCAGTCCCGCGTCCAAACTCGCCTCCTGCTGCCCACCAGCCAATCAAATCGCAGAATTAAAATTCAAGTGAACGTGACCACAAGGCAGCCCGTCACCTGGGGAACACAGAACCGAACCAGGGCCTGTCTGTACCTGCAAGCTTGCCATGTGGTTCTATTTAGCCCCAGTAACCCAAATCCGGGGGGGAATGTCTGCAAGAACATAGACATTATTTCAGCTACCCGCAGCTAAAATAGACATTCTTTTCTTGTGGCAGTAAAAGCTTCCATGATGGGTAAAACACAGCGGCCCTGTCACATAGCCGGTCCACGGACTCACCAGTGACATCAGCAGCATCTGTGTAGGCCATAAGGCCGGACGAGCAGCTTTCCGGACCGGGCCGGCTAAGAATGGGTCCAAAGACGTGCCGCAGGCATGTCGGCTGACCTCCACAGCGGAAACGAACTGAGGAGATTCACGAGGTCAACGTCACCATCTTTAAATAACCGTCAGAGGACCAGACTCCCCCGACACCCCGAGCCTGACTCAGGGGGGCTATAAAAGCCCTATAAAATTCCTGGCTGGCCCACAGTGCTGTGACTGAAAGAGCGACTGACATCCGACAGCCTGCAAACACTGGCGGGCGGCCGCAGCGTCGGAGCGAAGAAACGATCACGTGGCATTTTAATTACCGTGGACAAACGGGCACAGAAACGGCCGTAGCTCATACGTCCAATTATGCGGTTAGATTCGACAAATGCGGGCATTAGCGAGGGCCCAGGGGAGTGGCGTAGTGTGGGGGCAAGACCATGCAGGGTGGGGGCATCGGAATTCAACACAGGCTTTAGACGGGGACCTGTGCTGCGCAGAGGGGACCGGCCAGAGTGAAAGCTCCACACCAGTGTCCCCAGAGAATGTTCTGGAAAGACATGGTCCAACTGTTAACAGGTACTGAAAAATGGTCTTGAAACATAAATAACACTACAGTGCTCACATAAGTTCAAGGACAACCGATGAATTTTATGACATCCATCCACCCATTAATCTCCCAGACAGTGAAAACGGTCACTTTAGTTACCACTTCTAATAAAAGTCAGTCATGCAGTCGTGGTTTGCACAGATGTGATTTTAGCATAAAACTAATCTACTACTTTATTAACGCTTGACAATAATAGCCGTAATTAAGTCATTAGGGTCCCAGGCCAAGGGTGGTGGACGCTGTACAAACAAAGAGCTTTACAAACCCTCAGTTCATCATACATCAGCACCAGGCAGCCGTCAAGAACATGCAGGGCTAAATCCGCGGCCATAAATACCAGAGTTATAGACTAATGGGAGCTGACACCAGCACTGAGCATGGGAGAGGATCGGTGAGCTGCCCACATCGCTGCTTAATTGTTCCACTGAGCTTTTAAATACAAACATTACCATATATGGAGATCTTGCGCATATCAGGTAGTCAGGTAGCCTATTTATACCCACCACTAACACACAAGTAGCTATAATCACATATGTATCATATATGGATTATAAGCACCATCAGACCCAGTAGCACATTGTTACTGAGAGTCGTGGTTTTTCCATTGCAGCTCTCAGTTGCTCTGCATTGATGTAGCTATTTGAACATCACACGACCCTCAATTTAAAGCGCTTAAGTGTTTTAGCGATAAATATCTAGCACAAGCAAACAGGGGCACAATGGAAATGCGGTGTCCCATGTAACTCACACGCATAGCCGAGCTCTTTAATACACGCCAGCCAACTCGGGGCAGCCGTCTTATGAAGGTTAATGAGATGGCTGTCTGGTGTCCGGCTCTGCATAAGGATCTGAAAACCCCAACCCACGCGCTGCGTGAGGGGTCTCGCAGACATGCCCATAAACCCCAGTCTGGTAATTTCATCTGGAAATACGTGAACGGAGGCATGACACGAGGCACCGTAGCCTGGCTGGTTCAGCTCGACAGCGGGACAAGAAGTCAGAAGAGCTTTGCTGGTCATGAAACCTCACAGAAAAAGAAAGACAGATCAGAGGCCCCGGAATTTATATATAATACATAGCGTGTCAAATACGCACAAACTGATTCAACAGAAACAAACAAACAGAATAATTTATATAAAACAAACTAATAGCATCCTAGGATCTGTTGCACACGAGGGGCTAAATTAAGGTTTACATTGTAGAAAAGATTATATAATATTTATTCATTGATTGTGGAAGCAGTCTGAACAGTGTAACGTACACAGGGCCGACACACTGAATAGTGTGACATACACAGGGCCGACACACTGAACAGTGTGACATACACAGGGCCGACACATTACATGGTCATGTAAATCACATTGCATTACATTACATGGACACATTACACATTACATGGCCGACACATTACAAGACTCCTAAATCAGGATGCTCTTTGTTGATTACAGCTCCACCTTCAACACGGTCATCCCCTACAAACTCACCCACAAACTGACCACACTTGGCCTGCACCCCACCTTCTGTGACTGGCTGTTGGACTTTTTGACTGGCAGACCTCAGTCTGTCAGGATCGGCAACCGGACTTCAGCCAGCATCACCACAAACACTGGCAGGGTTGTGTTCTCAGCCCCATCCTCTACACCCTGTTCACCCACGACTGTGTCGCCTCCCACAAAGACAACATCATTCTGAAGTTCGCAGATGACACCACAGTGATCAGTCGCATCACTGGAGGGGACGAAGCGGCCTACAGTCTGGTGTCATGGTGCTGAAGTTATCTGACTAGCACGACTACCTTGCTTAAGAACTTCATTAATTAATCTATAAATAAATTAATTTATCATCCTGACCGTTAAGCTAGCGGAATACAGGCATGGGCTCATTAGCAAGGTAACCACCAGGAAGTATAGATACTCTAAACTTAACTAATCTTCACAAGGCGAATAACCCATTTGAAAATGAAAGGGAGTGATATCCATAATAGCTCATAGACTACATTATGAAGTACTCACATTATACTGTATGTACGCACACCGAAGGTGAGGAACAGACTATGCCCAAGGCGATTTCGGAAGCACCAGCTCCAGGTACAATACAACACGGAAGTTCGCCCGAGCTACGTTGTACGTACGCTGCCCTAATGGACTAAACCATTGCATAAATGAAAAAGGGGATAGCCTTTTGAACACTCACCCTCAACACAGACAAGACAAAGGAGATGATAGTGTACATGAGGAAGAAGAGGAGGCCTAATCAGCCACTGTTCATCCAGGAGCTTGAAGTGGAGAGGGTGAGCAGCTTTAAGTACCTGGGCGTCCTCATCATTGTGGACCTCACCTGGACACTGAACACCACACAGCTAGTCAAGAAGGCTCAACAGCAGCTGTACTTCCTGAGAAGACTGAGGAAGTTTGGTATCCTCAAGATCCTCAGCAACTTCTACAGCTGCATTGTGGAGAGCACATTGACCAGCTGCATCACCGCGTGATACGACAGCACTACAGCTATGGATTGCAAACGCCTGCAGAGAGTGGTGAAGACTGTGGAGAAGATCATCAGGACTCCGCTGCCCTCTTTGCAGAGCATCTGCCACAGCAGACTCCAGAGGAGAGCTGCCTCCATCCTCAAAGACCCCATACACCCCCAACACGGACTGTTCACACTTCTGCCCTCTAGAACCTCTAGAAATCTAGAACCTCCTGACTCAACAACTCCTTCTTCCCCACTGCCATCAGACTCCTTCACTGCCGACAGGAGTATGATTAATGGACATCATCACCTACCTCATACTGTAATTTTTGCACATTAAGCTCTTTTACACATCTCCTTCATTAGCACAAATGCACAGTTAATATTTCTTGACATTCTACCTCGTACTGTAATTTTAATGCATTATAATGCATTCGTAAAGTATCATAAACATGGCTATAAATATTTACCAAAAGACATAACACATCATAGCCATATTTATTATGCATTATGACTGCCTTATGAAGTTCTCATCTATAATACCTACATAATGCAGTACAGCACATCCTTAATGTTTATACTGACCATTATAATGCATTTATAAAGGTATAATTATACATTTATAAATGCATTATAATAGTGCATACTTAGTTAACAGATTCATAGGATCCATTGCAGTTCCTAAGATAGCCTATACTCTAAGGCAGGGGTGGGCAATCTTATACTGAACGGGCTGGTGTTTATGGAGGTTTTTGGGATAACCTTTAGGTCATCTGTTCAATTAATTAATAAGGGAGTTGCAAAAGCATTATATTAGTGATAATCATGCATGGGAGTACAGTATTGTTAGGTTTATTGTTTTCCCAAATTTAGCAGGGGGATCTGGTTGTCCTTATCACTAGTGCCACAACCTAAAAAAATCATTTAATTTGCCTGGTCTATAATTCCTGAATATTCAGGGGTTTGTGTTTTTGCACATTTGTGTGCAAACAGCGAGGTAAGAAGCAATAAATCAGAGCAAACAACCTCGTACCTCACATCTCTCAAACTTTGCTAGCTTGTTCGCATGAGCTTAGATCCCTCCTAGGCATGTCTGACTATGATTTATGGCAGTGGTGGGACAGAGGATGTAACCTGAGATTAAAATATAGAGTATAGTATGTAAGACCTTTCCACAAGAGGGTCCAAACTGGCAGAGTGGAATTGTGGGTAATATCCGACACCATCGGTTCTAAGTGAAAGGCTCGCCCATCATTTTTTTCATCATCTCCATTGGCAGAAATCACCAAAAGTAAACCAGGAGTCCCGTTTTCAAAACACTTTTCCTGGTTGGGGAGATGGAGTGAGGCTGGGGTACACCCTGGATGGGATACCAGTACAACACAGGGCACATACACAATCATATCCTATGGGCTATTGAGAGACACCAGTTAGCCTAGCTGCATGTCACACAAACAGAGTGCCCATATCAATTACTTATTTATTGTTTACATATTCATATGTGTCATTGTGTCCTGCACTTTCTGTTTGCCCTATCCCCGATGCACCTGTGGCATAAGCATTCATGGCATTCCTCCAAACACACATGACAGTGTAACATGAAAGTTGAATTTCAGCCTCCAGTCCTTGAGGTTTCTGCTGAGGCACCATGCCACCCCCAAACCGGGACAAGCCATAGAAAACACTGGAATGCCAGAACAAATAAGTTTCATGAAAAAATTAGAAAACAATGTTATAAGAGATCTGAATGAACTCATGTGGCTCTTTTGGTAATTATCACAGTTGCTTAGTTTTATTTTTTTTTTCAAATGAAGCTATTACACTGCTTTTATACATGCAAATACAAGGCATTTCCAATTCAAGCACTTAAGACAAGAATGGCTTCAAAGTCATAGCCTAATGGATATTTAGCTCTTGAAGTGACAACCCATTTACAAGCCGATGGCCTCCCATAGATAAAGTGGGCTTTTAAAACCACTCTTACATGATGACTGTGTTTTCTGTGGCCACTTGGATTAAACTTGCTTTCATGGACTTTCTGAATCAATGTAATACGCACTCACTATCAGGCAGCCTCATTAAAGGGGACGTTAATTGTAAGCTGCCCCTAAGTAAATGCCTACAATCTAGTTTTTGTTCAGTCAATGGCATAGAAATAAAATATAAGCAAGGTGTGGAAACTGACAAAAACAATGCATTGTACACTTCTGTCACGCCCAGCCCCTATCGCCCTCATGTGGACCACGCCTCCTTGTTTACCCCGTGTGGAATCCTCCCGTTTACCTGCTGTTTCCGTTTCCTGCTCATTGCCCAGTGTATTAGTCTGTGTTCTGTTCAGTATCTGGCAGATCAGTCATTGTTATGTTATGGACGTTCGTGCTGGTGATTCCCCTGTCTGCCTGTTTCCTCTGGAATAAACCCCTTAGTACCTTTATCTATGCCTTCGCTCCCTTGTTTGCCTGCTTGCCGCCAACTGCTCGTGACAACTTCAGTATCACATTGCTGCCTATTTTAGTAAGAAGAAAAATGTCTAAACCTGAGAGATTCACAGACTAACACTTTGTAGTTCCATTTGAATTTCTAAATGCTGGATGTGCAGAATTTTTCCAGTTCCTATACTTTGTCACAAGAAGAAATAATTTTCTTTCATCGCAGACTAATCACCTCAGTTCACCCACATAAGAGTCCATATAATAACATATTTATATTTCAGGAAGAACTTCCTCGCTTACTGCCTTCTTCAGCTACCTGTCACACCTCAACAAGCGCATGTCCAGGAAGCATTTTTACAAAAGCACTGAGAGCGGGAGGAACAAGGAATTGTTTGCTTTTTCTTTTTTGCAAAGAGCTTTTTATGGACCCATCAACAAACTGAGGTACCCACTCTCCTAATAAAATCATATGGTAGAGCTACTGGAGAAAAATGCTTGTAAGTTCCTGTTTGTTAAATAATCCTCTGTCAAATATGTAGACAGCCACTGCTTATCCAATTGAAGGTTCTGTCTCGGGAAGTACAGCGCACAAGGTGGGGGCGCGTGGGGGAGCGCCATGAAGAGACACACAAACGTGTCACGTCACATTATGATTTTAAAGAAAGTATTTGAATGAACGCACAATTTTCCAGTTCTTATAAATCTGATAGCAAAATGTTCATGGTTCCATTGTCAACCCATCCTTCTTGTGTGGAAAGAAACATCCCTGTGTAACTATTGTAAAACAATATTTTTCCTATTGACAAAGTCAAATCTCAAGACAGTAATGCATACATAGGGTTCTTTTCTTAGAATGGGGTCCAGGAAACACAACAACAGAGTAAAAGAATAGCACCCAATAATGAGCATCTCTGTTGTTATGTTTGTCAAATCCTAAACTAGATCTCCGTAGAGAGCATACCCATTAGAGAAGACAAGCTATTAAGAAATTCCTTCTATCTTTTGTTACTAACTAAATGATAAAAACAGTTCAGCCAGTGTTCAAAAACAACTTATGTCCTATGTCCTCAAGCTATAATTTATATTGTACCATTAGAGCATTACAGGATTTGTGTGATGAGAAGGTAGGTGGTACATTGAAACCCAAAGATTCTTCCAAAATATAGGACAATGGTGATTCTGGCTTGTAAACAGACATTGAACATGCCCACTGAAATTATGGCTCATTATTTACATACCAAGCCACACAATGATACAAATTCTGTGAGTGTGGGAAAAACTATCATGGGTATATTTTCTATTAGTCACTGAAGAGGAGAGCATGGATATTTCAAAGTATTCAGGCTGTATATCTATTTAAAACATTTGATATTTTTCAATCTGATAGGAATATAGAGCATAATAAGTTCTGACAGATTTGATGGCACTTGTTCATTTACAGTTTTCTGTGTGAGGAACATGATTTTGCAGCATCTAATATGAAGCCGAAGGAGAGAATCAAAGAATGAGCAAATTGACTGAGAGGAACGGACTTGAGACAAGTGTTGCTGTTGTCTGTTCTTTAGAATCTTGGGGTTGTGTGGGTTTATGGGTGGCTTTGTATTACAGTAATTCAGCCTTTGGGGCAGAAAAACATAAAGAAGTTTTCTGCACTGAAGCATAAAAGGCAAAGAGAAGTGGAGGAGTGATCTGTGATTGGCCAGCCAGGATTCCTATAGGTGTTATTTAAAATATGAAAGACAAACAGTCAAAATCTCAGAAAGTTTATATGATATTTCATGTGGTTTATGCAAGAAAAAGACGTTAGATTAGCAAGTAAAAATTATATACTATATAAGTTTTAAGAGTAATATTAAATGCATTTTTAGCATGTTATTGTTCACTAGTGTATCAAATAAGGTGCGGGTGGTAGTTTGAATAAAGGATATGCTTACGCAGTATCTACGTATCAGGAACGTGTTAGGAATGCTTCAAAGCTCAGGTTTACTTTACAAAGCACAGGCAGAAAGCTGCTCAGCGAAAGTGAGGCCCTTTCCTTCAGCCTCGAGGTATAAAGGTCATGTGACTCAAAAGCTGGTCTTCTGCAGCTTCCTCTGGTTAGTTCTTGCCTACTGGGGAAGGAGCTGCCCAGATCAGTAAGTAAGTAAGTAAGTAAAATGTATTTATAAAGCACTTTTTACAGACACAAGTCACAAAGTGCTGTACAAAAAATGTAACAATAAAAATAAACATACCAATGCAGTATGAACAAAAACATGAGTAATAGAAACACTTGAGAAATATATTAGAGAATAAAGACCATGCAGCGTTAACTCAGCTCAATTCAAAGGCCTTCTTGAACAAGAAAGTCTTAAGATGTATTTTAAAAGAGTCAATTGACTCAGCAGAGCGCAAAGCTAGAGGAAGAGCGTTCCAGAGTCTAGGTGCAGCTGACTGAAAAGCACGATCCCCAAGTGTCTTAAGTCGTGTGCGGGGGGACGACTAGAAGGTCTTGTTGAATAGACCTAAGAGCCTGGCTGGCTGTGTGGCATTGGAGTAGACTAGCAATATACTTAGGAGCTTGACCATGCAGCGCTCTATAAGTGAGAACCAGGATTTTAAAAAGAACTCTAAAAAGAACTGGCAACCAGTGCAGAGAATACAAGACTGGAGTAATATGTGCTCTCTGGTCAGACTGGGTGAAAAGCCTAGCAGCAGGGTTTTGAACTAACTGTAGCCGAGAAAGGAGAGATTTGTTCAGACCTGAGTACAGAACATTACAATAATCTAGACGTGAAGAAATAAAAGCATGGACAGGCATCTCCAAATGTCACTAGCTGCCCAGATCAGCACTGGACAGTTCCCACATCTACATTTGTAGTAGGGCTGGAAAGTTCAGGTCCAGAATGTACAAATCCAGACCAAGGTTTTGTTTCAACCAACCAGTTGAGATTTCTGTGACTGTGACACTTTATGTGTAACTGGTTGGTTGAAACAAAACCTTGGTCTGGATATATACTTCCTGCACCTGAACTTTCCACCTCTGGTTTCTAGGGAAAGATCATTCTGCTCTGTTCTTTATTCATTGCTATGTCACAAGCACATTGCATTGTCATTAATGGGTTTCATATAATTTGAGGGACACATATCTAATTATCTATTAGGGCAGACATATGAGGGTGGCCAAATCAATTTGAGGTGTCCATATCCATATAGTTTAAAATGGTCATTAAAGAAGCAAGGCAGCCTGGCATTTCGCTCAGTCACAAATGCCACATGCAGCGTCCTCCCCAGTACCCATATCTCCTTATGTGTCAAATGACATCATGTCGAAACTTTATCAAATGGAAGATGGTGTTTAAATGAAGGCTTGTCAAGGAAAGGTTTCATCCAGCTTTCATGTAAATGGAAGGATCCATTTTGTTTTAATGCAAAGATTATCAAATTATCCCTGAAGCTGGGATTGGTTAATGCTACTAGTTATATGCAAACATTTCCCCTATCATTACTGATACAGACTAGTATTTATTTTTACAAAAATACACGTTATATTATGTAATCTTGAGTTACATAATCATGTGTAATTCAT
This sequence comes from Hyperopisus bebe, assembly GCA_026777045.1. Lineage (NCBI taxonomy): Eukaryota > Metazoa > Chordata > Actinopteri > Osteoglossiformes > Mormyridae > Hyperopisus > Hyperopisus bebe. The sequence continues at coordinate 18,884,132 of JAODJW010000015.1, forward strand.
ACAATTGTGTGATCCTAGTACAATTGCAAAATTTGCCTATCGTTGATGTCTGGTCCTGAATGAATTTCAATGTTTGTGCATGAAAAACTGACAAAGTCCTTGGGAATTGTGTTTGAATGCTGCCATTTCCAGGCATTTTAAGCATTAAAATAAAAGAAAACTGAACATTTAATGCACCATCCTTGATGCAAACAAAATCAGAGCAACAGAGCATCTTGATAAACGAGTGTCACACCAGCACCTAGCCAAGCATCCATTCAACCACACCCAGTCAGTTCCTGCTATGTCTCCACTAAATACTCAGGCAAACCAGTAACTTATCAACTAACTCAAATAGCACAGTATAAGCACCTGATTTCAGTGAATTTTTTTGTGAAATACTGGGGGCCTTTTCCAAACAAACTCCTATATCTGCTTCCTATCCACTTCCACTCCATTTGCATGTTGACATGGAGGATCCAATCACATCAAGTGCCGTCCTAAACCAATGAGGGCAGAGTGAACGTGGGCTATAGAACCATCCAACACTGAGTCAGCGTCAAAAGCTGACTTAATAACAACATGCAACATGTTTTATGTTTACCATGGAAGATGTTCCGCACCAATGCAAGTACTGTGGGACTACATATGCAAACATTCACTCCTAAATGGCTCAAACTAGATTATGCATTTAATATTGTTATACAGACATTAACAACTTAAAGTTTACATTGTATTTCAGATCAAATACAGACACTCCCTGGGTTACGAGGGTCCATGTTGTGATATTTTGACTTTGCGAAGTTATGATTATTCAATAAATTACATATGATATTCAACACCGTACTAGAAAATAGGCTTCGTGTTAATGATGTTGCCCGACTCTAGGCTAATGTACGTATTCTATGCATGTTTAAGGTAGGCTAGGCTGTGATATTTGTTAGGTTACGTGTATTGTATTTAAATGCATTTTTGCCTTATGATAGGCTACCCAGAACATAACCCCATCGTAAGCCAGGGAGTGTCTGTGTACCTTTTCTAGTTTAGAAAACAATAGTCGTTTTCAGTTGATTGTAGTGTTATATTTATAGGAACTGTAGGAAAAACAAAACAACTGATAAAACATGACCATATAAAAATGTAACGTCTGTGCCTTCTGTAGGATCATCTCCCCTCATTGTTCAGTACCTTGTGGATCATAGCAACAGGTGCCGTTTCCAAAATGCTGATAGGAAGCTATGGTGGCAGCAGTTACGATGGTTCCTATTTCAGCCAAAGAGAAGGAAGTTCGCCCCGAAGCTTGCTGGTGTATTCATACCCAACACCTTAAGGAAGGGAACTTTGTTCAGCTGTGGGTGTGACTACAAATGGAATGCACTCCGAGACTCTCTGGACCCAAGGACTGGGTTGAGAAACACTGATGTGCTTTGTGTGGACAATTCCTGCTCCTTCCCTGACCTGTGTTCCTCCTACTAACCTGTGCCCACACTGGACGACGTCTTTGAATCACAATTTGGATTTATTTGCCTTAATTTGTTTCATGGATTGCAACCCACTTCCTCCTGGTGGGTGAGTGTGCCCTGCGATGGGCTGGCCACCCATCTAGGGTTGTTCCCTGCCTCGTGCCCATTGCTTCTGGGATAGGCTCACCCAGTAGGATATGCGGGTTCGACAATGGATGGATGGATGGATGGATTATGACTCTGAAAGGTTGCATTTGGATCTTTTCCCTATCCAGTCATAACAAAATAAATAACAACTGAAGGACATAAACTTGAAAGTAAGGTGGATTTGTACCTTCTGCAACCAAAAAGGATGTTCCACAAGTTATATAAAAATGTTGTGGCATGGTATAATTGCTATACTAATATTCTACCTGTTTCATTCCATTAGAGGCATGGAATTAGTTACTCTTTCCTGAAAAGCCATGTACATACACTTTAAAACTGCACTGGTTATTTTATTTGTATAGATATATACTTCCTTAGAAAACCATAGCCAAACAACTCACATTAGCATGAAAATTACTGTCTTTAATCAATGAAATAATAAAAAAATTAAAGGATATAATGGAAACTCATAGAACTGTTCATAGCTTAGCCCGCCTCAGTCTCCAGGGCCACTCTACAGAGCTTTTAGAAAACATGTTGTAATTAATGATCATTCTGCCATAGAACCATCACAATTGTAATACTAAAACCAGCAGTCTGAATCATAGAAAAGCCTGTTCATTTGCATTAAAAAAGAATGGAACTGGACACCATATGATTTATCCATCCATCTTCCAACCACATATCCTGGACAGGGCCACAGGAGATCTGGATCCCGTCCCAGGCAGCACAGAGCACAAGGTAGAACAACACCTGGGTGGATGCCAGTCCATTGGGGAGCACACGCACATTATGAGCAATTTAGAGACAGCGATTACCCTGACTGCATGTCTTTGGACTAAAGGACGAAACCAAAGAGACTGGAGGAGGGAGGGGTATAAAAACTCCATCCATCTGTCTATCCATCCATTTGCTATTCCTGCTTCACATTCTCCCCTGATTTCTTTGTCTAGTTCTGGTTTTTGCAATTCTGATTTTGTTTGATTTTGGCTACTATTTGATAGGGGTGGTCTAACTTCTCTGGGGACCCTCGGCTGACCTGGGTAGGGGGGGGTCCTTAGGTGACCAATTCAGCTAATGTTCTGGAGCAGATACAGAAACAAAGGGGAATTAAACAGGGTGGGACTTACCAACCAGGGTGGGGGCAGGAATGCTGCCGGTAAAATCCACTAATCAGGGATAGGGGGGTGTCGCACCGGCGGATCGATCGGCCAGATTTAACTGTTCCCTCTTACTCCCTCCTGAGGCTAAGGTTAGTCTTTTTTATATATGTTCATTTAATTGTGTTGTCTATTCACAATTTCTCTACCGCTCTGGTGGGATAGTATCAAAGACAGAGGAGATGTGATGTTAGTCTTGTATCTTTTTGCCATTTTCTTCTAATTACATTGTGCCAGTTCACTTGGGAGTGAAACAACCAGTACTACTAGACTCCAGTGTGAAAAGAAATCTGGGTGGCATTAAATCTTAAAGTAGGAATACTCCATTACACTCACCTAAAGGATTATTAGGAACACCATACTAATACGGTGTTTGACCCCCTTTTGCCTTCAGAACTACCTTAATTCTACGTGGCACTGATTCAACAAGGTGCTGAAGGCATTTTTTAGAAATGTTGGCCCATATTGATAGGATAGCAT
>JAODJW010000015.1:18892091-18926257 GCA_026777045.1 Hyperopisus bebe
TGCCAACAGGGAAAAAAAACCCACTGATGATGGATGGAGGTGTAACCTGGCCATTCAGTAGATTCAGGTACTCAGCTAACTTTACTTTATTGCTGCATAATGTTGCTGAGCTGTAATAATGATCCAGTCATTGGGTCTTATGTATTTGCTGATATAAATTTAATTGGCGGCCTTTTTTTTGGACGGGCAGTGTATAACTTAATTTCAGTTAAACATTGGGATAAATACTAGTTGAACTACAGGACTGTACATTTAAAAAAACGGTGTTGTATGGTGTTTTGATATAGATCCTCCCGAATTATCTGACTTTTGATTTGAAAGGGAAAAACCACACCTTGGATGTGCAAAAAAAAATCCAGTTTTTAGCCACAAAAATAGATGAGGTTACACAGCAGGTCGTTAAAGCTAAATAATTAAAAGAAAATGTTGAAAAGACAGTAATTTATTTTATTTTTTTTTGGCAAATTAACAGAGCCATCGGAACCCAGGCAGAGCAGCAATGAACTAGAAAAGTTGACAGAACAAGACCAGAGACAGCAAGGAGAGGAGCAGTGTTTCCTGATGCTAATGAGAAGGATCTCAAAAGGTGCAAGTACAGTGCAGGTGAAAAGTTTGATGGAACTCACAGGTTTCGATAAAAAATATTGCATTGTTACATGTTTAAGTAATTAATAGCACATTATAACCTGAGTTGTCTGTGTGATGTCATCGTGTTCTTTATCAGTATGTAGGTGGGTAGTTCTCAGCACTTTTCTTGTAAATAGAATTTGAGAAGTGCCTACAATTATCATTACATTTACGGGTAAAATTCATTAGACTCTGCAGTAGTATTGATTGTTTGTTTGTTTGTTTATTGCTTGCATGATTGATTGATTGATTGTATTAATCTCCACAATATCTCTTCCAAACCCTGCTAGGTATGACGCTTGAAATTTAAATATGATTATCTTAGTCCAGCATCTCTTGCACTCCTAAATTTAAATTAAAATGCAATGCAATCTTTACTGCTACCATCATACAAAAATGTATATAAAATAAGCACCACTTCTTACAAAATGTGCTTTTAACGGGCTCATATTTCTAGTATTTTCAAAGGAATTCTTAAAGTGTTCTGTTTTTGATCTTTTAACTTCTTTGATCTCTTATTTTCTGACACTAAGTGAAAAGATAGCGCTCATTCATTTGATATGCATGTAAACACTTTCCGTGTCATTGACTGAAATGATGACGCGTGCTAGAAAGTGAGCCTGCTTATGCTTACTGATTCACCATGTTACCATCTGAGGAGACACCAGCAAATAAATTACAAAATTACAAATATATCTTTCTTTAATATAAATAGATTGTTTTTTTTCCTTCAGAATTAAAGGAGAATTGCATGATCCTATAACCAGACAATTATAGTGATACTCTTGCGATATTCAGACATTTTTCACAAATAGATGATCAAACCATTGTTGGCATTCAGCATATTTGCTGTTCCATTTCAATAAAGGTTATAATGAATTATTTTCTCCTAATTCTCTGTTGGAATCACATCTGTACATTCAAAGTTAAGAGCTGGATTACCCTCTTGCTAGTTTTATATCTTTGCACAGTGTAAAAGTTAAATTTTAAAGGTATAATCAATATTTTGTACTATTAATATTTCAATATTAATAGAACAACACATGAAAAAGACGAGCCAGCAATAAATGTGATTGGCTACTTGGCCGCTAAATGTGAGCTGTGATGGGATCATCATATACTGAAAGGTTATAAATTTGTTTCCAGGTACAGTTCTGCTTATACCTGTAGACTGGACGAGCCAATGGGGAACATGAGTGCACATGTTCCCTGTTTGACAGACAGGCCGTCGTTTGCCATCTGGATGCATGCAGTACACCACTGTTCTGTTAATAGGGAAGCTCCGAAGGCCATCTGGACAGGCTTCGCAGATCAACTGACTGCTCCCCGACTAGAGATCAATGCTCTTAAGCTGCTTTGCAAGCAAGGGCAATAAAAACACACAGACAAAAAAACTAGTTCGGTAAATATTTGAATTATTTACCACTAACTTGTAACAAAATGATTATTGTAGAACTGAATCACCTGGTCCTTTCCTCCAAATCTGTTATCATGTACAAGCCAAACTCCCTCTGCCGCAGAACTGCAGGTGTCCTAGCTGTTAAAGGATAACATCAAATAGACCTTTGTTCCACCTGATCATTAAATCATGATTCAAAGAGCCTTCCGGCACTTCATTAAAACTGAACATCAAACCTAAATTGTTCTTGGTGACAGTTTGTAGGTTTTAGGTATCTGGGTCTCTATTGAGGACGTTCACAATCATCTCTACCTCCATTTTACTTATTTTAATACTTATTCTAACTTCCTTAGATATATACCTAATTACTGCCTAAAACTAAAAAATTTATGTGAAGTCAGGCTCTAGTCCTTCAGAGGAGCATATCTACATGCATCTCACCACTGTGGCCCACAGGTCAGCCTTGCACAGACCATTAGAGGAACCTTTTAGGGTGAACATTATGGGGACGTGATGTTGCCTTTCCTGGCAGATCGTCTCCTGCATAGCCTCGGGGTATGACTATTTGCAAATTACAGATTTGCAAAAAAGAAGTCAAGATTTTAGCACAAAGAATGGGGTGTAAATAAAATATTTGCTTTAAAAAATTGCAAATGAAAGTGTTGGTGTTAGTAATAATGCAGCACTGAAAATATGTGTTATACAGTCAACTCTAGCATCATTGGCAACGTTCATGAAGATAAGTGAAACTTCAGTGTATAAGATGTGATCAGAACATACAATGAGTGATATTTTGGACTTAAACAATAGTGCAAGTCTTATGTTTAGTTTTAACCTAACTTTAACATAAGGTTTTTGTTCTCTGCTTTTTTAAATGAAAACCATTATTTGGTAATAACACTTTTGAAGGACACCATTGAAAAAACATAATGTCTCACAAACATTGGCAACCCAGTCAAGACTCATATTTAGTCAAGTCTCCCCCAGCAAGGAGAGCAGCACTGAACCTCTTTCTGTTACATTGTTGGAGAGCAGCACTGAACCTCTTTCTGTTACAGTGTTGGGGAGCAGCACTGAACCTCTTTCTGTTACAGTGTTGGAGAGCACTTGCAGAAGGATCTTGGGTCTCTCCTCCATACAGTATAATTCCAGTTTCTTAATATTCTTGGGTTTACTCCAGTGGACTGCCCTCTGCAACTCAGACCACAGGTTCTCAATTGAATTCAAATCTGGAGACTGAAATGGCCATTGCAAATCCTTGATTTTGTATTCCAACCACCAGGTCTGCTTGATTTATACCTCTTTTCCACTAGTGACATGCTGGGGCCGGTGCTGACAGGGAGACAGTTCTCAGGTGGGGCTGAAGTGGCACAAACTGGGAATTTACCCACATTTCCACCAGCACATATAACAGACAGCAAGTACACACACGATGACGGGCGTGTGACATTTTTGAGTTTGTTAATGTGTTTTTATGACGGAGAATGTTTAGGCTATTTGTAACTTAAGCTCTGGCTCTTAAGTTAGCATTAGGTGAAACATTAATTTTTATGAAATGTTAGCTAGATACATTGCAAAGCATTTCTAATTAATATTTGATAAATATTTATATATAAAAAAAATGATTACCTGCATTCTTGCTGTGTGGATTTTGCAGTTATTTTGCAGTCAGCCCTTGCTTGGGCATATCCATGAACAAGCCATTAAAACGGCTGCAGTTAATCCAGATTTCAGTTTCACCAGAGTCATTTGATTACGCGTCACCATCTTGAACACATACTTGGGAGAGCACAAGCACTTTTCGCTGTGTGTACCCATAAGGAAATATGTTGCCGTTACATTTTAGAGGCTGACTACCAACAATGAATACAGAATAGTGGGGCACTTTTAAACTTTTTCCATTCCATGCTGGTTTGTGAGAGTTCTTTTTTGTAGTCTTGGTAGTGTTTTTATAGTTAATGTCTTCATAATTTGCTCTGTACTATGAATGTGGCCTGCTTTCTTCAGCTCCACACTGCAGCTGCTGAGGAAAACTCTCCTTAAACTATTTTCTAACTAATATTGACCTTCTGGTGGTGACCAAATTTCCAATAAAGCATTTGTCTCATCAGCTGACCACTGCTTTCATTTTTCCCCACTAGCGTCAATGTCTGCCATCTTTTCAGCAAATGCGGCTCTGCTGAAGTCTAAGACTCCTCCCTGCACACCGATGTAACTGGTCCCCAGTTTGGAGCGAACCACTCTTCCTTAAGGCAAATTTCAGAGACATTCACCCTGACCTACAGCCCCAGATAGAATGACGCTTTAGGGTTTGAGGTGTAAGAACTGTACCCATGCAGCTGGGATGAGTTCCTCCCCTCAGTTCTACCACCTGCACGGCAGCCTGACTCTCTTCGCTAGCTGTTCTCCCCGGAGTACTGACTGGAATCTTATTTGCCTAATGACCTATAGCTATAACCAGTTTAACCAGTGCAAAGAATTATACACAGTTCCCGAGTGCTAAGCTGTGTTTGAAATGTCGGCTTGTTGTACTCACTGACTCACTAAATAGTGTTCACTACATAGAACACTCACTAGGGGATATGGGAAGACAGCGGTTGAAACATTTCGGACATTAGGCAGTTGTTACGCTGTTACATAATTATGTGCCGGATATTCATAATTGTTATCATTGCTGCATAAGTAAACACCATTACATTTGCACCAGCATTGCTATCTTCGGATATGTACATGTTGCAATTGACATATGTCTTCACTACATTGAAATAAAAATAAAAACAAATCTTTACAATACAAATTTGTGGATATATGACTTTATTTACAACATACCTGACTGCATAATATCCACCTGTGCAAGCATGATGGGGTCTGCATACCCATATAAATCAGTCAGATACATTAAAATATCTGTTCGTCTTTAAAGCAGTGGCACTGTTGTTATACCTCACATGCAAATATTCCAGTGACCAACTCTTAACGGTTACAATTCAGACTGAGCAAAGTATCTTGAATATGTTTCTGACACTCATATGACTAACTGCAACGCATCATAGTCTAAGTTTACTGATGTAGGGTGCGACTTCTGTGCACTACATTTTGGTGTGCTTTGTGCTGGTTTTGTAGTGCACTGTGTAGTGAATGAATCTTACGGTTGAAATTTCGAACATCACTAAGAAAGGGTCAACTTATTGAATGGTGGACTATATAGAGGGCGAGCGGACAGTTACAGTAACTCACTAAATAGTGGACTATATAGAGGGTGAGCGGACAGTTAACTCACTAAATAGTGGACTATATAGAGGGCGAGCGGACAGTTAACTCACTAAATAGTGGACTATATAGAGAGCGAGCGGACAGTTACCTAACTGAATAGTGGACTATATAGAGGGCGAGCAGAAATTTTGAACACAGCCCTAGTTTTGAGTCCCTGTTTGTTCCCAAGTGCCTGAATCTCTTCTGTACTTCGGTGTGTCTGTGATTCTCAATCCCCTGCCCAGACTCTATCTCATTATGAGTGTGCACCTTTGCTTTCCTGTGCGTACCCTTCCCTGTACCCCCAGGACTGACCTTTTGATGTTCTGACCCTTACCTATACCTCTAACTGCGATGTCCATCTCTCATCTCTGATTACCCTTCCCTCTGTGTCTGCATCCTTAGTCCACAAAGTTTTCTGCATACATTGGCCCTGTCTCCGGACAGCCTCTTTCAAGAGACTCTTCCAAAACACATCTGGGGATGCAGGTGGTGTCTGACAGTCCATTTTGAAATATTAATTAAAGCCCCAAGATTCAAGCAAAATGTGCAGTATAGATGCTGTGATTCTGGGTTCTTTTTTACCTTTCTCACCATAAGTCTCAATATGTGTGGGGGAAGTATGTTGATGCATCCACTTCCAGGCAAATTTTCAACTGTTCCAGGCTTATTAATTAAAAAAAGATATTCCTTGATTGTACTGAATGGTATTTTATTTGCTATAGCTGTTACCTAATTTGTAAAGGTTAACAACCTCATTTGAGAAGAACGTTTTACTCATGCTGATGAATAACAAAGAGATTTTTCCAGTGTGTTACATCACATATGTACCCCAGAGAAACTGGAAATGGATGTAAAAATGGGAGCAGTAAAAGACATTTTTTCCACATAGGATGCACATTTCTTTGGTCTTATTCGAGATATGCTTCAGCAGAGTCATTATTTTTAGTCCATACATTTGTTTTTGGTAACACTATAATGCATTATCTATAGTGTACTGTAGATATCAGTGCATTATAATGGTTGATATAAGAGTTAATAAAGGCATCTTCTGTTGACAGTCATAGGGCATTATAGTGTTGATTATAATACTTCATAAGCTCAAATGCAGGTTACGTAAATAATTCACTATACTGTAGATACCTTCATAAAACATTATAATGGTCGGTATAACAATTAAGGATGCTTTGTACTGCATTTTGAAGGTATCTATAGTGCATCATAGCTGAGAGATGTGTAGAGCATTTATAATACATAACACACATGACTATAATGTGTTATTACTTTTTATAAATATTTATAGCCATGTTTACAATTCTTTATGAATGTATTGTAATGTGTTGTGAGTGTGTTCAAAGATTCTTATAGATGTGGCATTCAAAGAAAGTGTTTCAGATCTTTTACCTCGCAATATAATGAAATATTCTTGAATGAAAGACTTTTATTAGATAAATGATCAATTTTTCCACACATTTTGAGGGAAATTTTGTTTCTTATATGCATTGTTTATTTTATGTTTTATGCCCCCTTTCTTTAGGGTTGCCAGTAATTATGGAATTTACTGTAAAAATACATTCTGTCTGTGAGTCTCTACTCATAATTAGCTCATAATTAGCTATGCCCTACTAGTGATATACTAACTGTTGAAAATAAGCATTTTATTGTGCAGTGTTAACCACTGAAAGATTTGGCAGTGAGTTCTTTTCCTAACCTTGTTTCCTGACCATTGGCCTACTTCAGTCATGCTGTTTCTAAGGACTGAGGCCTTTCTCTGGTGGCCTGTGAGGTTCTTTGTTGACAGAACAGTCCTGACAGCGTAGATTCTCTGGGACCCAGCTACTGCAGTAAAGATTTTGGTTTTGTGTTCAAGGAAAAGTATAAAAAATAGGCAAAATGAGTAAGTTTCCTCTGATTAATGGAGGCAGGGGTGTAACCAGAAATTCTGGGCACCCTGTCGCCTAGGACTCCCTGCTGGGTTTGCTACTTTCAGTCTAAATACATATAAATACATATACGCATATCTACATACATATTATTTACGGAACGGTGGGGTCTCCCATGGTAAAATTTGCAGACAAATTATTTTTTTTATTACTTACGAAGTGTCTACTATGGTACCCATGCCCCTATGACGCCCCTCACCGAAAGTATGTTAGGGTTATGCAGATGTGACTTGTGCCAGACTTGTATGCAAAGTCAGTAACAGCACTTTAACAGACACATAAAGAATGCAAATTCAACCAAGCACACAAATCATTCTGGTTCTCATACCAAATTGCTACTTCAATTCCTTCACCTGTTTTATATTCATGAAAGTCCATCGGTGCTATAGGTATAAGCTGTCACTTCACACTCTCTTGACCCATGGAACTAGGTTTACTCTCTAATAAAAGGACAGCTTGACATAACACGCAGTTTGAGGGACATCTAGGCTGTCTGGAACTGGGTAGGTCAGCAGCCCGAATCCTTATAGTAACTTGTGATAACATCATGAATAAGGTAGCGCCCAAGAATCTAGCCTGGCCATCAAAGGCAACGGGGAGTGAGTGACCTTATCCTGTCATATGAGACAGCAGGATGAGAAATTCTAGCACACAAAAGAATTCATGGTGGACTTTTTAAAAGAAGCTTGGTACTTTTATACTACATAAAATAAAAACCCTGTGGCTTGGTGGGCAGCATATAGCCCCCCACCTGGATAACTAACCATGTTCTGTGTGTCTATAGGATGTTCTCATGTACCTGTGTGGATAGACTCACTTAGTCAAAAAGCAAGTGCTTTGGGTGAATCGATGCCCTAAAATTGCCTATAGTGTGTCATTGTGCACCCTGTGACAGAATGGCATCCTATCCAAGGTGTCCTGTGCCCTGTAGTGCTTGGGTAGGAGTCACTCCAGAGTCACTGCTACCCTATACCAGAGATTCTCAGTCCAGCCCTTAGGGACCCCTGGCAGTTCATGTTTCTACTCCCTCCCTGGGTGTGGACTGTGTGGCTGGGAGGGGGCAAAAACATGGGCTGTCTTGGGGTCCCCAAGGACTGCGTTGGGAAACACTGCCATACAGTGAATAACTCAAACAACTGCTTAACATAACAAGTTCACAACGACCAATTTAAGAAAAGACTTAAATGTTGAGATAAATCAGCTCTATGAGAAAGAACAAGCCATGTTCCCTGAAGAGAGACCGATGCAGTAAATGTTTAATTCAACCTACTATCGTTAATGGTGATGAAAGTTGCAGATATTTTTTTCACAAAAAAGGCATTGAATTTTATCTGATTTTAAAAAATAATAATTAAAAGAGAGCTTTTGTGTGATCTGTGAAATCTGGTTAGTTTTATCAACTTTTAGTAAGTAAGGAGTAGCTGAATATTAAAAATGCCTAAAACCATTAAGTCTGCTCTCTTTTTAAACACAGTATATTTTGCATATTCTATTACTTATACTTATGCAAAACATGAACGTGATGTTCGTTAAATGCCTATAAAATAGACTATTTTGCTTTTGATTATTCATAGGGTGGCTTATATGGGCAGTGGTTTGTTTCCCATATCCAAAGCAGAAAGCCTGGGGTTAGCGTTTACCACATTTTAATGAGACCATTTTCAGTGTAAAAATAACTCTGGTCTAGAGTGAGTCACAGTAGATGAGTAGTGGCCAGGTGTGGTGGCCATGTAGTGATTTTTGGGAGTGGAAATGAAGAGAAACAAGAGCTGCGATGTGACGCTCGGCTGCCGGTGATCAGGCGTCAAGGAGTGGAGTCAGGAGAAGAGGCCACATTTCTGACAGAAGGTACCAGGGTGCAAAGATGTCAGCACTCGTCATGACGGTGAACAGTACTGGGCTCTTTGCTGTCTCTCCGCTAATGCAGTCAGACAGCATGACAGCCAGACGGAGAGTAGCACAATAGTTACATCATCTCACTCTGCCCAATGACACCACTCATGAAAAGGAAACAGATCCTTTCCTACCTAAATAGGCTTTTAAGGGAAATTTTCATTATATTGGTGCATCCTTAAGGCATTTTAGAAAACATTTGCTGAATTCTAGTCGGTTGCATTTGCTCAGCGAGGCAATTTCACTTGTGAATATCTTAGTTTGTTTAATGGTTCTCTTAGCATTGTATCGGTTCACACAAGTAACAAGAATGTCTCCTAGAGATTTGACTGTAATATAATAATAATGACACTATATTGATCCATGTGGGAAAAGTCTCTTTTCACCTACCCCCGTCTTGCTCTCCATGACACACATGTAGGCGAGAGCGAGTAAAGGGCAGCCACCTGCAGCAGTGCCCATGGAGCTGGGGGTTAAGGGCCGTGCTCAAGGGGCCACAGATGTGGCTGTTCTGCTGAGGCCGGGCTTGGATCAGCAACCCCCCAATCACAGACACAGCGGTTTAGCCCCCTGAGCCACACACTGCCCCCCATGACCATGTGCTATGTGACTAATAGGCCTGTGTGTATTAATGGTATTTACAGTTTCAGTAATGGCCTTCCTTCATGTTATGCTCCAGCATCTGTTACTACTTTAAGGAAATTCCCGATGTGTTAACTTTGACAGATGTAAGGCAGAAAGGGAAAAGAATCACGCAGAGGTGTGCAGGTGAAATAGATTGTTCTTTCTAAGCATCTCTTCAGAGAACGAGTGGAGTCGGCTGAGTGATTCACTCGGCACAATAGTTAAGTGCGTGTATTGAGTTGGCATCCAGCAAAATGTGAGACTGCAGGACAGGGGAGTGAAGCTATTGAACTAGTTATATAAACTGAAGATGGAATCACTGTCCGGCTCCTCTACCTGTGCAAATCTCAGGGATGTGAGGGCTTTGGTTTTCTGGTGGGACAAGAGTTATAGATTGAAAGCTGATTCATGCAAAATAAACCTTATATTTGTGACAGAAGCTGCAGTCAGGAAAAATTTCAGAATGTTATATAATAATTGTTGCTGTCTCCAAATAGTGAATACATTTGCTGGCTGATGCTTGAATTTAAAGCTGTCTTTAACACAGGTCAGACAACTTGACTAATTTGTTCATGCTTACATCCAACTCATGTGAGCGAGGACAGTAAGCATGCAAGTTAAGGGTGAAAATAATGGAAAACTGGTAATGGAAAACTATATCAGAAGATAGTGCCTGTCCAATTAAGGCCAATTTGACCAGGGGTATGTTAGATAGAATGGAAAAATACATACTGACTTCAGTGACTGTCTAACTTAATGCAAACTTGCCAGTATCTCTGTGAATAAGTCAGCAAAATACACAAATCAGAGAAAGCAAAGATACTGCAAAGCATCTATGCTCTCTGATTTTAATGCATGCTTGGTGTTAACTGATGATGTGTTAATTCATGACCTGGTACTCCGTGTTGATAGGGTTTACATCAGCCATCTTTCAGGAAGGGAAATGGACTGTGAGTACAGACAACTATGGATTTTCAAAGAGCCAAGCTGGCTATCATCAGTGGCTACTGTTACCATTCACACACAAACATTCACTGTCACCTCACGCAGCGATGCACTGCATTCACTCACACACACGCACAATCTGCATCCTTTATCGAAATGCTTACCTGCTCAGTCACAGTCACAGTACTGCACTCCACATTCAAACACGTTTCCTTAAAATCTGTCTTAAAGATTCAGTCCAGCCCAAAAACGACCTTTTCTCTCTGCTACAGTGAGGAAGGCGCTACTGCAGCCTGAACGCCAAACTAGAGAGGCTCAGAAGAAGCCTCTAGCCTCCGGCTGTCTGCGGACTCCCAAAAACATGCCACTTTATATCATTCCTCACTTTTCATAGATCACTACCCTCATGTAAATACAATTATGGATATCACTGCTTATTTTACCATTTTATTTTATGTTATTTTACTGTTCGTATAATCCTATTCTTTATGTTTATTTTTTATGTTTTTTATGTTTTTTTGTACTTTTTCTATGTTTATTTGTCTTATTATATGATTTTTCTTTATGTTTTTTTCCATGAAGCAGGAGGAAAAAGCATTTCACATGTGCAGTATATGTTTGTGTATGTGACAAATAAAACTTGAGACTTAGTAATTGCTCATTTCTATTGATAGCCATGGCTGTTTTCTAGTTCTGCCCACACTCATATCAGACTTACTAGACTGAAACAAGGCCTTGGCATTCTCTAAATGTCCATGCAGACTCAGACCCCAAACAGACAGGCAGCGGCCCTGTCTGCTAGCCCCTCGCAGATGTTGGAGCGCATCTACACTTCTGAGGCTGCCTTCTGTCCCTCTGACAGCTATTCACCAGCTTCGCCAGCCCACTTTGCTTTCATGGTCCCTTTTAACTTAGATGCACACAGCAGAACCGCAGCATTTAATGTGATGTATGACAACGAGGTGATGAAAATGACGAAAGGCAGCACTGCAGCATGCTACTGGCCTTCCTGATGTCAACAGGCCGCCGCCGCGGGATGCAAATCCGTGTCGTGAATCACCACTCTAAATCAGAACTGTCTATTCACACCTTGTTGCAGTGCTTGAGGGATGGTGTACAGGGAGGCCATTCTGCGATAGTAGTTTTTCCTCTGCAGGAACAGCTAAACTGCCCGGTGCAGCACTACCCTTGAGGCCACTCCCTGGTGAGCCTAACTTTAAATTCAGCAACAGCTAATGTCCCCTGCACCTTCCATAATGGTTCTGAGAAAGAATCCAGAATCCTCACCAAATAACACTTTCAAAAAGGCTATACATCTATGTTTGTATTTTAAATGGTTGTAATTAATTCAGCGTAGTTTAAAGCTTTTATCATTTTGAAATCACAATGCTAACAATAAAGAACTTTTAAAGCACTTGAATGGTATGGATGGATGGATGTAGGAGGTTTTGTCAGTATATTGGTCATAACAGTGCAGTATGGTGTAACCAGTGAGGGCTGTTCATGTTTGAGCTGAAAGGAACTGCAATCAGTCAATATTAAACAATGACCACAGAGTGAGACCTCTACCAGAGATGGATGATGTTTCCCTTGAATGCAGAGACATAAATTTCAGGACCTATTGTCTGGATATTATTACTGTTGAACAGGGGCATTTAACTTCAGTGGTTACATAAAATGCTGAATTGGGCCTTTTTACCTGACTGGCAGAATAATATCAAAATTCTAGGGATGAGGAGAGAAATTAATTAAATATTTTAATGGATGGTGATGATTACTGTGGGTGCTCTTTAAATATAATGAAGTTACAGCAGAATTGCTCCTCGTTTTGGTGAGTTGAAGCACTGTACCCCTCATGATTGCCATTCTTTGACAAGCATAATTGGGGTTACATGCCAATTGTTTAGAGGGGGAGCTAATGAATACCTACTGGAGAGTGCTGTTAATTACTATGCATCTAAATCAAATATCTATCCATCTATCTTCCAACCACTTATGTAGTACACATTGAACCTGGAGCCTCTCTCAGGTAGTATAGGCAAGCCAGTCCAATGCAGGAGACACACACACACACACACACACACACAGGAGGACCCAGAGACGTCCCTCACAACCTGTGGAGAACATCCAGACTACGCAGAAGTACATGGGGACTACAGAGGAGTTCAACCTAAATGAAGTATGAGGCAATAATACTACCCAGTGAGCTACCACACTGGCCTGTAATAATATTTTTAGTTTTATTAATTGAATTGTTCAACTTAGCGGAACACTTCACCCTAAATGGTAGAAAAGTATGGAAGCAGTTATTGGGAAGAGATGATGGGAAGGGAGGGCATTTGGTATATTAGTGTGAAAGGTTTAAGTATAGCTCTGTATTCATGACTACTGAAATGAATGAATGAGTGAATGAAAAAAAAACAAACTAACAAAATGATCACTAAGAAATGAGAGAAAAATAGGCAAAAGTAATTCAAATTCCACACATTATCTTACACAAGAAATTCATCCACCCATTTTCTGAAAACATTTACCCTATTCAGGGTCATGGGGGAGGGGGGGGCTGTGGGCGCATGGCAGAGAACAGCCCAAGATGGGGCACCAACCCAAGACACACCACTCACTCACACTCACACACACGGGCAATCTGGTAAGTCCAGTTACCCTCAGCATGTCTTTGGACAGTGGGGGGAAACAAGAGAACCCAGAGGAAACCACACAACGACACAGAGAGAACAAAACTGCACTCACATAGAACCCTGGTGGAAACTTACTGCCCACGTAAAACTCATGTATTGTTGGTCCTGCAGACAAAAGTCTTGAATGCAGATGAAACCACAAAATTTCCATCTTGGGTTGCGTACATTTTTTGTTACTTTTGTCGGCTTCCCAAAAAGATTCCAGCATAAGGACTTTATGAATATGACCTTTTATTTAACACACATGCCCTACAGAAGCTTGCTCCATAGTGTCAAAGGAGCTCTTGAGAGGGAAAAAATGCTTATCTCCTATTTCCTCATCTGCTCCTTACAAATACGCTTCCAGGCTTGTCCAGCATGTCAACCTCAAACATGGCTGAAGCATAATGAAGATCTGTTCAGCCTTTTTCTAAAGGTCAAAAACACCAAATACTTCATCTGTATGAGACTGAACTTATGGAATGTGCCTTTGTATGGGACAAAGAAGGGAGATGTGATGCTAGATAAAACTAAAGTCTTTTTTTCTTTTCCTTTCCAAATGTTCCTCTTCGTTTAGAGCGTGGGGGATGACTTTCCACTGGCCCTGTGATGTTGTTAGTGAACTTATTTTTCTTCATATCAGTTCAGACATGCTGATTTTGCTTTTCATTTGCAGTGTCACCTATTTAGCAACTTTCCAGTTTGTGCGGCACTGCCCAGGAAGTGATCAAGGCTTTTTTGTAACACAATTAACAGTTCTTTGAACTTATTTAAAGAATTAAAAAAACACATTCTGGGGGTGGTATGGTTTTGCAGTATTTCACACTGTGCGACCTGGGTTCGAGTCCCTGTCCATGTTTGTGGAGTTTGCATGTTCTCCTCCTGTTATTGTGGTGTTTCCCACAATGTCATTGTGGTTCCCCCCCACAGTCCAAAAACATGATGAGGCTAATTGGAGTTACCCTAATGCCCACAGGGGGTTCATAAGTGTGCCATGTGATGGGTTGGCACCCCATCTTGGGTTATTCCCTGCCCTACACTCTAAGGTCCAGACCCCCTACACCCCTGAAAATGACAAGAGGTTACAGAAAATGAATGAAAAAACATGTACTGCTCAATTGATAACAGTAATGGAATTAGGAAGCGTGGAAAATCTGCACTCTTCCTGCTACTTATTCTGGTTGAGGTTGCAGAGGCTGTGGAGGTACCTCTAGTGTGCCCTGCACCCTGGGTAGGATGCCAGTACCCGCTGGTCAAAGCACAGTCATTAGACTCTGGATCACTTGAGAAGATGTCAAATTTACTACCAATATTGCCATAAATTAATAATTTTGTGTGTCCTTAATTGCCCCATCTTTAATGAGGAAATTGTCATATGAAAGTTCCCCAAGGTTTTGGAAACAAGAGTACAACACATGACAAACAGAGTGAAGCCTTCGGATATCTGGAAGGAAATCTGCTCAAAAAATTACCAAGAAATTCCTGGCCTGCACTGGTACCTCACCTCCATATATTTCTTAATTTACTTAAAGACTAAATTGAATGAAATGAATAACACTGATAAGTAAATAATGTAAAAAAATTATGTAAACATGAATATTTCCCATTTTTAAATTTGTCCTGTTTATCTTTGTTTTAGTTTTTTACTCAGCTAATTGACTAATCTGTTTACTTATAGTTTAATTACATTTCAATTAAATATCAAATCAAGGTATAATTGCTATAATAATACTTTCTTGATGTTAAATTGTTATTTACAGTATGGCTTTGATCATACGACTCATGTGAAGCCAATGAGTGCAATTTAAGGAGATGTAGGGAGGAGCATCTGGTGAGAGGTGTGTATAATTACCTGTAAGCAGAGTCAGCAGAAGTGTAATGGAATACGCTAAGTACAAGAAAAGAAACATTTACTTATTGTATTGAGATAAAATGAGATTAAAGCAATAATATGACAAAATACAACAAAAATTAAGCTCTTTAATGTAACAGTATGTTTGGCACAAATTCATGTTCTAGTGCCAGTCAATCATCACTGCACTCAATCACGCAGGTAAAATGTTAGACATTGGGAGCCAAAGATCATCATTTCATTTGAAAGGTTCTTGAATAAGAAAGTGAAATTCCCTGACCCCATGAAAGTCAAGATGAACGTGCCAAAGTTGCCCAAGCCTGGTGTGAAAAGTGCGACATAATTATGCCCAAAGACTCGTAGGTGTAATTGCTGACGGGGCTACTTCATTAAATATAATTAAGTACAGAGTTCATGATCCAAATGATTGAACCTATTTTTCCCCCATTTAGCTTACAGTATTTTCTGAAATATTTCCTTATACAGTATGTAGTTTTGCAAAACCTGCTGCACTGTCATAGCTTTATATAAATATATACTTATTGAACCTCATAAACGGGACACTACTGGGGGGATGCGTGAAAAATATACAGCAAAATATAGTGCAATCCGTCTGTTTTCAGTACCATCGCTTCATTCTTACAGCCTTGTCGGAATAAATCTGTGGATACAGACACATAGAAATATTTTGTGGACGATTTTTAACCTCATGCATAGGATCTTATTATAAAACAAAACTTTAACATCAGTGGGCACATTAACTCTCAGACTCTTAACATAGCATAATCAAAAGACATTTATATATTTCAGTTAATAAATATAATGCTTTTTGCACATACTGTAAATGTAATATATGTCTTTTCAAATGAGTGAAACACAGAATACAGCATTCAGAGTGGTATTTCTGTCTTCTGCATTGCAGGGGGCATTGTGGACGTGTGTCATTCTATCACAGGGCTCATACTCAGACACACAGTCATACACTGCAAGCAATTTAAAAACACTGGCAAACCTATTTGCTTGTTCTTGGTCCATAGGATGTAATCCACACGGACAGAGAGGAAACATTTAAACTCCACACACAGACACAGACGCACAAACACACACACCCACAAACACACACACGCACAGCTCAGCATTGCATGAGACTACGCTGCTACCGACTAGGGTGCCTCCCAAGAGACCATGCAGACATGTGCAGGGGGGATGGGGGAGAGTGGCTGGAGGTGCCTGAACATTTGTTCCTTTTGAAATGAAAGTGCCTTTTGATGTGCCAAGTGCCCTTTATTGATAACCAAGATAGCCAAGTGCCTTTTTTATCGATCACACAAAATCTCTACCCCCCCCAATAGTTAAAATGTACCCAGAGGACCATCCGCCCCGCCCCCTCGAAAAGTAATGGCAGATGACATTTATTTGTATGTAAAGGACAGAGATATTAAGAGTTACAGAGAGTATGATAAAAGCTTGGGACTCATATTGTTAAATGGTCATTTGCACAGGTTATTTAAACTAATGGACCTCAGGAACTAGTCAGCTGAAGCCTTTTCCATTAATATACTTAATTAATTAACCCAAGTACCCAATCCAAACAGATTAGTTTTTCCAGGTTAGGGGGAAAAACAGACTTGGCCTAAGAGGAACAGAACCAGACAAAGACACAGAACGGGATAATGAAAGTGAGAGAGATTCATCCTCAGACAGAGATACATAGAGTGAGCAGCAGATACCTACATGGATACCGATTCATATGTAGACACTGTTGGAAAACCTGTGCAACCATGGAAACCTGGCTACGTGATACAGAGATTTCTGAAGTGACCAGAGATGTACTTAGCCGTTCTCTTTCCAGGAACAGATGGGAGCTGTGAGTGAGTAAGACAACAAGAGTGATCAGCATAAACAAACGAAAATTGCCACAGTTACTATCAAGACACATGATATCATATCTGGATACTAGAATAAGGAAAATCTGGAACAAATTAATGCACACAGTCATCTTGTCCTCGCTCTACCTTTTGTCAATCTACTCCAGCAGCAGCTATAAGTCACCTCAAGGGTTCTCTTAGCAGTGGAAGCCCAAACCATAGCCTTTGAACTACCCAGAGGCAAAATGACTACAACGATGCATGGAGTGTTCTGGTTCAAACAGAGCGCAGAGCAGCACCACAGGAGTTAATGGGGAGTGTGAGGACTGTGCTAGTCCGAGGGAATCCTTCTCTATAGCATTTTACTCTGGCTTCTGGTCTAAGAGTTCCATTCTATACTTCTGCTAAAGTAGTGGACATTCCAGTATTTCTAACTATTTTATATTGCCATTTCCTGTATAGTGTTTGGTAGCACAACAAGTGAGTCCCCAGAATTCTGCCTTAATAGACAATCATAATAAGTAATGGTGTCATCCATGTACGGATGCAGATGTTTCCTTGGACTCTGGGGATAAGAGAACCTGAAAGTGGCCTTTGGTTAAATACGGTGTCACATAAAAACCAGGCTGAATTGATCCAGGTGTCAGATTTAGACACCTAATTTACCTTTATATAAGCCACACAAAAGCACACTGAGCCATACTGGGTTTCAAAACCAGCGCTGTGGGCCTGATCCAGTTTCTGTGTGACTGCCTGTGTCTAACGTTTTATTGAATTATTTGTGAACAGCTTGATCCGTGTAAGAGGATAACGGCCATGGCTAGGATCTAACAATTGATTCCAGTGGGGTGTCTGATCCATATGAGATCCATACGACAAGGATGAAGACCAACATAAAATTCAACTGGATGGAATTGACTTGCTGTATCTTTTGTAGAAAGCTTGTCCTAATAGAGGGCTGAAATATAATTAGTTGTGGTTACTCCTTGTACTTTAAGACCAATATACTTTCATAATTTTGAGGTGATAAATTTGGAGAGTGTTCTCCCTGTGTTCTCAATAGGCCCAGAACATACACCCTGAATTTGCTGCGTGACCTCAAATAACATTTTCTAATAATTTAAATGTAATCATAGGCTGTGACTTTCTAGGTTTATTTATTATGCATTTCTGTTGTCATTTTGGAGCCCAAAGCAAATGCTCAGTGAAAGGGGATTTACTTTTAGGTCCAAGATGCACTGAATTTTTAGATGGCCTAGAACTCTCATCCCCAATGTGATCCAAGATGCCCCCAGAGCCAAGGTAAGTAGAACATTTCAAATGGGGAAAAATGTACAGAGGCCAGAAGAACCTCTTATTATTAAACAAATCATAAGGAATCAATCGATCTGTTCTGATCTGTACTGTGATTTTTCATATTAGCTCAAACGAAATGGGTTTTATTGAACTGTTTGAACAACCCAGGTGGAATATGATTGTGTATGCTCATTTAATCTCCAGTTCCTTCCATGTCTATGCCTTTATATATCACAATCTCCTTTATGATTCCAGTTCTGAAGAAAAATTTGAAAATGGCCACAGCAATCCTGCTTCTGTGCATTGTGTTGTAGGATCTAAAGATGCTAACAAAGACTGATTGCCTAATTTGGCCTAATGGCCCAATGAGTTTGGTCTAATGGCCAATGAGTCCATCACAAATTGCCACAGTTATCATAACTTTCAAGCTATGATGAGCTGTACAGAAAAAAAACATTCCAGATGACTCTAATAATAGTGAGGTTTCATTCACTGTGACAATGTCCAGGCTCACTAGATATGATCTATCATTAAGTCAAAAATGTCATTGCACAACCTAGAATTAAAGGGCACCTACATGTTTTAATTGCATGATCCAAAATGAAATGGACTGCAGCCTGGTAAATGTTCTCTCCTTTTCCCTCTTGATGGTCCTAGCATTATTTCAAAGGAAACAAAGGATCTATTCTCTGTAGTGCAGTATTGATCATGATTGCCAAATATGACCCTTCATTACTGTCTAATTCACATCTGCTTTCAGGAAACAAAACAGAAATCCCATGTATGTCTTCATGCGGGGACAGTGCTCTTGTGGGCATGGTGGAAGCCAATCAAGTAAGTCACATCTAAATACGTTATAAGCGAAATGTGCAAAATGTTTGTTTAAACGGAAACAATGGTGCGTCTGAACACCCTGTTGTGTTATGAACACTCAAGTGCAGCTTAGATGTTTTTTTCCACCTATAGACCAGTCTTCTTAAATCTGGCAAGAAATGTGATATTCTAACTTGCTAAGAATGCTACTGTTTAAATCCTGGGATAGACTCTGGACTCACTGTGACCTCGCGTTATACATGACAGATAGACAGATGAATGAATAGTAACCTATCAAGTCTATTGTAAAAGCAAATGTGCTTTTTACATAAAAATGTCGGTCGTGTGGCATTGTGGGTAAAACACTAGGAAAGTACATCTTTACTGCACCCACATTCCCTTTGGGATCCAGCCAAAACACATCTGCCTTCCATGTCTGCCATCACTAAGCCATCTAAGACAAGGCAATTCAGCCCCAAACAGCATGGAAGAAAATCCACAGGAGAAAAAGCAGGAGCAGTTCTGGGCCACAATCAGACAGCAGTATTCCCAGCTAAGAACAATCAGCTGTCAGGACGGGTGTGGCATTAAGGAGGCTTTCTGAGTAAAATAAATGAATGGAATGTTCTCAGATCAGACATTTAAGAGTATGATCTCTCTGTACGTCTCTTTTTTTCTCCTAAACATGAAGAACAAAGCATGCACAAAATCACTTGACATTAAACCATCCAGTGGTCTCTTACCTTCACACAGACATGCACGGGGACACCTGCCCCTTTCACCCGAATGAGTGAAACCCCCCCCCCAGTTTGATTTTCCAAGTGTCCTTTTTGATAACTGACGAGCACGCTATATCTGCAAAAGTTTACCAAAATCCTTACAGAATCTTTATAGGAGTTTAATTTGCAAATACTTCTTTCCACTACAGTGACATTCAGCTGCAGAAGTATTCATTTTTGTTCTGTTTTCTGCATTTTCACACGCGCAGTATCACTCAAAAACCTTGATTTTCTACTTAATAAAGTGTAATAACAGCCTTTCTAACGAGGAAATATTTGCTGGAGGGGGTTGATTAACTATGCAAATTTATACCGGCGTGTGAAACAGCTTAATGAAGAAAGTGCAGAGTGGAAACGCGTGCTGCCATTATTATTTCATTTCCCCTGCAGACCTTGGGAGCTCGTTCATAAATGCCAAAGCTTTGGAGTTCCGGATTCTGCTTATGTGTCATCCGACGCTCTTGCTCTGATAGGCCCGATGCTGGTCTTTGAAGACAATCAACTTTGATGTAGACACTCTTTGAATGTAATTTTATTTCACCTGCAAAGGCACAAGGTACTGTAAAATTTTACAGGACAAATGATCTCACTTCAAGTTAAACATTTGAGATCTGCGGAGCCAGGAACCTTTTTGCTGAAATAAAAGGTAACAGCACTAGTTTATTATTATTATTATTATTAGTATTATCATTATTATTATCATTAATAATAATAATAATAATAATAATAATAATAATAATAATAATAATAATAGTAATAATGCACAAAGTATAGTTGTGTTATGTTGTGTAATCAGATGTTTATTTAAAATCCATGCAGTCAAAATAATGAAGATCAAAGCCTCAACCATGGATTTGCTGCAAATTATTTTGTACTAGGCTTTCATCAGTGATGATAAGAAAATGAGAAACTTTGGTGAATTGTCAATAAGGAACATTGTTTGATAGCACACATCAGCCTATCACATCACAGAAATGAACATAATTCCAACCAATCATATGGTAGTCTTTTAGGAATGGACAATTTGTGCCCAACAATGCAAGTTTGCTTGAGTTAGCGGAGCCACATGTTACTGTTTTGGTAATACCATGGAAGAGAGAAGCTCTCCCTCACAGGAAAATTCAGGTGTCGGTGATGAAAGCGACAGCTCAGCTGCCACAACATCTTTTAAAATGGAGATAAACAAAGTAAAAAGACATCAGTGCTGTGACTGTAAGAGGCAGTCAGAGAAAGACCAAGAAACAAATTGAACTGTCTGCAATTTCTAGTATTACGCCCTACAACCAAAAAAGGTTATTGATATATGATTTATTTATTAAAATTAGATTTCAGTTTTCAGTACACTGAATATGTCATCATTTTCATGTTCTAATGTACTGTCTTGGGGCAATTCCAAGGGAATTTGAAACATAAATGGAGCCTTAAAGTTAAGATAAAATTATTTGAGTTTTATTGTGATAATTATTGAGGTTGACTGAAAGGAAAACTTTAAAAAAATTACCTAAACCCCCCAGGAACCTCCATATGAACACTAATTTAATATTTAGCTTCAGAAGTGTCAGAACTTGCAGTTTCCACAGCGCATTCTGAAACTCAAATCTGTTAACAAATTCAGCACAGACCACCCAGATCTGTTCACACTTACAGCATTGCTCATCGTACATACAGCATCTTCTGCTAAACTTGGATGTCGCTTCTTACAGAGAATTTCTCAGTCAGAGAGAGGTAGTCACATGTGACCCAGATGGAGCATATTCATTGGACTTCATGTTCTGCACACATTCCACACAGGCCTCGGGCATTCACTGGCTCAATGTGTCCTCAGCATGATTGGAGGGTCATTGGAGTATCAGCATTTTATGGAGAATATAGCCTTGAACTAACATAGGCTGACAAGTTCAGCATAAATTTACCATGCATTCATAAGTATTTTTGGGTTCTGCATGGTAATTAGGTTGAGGATTGAAATGGTATTTAACATGGAAACTAATGTAAAGAACATTATCTGATGCCCTGACGTGACTCATGGCGCCTTTGGGGGGCGGTGTGTGGATCTGCAGGTTAGACTGTGATTGAATGTCAGCAGCCCATTCTCAGTGTTGTCAAAGTGATGTCACCACTGGGACCCTCAGCAAGGCTCTTAGATCCCCCTGCTGCTCCAGGGACTGGCTGGCCCTGCAAGCTCAGAAATATATGTCGCTAAGTAAGTAAATAAGCATTTTACTTTGGGGTAGTCAGTCATCTCTGCCACACAGAGATACTTTAAATGGATGGCAATATTCCAGCCCAGATCAGTAAAAGGGAAACATAAGAAAACCCAGGAAATAAGTGAGCAGAAGAGGGTTCATATGATGTGAAGAGACCTTGACGTAAAAATGACTACAGTGGAGGCAATATTGTAAGTCATGGTCACGGAAGCAGTCATAATATGAAACAGTGCTAATCACTGAGAAACTCATTATAAGTGTGGAGAGTAAAGATATCAGATACAGACAGGATGGGATGATTCATACCCTGACATGATTGCAAATCATAATCCATATTATGATTATCTACAATAAAGAATAGAGGTCAACTGATTGATCAGCCAGCAAAAAAAACATTTTTTTAAGCATTTTATAATAATCAGAATCATCTGATTAATCAGACTTCATATTGGTTTCTCCTCTAATAAACAATGAAGAAAATCAAAATTGAAGTCCCACAATCAACTGACCATTGATCACATTGTATATTCACCCCTCTTAATTTGAGACTCACCGATGCCTCATGAACTCAAGCATTGACCCGGAAAAATCGCCCCAAGGCAATGAAAGCTGAAATCTCACCATTCTACCTAGCTCTCACCCTTGTAGGTCAGTTTATAGTTCATAACCTGTTGCTAAAACTGTGACCCAGAGAAAATCCACTCCAGATTGACAGAGGCACCGGATTAGAGCACATGCAGCATTATCCAGTAAGGCTACAGTGCTTAGGCTGAGGCTTACTCATACTGGGGAGAGCCTCATGAATTAAATCAGGCTTTAAAACCAGTCAGCAGTCACTGGGATGAGTGAACCATTTTCAGCTTCAGGTTTATCTGTTCTGGCTTCACGAGTTTAAAGCAAAACTGTTGAAAGGGTCGGGAGCAAAGTTAACTTATTTCTCTACAGACAATAAAACATAATGTTGCCTCAGCATCGTACATAACCTGAAAGCGGGAGATCCTGAAGGTGATGTACTGTAAATGTTCGTGTTCTGAATAATATATACTATGTGTGTCTTTTCACTGAAAACCTATTGCTTGCATTTCAATATACAGTGGTACCTCGGTTCTCGAACTCACTAGAACTCGAATTTCTTGAAAGTCGAACAAACCAGTTTGAGCTACAACTTGATCTTAATATCAGAAGTCAAACCGTGAATGCTGACCTAATATAAATTGTATGCGCCAGGAAATGAGTCACATGGCACTGTTTATTCTGGAAACAAAAGGTAACGCTTCAGTGTCAGCCTCGCATTTGCTGTAGTAGCAGCGCTTGTTGGTGATAATGCTATTTTATTGAAAATACTGTATCAGGTAATACACTGTACTTTATATCATTTTGTTAGCCATTGCTCACCAAAAAACATATTTAGCTGTAAGGGTGGTGCAGTGGTTAGCACTGTTGCCTCACACCTCTGGGATGAGGGTTCGAGTCTCCGCCTGGGTCACGTGTGTAGAGTTTGCATGTTGTTGTTGTGGGGTTTCCTCCGGGTACTCCGGTTTCACCCCACAGTCCAAAGACATGCTGAGGCTGATTGGAGTTCCTGAATTGCCCATAGGTGTGCATGTGTGAGTGACTGGTGTGTGATTGTGCCCTGTGATGGGCTGGCCCCCCATCCAGGGTTGTTCCCTGTCTTGTGCCTGTTGTTTCCAGGATAGGCTCTGGACCCCCTGTAACCCCATAGGATAAGCAGGTTGGAAAATGGATGGATGGATTCAGGTGTAATTTTGGGGGGTCAGGAACCAATTAATTGGTTTTCCATAATTTCTTATGGGAAAAATTCGATCAGAACTTGAAGTTTTTAGGATTCGATCCGGGGTCCGGAACGGATTAAGTTCAAGAACCGAGGTACCACTGTGTTTGGCTTTAAAAATCATCAGACACTCATTAAAACACTCAAAAAGGTGTCTTTGGAGGGGGAGAGGGGGCGATGATGATTTTTTTCATTACCAACAAACACACTGGCTTTTATTTATACTCTGATCTGTGCTGTTTGGCCTCAGATTACAGGTTTGCTTGCATGGTGTTCCACATCTGCACCCCGCTGTACCCAGACTTGGGCCGCAGTGTCTACCTGGCACCAGCAGCCATGCCCTTTTTGGATACGCCTTCCAAGAATCCTGTTGTTTCCATTCTTGCCAGGAGATTTTGCAACCAGCACCAATGCAGAACAGCATGGGAATTGCTGAATCTTTAGTGCTTTAGCAGTTCAGTTCCAATATATATATACAAACTGTGCAGGGGGATAAAACATAATGCTAATGCTCCCAAGCAAATAGAGATAAAACCAGAGGAGCAGACATTCATTACTATGGTTGTGATCAAGTAACACAAGAACTTCTGTACAGCATGATGGAGGTATTTCCCTGTGCAGAGCAGAATTTATGAAGGACATTTTGTTTTGTTTTTCTGACTGAACATCAAGTTTTCGGCATTTCTGTGAGGCAGGATTGATGTGTGTGGGGGTTGGGGGGGCTGCTCAAAGCTTGAATTGACACAGATATGCTGGTAACTTTATGGATGTTCACCTTGCTATGCAACCTAATATCATTTCAACTCATACACTGATGACTTGACGTTCTGTCAAACTCTCAGGTACAGAGCAGAATCCACAATTCCTATACTGGTGTCATGAAGTTCTTGATAGACTAATCCTTAAATTAAGACAATATCATTGCTGCTCAAAGTTCTTTCTATTGGTACATGTTTTAGCCTCAATCAGTCAGCATGTTCCACTACTGCGATCGTCTCTCCTTAGGGCACACAACAGTCATGAAGATGCTTTTTCACAAAATCGAGTTGAGCTTTCATGCTCTATTCAGGGAGCAGCATTTTCCTTCCAGAGAGCCTTCGATGTATCCATGTGAACCTTAATGCAAATCATGGCTACAAACACCAGCATGGCAGCAGACGCCTGCATGTCACCACCTGTATTTTATAAGGTTCCTTCTCACTTCCTGGCCAATTCCATGCCCTGCTGTCTGAGAGATTTTGGCAGGATGGCTCCTTTGAGCAAATTCGCTACCACCCCAAATTGGTAGAATCCCCCAAACTCATCAAACATTAGTGCCCCCCCCAAACTTTTTAGAAATTCCCTTCAAGTGCCCAACTAAGCTGGATATATACTGGTGTGTCAGACCTGATCATTCAGAAATACTCCACACAGCTGACCCTGATTATCTCCCTGTTTGTGTGACGTGAACAAGTTTTTTTTCTATTCCATACATTTCCTGTTTAATTACCTTGCATGCCTAACAAAATATGTCCCTAATTCTGCATTATTTTGTTCATTTTAGACTCCACCCCACACCAAATATAGAATACTATTGCAGTTATCAAAGATCGCCTATGCACTGTGAGTTAGCTGTGCTATGATATCCTCTGCTTTTCAATCAGGCCATGTTTGTTTTAATTAGGTCTCCATGACATGTCATTTTCAGTATGAAAAATCACAGCTTATTGGCAGGGGAGTACACACCCACTGTGTAAACACTTCTTGGCATGTGCAGGGGACGTCCTAGTTTGTCAAACACTGGACAGAACTGGCAGTGAATAAATTCAAGTGAAAGCGGGTTAGTGTAATATTCATCTCTGTTAATTGGATATGAATCATTTAATGGCTCACTCAATAGCTCTGGGTTTCTCCACAATTATATACACTTGTGAAGAGAAGCCAGAGCCTCTTAATCATTCCTTAGCTTGTTTTTTAAATTGCCCAAATACTAAATTATTTTGAATTGTTCCACTGAATCAGAAAAGACCACTGAATTTGACGTATATGCAGAACTCCTAAAGACAGTGCTGTAACAGATGTTAGCGCTCCAACAGGCAGCATGAGCACAGACTCGATCCTATACGGCACTTTCGAGTTCCAGCTGGATAAGTCTCAGTTACAAACAGTGGGCCAAACTCTGTAAATATCATCTCATTAAGCAACACCTGCTTTCCATGCATGGGAACAGCCACTGATTCACTTCTCGCTTTCATGTTGACTTTGCATGAGTCAACTGGACTTGAGCACCGTGGTTATGAATATTTCTAGAATGTTAATCACCATTTGATATATCCATATACCCATTTACAGCAAATTATTAAATATCAAACAACAACTGTGGTAAGCCAGGGTTTATCCTAGGAATTCGGAAAGTAGGTGTAAGATTGGCGTCAGGTGTGACAAAGAACAGTGCGACACAGAAGTGAAAGGAACAAGGACTTTATGTGGGGAGCTTTAAAGAAAAAGAAAAAGACACACAAAAAAGGACCAGTCAAGCCATTTTAGCTGCAGCACAAGGGGAAGCAAACACAGGCAGGTAGCTGGTATCATGGTCTGCGTGCATTTACCGACCAAAGAGAAACTAATTCCATTGTCTTACCTAGACTGGGACTGCAGCAGAGGTGAGCCAATTCACTTGCCAGTCAACCCCGCATGCTTTGGGACGGCCACCAAACCCATATTCCGACCATTACCCTGACAAACAATAATGGTTAAAGTGTTTACGCCAGGTCACTGTTAAGTCCAAATCCGCCACCGTGAAGTGTTGCTTGGTACCTGGGACTCGGTGATTGTGCCTCAACTCACTCACGTTAAAATCTACTGCTGAATTCTCACCCCCCCCCCCCACCTCGACATTTATCCATTACTAGCCTGCGTGATAAATGTCAGCATGTAGCTAATTGCCTCTAAATGTAAGGTCAACTTGCTATTGGAAACTTTTAAGAATATACTGCATCATTATGAATCTTAGCAGGTAAATTCATTTCAAAAATAGCTTCTAGATAAGTACATGTATTTAGCACTTCCTAAAGGGTCTTATGTATAATCTTTGCAGAATTCCATGCATGTTAAAATTTATTACAGCTAACCACTTAATAATTTATCAGCGACCTGCGTGATTAAACGACATTTAATCACTTTCTTTGTTTTCGTTCAAACTTCTCAAAGTTTTTGCTGATCAAAAACTGTATTGTTGCCAGTACAGTTATGTAATGAAATATTTATTCACTCATTTGTGACAGTTTGTGAAATTAGTGCTTGACTGGCACAAAAAGCATTACAGCTTTACAATGAACTTGCAAAGACTGATGCCGAGAACTTCCTCCTTGAATACTGATGTTTTCAAACTTATTTTTATTGTTTCTTAGCTAAATATATTAGCAAAGCATTTTACCAGTTTATATATCCAGATTCTTGAGTGTTAACTTTCACAAAAACAAAAAAATAGACCTAGGACTTACACCAATAAAGCTGAATCCTTGTCCAATGTGTCACACATGTGTCGCCATAGCAACATGCCCCTAACTGCTGCTCTAACCGCTGTTTGTTTTATCAAGAACATGGTTTGGAAGAGCAAATATTAGATTAATGATAGTCCTGAGTATTGAAAGACACTAACATAAGGTGGAGTCGCCCTCCAGCATCCAAATTTACACAATAAAGTTGACTAAGACTTAATGAAGGAATATCGTTCTTTGCCTTCACCCTAACATCCATTTTTCATATCTGCTTATTCAGTATAGTTTATGTGGAAAGCAGAGGACATGAGACACTTTACCATTTACTGGTTGAATGGTATGGTATGCCCTTTTTTCTAGATCGAGAGTAATATTGAAAGTCATTTAAATCCTGCCAAAAAAAACTACTTTCTACACACCAAGGGGAAATTTAGCATAGGGTGAGGCTTTTCAGAGTTTTCTGAGCTTCAGGGCACAGTAAAAATTTCCCCACTGATCAGCTACATCCTACCAAACTTACTCCCATTAAAGAGTTCTGCTCAGACAAAACCACAGCAGTAATAAAATTGGTCGATGATGTAATCGAGGTTCATTGGACACATTTGGATGCTACATTTAAACTGTTCAAAATTTTCCTTACAGTGGGGGAAATAATTATCTGATCCCATGCTGAATTTAGAAGTTTGTCCACTTACAAAGAAATGAACAGTTTGTAATTTTTTGGTAGGTTTACTTTAACGGAAAGAGAGAATATCAACTCAAAATCCAGAAAAATACATTGCATAAGTTAGGAATTGATTGGAATTTGATTGAATGAAACAAGGATTTGATCCCCTACAAACCAGACAGAATTCTGGCTCCCTCCGACTGATTACGTACCTATGTAGCACACAGATCACAATTAATCAATCAACCCATCAATTACGATGCTCCTGATCTCTAATTGTTATGTGTATAAAGTACACCTGTCCACAGAGTAAATTTCTTCCATTCCAACCTCTCCACCACTATGGGCAAGACTAAAGAGCTGTCAAGGGACATCAGGGACAATACAGACCTGCACAAGGCTGGAATGGGCTACAAACCATCAGTAAGAAGCTTGGTGAGAAAGTGACAACTTTTGGTGCGATTACTCGGAAATGGAAGAAGTCACAATCAATCGGCCTCGGTCTGGAGCTCCATGCAAGATCATGCCTCATGGGGTGAGGATTATCATGAGATTGGTGAGAGATCAGACCACAACTACATGGGAGAGGCTTGTTAATGATCTGAAGGCAGTTCGGACTACAGTCACCAAGAACACCATTGTTAACACTCTACGCCATAATGGAATAAAATTTTGCAGTGCCTGCAAGGTCACCCTGCTCAAGAAGGCACATGTGCAAGTCCATCTCAAGTTTGCCAGTTAATATCTAAAGCAAGGCTCACCAACCCTTTTGAAACTGAGAGCTACTTCACAGGTACTGAGCCATACAAAAGGCTACTAGTTTGAAACACTCTTCTTAAATAACAAATTTGCTTACAAATTTCATGTATAATGAGCATGTTTTAAATGCTTTTTTTAGACATTGCCATTTTCAAATCTATATAAATGCAAATGTAATTATAGAAATAAAAGAAATACATTTTAGATGCTGTTCACTGGTGAATTGTGCTATTTTTAGAACATGTCCACGGGCGACTCGTGGTCCTTGGGGGCATCCTGGTGCCCGCGGACACCATGTTGGTGACCCCTGATCTAAAGGATTCAGAGAAGGCTTGGGAGAAATTGCTGTCATCAGATGAGACCGAAATTGAGCTTTCTGGCTTCAACTTGACTCGTTGTGTTTGGAGGAAGAGAAATGCAGAGTATGACTTGAAGTGCACCATCCCCACAGTCAAGCACAGAGATGGAAACATTATGCTTTGGGTCTGTTTTTCTGCTAAGGGTACAGGATGACTTCACCGCATTGAGGGGCCAATGGATGTGGCTATGTACCATAAAATCTTGGATGTGAACCTCCTTCCCTCAGAAGGACAGAAACACTGAAGATGGGTCATGGATTTTGCAGCATGACAATGACTCAAAAAATACCCCCAAGGCAACAAAAAAATGGCTTAAGAAGAAGCACAAAAAGGTCATGGAGTGGCCTAGCCAGTCTTCAGGCCTCAAGATGAAGCTTCGAGTTGCCAAGCAGCAGTCAAGAAACCTAAAAGATTTAGAGAGTTTCTGTAAAGAGGAGTGGGCCAAAATCCCTCCTGAGATGTGCGAAAACCTGGTGACCAGCTACAAGAAACATCTTACCACTGTGCTTGCCAACAAGGGTTTGCCACCAAGTACTAAGTAAGCTTATTTCACTCAATGATATGCTAATCAATTTATAACTTTTATGTAATGTGTTTTTTCTGGAGTTTCGGTTGATTCTATGTCTCTATACAATAAATTAAACCCACCAAAAAAGTTACAAACCGTTCATTTCTTTGTAAGTGGGCAAACTTACAAATTCAGCAGGAGATCAAATAATTATTTTCCCCAGTGCATATTTTGATGATATCAAATGTGTCCCCTATAATGGACCAATATTTCATCTAGGGTAAACATGAATCTTTTGCCACAAATCATTGTAACTGAGATTACTCCAGTTTGGCAGATTTTTTTAATGAGTGGGTAGATGTAACATAAGGTAACATAAGGCTCTGATCTTCCTAAAAAAGCAAAAGAAAGAAAAATGAATTATCTCTTTCATTTTGTAGTCAAAAATAACTATGTGTAGGATTTTAGCCACTAACACCAAATGGTTTATTGTTTAATGAAACTGAACTACAGGCCCAAGCTTGTTCCACATTATAAATTCTAGCAAAAATGTCCCCAGGCCCCCTGTCACTGGAGGCTTTACTTTTTTCTGGTGTCTCCTTGTAAAGTACAGAAGAGCCAGACCCAGGAGAATCACAGCTGTGTGATTCAGGTGCTGCTGGAATCAGCACAGTAACAGGACGCTGTCGGCTGGATTTTGCTCAGGACCTGAATGATTGTGACCCACTGGGCTCTTTGCCCTGGGAAAGTTACAAATTCAGCGATGTAACCATTTTAGGGGAGGCAGAACAGTGCATTTTACAACCCAACACTCTGTTCACTCTCCAGACATATCATACCATTGTACTCATTGAATTTCTTTTTCCTTTTCCAATCAAAACCAAGAGATAGTGTGTTACAGAGATTTAAACTATGCAAAATGTGGGGCATAAATATGCTTAAAACAATAATTCATTCATTTTTTAAATTTAAATGACTGTATGTCCTGCCTTTATTTTGCAAAGCAATGTTAGAAAATCTGAGCATCCTGTGAACTACTACCGTACAGCAAAGCCCAAAGTGAATGAGTTAATAGCCCATATGACATATTCATACATGTAACTTCTTTTTCTTTTTTGAAGAGCTTTTCAGATAGGACTGGATAGGCTGAAGGACATTTTCAATAAACTAATGTCTGCTGTTTATATCTGGGGGTAGCTCCCCCAATCTGCATTTTTTAAAATTATTTTTTCTTGTTTCTGGTAGATGCTTTTACAGCAGGATTATCTACTGTGTTACCAAGTGGTAGAAAAAAAAATCATTGCAAAATGTTATCTACATTGAAGCGAAATATATGTGTCCGAGAAGATAAGTCTGAAAGTCTAAAACATTTATTTTCAGCCATGTAGAGAAATATATAATGCACTAGCTTGGGTTACGAACTGTTTGGTTGCTTTTTTTTTGGTTCAGTGTTGCTGGACTTTTTAGCTCTGTGTGTTGGCCAGGAAATGCAAAGTATTAGAGGAAGTTTAATAAAGAAAAACATTATGCATACATTAATTATGGATATGATGCTGGCCCTTGAGGAGCATTAAATAAATGGCTTGCTTATGAAGACCTGATAAAGCCTCACACCAGAAATGTGGTGTTAAAATCGAATGCAGATTGTAATGTAAATGTACAGCATTTATTCAGTACTGCATAACTCATCCAAGATACCTTCAAAGTGCAGAATGATTCATCACTTCATTGAAGCATTTTCGTCTCATTTTATAGTAATTTACAGCGATTACATAAATTATTTGAAGTGAATCTTTTAAAAAAAAGAAAAAAAACAATTTTAAGACTATATTATTTTTCTTTCATGGGGACAAAGATGTGAGTTGTTTAGTGGATTTTCCATTTAAAATGAGTTTCTGGTATTTCCCAAAAAATATTATTTATAAACTTTAAAATAAGACCAAGGCCCAAATATGCATGTACCATTTCAGATAAAAATGTAACAGGTGAATAAAATAGTCTCAGAAACATTACAATATGTTAGAAATAAAAAAAAAAATGCTTTGCCAAATACAAAATCAAACACGACATAAACAGTGCCCTGTAGACACAGAGCGATACTTTAATGGATGGATGAAATGAAACGGCTTAAATTGAAATTATCCAATCCTCTGTCTGGCTAAATCTGATACATTTCTGAATACAGTACAGTACTGTGTTAATACAGTTTCTGGAATTCTCATTCCCTTGTATTACTTTGGTTTGGTTTATGAACGTAATTTCATTGTGTGCAACACAATGACAAAAAAAAACCTTTCTATCTTGAAGGTTACCGCTTGACTTCAACGGATGTCAGAAGTGTCAAAAGCTCATCATGTTGAAACAATGCAAAATGTCTTTAATGGAATTCATTTGTCCTGATTCAACTGGTAACACTTTCTATGAATGCCATGTCTATAAGAATCCACACACATATTCATAATACATAATAATGCATTGATAAAGCATCATAAACAAGGCTATGAATATTTGTAAAAAGACATAATGCAGTACAATGCCTTCTTAATTCTTATTCATCATCACCCCTATCATCATGAAGTGCTTTGAAAGGCTGGTAATGAGGCATGTGAAAACACAACTGCCACAGAACCTGGACCCATTACAGTTTGCCTACTGCCCAAACCGATCCATAGACGATGCCATTTCATCTGCCCTTTACCTAACCCTCTCCCATCTAGACAAAAAGGACACTTATGTCAGAATGGTGTTCATTGACTTCAGCTCAGCATTCAACACTGTCATTCCTCAGAATCTGGTAAGCCAGTTAGACCTGCTGGGAATAAACGCCCCCCCTTTGCAACTGGATCTTGGACTTCCTGACAGACAGACCCCAATCTGTCTCCATAGGAGATAACACCTCCAAGGTCCTCAGATTGAGCACTGGTTCCCCACAAGGATGCGTGCTCAGCCCACTGCTGTTCACTCTGCTGACTCACGACTGTGCTGCACTGTACTGTTTAACCAAAACCATCAAGTATGCAGATGACACAACAGTGGTAGGTCTCATCACCAACAATGATGAGTCTGCGTACAGCGTGGAGGTGGAACAACTGGTGGACTGCTGTCAGAGCAACAACTTGTCTCTCAATGTCAACAAGACCAAAAAGATGGTGGTTAACTTCAGGAAGAAGACAGCTGCGCACACACACCACTGCACATCGATGGCTCCGCGGTTGAGATCGTCAGTAGCGTGAAGTTCCTAGGTGTGCACATGACTGACGACCTCTCCTGGAGCCCGCAATACCACCTCCATGACTAAAAAAGCCCAGCAGCGACTACACTTCCTTCGAAAGCTGAAGAAGGCCAGCCTCCCTCCTCCCCTCCTCACATCATTGTTCCGGGGGACCATTGAGTGTGTACTATGTTGCTACATCACTGTCTGGTATAGAAACTGCACCGTCGCTGAGCAGAAGGCCCTACAGTGGATAGTGAGGACAGCAGAGCGCATCATCAGGGTTCCTCTCTCACCCATCTCCCAGCTGTACGAGAAGCACCTCATCCGCCGAGCTTACAGCATCTTGAAGGACTCCTTCCACCCCTTACATGCACTGTTCTCCCTCCTGCCATCTGGCAGATGGTTCCGAAGCATCAGAACTTTTAACTGCCAGGCACTGCAGGAGCTTCTTCCCACAAGCAATCAGAGCTCTCAACTCACTGCCATCACCAAAGAACTAATAAAAATCACACAAATGTTACAATTTCAGAAAATGCAACCTTTTGGACAATTTTTGACATTTGCACAATTTCACAAATTTCACAAATATGCACAATTTTACCTCATGCTAAATTAGCTCATGCTTTTGTACATCTGACATTTTGCACATGTTTTTGTCTTGTCCTGTTCTGTTTTGTCTTTACAATATCCTGGAAACTATAATGCACAGTCACTTTTGAAGCTTCTTGTTATGTCCTCCTGCTGTCCCTGTTTAGTGTACAGAGATTTTTATAGTTTTTATAAGTATTAAAGTCTGTACAGAGATTTTTTTTATAGTTCTCATAGGTATTTAAGTTTAACATTCTTCTAAATTTGTAAAAGTTTCTTCTAAATTTGTAGAAGAAATTTGGGGGGTGGGGTACATTACCAAAGTAAATTTTAAAAGAAACAAGTCAGATGCAGTTGAAGTGCAGACTTTTAGCTTTAATTCAGTGGGTAGAACAAAAACATTGCATAAAAATGTGGGAAACTAAAGTAATTTTTCTGCACAATCCTCCTTTCAGGGGCTCATAAGTAATTGGATAAATTAATATAACTGCAAATAAAATGTTCAATTCTAATACTTAGTTGAAAACCCTTCGCAGGCAATGACTGCCTGAAGTCTTGAACTCATGGACATGACCAGACGCTGGGTTTCCTCCTTTTTAATGCTCTGCCAGGCCTTTACTGCAG
>JAODJW010000015.1:18938707-18954380 GCA_026777045.1 Hyperopisus bebe
AGCCCTATCCCTCTTATAGCCCATTTGGGCATCTCCCCCCTCTCTCGGTACCTTCCGTCTACGTGTCGACCACGTGTCCAAGTTGGGTTTTATGTGAAACTACGAAATTCTAAATTAGAAGAACATTTAAAAAAAAAAATGGGACAATTCATGTCCTGGGAAAGAATATTATTTTTCTGGGAGCGCTGCTCATAAAAGAAGACACTCCCAGGGACTTTGACAGGTGCCATTACAATGAGATGACCAGTGTTGTTCACTTCACCTGTCCCTGGTTTCGATGTGATGGCCGATGGGTGTATAATTTGTCCTTTGTCAAGTGGGTCATTCCAAATCATTATTAAAAAGTGTAATTAGGTGTCTTATCACAATGTATTATCGTTTTTCACCCTATGAAAAAAAGGAGTGGAAAAGTGGGCACTAATTCTTCAGCTTTAGATACAGTAAATGACAATTAGGATAGTGAAAATCAGTAAACGGGGGGTTGGGTGCCAATGAGCTGTGAGCAATACAGTACTATTAATGTCTGTTCAACCATCAAAATGATCTGTTTCTGTATGGGGAGTGGGCGGGGCTTAACAACGGCGGTAGGTGTGGTTTTTCTCTTTTTTTTACAGTGTAAGATGAAGCTACTTCACCAAAAGGTGGATTTTTTCTAATCATTTTTACAAATCTTTACAAAGGGTGCCAATAATTGTGGAGGGCGCTGTATATACACAGGATTGTAATTATATCTTTGTGGGGATTCTCCATTTATTTCTCTAATCCCAACATGATGACCTTAACCCTCTGGAGCCCAGGGGTAGGAAACACACTTTCACTGACTGGGGCACGATCACACATTTCTTCAAATATCATAAACTTAATTCATGGCAAATAAATAATTTTTTATGAATTTGTTTTGTCTTTATTGTAATGTATATTGTAAATATGTCAGATTTTTGTTAAGTTTGTATAGACATTGCAAAATGCAGTTTGGAACACTTGCAGAAACATTATAACACTACATAGTAAGCAATGCTGGCAGTTTGTTTTGATCCCAGATATCTGATCACCAAAGTCTTGGCTACATGAAGATGACTAAATGATGTAGCTGCAACATTCATTTGGATAAATAAATAAGAAAAACCTAACTCATGTAACTATTTCTGGCTCCTTTCATTGAATATGTGGCAACTTTCATGTGTATGAATGAGCCATTGTCACCTGGCTACGTCCCTGCCCCCCCTTTTATGGCGCTGATGGGGACGTATCTGGATCGCGAACCCACTGGTTATTCTTGTGCTAAGCATCCAATTTTTTTGGGCTTGATTGATTAATTCTGCATTCTCTCTTGTGAATGGCCTGTCATTCTGCACACCTCGACACTGGCTGCAGTGGTTGAGGAGGCTTCACCCTCATTAGCAGGGTTCCCCAATTCTGGTCCTGGAGGATCAGAATCCAACACAGTTTGCAGATTTCCCTGCTCAGGGAACTTGGTAAACTTGGTAATTAGCTGATTATGATGTCTTGGCATGAAATTGGGCAGCCCTGCTATATAACAAAGCTGTTTCTTCAAAGTTTCACTTATTTTTTTTTTAAATAAATATTTTAGCTAGCTCATCAAGCATAATTATTTTGGACAAAGTAATTACTGTTGACAGGAAATGGTTCCTAGCAAGGTCAATACGTCAATTAATTTCTTGTTCTCATGCTTTTGATACTTTTTCATATTTCTTGAAAGAATGTAAAATAAAAATGTATTCAAATACACATTTATAAAATGTGCAATAATTTTATTATTATTGAGGATGTTCTGTAATGTATTTTTCCCCACACAAAGTTGTATAAATAATAATAATAAACACCAGCAATTGTACCATGTAAGCCATTGGAATGGGGTTTAATACAAACCTGGAAGACAAGTTCCAGCAAGATCTGCGACTGCTGCCCATATCCCAAGGAATTAATGAGTGCCAAAACCTAAGTAAGTCAATGGATTACAAGATGAATAAAACTGGGTTTTGCCTGGAGAGTGTAAGTCAACCAAATTTAAGGGAGCTGCTTGAATTAATCGCTAATTTCTTTTCAAATGAAATTAAAACTTTTAATTTGTGACATTTTACTAGATGTAATATCTACATGACATAAAAAGATGTTTATGCAAATGGAAGCCCATTCGAAAGTTGTTCCCAAGGACTTAGAATAAAAAAATCAAAAGCTGTTTACAGTATTATAACTCATGTGTGTTTTAGCAGTGTTTTCTTTGATGGACTTATCAATCTTATTCTGCTAGCATTAGATTTCATCATTATCAAAATGAATGTCAGGTCAAGCATGTTTATATAGTGATGCTGTCAATACTCAATGTCAACTATACACTGAAGAAGAGAACAGACACTAAACACATTGACATTGTGGTATGTGAAACAGCCTTTGGTTTGAGATCTTTGGGAACACAGGGTTCGGTGTGGGTGAAATGACAGGATGGACAGTACAGTACACAGCATGTCAAGTTGAAAGTAAAGCTATTGTTTGGCAGGTATGGGAAAGATTGCTGAGGTATGTGGGCCAGACTTATAGAGATGTGTACGTTGGGACATCCTCCGAATGACTAGTGGGACACATCTATTCACATTGTGGGAGCAAAGCACAGTTGGAAATAATCAGGATGCCTAACCCAGGTCATCTGACACTGCCCCCCCCCCCGCCACAGAAGGTTCTTACACAGTATTATTTTGGTCTCCTGCATTGAAAACTGAAATTCTGCTTATTCAAAAACATTTATACAGAAAGCATTGCAACTGAGAATCAACCTAATTTTAGCTATTTTGGTAATTGTGTTGATTTA
Source organism: Hyperopisus bebe (assembly GCA_026777045.1). NCBI lineage: Eukaryota > Metazoa > Chordata > Actinopteri > Osteoglossiformes > Mormyridae > Hyperopisus > Hyperopisus bebe. The sequence goes on from JAODJW010000015.1 coordinate 18,941,535, forward strand.
TAGATTAAAAGCTGACACAGGGGAATGATGAGGGATGGTGCAGTGGTTAGCACTGTTGTCTCACACCTCTAGGACCTACGTTCAGGTTTCTGCCAAGGCTCCATGAGCGTGTGGATTTTGCATGTTCTTCCTGTGTTGTCGTGGGGAACTCTGGTTTACCCCCGTAGTCCAAAAACAGGTGAACTGGAGTAGCCCAATTTGCCTGTAGGTGTGCATGTGTAACAGTAACTGGGATTTAGTAGTAGTCAAAAGTTTGAGCATATGTGCCTGAAATCATCTATTATCTAAGCTTTAAACTGTAAACATGTCTCTGTTAACAGGAATAGAAACTGGCCTTTTGGACGTATGAGTCAAACTTTGGTTCCAATCACCATGATTCATGTAAGATGCAGAAAGGTGAGCACATGAGTCAAGAATGGAATAGGCAGTGTCATGCTCTACTTTGCTGGAGACCAAGCTGGTGATCTTTGAAAAACATATGGTAATTTTAGACAGCAGACAATCATCACAGACTCCCAAGGTATAACATTCCATCAGGATTGCGACTGATTGACCAGTTCTTCATTCTTCAGCAAGATAATGACCCAGCTGAACATTGTATAAGAACTTTCTGGCAAAGAAAGAAAGCAAAGGATAAAACTCTGATGACCAGGCCTGCCCAGTCCCCAGACAGCAGGCCCATAGAGAGTCCATGGGAGAACCTGGACAGAAGCAAAATAACCGACAGGTGCCCTACACTGCATAGAAGTGCATGAGCTTTGAAGATACATTGAATGAATCTCCTCATTAATCTTCTTAACCGAAATGCTCGTTTGTAAAGCTTTAATCAAGGCAATCTAAAGACCTAGTTATAAGTTAATTCAACCAAGAAAACAAAAAAAAATGCTTTTAACATGAAAAAGAGCTATTCTATTTTAAAATTAAATGGTATGACTCAGAAGAAATACATTTAATGTCATTTATAAATTCAATGAAACTGACATTTAGAATCAAAGATGATCTCTTGGGAAGTTAAAATATTGAGTTTTAAAGCTCATTTCATTGTCCTTAGTAGACAAAGCTTTACCTTTGGGGGGCTCTTATGTGCCTTTCCAGTTAGTAACCTGCTAACTGTCATAATTATCATGCTATCGTGATTCTGCCTGCACTGAACAGTTAGGAATGAGTCTCCCATTTATATGTGATGTAAATGTCAGCAGAGGGTTAGTAGGTGGGAGGGAGAATTAATGAGGGAGGGCCAAGCCATGCTAAGCTGATTCTGCATTCTGATTCACCTGTTGTCAGCTGAAGGTGGCGCGCGATTCCTGTGGAGGGGGGGAGACGGCATTTCTCTTCGGCGATGGTGAAGTGCCACACTTTGTTTTGCTCCCAAAAACACTCACCGCACGGCGAATCCTGCCTCGTCATCCGTAGGGAGCCATTTGCTTAAATGCGCCGCAGAGCCGGAGGTGAAGGTGAGCAGCCGATTTGATGGTAGGCAGCAGGGAAGCTTGATGATATCTTTGAGGAAGGAGCACCTTAACTTGCAGTAAATTACCCTCCCGCTGCTCATAGCAAACCTGGGTGTATGAATGCTGGGAGAACACCACACCACGGCGAAAAGGTTTCAACTGATGGCCCCTTAAACAGATGAACTATGCAGCCGGACCATGCCGACAGCACTGTGGTTCTGCGATGGATGGCAGCTGGACTCTACAACCCCCTATTGGAATGCCAGCACAGAAAGCACTCAAAATCCAGCCAGCTAAACATACCAGTTGTGGCCGTTTTCCGAAAGGCCGTATCTTGCTGCTAAACACTTGTGGTGGAGTTCAATCAGCGAGTCACTCCCGCTGAATATTAACCAGTCTTTATTTTCCATTTCCTCAGCGTAGGCATTTACAGACGGCTGCTGGAAATGCCAGCTGGGAAGGCTGAAATGTCGGCACGTGCCACACCGGCTCTGCGGGTTTCTAGCACAGTGTGCTTCAGATGACGCCGCGCTGGAGAGCTACTACAGGGTTATGGAGCTCCCCGCAGCTCTCGCTGCTGGCACCCGAAAACCGGGCAGGTACCTGACACGCTCCTATGAGATCCCAAACAACGGAGGTACTTCGGCTAACTGGACCCCCCCCCCCCCCACCTTCCCCGGTGGTGCAACAAAGTCAGTTACTCACTGTTGCAGTAGAATTTCATGTTACAATTCACAGTGACATCACTGAGGCTCAAACCTTAGATCAGATGCATGAGACTCTGCCTCCAATATGGATTCTGGAAACCTTTATTTCTGTGAAAGTGATTTGTTAAGTTAATAAGGATGGTGCATTGTTATATGGTTTGTTTTGATGTTATAGTGATGTTTTAAATACTAGAAAAGAAATTTCCAACCACTCCATGTTTTGCACAGAAACCTTGTACAAACAGTGTTGTTGTTTTATAAAGGGAACTGGGGGGGGGGGGGGTGTTGTGATTAGCCGCCTCCTTTATTTCTGGTTAGTTGTCAATAACATAATGTAAACATCTGTTTAGTCTCACATCATTGACCAGATGTGTTTGACTGAAATTAATCTTATTTTAAGTACAAGCAGCACACCTGGCCTTTAATCACTTTGAGAATTCAAAAGAGAAGGTCAACACAATGCTGTTATTATACATCAGCAGAACACATGGAATCAAAAGCCGAACAAAGGCTCATTTAGAGAAGCTAACCTCATTCTTCCTCAGTAACTGACGTATGCTACTCATGAAAATCTGCTTAAACTACAGAGAAAGTGAGAATCTGCTGACTTCATTCTAGCTCATAAATGATTGGCTACTGGCACTTGTGTTACAAAGCTAATGAAGCAAAAATATGTAAAATTAATACTAGGACAAAGTGCAGAGACTGCTTTGAAGGGTAAAATATCCCTTAGACTTTCTTGTTTTGCCTGAGTCACTTATTGAAACACGTCTCTGTTCTAAAGTCATTTTCCACATTCTTTGCTCTAAAATACCTTTGCAGTCTCTTATAAGCATCTCATATGAAGATTTTTATCAGTAAAACAGTAGGTGTCTGTGTCAGAAATGGGCTGATATAATGCAGTTCCTATTTTTACCTCAGTTTAACTATCAGACAGCGTTCTTTTTCATGTTTGAGTCTGTAAAACTTGCTCCAGGCACGAAGATGAACAAAGTCACGTGCTGGAATGGGAGAAAAAAAAGACTGGGGACTTTATTTGTGTGCGGGGGATAAAATGAATTTAATAAGACAGTGGGAAGGACTGGGGATAAAGGTTTTCATGGATATGTACGGCAGCCATTTTGAATTCAGCACAAGGGGAAACACACAGATTTGGGTTCATGGTCTCTTGGGCAACAGGTGCTCTTCTGAGGGCGAGAGGAAAAGCAGCCAGTTTCTGTGTAGTGTAATAAGGCACGTTCCCTCCCCCCCCCCCACCACCCCCCCATTGTGTCTTATATGTATTTCACCCGTCACTGGGCGCCAGCATGTTATTCATTAAGGCGCTTGGGATTAAAAAGAAAAGAAGAAGTTCCTGAGAGGCAGACTGCATCTTTATAATGAGTGGGACCTTTTAGTTATACCACCCCAAGAACCCAGCCTGCCACATTCTTTTCCTGCTTTTCCAGTTGCTGTTTAGATCCACCTGGCATGAAAGCGAGGCCCTCATCTCCACGGGCCACTGAGCTGTGATGGATTCTTTAATTGAGATCCATGCACAGTTTTCCCCTTGAGGGATGCAGCCATTGCAATATTTAAGCGTGAGCCACTGGTGCAGAAAGACAGATCTCTGCAGCTTTCACTCATGTTCAGATCCAAGAACACAAGTTTGCTTTGAGAGCGGAAATGCCCCCCCCCCCTTTCCCCTAAACACGGACGGACACCCTAACAGTCTGCATGGCATCCAGTTACTGTCTACTGCCCAGGGACCTCCGCAGACAGCCTCCAATGTCAGTCTTCACTTCTCAGCTGCCATTAACTGAAGAAAACAAAAGGGATATATCCATTCATTAGCCTGTAATTAATACTTATTTATCAATACCTATGAATAATGTATAACATTAGTGAGATTCAGTATTAATCTCCAGGACTCTTAAAGCCATATACAAGACAATAGCAGACTGATAGATATGTAAGAACCGATTAGGGAGGGTATTAAAGCTGTTCATCCGAGGGGTCCGTCAGGAGGGCAGATAGAGGATATAGCCTCAGATATTAAATCTCAAAGGAGCTGTTTTGAAGGAGTCCTTCATGGTTTATATCAATTAATATGATTAATAGAATAATTAAATCACAGCGCTACTAATATTTATGAATATCTATGTTTTATATTGCCCTGTTTTTCTGGGACTTTTAAATAGACCTGCAGGACCCTTGTTATCGACAAACTGCACACCAGCTGCTTGGACTGATCATGTGACTTTATTTGCTTGTCAGCTCAGAGATCTGAGGGCTTTATCTGGTCATTAAATCACAGAAAACCTGCACGATGGGCCACAAATCGCTCTCTTCTTAGTAATTGGGTGGTGGAGCTGTGATATAGTGCTCCCCGTTCCTCCTTTAAGTGCCCCTTAATTTGCATGAGGATATTTGAAAATGTATTTTAATGTGCTTGTAATAAGCCGAATTTTGCTGTCGATGTCCGTTATGGGGAATTGAATGCTGGTGATCAGTGACGACGAGGGACAAACTCAGCACTGCTGATCTATACGGCGTAAAATAGACACAAATACACCCATATAGAACACTCCTCTGAAAAGCATAATATTTAGATGTGAATTACATTATGCAGAAATGGACACAAATAACCATATGCAGCCTGTACCATATTCTGACTACACAACAGCACTGTCTTTTACCTGCGTCACAAGATCCATATGCAATGACACAGGAAATAAATGAAAATAGCTGTAATAATGAACTGTGAGAGTACATTTTACTATCAAAGTTTTGGTACTTGGCATTAATCATACTTCCTGTATTGGAAAACTATGCAGAACAAATGTTTTTCTACTAAGAGGCAAAGGCTTAGGCATCACTGTCGCATTAGCAGGAAAAAACGACTCCCTCAACACGAAGACCCATCCCATCCTATTTTAAATGGCACACTAAACACACACAGGGAGCATTTCCTCCGTCATTCCATTTCAGACTTACAGTGATATGTGGACAGGGCTGGGCTATAGCTCCTAGCATAAAGAATCCTTTTAATTGTATTTATTTTCATCAGGCCTTCCCCCAAGCCACCCTTCCTCCTACAAATGAGGACCCCGCATTGTCTGGGGCTGTGCCCTCTGCCCTCTCTGGAGGCCCAGTGTCCCCCCCCAGAGCTGTACTGGTTCTCCTTATAGGAACAGGAAGTCCGTGTTCTGTTAATCACACTGCGGGTGGAATGCAGAATGCTGGAGGCACAGAGATCCTTCCACATGTGGTACGGGACACTGCTTTTTCTGTCTTTCAGGTGGAGGCTGAAATTAAATTGTATTCATATGCATAGTGATAGTCAGGAGCCACAATACAATAATGGCATTTCTTCTGTGAAAACATTTCAATTTTCAAAATTTTATCTATAGTGTTGTCTGCCATCATTTCACTCATCATTTATTTATAATTCATAGTTTCCATTTAATTCCTTCAATCTTTTATTTTTACGCAAAACAGGATTACGTCTCCTGTATTTTTAGTATCTCCAAATTCTTAATTACACACAGACCCAAATTAAGGTCAATATATTTGAAACCAGAAGCGTATTAAATGACATTTTAAAGCATGCCTGTCAAGAGGAAATGCTAAGAATTGCATCTAGAAATGGATGGAGGTATATGTGTCAGATGATGCTACAACTCCCCCAGAAAGTGGATTGGCAGGAGGCTGGGGGGTTCTGTCCAAGACAGGAAGTCACATCTATAACGGTGATGCTGGCAAACAAATGATGAATTTTACGAAAGCCGAGGTTCTGCTGGGCCAGATGCTGTTCAAAGAATATATTTTGGTCACATAGTCCACACTTTTCACTAGATGAAGGCTGATACAGAAAGAACACAAAGGAATGCTTCTCATTTCCATGGGCTGGCTAGCTAAGCTTTTAATGTTTGCGTGCGTATTGGTCATGGAGGGAAGTACTGACCCGCTTACAGAAAAGAAGGAAGTGGAAGGAAATAGAATCATGAGTAGAAGTTCATAGAATGAAATCATTCCTATTTATGAGATGGTCAAATTTATTCTATTTCAGACAGTGAATAAAAAAACGCAGAACTGGGGATAAAGGTTTTCATGGATCAGCCTACAATACATAATAATGCCATCAGGAGTGGGAATCTCCTCACCATTCACATGCACAATAACTTGATATTTCTTTCATTTAATTTTTTTAAGTCACCTGGGAAAATATCCAAATCCTTAGATACTCATTTCATCACCAATTATGTTGCTTAATATAACAGTACCCCCCAGCTTTATTGCTCATTAGCAGAGATGATTAACTACAGGTGTGAGATCAGACCTATTGCTTGGCTATATGCTGAGCAGCTAATGAGAGCCGAACAGGCTAGCTGTTTACTGTGGAGCTGACTAAAAGCAATTGCAATATGAATTTGTCAGATGTATAATACTGAGGTATATTTTTCTGATTCCTTTAGGGGGCAATGTGTGGCTCAGTGGGCTAAGCCTCTAAGATCAGAAGGTCATTAGTTCAAGCCAGGCCTTGGCATGGCTTTGGGCCCTTGAGCATGGCAGAGATCACCAGCTGCCTGGGTGTTGTGACAGGTGACTGCCCTTCACACCCAAGCTCGCTCTCATGGAGAGCAAGATGGGCAAGGTGAAAAGAAAAAGGGAGGTGAAAAGAGAACATCCCTTTGGGGATAAATAAAAGTATCAGTACCACTTTACTTAAAGCTGTCATCTATAATGCATTATAGACACATTCATTATGCATTATAATAGTAAGTGTAAGAATTAATGAAGCATTTCCCCATCTTCTATTGGCAGTCAGAAGGCATTACAGTGCTGATTATAATACCTCATAAGCTTCAGTGATGCTCTAATCTATAATGTACTATAAAAACCGTCATCATGCATTATGATAGTATAAGAATAAAGGATGCTTTGTACTGTATTATGAAGGTATCTGTTGTGTAAACTTTCATAATGCAAAATAAACATGGCTGTAATGTGCTATCCGTTTTGATAAATATTTTTAGCCATGTTCTTAATGAATGCATTATAATGTGTTATGAATGTGTTCATAGATTCTTATGGCCATGGCATTCATAGAAAGTGTTACCAAGTATCTATTACTACTCAATTACTTGTGCTATTAGGGTGTAATGATATTTTCTATGTACCTTAGATATTACAGATTTAACTTGCATGCTATGTAAATAATTTCAATTTGTTCTTGTTGAAGACTACATTCAAGGACCTTAACGTCTAACAACTGCTGTTTGACATGTAAATGTAGTACACTTAGCCTCACATAGCCCATAATAACACCACATTTACATGTCAAACAGCAGTTGTTCCTCAAGGCTAAGTGTTCAGATAGCCCATAATAAAAGATTTTGAAAGGAATGGGACAAAATTGCTCATTCTGTACAGATCAGGGTGAAATCATTGACACAGTATCAGCTACTCTACCCTTGACCTAGCAGTACGACCACGGAAGTAAATAACAAGTGGGGGCAATCAAAGCCCTAGTTGGAATATGAATATTGTGTTGTCTTGGTATGTCTCTTACCCTTAAAATTCATGTGAAATGGCCATTTGACAGCCTTGCTGCAAAAAGAATCTCTGCGAGGAGGGGGTGCCCCTGGGCACCCCTAAAAACGTGCAGACATCAGCCCTCACAGTGTTCCACCCAAAGTTACGCCCTTGAGTAGGGCAGAGAATTTGATGGAGATCACAGATGCTGATGTATCCATGTACTGCAGGTCTGAAAATAACGATCACCTTTGATCATAATGGCTCACTTTCTTTCTTCTACTTTTGATGTCTGTTGAACTGCTTAAAGGTTTAAAAGTTGAAATGGCAGTCAGTAGGATTTTCTTTTTATTTATAATAAGGTCAAATGTGTGGCCTTATAAATATGGCTGCGCTTCAACTACAGAGGTAAATATAATTAGAAACCATCCCACACATCCCTCTGTGACATCACAGCTGTATTCCACTTGCTACACACTCACACACACGTATAATAAAAATAAATCCTCTCATCAGGGGTGAATGTCTGGATATGATGCACACTGCTGGAAATTCGTCCTCTGTGCTTGAAACAAAGTGACTGAAAATGCCACAAACGATTGAAAGTTTCCCATCGCATATTTCATCAGTTTCTTTGGTCAGCACTTACATAAAAATGGAAAGGCTGTATAGAATAGAGGCTCTGTCACAGCTTGAGGCATCGTTTGAGCTTTCTGTTAACAATGACGTATTATAATTATAATAATAATAATTATTATTATTATTATTCATAGTATTGATGGATGCCGCAAAATCTGTCAAGGCACACTATTAAACCAAAATGCAAAGTGATGCAGTTTGAAAGGCTTTAAAATAATGCATATTTTAATAGTGTATCCCTATAACTCAGAATGTGGTGCAGCATGTGGGTGCACCTTCCAGTTATAATGACAGGTTAGCAAAGAGTTAGCGCCCTCTGGTGGCTACTTAAGCAAGGGGGGTGTCACCATCCACATAGCAGCTGTCACTCACTATGCCACCCCACAACTAAATAGCCAGACACTGGGCTGCACAAAACACTCTTACCATCCCTCAGCTTCTTGTGACTGGACACATCTACCAGGCATCCTAGAACCTGTCCATCCAGTCATTTGTCTACACCTTTTTTCCAGTCCAAGGTTGCCTAGAGTTTACCTCAGAGGTACGAGTCCCCCACAGTTTACACTGAAACACACAATCGCACATGATGACCAATTTAGAGAATGCGATTAAACTAACTACATGTTTTTGGTCTTTGAGACTCCAAGCCAGAGCTGGGGGGGAAGGGGGGGGGGGGTAAAAACACAGCTGACCTGCAATGGTCACTGAGTCCTGAAAACACATGTTTATGTTTAATTGCATTGTCAAAGCATTGATCATAGCGACTGGAATCCCACACAGATAGGAGGTGTGCAGCACTGTGTGATGCAGATTTACATATGCTCTTCTCATAAGATCCTCTCTCATTGATGTTACAACATTTAAAGGAGAATCCCACTCAGGAATGATACAATTATCCAACACATATAGACCTTCCCCCTAAACTCGTGAAAAATTCATCAGGAGGAGAATTAAAATTTGCACTAAAAATGCATGTATTGAAAAATATATTTTATTTTCAAATTGTAGGTATATTTTGCATCATTCGTCAACACCACATGTATTTGACTTATCAGATTATAATTACTGTTTACTTTTTAATGGAACAGTTGTAGGCTATTACAATCAGAAGGCCTTGTTCCTCATTCTCTCTTGGCTATGAGGAGTGTGATACAGATTCTGCTGAAACATGTGGTACTGTTTTAGGGCTAACTGCTTTGTTCACCAGCAAACAGAAAACATTTTCTCATTTTACTATCTACAATAGCAAGACATGCTTGTTGATGTTCCTACAGCTGTGAGCGTGATGCAAACTGCATGAAATGACTGAATCTCACCCCTTATTTCCCCAGACGGTTGCTGCAGGCTGACAGGGTGCTCTAGTATGTTCATGCGTGTAAATTACATGAGACGTATGGAGCAGAAATGAGAAACCTGTACAAGGGTGGCATCTCCAGCAACATGAGCCCCATAGAAAGAGAAGTGACACAGATCTCAGATCAGCTGGGAACATGCACCAGGACAGAGCTGCTCATTCCTGCTCCTGGAGATCTACCGCTCTGCAGAGCTTAGGTACAGCCCTAATATAACACACCTGATACAGATCATCAGGCCTTTAGTAGCATCTCAGTATTAGAACTAGCTATGCTGAAGCGAAGCTCTGTAGGCTAGTAGATCTCCAGAAGCAGGAATGAGCAACCCTACTAGAGACTAAACACAGTACTGAGACAAAAAAAATGTGTCTTTCTAGGAGGTCAGTCGTTTCATTCATTCAGCCATTATCTCTCCTACCATTTGAATGGATGCTGACGTTTAATTATTACAGCAGGAGTCAATTTAATCATAGACTGTCAGGCAGAGGACATTGCCATTCTGTGAAGATTACCTGTTTCGGAACAATAGTTACACCCAGTTTGAGATAAACACATAACAAATCCAGTTACAGCACAATTAAGCCCTTTAAATTAAGCCCTCCATATCCATTATTCTAAATTTAAATTAATAAGATGATGCTGACAATGTAAATTGCCATTATAAAAATGATAAATTTACAGGTGGTCATATATAACAATATATAGGCTCATTTTATAAAGCAATTGCTTAAAGTTCTTAATTCATGTTATTTAATGTCATGAGTTGTGTCAGAGTCAATTACAATTGTTTATGAGCTTCAGCTAAACTTCAGTGCTGTTTCTGATTGACATTTTGCAGGGCATCTCAGATACTGATTGAACAGAATCCAGGACCGAGACAGGGTCAGAGGATGCCGAAGCTGAACTGGTAACACCATCATTCAGTAACATCATTAATATTAACATCATAACAGCATACTTACATTGCATTGACTCTGTATGACACTGAATACAAAAATGGTCTGGTTTCTCTGACCTCTGCTTCCCAAATAAAGGCAGCTTTCTGGAAAAACAAGTTTGATTTTGAAGCTTGCAATCTCATAGCTTTTTTGACATTTAGCCTTGCTTGTGAAAGTAGAGTACAGCAGTAGAGATTTATGGGGATATATTCTGGTTCGGGGTGGCATGGCACTGCAGTTCAAAGACATGCTGTTAAATGATTTGGCAACACTAAAACTGCCCGCAGTGTGTGAGTATATGTGCCCTGCCACTGCGTCCAGGGTGTTCCTGTGCATTCTGGGATAGGCTCCAGGCAAATGCCATGCTTGATGGTCACAACCTATCTATAGTTCACTTATTACAGTTGTGGGGTTTGCCTGCAGCATCTGATATCATTAAATGCCCTCTATTGCATTTGCATACTGTATATACAGTAGCTGAACTGGAAGTTAGCTTGAAAATTTGGTAATACTTTACTTGAAGCTCTCATCTCTAATGTATTATAGATACCTTCAAAATGCATTATAATGGTTCGTATTAGAGTTAATAAAGCATTGCAGCATCTTCTATTGCAAAGGCCATAAGTCATAAGGCCAGAGGTGGGTAATTCAGGTCTAGAGAGTAAACATCCAGTCCAAGATTTTGTTTCAAGCAACCAGTTGAGCATAAAGATACATAGTCATAGAGTACTGAACTGGTTGGTTGAAACAAAATCCTGGTTTGGATTTTAACTCTCTGGACCTGAATTACCCAACTCTGCATAAGCTACTATAGCATTGATTATAATATTTCATAAGCTCCAGTGAAGCTATCATCTATTATGCACTATAAATACTTCCACCATCCATTATAATGGTTGATGTAACAATTAATAAAGCATTACATCAACTTCTACTGACACTCATAAGGCATTATTCCAAAAACAGACATTTCCATTTGATCTTCTCAGCACTGCATCTGAGTGATTTTCACAAGGGCCAAATCATTATGGTCATGTACGCAACAGGACTTGATGCCCTATTTGTCATGCCACATTATTCCTGTGATCATCATCAAAATTATTTGCCATTTTTTGGTTTGTACCAGATGTGACAGCCTTTGTTCCATCAAACACTGACGACTCCTGAGCACCCAAACGTCCTCTCGGTGCTTTATGGTTTTTTCCCTACTAAGATCTCTCGCCGTGGCTGACCATGGCCGCCCGACAAACCTTGCCATTTAGGGGATGTTCTGACCCAGTTGTTTAGCCATGATGATTTAACCTTTCTCAAAATCACTTGGAACTTTCTCCCTGTCCATTTCCTCTGCATTCAACATGCCAGTTATGAGTATCGAATGTTAGCTTACCATCTAATATGTCCAAGACCTTGACCGTTTCTATGAGATAGTCAACATCATTCACTTCACATGGGGTGATCATATTGTTTTAGGTCACCACTGTGTATATTATCATCTTCCTAATTATTGTCCACTGTTTAAGCAATTGTGGGTGGTGTGGTAGCATAAAGATTATGGTTAATGCCGTCCCGTGTGTGGACCTTGCATGTTCTCTAATGTAGGTTTCCTGGGAGTTTATGTGTGGGCTGGCAGCTCAACCAGGGTGTTGCTGATCTTCCAGGCTGAGGCTCCAGGTTCATTGTGACTGTGTATTGGATAAGTGATTAGGGAAGATAGATGTTGAGGAAAAGGACAATTGCTAAGCTAATACTGAGAACCTGATCTTCATTGATATGGGGATACTTTGTATACATTAGCATTCACAAAGGGCTGTTTTAAATATTTATAGATATTTTCCTAACAAGGCCCCAAATGGAACAGAACATGAGGATATGTGAGTACAGAGGATGATAATCAAACAGGCTTAGCAACATGTTGCATCACCTTGCACATCATTCTATTATCAAAAAAACCACCACAGGAAAAATTATTTCTGCTACATTGGGTAACGATGAGCTTAAGAAGTGCAACACAGCTGGAGAGATTCACATACAGCCCTTTGGAGGTGATTTGCAGTTCAAGAAAAGATGATTTAGAGAACTTATTTAATAAATTAAAAGATTTTATTTGTCAGATATACTTTTATTGATAAGTCCCATTATCAAAGAAAAAGTATGGAACGTATGACACGCATTGCATTAATGACGCTTTGAATTTTTGGGGACTGTAATTTAATATGTGCATACATTTAAACATTGAACATTT
>JAODJW010000015.1:18954981-18970789 GCA_026777045.1 Hyperopisus bebe
ACATATTAAATTACAGTCCCCAAAAATTCAAAGCGTCATTAATGCAATGCGTTTTTATTCGATAAGTGTAATTCAACATGTTTTTTTCATCAACGACTTTTGTCGTTAATTTACTTCCATACAAATAAAAGGAACATAATTAATTTAACACATGCGGCATATGATGAGTAATGTTATGTTCTGAATTAGATTAACATTTTTGATGAGAAAATAAAGAGTAATAAATCAACTAAGAAATACTGAGAAGGTGCGGTGTACAAAAATCAAAGGACAGTAATGTAGCGCCGGACGGACCGAGGGATCGCGAGGAGGTGAGGAGGCGCAGAATCGCACAAAGTAACTCTTTAATGTTATCCTTAAAGGGACTGCCCTCAGGCATCAATGACACGGAGAAAAAGAATGGCAGGGAAACGGGAAGGTTCACTAAGCATAGCAAGGCACATCAACGGCGGCTAATTACACAATGGCTACGACACGTTAGGATCAGACAAGGACCGAGTACAACCACAGTAAGGGCACATACAACAACCGAATGGCTGCTGCAAATACTGCGATGATTTTAGGACAATTTTGATACTTTGGTAGACATAAAATCACAGTTTACATGAACATGAAAAACGTTTAAAGATCATTTTCTTTGACTGCCTAACACTTTTGCACAATACTGTATTTGTATAATTTTGAAATAGGACAAATAACTGCAGTTAGATTCTTGGACTGGGATAGATGTTTAAAATGGTTCTTCTAAAAAAGAAGATAGAAACACAGAAATGGATGCAGAGGGAACTTGCTTGGGGGGAGCCTCCTTCTCCTTGACCATGTGTAGAATATTCATGTTTCCTTCAGCTGAAGCAAAACATCTGTGTAGAGCTGGGTTTTATATACAGCCATTTGGCGTGGTCAGCAATACTGGGCTGTCTGGTGGCCCCAGACAGTGATCCTACGTTATTGAACAACCTGGGATTTTGTTAGAATCTGGCTCAACTAAGCTATAACCCAGACTACAAGCATGTTTATATTTGCTGCATAATTGTTTTGCAGAGTTGTACAGGCAGTCCCCAGGTTAAGACTGTCCGACTTATGGACAACTCATACTTATGAACAGAATGCCATATAGCCTATTAAAAATTCAGGTTTAATATAACAGTCCGCAATGACAAATCCATGCCCTACTTTGTCATGGTCATGGAAACATTGCTTCAGCGGTTCATCAGGTACAGTACAGTGCCATATGTAGTTACTTTTATTATTACTATATAATTATTATAATCATGTACTGAATCCTTATTTTTCTGACGTACCTACAAATCTGACTTAAAGGCAGACTTAGCCAGTGGATCTTGTTTCATAACTTGGGGACTGCCTGTATTAAAGGAGTGATTGTGTTTGTTATTTTTCATAGCAGAAGTTTCATTAATTGAAAACAATTGAAACATGTATTTGTGTGCCTCATATTCCCTCCTGTTGCTGCCTAAATAGTCTGTGATTTTAACTTATCATTTTATTGCATTTTATTTTTTTTTTTTTATTCCCTACACTCAGGAGGGAATATGTGCATCATAATAAGATTGAAACCAGAAGACTGAAAAATTAATTTAAAAGGGAATTCAGCTGAAAAAAAAGGATGGGTTGTTGGAATTTATTTTAAAAATGCTCCATCAATATAGGTCCTAATATCCAAAAGAAAAAAAAGTCTGATTAAACAAGCAAATCCTGTGAGAACCCCAATTTGCCCAATGGGCCAGCACCACAAAACAATCTCTCTCAATGCACCGGTCCTTTCTGGCGAATTAAAAACATCAAACACAGTGTCAAGTCAGCATTCGCAGAGGCGTGGAGGGAAATGGAAGCGCTGAGATAAATTGCGGTGTGTTAAAAATCGATATGATGAGACCAACAGAAGTACAATTGAACAGGAAGTAGGGAAGAGGGTAGAATTCAGTGGCATAAACAATAACGGGTTACCACTCTGAAATCAACTTACTTTACCGAGGAGAAAATTAGAGCTTTATTGTTCTATTACGAAGCACGAACACGGAGAGGAGGCAATGGGAACTGTTTTCAAGGAGCAACGTTGACCAGGATCTTAGAGGGGAAAGGAGGTACTAACTCAGGACACCAAGTTGTAAAACCCAAGAAATAAATATTATGTACTGAAATATATGTGAAAATAATATGTATAAGGAGATGGTGTGTCCTGAGTATTATGGATAAAGTTAAAGTGATTTCCTCCATCTCTGACCTCTTTATTGATGTCCCACAGCTTTCCATGACAGATGATTTATTACTTCCCTTTGGGTTCCTGCCTCCTTGTCATAGAAGTTCTCTATGCCTGGGGTGTCCTGCTGGAGCTGTTAACACCCAAGAGCTCTGAGAGAAGCATGCAGCTTCTAGCTCAGCTAACTGTCCTCTCACACCATCAGCAATCCGTCCATCAGTCCATACAACTGGCCGCTTATCCTGCTCAGGGTTATTGCAAGTCACCATTGAAAGAAAAAAAAAAAAAAAAAAACATTTCCATGCTTATTTCTAATGAAAGTAGTCCTGCCTGTGAGTCTCTTGTACACCTGCTATCCCAATTGTCACAAAACCGAAACACAGAGATCCCCCTCACAAAAATTCATTCACTCTCAAATCCGGGTGACTTGAATTTTTTTAATATATTTTTTTGAATAAAATCCTGCAACTGTGAACTGAAAATATTTTAAAAGTATTGCTAGAATTAATTGGTAGCATTCAAGTATTTTGTTTACATTCAGCAAAACCAGAGGCCACAGTTGTTATATTTCACATTCATGAGCTGCTATGACCACAATCAGACACGTGCTAAGAACACAGAGATAAATACATCAGGCTTGGTTTCATGGCAGTGATTGTGAAGAGCATTCGTCTAGCAGTGGCTGTGTAATTGTGTGTTAAGCATCCCTGCATTTCCATGGATTAACCTACAGAAAAGCAATGGCAGCATATTTTTTTAGTCCATTTCTCTCTTCCAGTAAAAGGGATTTTCCCATTTCTTCCGCTTGGTCTTGTTCATGACACTGGAGCTGGCTGTGGTTAGATAATTGGCAGGAGGCACAACCAGGTGTTGTAAAAAATATATAAAACTAACATAAACTACAAAAAGCAGTGCAAGTGTTCACGTAACAAGGAGCTGGTGTGTGTGGCATATACCCCTGCTAATGCTGCCCTTTGTCTAGCTGATGCATTTTATTTCTGAATTTCTCAACAAAGCACAAAAAAATACAATAAACAAATAGATGTACTTCGATCAATATTCAGCACAGCCTGTTCTTTGTGTCTTTCTGCTCGCGGTCAAATTCTTTGCTTTTTTTCTTTTTCTTTTCTTTTTTTTTTTTTTTTTTTGCTGGAATGGAAACACTGTCGCTCTCACAGCCTTCATTTGCCTGAACCTGAATCATTTCACCCTTCGCTTGGAATTTGTACTGGCAGCTCGAATGGAGCCAGGCGCTGAAGAGGCTTTCCATCCATCTCATTTGAATCTAACTGACGGGACATTAAAAAGTCCCTCTCCGTACTAACAGGATTGTAAACCTTATAGACTGCCGTTAAGTCCCATTCATTGTATATGAATAACGAAAAGGAACGAAAGGAATCAAAAGAGAATGAAAAGGCCCCATATGTAATGAGAAACACATTCATGAATGGTACGTGGTGCAGCAATCTTAGTGTTTAGTTATCCAAAATCCACATTGTCAATAAGAAAAAAAATTAATAAATAACAAAAGCAGAAAGATATAAAATCATGCCTGTTATGGCCATGGCTGGCATTAATTGTGCTGATTTCTGTCTTGTTCACATGGCCCCTGTTGAATATGTGACCGGAAGTCAACCTGAGGAAGCTCAATCATCCAGGTCTCTCAGCGTGCAATATCCACGCTCCATTTTCGATTGCTGTAGCTGCTGATTTCCATTTATACTTGCTATTCAAAGAGTTTAGTGTTGTCATTATTGTTATTGAGGTTCCGGGTTGAGAATTCTGTTTCATACAGAGTCCGTTGTTTGAGGAAATTACTTTGTTGTCTGTCCACAGACACATACAAGCACATGTTCAACCAATAAACAGTCTGTTAGAATTATGTACTCGTCAACATCTTCTTTTTGTCTTTTGTAACACATCCGGATAACCGCATATCTTCACGATCCATTTAATGTACCAATAAATCTGATTTGTTCTGCCTCAAGGAGATGGTAGTGGGACTACAGACAGAGAAAAACAAGCACAACAGAAGAAAGAAAAGGCATTTCATTCAACAAGAATTGTGGAATTCACTTTTATTATTGAGAAGTATTTCTCTAAAGTAATAGATCATACAAGGTGACATCTTGTACTGATTATGTCAGGAGCTGTTCTATAAGTGGACATACCAGACTATTCCACTGACCATCTGAGGCCCTGTTTGCTACAATTTCAACATGATGAGATATCAGCATGATCAAATCACATGTTTCTCTCTTCTTTGTCTGCTGAGTGGCTGTAGTTCTAAGTTGCTTGTGATAAAAATCAGCAATGATTGTGAGGCGCTGATATGTCATTTTATAGTTGCTATCCTACTCCCAGAATAGTAGTGTCACAAATTTTTGCTTGGTTGTTTGAATGGGAAATAATGTTATTTTATTTTCATAATCAAATTATTAAATATTAGTAAAGGAAGGTTGGAGTGAATGTGCACATCTTTGTGCTCTAACATAAAGACAAAGTTAATACCAATCCATATTCCAACTACTTATTCTGAGCAAATTCACTTAAAAAATAAGTTGTTTCTTCCCATTCTGCTCCTACAAGTACATCTATCACAAAAGTGTTTATAATTTCAGCCACCTGAAAAGCATTCCAAAGATTTAACAGACAATTTCAGTTTCTGAATATATTTCAATTGATGTATTCAGTTTAAATTGCGCCAGACTATTTGTTTGGTTTATTATAATGACAGTCAGTAGATTACTCAAAGCTGCAGGTTAAGCTATTAAGAAGGTAATTATATTATCTTTTAGTAATTGTAAGTGTTATAATCTATTAAACATGAGCTACAGTACTATAAATATATTTAAGTGAAATAAATTTCAGTTTTCAAATAAGCGACACTTATCTGCATTATTAGTAATACCGCAGTGGTAAGTGTAATCTATCAAGACTTAAATTATTCAAAAGACGACCAGAACTATTGTGCAATGGATTCCATTGCTAAAATCGAGCACACATTTCACTGGATTGATGGTTCATTGATGGAAAAAGGAGAAGCTGGTCAAATATGAGCTGTAATTTGTTGAATTCTTGTGCTATTATTACTGTTATTTTATTATAGATAACAGCCTTTCACACACCTTTAGATCGGAAAGGTCAGGAGGACATGAGTAGCTTCCTATGCAGATGCTGTACATGTATCTTGCACACATGTCTGGTATCTCTGAACACATGCTGCTGGATTTACATGGCACCAGTCCTGCACCCCCAACCCCCCCCACCACATCCCCCCCAGGAGCAGGTGCAAAGACAGTGCTCATTTACAGAACAAACGACAACAGAGCGCGCTCCCAACCTGCTCTCAAAATGAGAGTGAAACCAATCCACAAGACTGCTGCATTCTGCCTGGAAGAGGCAGGTCAGAGATGAAAAAAACATTTCAGTGTCCTTTAATGACAGACTTAAAGAAGAGTAATTTCACTTTCCACGTGCCACATACTTCAAATGCTACAAAAGTATTCATATTCTCCTTATATTCTACAATGTAGTGATTGTTACATATTTATTAGGGAATGATTTTAGCAAGTGTCCTTCACATGTCTTCAAATGGCTTAAGTTGATTGTTTACTGTCCTTGAAATCACAGTTAACTGTGAGCAGCGTTTAAAGCTGGTGGTTGAGGACATCTAAGTTCTTCACTGTCCTGGTGTCCTCCTGGTGAGAATCTGCTGTGAGATTGTTTGTTACTGCCTCATGTCTATTCCTGTCAAGATTCCATCCCCTTATTCGGCCAAAAGTCTGCTAATGATTCTCTAGGGAGGCAGACGATTACACCTCGATAGGAAGGAGACCCGGGTTAGGACCCCTTTCAGGGAAAATATAGCTGTGGAAAATCACAGTGTGATGATATTGCTTTTCATTGCTTTTAGTTAGAGTGGACAAGGAGCCCAGAGAAGGGTTTAAGGGAGTAAGGAGGCAGCGGCCTCTACGATGTTCTCCAGGGAACTGGTGCTGTGTCCAATATCACACTGGGAAGGACAGCCCCGCTAATTTAATTAACATTAATGAGAACGTTAATGAGAACAACATGCATCTGTTTAGACCTGTCACCTTCTTTGCTTATGTTTGCATCCTAATTAAAGAGTAAGGCTGGTATTGCATTATGTTATCAATAAGTTATGTACATCATAATTGTTTAGGGGAAACAGTTGTTTCTAAATTCACTTGGCATAACTGTATGTGGATTAATACAGTAAACAACCTTTTTGCAGATTTGGCCAATCAGATCTCAGTAATACTGTACTCGCAAAACAAGGGGGCAAAAATAAAAAGAAAATAAATCTCCAAATGTTACGGCAGGGGGGGAGGCATGGTGGTGCAGTGGTTAGCACTATTGCCTCACACCTCTGAGACCCGCGTTCAAGCCTCCACCTGGGTTACATGTGTGTGGAGTTTGCATGTTCTCCCTGCATTGTCGTGGGGTTTCCACCGGGTACTCCAGTTTCCCCCCACAGTCCCAAGACATGCTGAGGCTGATTGGGGATGCTAAATTGCCCATAGGTGCACATGTGAGAGTGAATGGTGTGTGAGTGTGCCCTGCAATGAGCTGGTCCCCCGTCCAGGGTTGTTCCCTGCCTCATGCCCATTGCTTCCAGGATAGGCTCTGGACCCCCCGCAACCCAATAGGATAAGGCAGGTTGAAAAATGGATGGATGGATGTTACAGCAGGCCAAATAGTTAAATATGTCAAACCACATTAAGGATTCTTACAAATCTGTGCTATATGC
This sequence comes from Hyperopisus bebe, assembly GCA_026777045.1. Classification (NCBI taxonomy): domain Eukaryota; kingdom Metazoa; phylum Chordata; class Actinopteri; order Osteoglossiformes; family Mormyridae; genus Hyperopisus; species Hyperopisus bebe. Next base: position 18,961,974 of record JAODJW010000015.1, read on the forward strand.
TTTTATTTTTAAAGGTAAGTGTTCTCTCTTTTTATGTAGAGACTGAAGTTTGACAGGTGACCTGGTTTGATGCATTTAGTTTTATACACACGCTTTTTGATGAGAGGACATTAGCACCACATACAGTCACACCAAAAAAAATTACACCCATCTATCCATTTTCCATGTCTCCTTTTCCAGTGCAGGATCACATTAAACCTAGAGCTTATCCCAAGAGTAATAGAACAAACGGAAAGATATATCCTGGATGAAATATATTACAGGATAAACTCAATAACACACTAACCACACATTGTAATTTCTACAAAATGTTAAAACAATTATTTCACTTTTCTATAACTGATTCATAGCAAATTGTTAGGAATTTAAATGGACTTTTTCGTATCGCTGGGAATGATGAAAGCTTACTGCAGGAACAACCTTGCAGAATTGAGAATAAGCAAGGAAAAGCTCTTAAGTTTTCAGAGAGATGATTTGAAACCAATACAATATTTCAAAGTTAAGGATTCTCTCTTATTCCATCTCAGGCTGAGTAATATTGCTGTGTGATGTGGGTTGACCCCAATCACTGGCTGGCAAACAAAGACAGATTAGCTTCCCTGTATTAACAATATAATATCGAAATAGCACAGACCTAATTATTATAACATTATGAATAGGCATGCTTCCTAACCAGCTTATACTCTCTTGAATGTTTTCACCAGACAGGAAGTTTAATGAATGTCATTGAACAGAAATTCTGTCAACGAGCTCTTTGTTGTCCTTCATATACATATATATTTCAGTCCAGTCTGTTACATTTGAACGAGGCTGTTACAGGAAACCTTACTATAAAGTGCATAAAAAATCACAGTAACATTTCAGTAAGTGGAAATGCCAGCATATCAGCTGCAAAAAATCCCATTGTTGTGCTGCCTTTTCAATCAAAATTTTTTTATTAAAGCTATGGGAGATCCTCCAGGAGCTGAAAGTTGCTGCCCTTTAGTGGATGAGAGGACTCCTGATGAGCGAACAGTATTTATTATTTTTTGAATTCCCGAGACTTGAAGTTGAATTTCTGATTCATCTAAATGCAAAAAAAATAGCTGTCATTGTGCTGCTTATTCAATCGGAAATTCTTATTAAAGTTACAGGAAGCTTCTTTTAGGTACTTAGTGATCTGCATATTAAAGTAAGGCAGGAGCAGGGGCCAGAACGTGAACAGAAGGCACAGAAATACACAAAAATACAAAATGTATTTGTCCCTTTTATTGAACCTGTAATCTCTTCATAACTTTGGATGCGCACTGATACCAAAAAGGTGCTACTATCTAGTGGGCAGGTGGATAAATAACGGTTAATTTGTATTTATACTTGCATTGTTTCACTTAAACTTGGATTTTTGTGTGTTCCAACATGGTGTGCTTCTGTGTTAATGTGTGCCCTGGATTGGACTGCGGGTGTGGGGGGGGGCACTGCCTTGTGCCTTCTCAGATACACTGCAGGCTCACTGTGACCCTTTACTTCAGTGTTTCCCAATCCGGTCTTTGGTGACTCACAGACAGTCCACGCTTCACTGGGAGCTGGGAGGGAGCAAACTTGTGGACTGTCTGGCAGGGAGCTAGAAGGAAGCAAAAACATGGACCGGCTGTGGGTCCCTGAGGACCGGATTGGGAAACACTGCTATACCAGATAAGCAGTTCTGGAAAATGGATGGAAGGATGTTTAATACATTGTGCCTCGCACTCTATGCCTTTCTCAGTGCTCTTCAGGCATGTGGTCTTCAAGACTCCAGGGATGTCAGCCTGCATGTCATTATAGCAGATGGTTTTAGCTGAAATCACATGTTATGTTTATTTTCACCCCATGCTATGGGGACTCAGCCAGTATGATTTTTAGTAAGGTGCTGTACGTGAAAACAAATGATTTCCTCCTGGCCCAGAACTGACTGTGTTTGCTTAACACTGAATTTCTTTAGTAAAAAAAAAACATGCTCAGCCTTATACATGGATGCATAATGAGATATGTACAGTACATAGCTTTTGATTAATGAGGCTGCTAAATGAGTAAAATACTATTTATATTCAAAAATCAGCACTTGCTAATCAAACAGATAAAGGGCACCTATGTCTGTATGTTCAGCAGGAAGTCACAGGAGAGGAAATTAAACATTGTGTGTGGAGACAGCCGGCTGCAATTAGCATACAGTTTAAGGAAATAACTTTGTAGCCATAAGATCCCATGAGAATACCCATCTTGTACTTCTTAAGTTATTTACTTATGCTGAATTGCCTCTTTAAATCTTAAGCCTTCAGATTATATGCATACACAAAAAATGTGCAAAAGTAGTATTAAAAAATGTTTACCAAACATAATAATAATAATTATTATAACAATAATAATATTTATTATTATTATCAGTATTATTATTATTATTAATAATAATAATAATAATAATAGCTAGGCCATAATTAAAGACTTGGATTGGCCTGTCTATGAGGTCTCCCTGCTTCCCCCATCAGGAAGTCCTTTACTTCGATAAAAATAAAACAGCAGGTGGTTCCTGAGTTCCTGTCCGTGTCCCCGGCACTGGGTCACCTCTTCTCAGAGGAACCGCAGGCCACAGGCACCATCTGGGATCATTTCAATAACTGAGAGGCCCAATATTACTTGGCCATTAAAAAGACCCAGGAATTCATACCAGGTCAGATGAAATCTGGATCCGCTGAAGATGAATGTATCTGTCATGTCAGCTATCCCACTTCTCTGAGAAGAGCCTCACTCCTGCCTGACATACTCATTCCAAGATGTTTACGCTATCAGTGATTACATTCCAGCTTATGTGTGCCCTGAAATTACAAGTATCAAGCATTTTTGTAAACCAGGCATAGTCAGCTCTACACTGAGGTCTGCAGCAGGTCTCCCTAGCAGTGACTTCAGGTGCTAATGCACTGCATGCATTATCAGGTGGATCCGCACTGTGATCTTTACAGGTACTGTCCATCGAAATTCCTCCCACCTATCTTGGTCTGGGCCATAGGGGACTTGGAACCTTTCTGAGACAGCCTAGAGGAGATGGGGTATACCCCGAATGGGACGTTCTTTACAGGAACCAGAAAATAATAAAAGAATATTAATAGAATTAATGTATGAAGTCTTTTTTTAACCTAAATCTGCCTTTGTGCTATAAAACCATCAACAATGATTGGCATGCATTAGGACACTGGATGTGGTTTAATACAAACTGTATCCCTATCGAATATTAGTATGATTAAACGGAGAAGACTGAAATGAAAAGGAAGAGAAAAATAAGCACCAAGCTTGGTTTTGTGAACTTCTGGAACATGTGAATAAGTTAAATACAAGGACAAATATCAGAACAATAAGAAGAAAAAACAGGCAAATCTCTGTCATATCACAGTGGGACATTAATCCACCATTGTGTTTTCCCACGAATGCATAATTATCAGCCACAGACTTCATTAGTGCTTCTCCAAATCACAGGGCAGCTCATTTTATTTCTGCCATCATTACCATCCTCTAGAATTTTCAAGGCTGGGACAAGTAACCCAGCGAGACCATGTGTACTGAGCAGAGGGCGACAATTCAGCGACAGCAAGAGGGAGAGGGTGCGTTTGGGCCAGAGCCAGACAAAAAAAACATGGGTACATCTTTCAGGGAAGTCGAGTGAAGGTGCCTGCTTTCAACGGGAAGCGTGAGATGCAGCTCCACCCGCATTCACAAGGTTTAATAAGATTCTGTTAGCTTCAAGCCAAAAAGCCCAGCCATTTGCTTCTCTTCCGGGCTGCCAGGGTCCAACCATTTCTGTGGTTATGTGTAGCCAGAAACAATACGGCTGATGCATTTTCCTCTTAAAACATGAGAAGGATTTTTGACAGCTCTTTGGCTGAATGGCTTTATTAATTAGAGGCCTATTTGAAGTACATTGTGTGCCAACCTGAATGCCCAGGCAGTCACCAAGGCTGATAAACACAAGGATGTTTTTATCATTTGTAACGGGCACGTTATCTGACAGCTGGCGGCGGTAAAGCACTCACACCAACAGCACACTATGAAAGTGTGAGGCGCGGGGAGCAACCGGCATCACCGTGACCGCTCGTGCCCACACTGGCATCACCGTGACCGCTCATGCCCGCACCGGCATCATCGCCAAGCACAGGACACTTGACAGTGATATTACAAAGGAATCATGTAAAGTTGGATATTTGACGAGGATACTGTTTGCATAACGACACATCCACCGGTTAATTTATTATGCTTAACCAGCTCTGGTGTGACAGACTGTGCACAGGACAAAAGAGAGACTGTTTCAGGGACATCAGTTTTAATGGAGTGTGACATTCACAAGGCAAATACTGGCCAAGTTCACTAACCTTCAGAGTCTGTGCAATTTAGTCTTTTATACAATTCGTCTGTATTGAAATTAAGTGACTTCTATATGTTAAATATATAGTATGTATATATACTGATGCACTTACACAGAAGCCAGTGCTTGCAATTCATTCCTATCATAGAGCTTCGACTTATGACCACCGTTCTGTTTTTCCAGGGAAGTTTGGCTCATGCTGCCATGATTTTTGTGACATGATTCACCATGACACATTAAATCATTTTGCCGTTTTTATGAGCGATGCAGCTGTGATTCGGCTCTGACTCTTTGGCCTTTTTTGGAACCCTTTCAGCTGCCTTTGAAAAACTCACATATTAAAGTGCTGATTGTCAAACCCCTTTTATATCTGACACATCCTGTTAACTGGCATTCAACCTATTGTGACTCACCTTTGTAGCTACACTTGTGATATTGCTGTTTTAAAGTCCTTTTCCACATGGTTTGGGCTGTAGCGTGTCGCTAATTTTAAGCGAGGTCATTTTTGCCTGGTGGAGGGAGGCATTAAAAATAACTCAATTCACAGGAGCTGTAACATTGACTGTTATTATTATCATTTAAAAAAACTTTTTAAATATACTTTAGTATCACTGAGAATGTGTGAATTTGTGTGCTTCTCTGATTTCATAGTCTTGCCAAAACACGTTTTATGATAGCTTATTTATCATTTATCGCCTTGCATGTTCAAAATTCATTAACAATTTATTGACTTTATCACTGAAGGCAAGGTCGATCCAGTAGGTCCATGTTTCCAAGAATGCGTAGTGTAGCCAGTTCTGATGAACATTTGTTGGTTGTGCATGTCCTCAGGAAGATCTTAAATCTGCACATTGCACAGAGCGGACAAGAGTATGACCCTCATGTCTGTCTGCATTAGAGTGTCACTGACTGTCACAGATGGACTTGTTTACATTCTTCCCAAACCTGTATATTTTATGCATATAAATTAAGAAAGAAACTACAGAGAAAATGCCCTCAGTGGTAGCTATAACATAGCTTGTATAATTTAATATAATATTATATAATATATTTTGCCTGTTGCTTCATTCTTAGTATATATTGTGAACAAATTAAAAAATAAAAAACAATTTGTGGAAGCTCAGCTTACAATAAACAATCAATAATAAAACAAACGTGCATCCTCACACACACACAAACAGCGTGTTTGTGTGGTACCCGTGTTCCATTTGTTTTGGACATTTTATTGTGTGACAGCAGCAGCCAGGATGACAGTAAATGATCAGTTTTCACTGCCTGGGAATCACAGGACCCCCCGGGGAGGAGTGGCAGTATATGTAACCACTTACTGGTCCTGTCTATATTTCCTTACATTGCATTTCCTGTAGTTGTGGAGGCAGTGTTGACACATGAGAGAAAGGCCTTCCTTTGGCCTTTTTTGCAGTTATCAGAGATATGGTGACACCAACCTGACAGGCTACAAACAGCCAGAAGTAGTTTTCTGACAGTCTCTGTGGACATTTGACATGACCTGAGCAAGGTGCTGAATTCATTGGTCTTTCTCACTATTTCATGGCTACAATCACATGAAAAGAAAAGTGATTGACAAAAAATTAAAGATAAGATAACACAACTAATGAAACTTTTAATCTTGCTATATCAATACCCATTGTACTGGTTGTTGATAACTGGTTGTAACTGTAATATATTTATTTTGTGTTTTTCATTTCCTTCATTAGAATAATGGGAAACAGCAATGGGAATCAGGTCTTAATCTATAGCTTAACAATGCCTCAGCTTTGCAGTCAAGCTGGTCTGCTCCATTTTTGCCATACTAACTCTGCAGTATATGTGCAGTCAGTACAATGTCCCACATAGATCATGTCTGAGTAAGACGGTGACTCACTCAGAGATCTAGGTGCGCTTCATGACAATGGAACAGGAGACCAGAACAAACACTGTAATGGGTACTCTACTGTCAGAATGGACTTCTGTCTTCCATTTAACTTATCCCTAAGGCCTACTTATTTTATGTAAAAAGGGAAAAGAACAGGATACAAAGCATTCTCTATAATGTAGCTGTCTTTAATTAACTTCTCCCTTGTGGTCATTTTGAGCACAGGTGCAATGAACCCCGGTATTATGTCTTGGAATAGGTTCACTTGTGTAAATTGTTTTTTTTTTCTTTTAAGAATCAGATGTATAACTGTGTGAAGGTAAAGGAACGCCAGTCGTGCAAGTTCAAGGTATCTGCAGAGCATCTATACATAAATAGAAACATACATCAGGTCTCTTCTGACAACAGAGCAGAAACTGGAATGTAACTTTCTGCATTGGTCTTGACCCTTTCTGCGGTGGTCTTGACCCCCTCCCACATGGTTATGCTAATGTTAGCCTGAGAGGAGCAAGTTCTCCTCCTTTACTCCAGTGAGGACCCCATCTCCAGCGTATCGATGTGTCATGCTCCGGTGTGTCACCAGCACGAAGACACACTGGTAAAGGGTCAGATCCACTGACAATGTTGTGCTGTAGGTCACACATGTCTACAAGTAAATACTCACAATACAACATGGAGGGGAGAAGAGCTCAGACCTTTTGTGGCGTTTTAGATAATAGAAACACACAAGCACACCATGACTAAGAGACAGCTTTTGGGCTGACATTTTCAGTTTAATATCATTAGTGTCTTATTCAGAAGCATGTTATGGAGAGTGTGGCTGAGCTCTAGCTGTTAGCTGTCTACATATCGGATCCCTGCATCAGCCTTCTTCTCACGTTTGGCAAAACAATCTCGACATGTTGGTCTATATTCTAAGCAATGGCAATTTGCGTATTTATACCATGACCACAGACTGGATGAACAGGTATGAAAGATGAACGGGTTATGTAGCATCTCTAAGTGTGTGGAGTTTAAGTCAAGGGAGGTAATGCTAAGATTATATAATTCCTTGGTAAGACCCCACCTAGAATATTGTGTGCAGGTTTGGTCACCAAACCTTAAAAAGGACATTGCTGCCTTGGAAAAGGTTCAACGTAGGGCTACAAGAATGATTCCTCGTCTTAGAGGAATGCCCTATGAGGAGAGGTTAGCTGAGCTGAATCTGTTCAGCCTTGAGCAAAGGAGACTAAGGGGGGACATGATCCAGGTATATAAGATCCTAACAGGTCTTGATGCTGTTCAGCCAAATGGCTACTTCAATATTAGTTTAAATACTAGAACCTGTGGCCATAGGTAGAAATTAGTAGGAGAACATTTTAAAATGAGTTTGAGAAAGCACTTCTTTACACAGTGTGTTGTTAGAGTATGGAATAGTCTTCCTGTTAGTGTAGTGCAAGCTAAAACCCTGGGGTCCTTTAAATCAGAGCTAGATAAGATTTTAACAACTCTGAGCTATTAGTTAAGTTCTCCTCAAATGAGCTTGATGAACCGAATGGCCTCCTCTCGTTTCTAAATTTCTTATGTTCTTATGTGTGCTAACATTTAGGCTAGTAGGTTTGTTTAAAATGAATGAGAAAAAGGAGAAATATTACAACGAATGCCTAGAAATTTCTGCGAATCTGCATTTTTGTGTAATACACTGATTGTTACTGGAACCCATTTTTGAGTAATATATTCAAGTATGGCTGGATGTCTTATTATTAATTATATAGACCAATTAGTTTGATAAAAATGAATGCACATGGTTGATTAAATTCCATCAGTCGTTAAATCAAGTGTTTTATGTTTTACCAATATGATTTATTAATAGCAGTCTAAAACTCTGTTTTAAATTCTGTTTGCACCATGTTTGGGTGAGATAATCTGTCATGTCTGCTCAATTTGTTCATTAACCCTGATCTAATCACTACTAGTGAAGAAAGCTTTAGTCAAAATGCTTTCATAAATATTAATGTACTGTATTGCATATGGTTTAGCATTTTTACTCGGTCATAATGCCTAAAGTCACGTTAGCCATACTTGATGACGAGGTCAATGACAGTCAAACATGGCGCTCTGAAAAGGTTAACTAGTAATATTCATTACTCCCATTAATACACTATGTCAAACTGGTGTTTTGATATATGCTTTTTAACCTTGATCTTGTCTACTCACCCCACACATGGAGAAACCACAATGAGTTTAGCACATGCCATTGGATTCAATAAAAGCTAAGCCCTATTTAAATGCCACATCTGGAGGAGGGATGGAATTTCCACAGTCATCTGAAGACCTTTTCCTGCTGAGACACATGTGTGTGACAACATTCTGAATGTAGCTCCTACTGCTGGCATTTCTATTCTGTCATTTGGGGGCCATAATAGGAGCCAAATTGACAGTAAGCTTCAAGATGTTTCCATATTTCCACACACACACTCACATATATATGATTTAAGCAATTTTGAGCGTGGCATGGTTGTTGGTGCCAAACGGGCCGGTCTGAGTATTTCACAATCTGCTCAGTTACTGGGATTTTCACGCACAACCATTTCT
>JAODJW010000015.1:18988862-19000488 GCA_026777045.1 Hyperopisus bebe
GATTCTACATTAAGATTTCAGCGAGATATAAACTGAAATAGACGCGAAAAGTCTATTCGTCGTCGACGACAAACTCGGCCCCCGAGGGTTAATAGCTAATCAAGTAGTTGATGTATAAGTACGGTGGCCTGTGTTTAGTGGGGTACAGATCCACCAAAGGCAACGATGGAGGAAAGCGGTTTTTATGTCACTCTCCCAAGCAGTGCTTCAATGGATGTTTTTTCACACAATACCATATCTTGCTACACAACAAAACTAGCCAACCCAATTGATCTGAATGGTAAATGGGAAGGTGGATTAGCAGAGATCCAGTACCCACGTACCTTCATTACAGAAATATCGAAAGCCTGATTAGTGAGATGAAGGATGCTATAGGAATATCAAAACTAAAACTTGACTATAGCGTAATTAAAAACAAGGTGTATATAGTTGATCCACCGCACATGGCCTTTAACCTTCTGGAGTTGAGGGCATCATTGGCAATGTCGTTTATCTTTCATTTCAGAAAGATTTCAGTTCAGAACTCACTGAAATCTTATTATAGAAACATGAAAATAACACTGACTAAGTCCGTAATCTTAAGTCTTAAGTCTTCTTTTCAAAACGTCCATTGTCGCAAGTATTAAAGTTTCTAAAATTAGGTTAAATTAAGTAAGTTAACCATGTCACCTTACTTTGTTTTACCTGCTTCGGGGGCGTGTAGTACCTCTGTCACCCGAAGATCGCTATTCGCATTCTAAATAGCCGCATTAGTATGCATTCAAATTGCATTTGCATGATAATTTGATGAACAACGCAATGGTGAAACGCGATCCAGATACATTCCTAGCTGAGCTGAGATTTCACCAGGCACTAGCCAGAACTGCGACATTGATAGTTTATGCATGCTTTGACATCACTGCTGACATCGCACTGATCCACCTGTCGATCTCCCTCCCTCACTCGTGACCAACTCCTCCACTTGGGGAAGGACTCCTAACCTCTGGCCGAGGACCATGGTCTCGGATTTGGAGGTGCTGATGTTCATCCCAGCCACTTCATACTTCATGCTCCAGTGAGAGCTGAAGGTCACGGTCTGATGAAGCCAACAGAACCACATTATCTGCAAAAAGCAGAGACCTAATCCTGAGGTCACCAAACCATACACCCAAAACGCCCTGGCTGCACCAAAAATTCTGTCCATAAAAGTTATGAACAGAATCGGTGACAAAAGGCAGCCCTAGCGGAGTCCAACCCTCACCGGAAAAGAGTCCGACTTACTGCTGACAATGCGGACCAAGCTTTGACACTGGTCATACAGGGACCGAACAGCCCTTATAAGGAAGCCTGGCACCCCATACTCCCAGAGCACTCTCCACAGGACTCCCCGAGGGACATGATCGAATGTCTTCTCCAAGTCCATAAAGCACATGTAGACTGGTTGGGCAAACTCCCATGCAACCTCCAGGACCCTCCCAAGAGTATAGAACTGATCCACTGTTCCACGGCCCGGCTGAAAACGGTGGGATTGAGGAGGTCTTCGAAATATTCCTTCTACCGACCCACAATGTCCTGAGCTGAGGTCAGCAGTGCCCCATCCCCACCATAAGTGTTGATGCTGCACCGCTTTCCTGCCCTGAGCTGCTGGATGGTGGACCAGAATCTCCTCAAAGCCATTCAGTAGTCATTCTCCTTGCCCTCGCCAAACTCCTCCCACACTCGGGTGTTTGCCTCAGCGACCATCGAAGCCATTTTCACTTGGCCTGCTGGCATTCATCAGCTGCCTCTGATGACAGAATATAAATACCTAAACATCATAAATCTATAAATATAAATTGTATAAATGACATTTTCAAACATGGGCATTAAAATGTACACAAAGGAACACAAAAACCACATAATTGGTGGGGAAAGATAATCATATAAGTAGAATATGAAATAAATGAATAAGTGTACTTTCAGACCTACATATCACAATGACTCTGAAGATTCAGGTAAAAACATATTTATTAACTTTCCCAATTCCACATCTATCCAGTACTTCTAGAAACTGAACAAGTTGGTGATATTATGGGTCTAGTGCAGAGCAGATGGGTGGAGCAAAAGACAGAGTTGTCCAGGGATTACAATGCTGCCATTCCCACAGCCCCTTTCTAGCTTTATTGACTTCTATAGGCTTAGATACTGTATGTGTGTCTAACTGCAGTCAATTAGGCAATTTTGCTGCGACTTTAATTAGCCCAGTATGTAATTTAGTAAACTTAACATTTTATTCAAATAGTAGACTTGATGGCTGTTTGCTGCTGATTCCAGACCCTGTGCTACCTGCTAACCATAATGCTAATTTTTAAAAATAAAACTAGCAGCAGCACGGGGAGCACATGGGGTGAGGTGAGGCTGCAGACCCCACAGGAATCCGCGATCTTGGGAATCGTCACCCCCTCCCACCACCACCACATGACCCTATTCTGTTTTTATGACCTTTTTTATATTGATTTACTGCTTATCCTGTAGCAGCGCTCTGACATGAGGTACTCCATACAATAAACAGACATAAATTACAGTAATGATTGGCTCTTTCAGCTGTACCCCTCTCTTTAGGCTCGGTATCAGAGCTGGAACCGCTCCATCCAAAATGAATAAATTAACTTGGAGCCCAGCAATGTCATGTTTTGAAGCCCGAATGGAAATGTGTTGAGTCATTTAGTGCAATGCAATGCTTAGTCCAAGTTAATACAACTCATGAATGTGAAACTGGAACCATTTCAGAAAGATTATTGAAACAATATGCCAAATGCTGCCAGTTCTCAGATAAGGTTTTTCAGTGTGTTTTACGGGTGCTGCTAACAGTGATGTTTATCCTTCCCATTTATGAATATTATGTGGCATCACTTTTTATACTTTTCCACATTTTTATGATTTACTTTGTTCTTAGTTTTTAGTGTGCCATTCAATATGATCAAACTTATACAACCATTCCAGTATGGATCTGTGTATTCATTTTAAAAAATGCACATCTTTTTTCTTGGGGGGGGCGGGGGTGGTGGTTGTATGGTTTGGTGAGCTAAGCCTCTATTCCTGTGACCTGAAGGTCACTGGCTTGAGCCCAGCCTCAGCATAACAGGTATATGTCCATAGGTACTTGAGCGAGGTCCGTAACCCCCTGCTCCATGGCTTATCATTTCTGTGACCCTCAAGCTTGCACTGACCTATATGGAGAGCAAGGTGGGGCAAAGAAAAATTCCCCCATGGGACTTAATAAAGTATCACTTGTATGCTAATCTAACTCTTAACAATGTTTGCATTATAGGCAGATTGCTGCACCTGGATGGGACTGAGGTCTGCCTGCTAAGATTAAGCCCATTTCCCAAGTGCCTGCTAATCATATAATTAATAAAGCATTCTAGCCTTCTTATTCTACATGGAACTTGGAGCTTTATTTTGGAGTTTCTTAGCCATCCATGAGGAAATCTGCACAGCTTAACCTGAATGCAACTAAATGAACGCGAGTTGTATGTCAATGTAATGTCATAATGACGTCAATTCTTTGATGGGGCTTTGAAACATCCATCATGAGCGTATCTTTGATGGAGATGAATGCAATTACACCTCAGAAACAAATTACTTCAAAGACACTAGATAACCCAGAAAACAAGATCCAAAAGCAGACAGAAATATTTGCATGTCAAAAATGCACATTAGAACTTCTATCCGATACATGCAATGTAGAATAGCTGATATTATAGGGAATTTCATGGCATGATTGTACATAGGAATGATGGGTAAGCTTGAAGCCCCGATGACAGAACATGACATTAAAAAAAGAGAATGTACAATTTCACTTAAATTTACAGCATTGGTAGGGGGGATGACAAAATGAGGTCAAATCCATTCAAGTGATCTAACATCTTTCTCAGCTCACATGCAGAGAGAAGGATTATGGGTAGCCTCCTACGCAGGATCTGGAATAATGTGGTGCACATTTATTAAAAACTTAAAATAACAAATAAGGGCATTTTCAGATTCCTGTTGTTTTTAACAGCAGAAAGTACTTTAAGAGCCCTTTCACACCTAACCTTTAAGTATTGTTTTCTTTTATAATACATTTGTATGAAATAATCATACGACAGCTGCATGAAAGCATTGCTTGATGTTCATGCTAATCTTTGATAATCTCAGATTGGATTTCACAGTCTTACGTTTTGAGAAACTCACTGGGAGAGTGACAGCAATCCTCAGTGGTACCTACAAATATAGAATTCAACTGATGCTTTTAAAGGGATGTCATGAGTTACGGGGAAACTTTTTCAACAAACAATAGTCATACCTTTTTTCCTGAATGCTTTTTTGTGTTACCATCTTTTTGGCCCTTTTGGCATCTAAAGGATGAATTGTTGTCAATGACATGCTTTTTTGTCCTACCCATCTTAAGTGGCAGCATCAGAACAAACGGTCAATGGTAGCACATGTGACCGATCTACTCAGGTAGGCTGCTAGCTAACCCAGTGCTTTGATTGTTATGTTCTGGCTGCCGACAATTGTAAGTATTAGTAAGTAACATACTACTCTGACAGCCAATCAGTTATAATTCCCAAATAGTTCTGGAAAAAAAAATCTTGTATATTTGTCCTCACAGTCTTTCCCCTTAGGGAGACCGAAAGGGATAGGTATAACTTCCAAAAGGGTCTATTCTGTACAGGGTTACAGGCAGCCTGGAGCAGTTTCCAAGGAAACACAAAGTGCAAGACATGGGACGCCAGGACAGGAAGTCCATCTATCCCTGGGCACACACTCACGGTTTGACCCACTAATTCACTAGACATGTGTGTGGAAGGTGGGCAGTAACATGCACAGGTAGTGCAGGGTGGCAGTAGTGTTAACCAGTAAGCCATTGTGCCACTGGAAAGGAGGACCACAAGAAAAACCACAGGAAATGCAGAGAAATTACTGTAATGTTTGCATGGCAGATAAGTACAGAGGGCATTACATAGAGTCAGCCCTCCATATTCGCAGGGGATTGGATCCAGAACCCTCTGCGAATACCAAAGTCCCTAACATAAAATGGTGTAGTATCTGCAGATAACCTATGCACATCCTCCCGTAGACTTTAAATTATGTCTAGATTACTTATAATATGGAATACAAAGAAAATGTTATGTAAATAGTTTTATACTGTATTGTTTATGGAATAATGACAAGGAAAAAAGTGTACATGTTCAGTACAGATACAGGCACTAGTACAGTACATATAGAAAACATAAATACTGAAAATTTAAATGTATTCTCTCTCTCACTCATGCACCCATACACACACTGATAACACTCTCCAACACCCAAAACTGCACAAGGATTGAGGATGGTTTTGAGTTTTGTGTTTTGTGACTGTCTGTATTTTTATTTTAAAATCTGCAATTTTTGAATCTTAAACATTATAACAAAAAACTTAATCAAAAATTTTCAGTACACATGGTCTCCTGAAAACTGACTTGCAGAGCCCCTTGTCTAGTAAATTTATCCATGGGTCATAGCAGTGTATTGGGTCACTTAACCCCACGTCTTGCACGTGACTGCAGGAGGGAATCAGGCCACTCAGAAAAAAACCCACCCAACACACATAAAACACGCAAACTCCACCCAGAGCCAGAGGGGGATTTAAACCCCAAGACGTGGGGCAACAGGTCTACCCGCTGAGACGAGCTGCCACAGGTAACCCGAAATAATTTTTATTCCTCCTGATCCATCTGACTGGTCCCACTACACAAGCCCACTTTCAGCACCTCTATTTAATGTTATTCCCAACAGGATTGTCTCTACAAGATCTGTCAATCCACCTAAAGAGATTTCTAGTGGGATAAACCTGTAGAACCCAGAGGAAATCCACGCAATCATAGCAGGAACACAGCAACTCTCCAAGGGTATCATTAAAAGTTATATTACTGAAAAGCTTCCATTTCAAAATCTTAATGTTGCTCAAAACATGCAATGTGTTTCCTGGCAGACTGTGGTATTTTGCACAGCTTCTTGTTTATTTCTGCATGGCCTTTGTTTTAAGGACATTTGCACCATGTTGTATTAATGAATTAAAAATTGGAGCTTCGTCATCTAAAGTCGGGCCGGTTTGGTGGCTTCACTCTCCAGAGCTGTGGGTTTGTTTACCGTCCCTGTTGTGTGTGTATGTTCAGCCTCTTCTGTGTGCTTTTCCCCTGTTGGTACTCCTGCAGTCCAAAGGCAGTCAGGTGAATTGGCATGTAGTTAGTCGAACTGGCAACTGTAAATTCCAGTGTTCGTGTGCCTTTTGTGCAATGAGCCAGCGTCCTACCTAGGTGGTCCTGCCTTGTGTCCTGTTTTGCTGCTACTCTTAACTGGATATGCTGTGGGAAGACTGATGGATAGATGGATGGATTTTTTGTATTTTTTCAGCCTTGGGATAGTTAACTTTGAGGATGACAGAAGATGACAGCAAGATTAATCTTTCAATTAATCAAAAGGAACCACTAAAGGGGTGGTGTTTGTTTTGTTGGCAGTCTAATTGTCTCCCATTCCTAGTGCACATACCTAGTCCTTGTTACCATTATCTTTCTTGCGATCAACAGCCCAAACTATCATAGTGTTTTTTTACCTCATTAATTCCTGTTATTTTGTACTAATCCAATTCCAACCATGTCCCCATAACCTCGAAAGGAAAACTTGTGGTTTTGGTTGCTCTCCTGTCCAGGGTGATATGTTACAGTTAATAAAGAGAAAGTGTGAGTATTGTGTGGCTCAGTGGGCTGGAATACTGTTCCAATAATCAGACGGTTGTTGGCTTGTATCCCAGGGTCAATTACAACCATCTACTCAGTAAGTAAGATATAAAATGCAAATATTAAGATATTATGTATGAGCAATTACAATCCAGCTTTCCTGTGTCATTCAATCTCAAATGTAAATCTGACAGATTGAGGAACTGAAATAAGGCTTCTTGTGCATTTAATGTTATATAGACAATGATTCAGCATACAAGGATTCAAAAAATTACTGCTTCAAAATCAGAAGCATGAATGCATTTAAATGAAAAACACTAATGCCAACCGTTGGTCTAAGTACTTAGTTGACTGATCCAAAAATTACTTGTTATTTGAAAAAGTAATGGTAGAGAAAAATGAAGTGTTACTATTCAGCTGTTCTGTGTTCTGTGAGATGGTGGAATATCATTCATTCCAGCCAAGCATCTGGGGCTGCCTCCTTCAGTACTATTTTTGGGAAGAAATGTTAATATGATCATATTATTGTGTTTAATACAGACATATATATGTCATTTGTTTTATTGCATGTGGTAGCTGGAGGTACTACATAAATACCTCTGCAGGCCAAAGCCTTTTGTTTTGCTGTCAGAGGTGCCAAATTATTACAAATTCATTTTACTTACAAGTTCACCCAAAGCTTGATTGTGTGACAGGCTAATAATGTGTCGCAAACTGATGTGAACTGCTTGCATGTGAACTGTGAGATCTGATGTAACGTCTTAGTGAGCTGCAGTGTTATGATGACAGCCAAACAACCCAAAAGGATACACATGTTTCTTCTTTTGACAGTGACTATATACATTGTTTTCTGGAATGTTCCAGAATATTTTAAATAGGAAGCAAGCAGGCTAATCAGATTGAGCTGGCTTTTAGAGAGCGAGTTGGCTCTTATACACAGCAGTTGTCATGGATATGTTTCCATTTTTACAGGCATTGAGTTATTTTTTTTCTTTTTCACAACTTATCAAATGGGAAAAGTGTAGCAGTTCCGGTCTTGAACTGGTTGGTAAAGAGTTATAAAAATGTCACAAAAGATTTGACAGCTATCATTATTCAGCTGGAAATCTGAGGGAAAAAAACAAAGTTTTATTATATTCAACTTTTCACAAGTGTGAGTCAGAACATTGTAGGAGAGCATATAATAAGTCAAAACCATGCAACTGAAGGGCTTGTCATCTCTGTTGCTAAATGAGTACATCCCACCCCATCACGGAAGACTGCACCTCTACCTCATTAACATAATATCAGCACTCTCAGCTGGATATACTGCCCTTATGTTTTGTAGGATATTTTTGTACTCAAGCTTTGCAAGAGAAAAGGCATACATAAGGCAATAACTACAGACAATTGCCTAAATATAAAATTTGTCAATCACAGAGCAAGCATGACTGTATATATGAATTCAATGGTCAACAAACACTAAGAAGTGAAAAAGAAAAGTATTTTTTTGGAATCTCTCACGGAGGTTACTGGTGCTGCGAAACACAGATGTGTGCAACAGTAGAAAAACACAAGATTTAGATCTCTGGGAGGTAGACTGATATACATATATATATATATATATATATATATATATATCACACACACACATAACAATATGAAAGTTCATGTTTTGCCTGTTATTGCTACCTCTTGTAAGTGTCATCCACTCTTGCAATACTGAACGATGCTCACTATCAAGTTCATTAGTTGCAAACTGATTGAATCATTAGTGCTTTCATGTGCAACATTGGCCATCAATGCAGCTTTAACATGTTACATTCAGGCATGCACAAGTAAGCAAGAATAAAAAAGAGCCAGTGTTCACTATCATTTTATTTTAGATTAGATTAGACAGATATTTGTATTTCAAAAACTCCCAGAGTCTTCATTAAATGTCATCAAATTTCAGTCAGCAAACGTATGGGTACTGATTAATTATCTTCCCACCACTGCTAAACGCAGTGTTGATCCAAAATTTATAATCGCCTCAGACCTTACCTTACTCCTGCCTAAACAACCTCAGTGGAGTAAAGGCAAAATTAATTTAAAACTGCCCCAATCTTTACCACCGGCAAGTACACCTTGTGCAGCCTACGGTCACTCAGATGTCACTCAGTCACCAAATATGGATGCAATGACATTAATCAGGGGATTAATTAATCAGGGGATTAGGGTTCGAGTTATGGTTACAAGATTTAAAGATGGTGGATGAGTCGATGCGTATTAGTTGTTGTTTAGGCTGTTGTTTCTAAATATATTTTTGCTAAATTTTTTATATTCTTGGCAGTTCCTAACAATTGAAGAAGTAACATTAACAAGTAGCGAAACCTAATATTTGTAATGTCATTTGTAAGCTTATCTTGCTATGGACATAGAAAGTATGGTAAAAGAACGCGATGGATGGATGGAAATCTGATCATTCAACATAACATTGTAATGTAAAATAAATATATATTAACCTTAATAAAATTACTGCAAAGCATAATAATAACATAAATCAGTGGCATACACTTAATTAAAATAATCCCAAAAAAAATAATGTGCACAGTAACTACGGTTACAAGAGCAAAGCTGCAACACAAAATTAGAAAAAAAAAAAACGAAAGCGAAGTGTGGATGTGTTTCCCAAAAGCATAGCCGTTAATTACGTTATCGACTTACACATTTGGAACCATGCAACTGAATGGTATCAAAACCAAGATGTAATTGTATTAAAAAAAAAAGCATGTGAACTTTATAAAACTATTTTAGAATCCTTTCTCCTTGGGTACCTGTTGGTTCCATGTCTGTTTAAAACATTTGGACATTTTTATTCTAGAATTAAAAAGCCTGTGGTTTTGTATGGCTAGAAAAGATAAAATGATCGTTTTCTTGGGAAATGGATGATCACAGAAGCCTTGCCCTTTCTGAGAAAAATCTGGGAAGTCTGGATCATTTAACCCAGCTACAGTACAGCTGGTTTCAGAAATAACATGGGCACATCATTCAGAAGAAAAAGTGAAGAGCAGTTGTGTCAGACAGTGAGCTGAATACCAAATGTTTGCTGGTACTCCCCTGGTACTCCCCTGCTCCTGCTCTGGCGTAACTACGAGGGGGAAGGCTGGCGATCCAACAACAACACTCTTCATTTTATTTGCTCCTCGGGCCACTTTTTATTTACATTGCATTCGTGAGAACGTAGATGAAGTTCCAGGTTAAATCCAGTTCCTTTGCGTCTTAACTGGGCTTTGCATTTAAACCAGCTCTGTGAACACAGGCAAAATCTGGCTCAACCCAAAAGTAGGCCAACATTTGTTTGCTTTGGGGTGACATATGAATCAATTCACCATTTCAGAAACGCCTTTGTTAAACGTGACACTCAGAGGCAGATCAGGTTAATATTGCATGGTTTGTTCCAAAAAAGACAATTATTATAAAATATATCAACATATTATTATAAAACATTTGTATGATTTTACTACTTTTGTCATCTTTTGACAAGGTAGCTAGAGGTCACGTAGAAAAAAAATATCAGCTGATGCAAGTTTTGCAATAGAGTTCCAGTTATCTCGTTTGTTGGGTAGTTAACTGGGCATATGCCCCATACCTTTGTTACAGGCAATGCTTAAAGGGTGGTTATGAACAAGAACAAGAAAGGGATCTCATACATTAAAAAAATGAATAAATAAAATAAAAACATCCACCATGGTATAAGACATATCAGAATATTACAGACTTAACGAAGCACTTTTTTTTTTTTTTTTTTTTTTTTTTTTTACAAACGGCAATATAACAGGGGGTCTGGCCGGCTGAGAATGCGGCAGAGGTGCCGCTGGGAGGTCATCCCATCAGGTGAGGCTCCTAGAAATCATTCATCATTAAAGATGACTTTCCCACTTGCCTTGCAGTATCCTTGAGGTTGGGTGATGTGCTCTCTATCCCTCACTCCCCTTAAATGTCTTCTTCCATTTCGGGTGCTGGCTGAAGGATGGCTAAATGACTGATGATTACAGGAGGACAGTTTTTGCTAGAAATCCACGTCCATCCATCCGTTTTCTGTACCTGCTTGTCCTATGGAGGGTCATGAGGGGTGCAAAACCGATACCAAAAGCTACCGGTACAGGCAGAGAATTACATAGGGTGGGGCCCCAGCCCACCTCAGCAAATACTTACCCAACTCCCTCCCTCCGTTTATCCATCAATCCATCCATCCATAATGAAGGAATCATTCTTTTGAACTGGTTCTTTTCAGCAATTCGATCAAACTGCTTTTCAAATCCAAAATAATCCAGCTTTTTGTACATCCACATATTGCACAGGTCGAAGTCTTAGATTCTAATACTATACAAATTATCATACAAAAACACACCACAGCCTCTTTTAATTCACTTACATTTGCTTTTCATAGACTGTCCGTAGCCATGTTGCCTTCAGTGCCCCTCTGCATTCCGTAATCTGTTGTATTTCTGCTGCGTACCTGCCTGGTCTTTCAGAAACACATTAGTCATGTTATAGCAGGACTGACTGTAAATGGAAAGATATATTTTAATTTAGACTAAATACAGTTGATTACAGTACAGAGGAAGAAGGTGTGGGGGGGGGGGGGGGCAAATGCATGGAAGAAGCAGAGGAAGCTATGCGATTGGAATAAGAGCAGCAGTGAATGTCTGAGGCCGGGGGGGGGGAGCAGCCTTGCCGTGTGTGCGGCATTATCCAAAGGCGACTTGGTGTCACACCTAGCTGGCATTGACCCACACGGCACAAGGGCATTATCCAAAGGCGACTTGGTGTCACACCTAGCTGGCATTGACCCAGACGGCACAGGGGCATTATCCAAAGGCGACTTGGTGTCACACCTAGCTGGCATTGACCCAGACGGCACAGGGGCATTATCCAAAGGC
>JAODJW010000015.1:19000588-19015538 GCA_026777045.1 Hyperopisus bebe
GCAGGCATTGACCTAGACGGCACAGGGGCATTATCCAAAGGTGATATGGTGTCACACCTAGCAGGCATTGACCCAGATAGCACAGGGGCATTATCCAAAGGCGACTTGGTGTCACACCTAGCTGGCATTGACCCACACGGCACAGGGGCATTATCCAAAGGTGACTTAGTGTCACACCTAGCAGGCATTGATCCAGATGGCACAGGGGCATTATCCAAAAGCGACTTGGTGTCACACCTAGCAGGCATTGACCTAGACGGCACAGGGGCATTATCCAAAGGTGATATGGTGTCACACCTAGCAGGCATTGACCCAGACGGCACAGGACACCTCATCCCGTTCTTAGATGACCAAGATGGAAGAGAGAGTGGGAGTGAGAAGAAACGTGCCACCCTTAGCTGTTCTGTGGCATAACATGACATGTCATCTCTCTGCTGCAGTCACTGGCTTCTTTGTGGCACCTCCCTGAATGTCCTCACTTATTCTGTCAACACACTCCCCCTTCCACAACCTAAAATTTGGGATATATTTACAGTGTGCCCATATAGAATGCCATGAATGCTGGATGGATAAATATTTATCCTGAAAAAGCAGAGATTGGATTAGGCATGGTAAATGATACCTTCCCAGGTTTAATGCCAGAGAAGAGAGTAGATGCAATATGGGTGAGAACTTGTGGCCAAATCCAGAAGTAATGGTGGGCTAGCAGTGTTATATACCTGTATGGGTATGTACCTGTGTGTGTTTGTGTGAGCGCATGTGGTCATGTTTATGTTACATTTTGAGAATCAAATCCTCACAATGTGATTAAAAAAAACTTATTTTAACTTTTTTTCGGTTCCCACAAGAGGAAACTCAGTTTAAAAAAATCTGTCAATGCGACTGCAAAACCTAAAGATGCCTGTTTGGTTACTTGTTTGGTTAGAGCTGGGTAGAGTTAAGTTCGTGATGTTAGGATTAGAGTTTTCCCCAGAGAAATGAATGGAGAGTCCCCACAAAGATATAATTACAAACCTGTATGTGTGTGCATGCAAGCGCATAAAGATAAAGGCCATTGAAGCATATTGCAGCATTTCCAATTCAGTCCTGAAATGTATAGTATAATACATTCTATAGGGGGAAAAAGTGTTACTCTCTAACAGCACATTTATTTATGCGAAAAATCAAACATACCTCAAAGGCAAAATGAGGCATCTTTTACTCCTGCCTGCTGTTAGCGTTTTTGGGTCAATGTGTTATGTGTGACAAAGTATACTTGTCGGCTGAGAACGCCTGGCAGTGTTTGGTAGAATGACTATTTTGAGACATGCATAAAGTATTTTGGTGGTTCAATTCATGTTGGAGAACTATTGGGCCAAGTTCTGTGGTGGTAATGCACACTGTGTGAAGAGTTTTTAAAGAATGATTGCAGTATTGATAAATGTGTTAGCAGTTGTGAAAAACTGTAAAAACTATTTATTGTGTCACAAACCAGTTAGCAATTATGAGGGAAAAATGATATAAGTGACTAATTTGTTTATGGTGGCAGGTTACTGTTTGCTGGAAAATAAAACACCAATTCTGTAGAAGTATTTTCCAAATGCAACTAAAAGAAGTGAATTGTGAAGCTTTAACAATAAGACTGGACAATAAGATCAAAAATATTTCCTGAAATTGGCAACTGTGAAAAATTAACTTATTTGGCATCCTGTGGAAATAAATTGCCATGAAAATAGCAGATGGTAATGATTATACTCAGACATCCTATTGTTCCCTTTATCACAAAACACCAGTGAATGCAGATTTAGGGAGAAAAAAAAGCTAAATAAGGAAGCTGTAGCTCTATCCCCCCACTGCACGAAACGAGATGCTCTTTTGTTGTTGGTTTTATGTGCAGGCAATGAGGTGTGTTGTGAGTCAGTCATTGGCTCCGGTTAATGATTCTGTCTGTCATTGAAGGGGACATAGAGCGTGGCACTCCAGAGTTGCTGTAAACAGTGACAGGTTCTCCTAAGTCATGTCCATTATGCCAATGGAGATTTCACTGTTCTGTGTCTGCTGTCTTACGTTCTTCATTGCCCCATGGTCATAAGGAGAAGGGGTAATAGGGTCTTATGGGGAATAGTGATATTGTGGATATAAGACGTGGTTTCGCCTTGTTTAAGGAAAAAAAAAGAAAAGTTTTTTCTCATTCCTGGGTGTTTAGATGAGCTTGGGGTTCATCACTAAATGTTGACATTACTTCAAGCCTGGGAGCCTCTTGCCTCGCTTACAGTCTGTGAGGTTCCACCTCATGATGAAAGGAACTGACGGAGTTGCGAAGTGTGTTGTTCAGCTTGACAGCAGTTCAGTGAGCTGCAGACATTATTGGCTTTAATTGCGTTTTCAGCAAAAAATTGCAGAGGAAGTTTTACTTTATACTTCCACAACCAAGCAAGCTTAGCAAGATTTCTTGCTCAAAATATGAATATCCCCACAAGCCCCTCCAGTCTTTCATGAAGTGTTAACAGGATCCCAGTTTAACTTTTACCTTTTTTGAATACCAGGTGATTTGGACAACATTAAACCTTAATTAAGAAAAGTTGTTGCAGGACAAGGTGCTTTCAGAGACATACTGTACTAGCAGAACTTGTATATGCTGTATATAATTTCTCTTATAGCATCTTAGAACACACTAGAAGGAAAATAGCTCTTAAAAAACCCTAAATATTTAAATAAGGCTGTTGATTTCCATTGCATGTGTCACACCCTGATCGTGCTGATCCTCCTGTGCCACGCCCCCTTCGTTGACCTCATGTCGATTCCCAGTGTTTCACAGCTGTTTTCAATTGTCGGTATTAGTTCGATGTATTTAAGTCCACGTCTGAGTTTGTTTCCCTAGTTCTGTCATTGTATTGTTGTGTAGTTCTGTGTTGTTGTTTTCTCCTTATACCCTTGTGTTCCCCAATTAAATACTTTTATTTAATCCCGTTCCTGCCTTCCTTCGCCTGTTTCCCCGGTCCGTGTCCTACACAACCTGACAGCATGCTTGTTCCCTCCATTTCTCAGAGACATTCTATTCAAGTGAAAGAATGTACCTAAGCTGCCATAGGGAATAGTGTGTGAATGCGTGTGTATGTGTGCATCAGTGACTTGTGACTGCCTAGTGCCCTTGTGTCAGATGTGGTGCTGTCTTCAAAAGGCTCTGGCTCACTGCTACCTCTTGAGGATAAAGACATCTGTGGAAGTGATTGAGTGAGAACGTTCAGCTAGAGAATTGCACTTATCAGTGTTCAGGGGCTATTCTTTACCCGAGGCTAACGTGGGCCAGGCTTACAACAGCAGATGGGAAGGAGTAGCAGGCTAGCCGCAGGCTATTCTTAAACCTGAATTTAGGCATTGAAGCCAAAAGTTTATTAAATTGCTGTCAGTGTTATCAAAATAGAACACTGAGTTATCAGTTGTCTGTGTTGTCCTCTCTAAAATTATCCTCCCACTTTTATAATATGAGGTCATAATTTACTCAGTACTTCAGCAGACTACTCCTCCAAATAATGATAATTAATAATGACTGCCAAATCAATGTTAATGACACACAAAGTGGTCCTTGAAAGAGTATTCTTCCTTGAAAAACCATGAATAATTCATGGTTGCCTTATACGGAATGCAAATCCATAGGCTTGGTCAAAACCATTGAAATTATTGTTTATGGCTATAAGCAATCATTCCTCTGAGCTTGTGTGTAAAAATCCCAGTTACATAGTGAGTTTTGTCAGTAAAGAAAGATGGTTACTGGTGGTTTGGAGGTAGAGATGGGTGGAGTTCATGAAAGGACAGCTTAAGAGAAGCTGCAACCTGCAAGGGAAGGGAACGGAGAGACCCAAATGCAGCGCTGGAAATCTGAGGCAGGGGATTGCAAGGATCCGAGATTTCACAGGCATAGCCTGACAACAAGCAGCAGAAAGCACAGGGTGCAATGTACAGCTGTGTGTCTGGAGTGGCATCAATCATGCAGTTCTGGGGAGTTTGAATAAATACTACATGAGCTTACATCACCATTCTTCCATACTTTTGTGCGAGAAGTTCTGCTATACTTATATATAATTATACTAAGTGTGCTTATTTGGGAAAGTAAAAGTATTTACAGTTAGCTATTAGATAGAATGATTGCTCACAATGCCATATTTTTCTGGGGGAAATTCAGACTAGAGTATAAGAAACCACTTGCTATGTGAATACTGTTTTGGTACAATTGGCTGGATACTGAATCTGCAAATGAAGGGGTAACAGTGCAGCATTACAGGCATATTGAACGCAGAAATATTCTGTAGTATGAGCGCGATTTTCTTATATATATAGGGACATTTTTTTTTCTAACAGCATTTGAATGTCACTGTCTTATTCTGAACTTCCCAACAAGAGAAGAAATGCATTTTAATGCTCTATTTACAAATGTTTAATATCCATCCAGAGTTTTAACACTTATTCCAGTCAGGGTCGCAGACTGGTACAGCAGCAGACCCTGGATGGTGTGAGTTGGTCTTCAATTGCGTATTGCCGCCACACTCTGTGCCTGGTCTCCCTGCTCTTCAGCGCTGACAGTGGACCGTTCAGATTAATTACTGGACTTATTTCATCGGTTTCCTCATTCGTACTCTTACCCTGCATGTTCCAGAGTGCATGTGTGTCCTCTTGTGTGGTTTTGTGAGCCAGATCTCCCAGCTCCTGTGACTGTGTGTCCTGACCCATCCTCTGTGTGAGTGTGTGTCCTGACCCATCCTCTGTGCCAGTGCGTGTCCTGACCCATCTCTCTGTGCCAGTGCGTGTTCTGACCCATCCTCTGTGTGAGTGTGTGTCCTGACCCATCTTCTGTGCCAGTGCGTGTCCTGACCCATCTTCTATGCCAGTGCGTGTTCTGACCCATCTCTCTGTGCCAGTGTGTGTTCTGACCCATCCTCTGTGCCAGTGTGTGTCCTGACCCATCGTCTGTGTGAGTGTGTGTCTAACTTCCCCAAGGTCTGCACGTGTGCCTGCCTTACCCTGCACCCCTGAGATACAGTAGATTTCTGGATTTTCCGACTGGCCCCTGACTACTACACCTGTTTAGCACCCTTGGCTACTGCCAACACTGCGCTTGGATCTGCGTGAGGCACTGTTGTAGATACACAGACAATCACAAATACAAAATCCTAAATTGTAGGAAATTTAGAATTTAGAGACACCAACTACTTTTACTGCATATATTTGCACTATGGGAGGAAACTCATGTGAAAAACATGCAGAGGAGACTGGATTCAAACTCTGGAGGCGTGAGAGAACTGCGCTACTCACTGAGCCATGGTATGAATACATGCTGTTTTATTATTATTATTATTGTTAGTATTATTATTATTATTGTTGTTGTTGTTATTTTTATTATTATCATATATTCTTTCATACATGTGGGCACAGTGAAGAGACATGGGAAGGATTCCACTAGTCACACAGGCTCAGTTAATATAGTAGCACTTCTATCAGCATACTTACGCTGTTGTTCATTGCGGATAACATTAACCACACTGGGTAAAAAATTAAAGATCCCAGTAGGCCTCCTTTGAACAAGATAAGAAAAAGAAGAGCCCTGGAAGGTAATTCTCTACTTCATAGCATCAGAGGAAGCTCTTTGATTTAGACCTGCAAATTGTGAATATGCACCATTGTTCCTTGAAAAGTCTCTTGATGTTTTCCTCCCTTTCAAATGATGAAACATGATAGCTATTGTTTTATGCCCCTCCTCACAAAATAGACACCGGTTATGATTAATGCAAACAGCAAATGACTCACGATCAAACATCTCAAAAGATATGCCTTACTGGATTTAATTGTTTTCAGGTATGGAATATAAATTTAGATACATGTGTTATTTTACTTTGAAAGATAAATACTTATATTAGATCAAAAGTACTTCTTAGTTCTTTCGGTTGTCATTATTAATTAAGGGTAGGCTAATTAGTTTACCTCAGAGCTTCACGACTACAATTACTGTTTATTGTTGATGCTGTGGTTTTACAATTATCATGAACTGGGCCTTCTGTCCAAAACTGTCCCCAAGGTCCATTGGACAGGACACTGCAGGAAACAGGTAACAGAGTGGACTTGGGTCCACTAACTAGATGGAAGGTTCCTAGGATTTGGTGACCTAGTGAAGGTTATGGTATTAAAAGAGCAAAAAGCAAACAACGGCTTACAAAATCAAAGCTATAAACACTGACACAAAGCAGACGAAATGGAAGCACAAAAATGTGAGCACTGAGAGTAACAGGAATCTCAAGCAAAGCTGATATTGATGCTTTTTTTATTAATCCCCATGAGGAAAATCTTTTCATGCCTCCCCCAACTTGCTCTCTGTAAATGAGAGCAAGCTGGATGGGAAGGGCAACCGCCCATAGCAGCAGCCAGGGAGCTAAGCATTATGGGTCTTGCTGCAGCACCCACAGGCATGCTGAGAGGGGACTTGAACCAGCAACCTGTGAATCACAAGCACAGCAGCTTAGCCCACTGAGACACACTGCCCCCTGGAGGTGCATATTGGACCAGAGACTACTGGTTCTCAGGCAACATGAATGTAACTTCATGCAACTCAGGCAACACTGGTGGGAAGAAGATAGTCATGTTATAAAACAGTATAAAGTATGAATATCACTCCGAGTGTCTTCTGAAAAGTGCCCAATAGATCTTGGTCACCCTTGCAGGAATCTCACGTGGTATCAGCTTGTGACCGAACTCGTTCTGTTAAAGTATAGTGTTGTTTTTTTTAATATCCATAAATCAATGCATTCCATTGTTTTTAGATGGAGAGAGAACATTAAGCATCACTCACGTGCCATATGTGCCAGATATCTATAAGCAGAAAATACTCAGTTAAATTTTACAATACTTGTGCATTCTTGACATTTGCCTGTATGAAGTCTTTTAAATACTTAATAAATATGTTTTTAGATATAGTGATGTGCAGAGGACCAAACAGTACACTTATAAGACAAACACACCAGGCTTTGAGAAAAACTGCAAGCCTCTGGGCCCCTGGCTTTGAGCAAACCTTGTTAGATCAGCAGACCAGCAGATTTTATTAGAAGGAATGTGTTTTTTGTGTTAAAACTGAAATAGCCTTCTGCAGTTATCTTTGAAGTGCAAACAATTGCTTCCTAACTAAAAGGTACTTTAAACTGATTAAAATATATTGCTACGATTAACTAAAGAAACTTTGATTTATTCAGAGAACTGACTCATGGTAGAAGTGTATCATTCAGATAATGACTCGTGCACCTCTAAATCCGCCTTTTTGCACAAGTGTAGTTGATTTTTAGAGTGGATTTCATATTACAGCTTAGAACTATACCACTGGGACTTTTCAAACATCCAAACTATACTTCTTGAAATATGTTTTTATTAAAACTTCATATTTATGGTAACAAGAGCAAATGCCATTCAATGCTGATGCAAAGGGGTGTAACAGGGAAACTTTAAGCATTTTTTTTCCAAAAATATATAATTCTCTTACATTATTCTGATGATGAGGATTGTAAATACTATGAGGTAGAATTATTAAGTCATGCGTTTCCCAAGGCAAATAGCACTGTGCATGTGTAGACTGTATCCAGTAAATACTGGAAAGTAATGGATTTGCGTTGTCTAGTCCAGAGACCACTGATAAGGAATTCCAGATGTCATTAAGCTAGTTTAATGTTGCATGACCTGAAGCCAGACATGTAGATAATATGAAGGATATAATGGATGTTACTTAGGGAGAATATGGGATATGACTAATCTGAGTTTTAAAACGTAAGCTACAGAAGATCTGAAACAAAGATATGTTATATACTCCATGGCAGTAATAAGACCTAGGTACAGAGAGGCATTTTGAAGCTTGTGAGATCCCCTTAAGTGACTTCCTATCCACTTCATATCATAGTGTCATTCAGATACATCTATAAACAACTACAATGTTACAGCAAAATACTTCACAAACAAGGGTGGGTACAAGTACAAATCCAGGCAATTGAGCAAAGAGATTTTATGACTTTTGATTCTATGATCAGTTACCCTACCGTATCCCAAAATTCTTTATTTACATAGACACTTGCCTGGAACCTGTGAAATCTTCCAAAGCCAGACTTAAGTGATTTGTCCTTGTTAAGTTTATCCTCTTTCAGTTCCTTCTTTAAGTTCTCATAAACCCTGACCACCATATTGAGTGCAAACTGCTAAATTACATTCAGAATATTGTCTTTTCACGTACACAACATTTCCCTCTTCTATACCATTGAATTTTATTGCTATATGAACTATGAACTTTGCTTTACTTTCAGTGTATATGACATTGAAAGAAGTTTCACGTACACTGATTGGAGGAGGTCCCATTCATCCTCACATGCACATCACATTACTGCACACCTCCTTACTCTTGATAGCAGGTTTTTAACAACTGTATGAATCATGTGTGGTGCCTCAATGGTGGAGCAAGGCACCTATCTCCACAACCTTTGAAAAACATTGAGACCTATCTCCTCTGGGAAGATCTCAACTGACCTCATGTGACCTCTCACCCTCCCTAGCCCATTGTCTTTACTCAGTAGTCTATTTAAATGATTTGACTACTGAATGCTCTGTTGTTATAATTCATGATTACACTTAAAACCCCACTAGAACCTCTTGGTGCTATTTATGTAGCTTTTTTGATGCTTTGTATAGCTCTTGTTCCCAAAATTGTCTTGCATTTGTTACTTGTTACTCACTGGAAGAAGCTAAGGTGGCTCCTTGACAGTGGTATACTCATGAAGAATTACCAGCCTCATTTGTAGTACTATTACTAGGAATATAAATGAGATATTATTTTGGAGATATCTAAAAACAATCAGTCAGTGCTGGGTCATGGTGAACCTGGAGCCTATCCCAGGAAGCACTGGGCAGAAGGCAGAGGACACCCTGGGCACACTAAATATACGTAATTGAAAGATGTCAAATCATCAAAGTGAATGTTTGCTAATACAAGGAGACCATGCAAACCATGAACATGAATGGGGCCATGATTCAAACCCCTAATCCTGGAGGTGTAAGGCTACAATGCCAGCCAACATGTCACTTATAGTATGCTTTCAGCGCTTTCAAATGCGGGGGAAGTATGCTGGTTCCTGAAATAATGTCATATGGAAAATGTGAAGGCAAATCTATACTGTAATGGTTTCGGCTGAGATGAAAGGAAAAAGTGGGTTGATGCAGTACTTCACAGTCTCCCTTATTAAGTTACCTTTTCCGTGGTTTTATCCACTTTTGGATCAGAAGCAAAGCGTGAATTGAGTACTGGGAAAAAAGAACTAAATAGATGTACTGAGGACAATGGACAATCATAGTTGCTTTCCCACCACAGGAACATTTGTTCCGGAATGAGGAACTTCTTCAGGAACCTGGAACTGCTGCCCTGTTCCCACTGCAGGAACTCAGCTTGACTGCAGTTTTATGCTGGACATGAAGGCCTGTCTCATAATCTCAGAATCTATGAACAGCGCAGTTATTATTATTATTGTCTTTGACAATAAAGGAGAATGAAGTGTTGGTGCTATCAGCTCAGCTTAAATAAATTTGGCCACTTGAGTGTTTCTCTGCCTCTGAGTAGGGTATTAAAAAATCAGCAACCAAGAGTATGGCTCAGTCAGATGCGACCAAATTTGAGTTTTTGTGCACTGCAACCCTTAAATGTTAATAAATTTATTTTTTATATTATTATTGTATAATAATTGCTATATTCCAGTCAAAGCTTTTTCAGTAAAGGATTTGTGTTTCATCTGAGGTACTTGGTATATTTTTCAACATGTCAAAATATATTAAGCCCAACATCCATCTTGAGAATGATATATTACCAACTTGTCATTCTCATCGTCAAGCCTCAAGACAAAATAATGGACTACTGGAAAATATTGAAGATAGACAGTAAAATAATTTGCTGTCAGTGTTAAAATGCAATGAGAGAATAATGACCCATTTTTGGACATTATTCTATGAATGGACAGATGGAATTCACTGGGAGTGAAGGATCTTAATATAACACTTCTTAGGATTTCTGACCTGCCACAATTTGAGGCAAGTAGGGCTCATTCCCTGTCTGAAGGAATTTCAGAGCTGAAGAGCTCTAAATGAAAATTTGCTTCCTTCGATTTAAACACAAAGAAGGGCCCTCATATTACATCTTTACTATGAGGTTTTTTTTTTTTTTTTTTTTTTTAAAAACGAAACTAATTTTAAACTCTAGTTTGGCACGTTGTGGTGAAGCGTACACTTCAAAAATTAGAGTTTTAATCTATGCTCAGTACTTCTTCTTACAAATTACCACAAGCAGCATACTTGGTAGGGGTGGAAAATAGAAAAGCCAGTAGAATCATTTAAATGTGTGACATAGTGGTTAGGCTAAAATACATCAGGCATTTATATATTCTGCTATATAATGTAGATAAATTATGCTATATGATGTTGGTAATTTGTACTATATAATGTAAGTAATCATAAAGCTATGACTACTACTAATCCTACAACTACTACTAAACTAACAGCAACAACAATAACAACAATAAAAATAATAACATCAATACTGCTCCTACTACTACTACTGCTACTACTACTACTAATAATAATAATAATAAAAATAAAAATAATAATAATACTTCAGAATAGAAAGAAACTGGAGATACAAATGATTTGAAGCATTATTTTTGTGTTTTGATTCCATAAAAATTTTGCCTTTTGTTGTTTGTTTGCTTGCAGCTTAGTCCCTCTTGACTGCTTGAGTTCTGTTATGATTTTAACCAGAAGCTTCTATTTGAAATGCATTTTTATCATCCATAGATAATTCGCTTGTCAACAGGTGTGATCTGACTGGCTTCTCCTTTATTTACACTGGTTACAAAGTATTTCCCATGCGATTTGAAAATCACACAGCCTATATGATTCATTCATGATAGATATACTCCTCAATGATTTTTTTT
The DNA here is from genome assembly GCA_026777045.1 of Hyperopisus bebe. Lineage (NCBI taxonomy): Eukaryota > Metazoa > Chordata > Actinopteri > Osteoglossiformes > Mormyridae > Hyperopisus > Hyperopisus bebe. Next base: position 19,011,562 of record JAODJW010000015.1, read on the forward strand.
TCAGTGATAAGTAGTCATAGCTGCTTTGACATTAAATCATGTTTATGGCATCCCTTTTGTGAAATTGCAAACTTTTAAGAAGTTTCATAAATATAAAAACTAAATAGAAAAAAAACATCAAATGTGCTTCTAAGTAAAATTACCTTCCGCAGCCTATTATTGCATGAGGCATTTTTTTATTTAAGGTTGTAAAACTAACTAAGTTCTCTCACACTGTTTAAGCATAGTTAAAAATGTATACCGAGAGGCTAACTCTTATTTTGTGGTGACCGTGTGCAAGGCGAGCGAACAGAAGGCGGGGAAGCTGGGTCAGGCACACGGAGATCCAAAACAAGGAGGTTTATTGCTGGCAGTACGACGCGGTGAAAACATCTATGACAGACCTGGGATAACAGACTTGAACATGGACTTAAATACAGGACATGACATCAGAATGGACACAGAACAGCTGATATGTTGGGAATTCACACGAGGGTAACGAGGTGGGCGTGGCACATGATAGGGCTGGACGGAGGGACGTGACATATTTAATCACAATAAGAAGTAGTTCTGTTACTGACAGTCAAATAATGAGAATGTAGTTTAGCTGTGTTACAATTTTCTGGGACTTTTTGGGGCTGGTACTACTCGACAAACACCAACTACTTTTAATGCATTTGAAAAATGGTATAATGCTACATGATCTGAATCTTCTTGTGCCTGTCCAACACCGTATTCCAACACCGGCATCCTTCGTTCCCATCTCCCACCCTGGGTTCTTTTTGTAAGATGTTCTGGATGTAGCCAGATGATACATATTTTTCTCCCATATCTTTCTTTAATCTCTCTAACTCTTCATAGTTGCATCTCTCACCAGTTTCCTCAGTGCCTCTTCACAGCCATTTGCTTTTATGTTTCCTGATCTACTCCTCTCAAACTCTCAGGCTTCCAGTAACTTCGTCCCTAACTTGCTTTTACAGCTCCTGGCTCTCCATCGTTTTGTCTCTCCTTTAAATTCACTACCCAACCATGATTACTCATGATTACTCACACAATCATTACTTAGATAATTATGTGGCTTGCTTAGCGCAGTGTACCCAATTTGATACTGGTTTATGGATGTTTTAGTTCATTTTGTATTGAATGCGAGGAACGTATAATAGAAATTCATTGATACTTAGTTCAAAATGTCACAAATATGAGCCTTAAGGCAACTGCATGTGATCATTGATGAAGGGTCTGAATACTTTTGAAAGCCAAGGAAATGACATATGTTATGGATAATGGTGTATCAGTTATGAAATTGAGATTGTTCTGGAAGACAGAATTGCGATACATATAGCACAACCACACAAAATAAATAAATAAATAAATAAAAATTACAAAATTATTATTCTAATTAAAATCAGGACAAGCTGTATATTTCGTAAATTTGACATATCACACCTGTTACATTGTCTACCAACTGTGTCACGTGACTGTCTTGGTCCAATCATGATCAAGTAATCATGTCTGTGGTAAAAGCAAGGCTAGTTTCATTTGTTCAAGATGGGTAACCCTGAGACTGCAGCACATCCGGGCACATTCAAGTCAGCAGTGTGAGAACTTTATGTTATCCAGTATGGAGTATAGTATTTTATTTTTAAATGTATTTTTGTTTAAGTTGCTATTTTGTGTGAATTTTAGGTAATATAATGTGTTCTTTTAGAGTCATTCTTTTTTGTTGTTGTTAATTGTCAGTGATTAATGAAACCTAGAAATTTTTCCCCATTTTTTTTATTCACCAACAACCCCACCCCCAAAAAAAGATAGATAGATAGATAGATAGATAGATAGATAGATAGATAGATAGATAGATAGATAGATAGATAGATTATTATCAAATAAAATAAAATAGGTATGAACGGAACCATGGACATGGGGAAACGTTACACCCCTAGTTAAGGATTTATTCCAGTCAAAGAGGGAGTTCTCTAGATGAGATCAGTGCCTAATTGCAGCCTATTAATTAAGCCACATCATGAAGGATATACATAGTAACACCAACACCTTAAACTACAAAAATACCTCCCATCCCTCATGCTCCACTGCCACATAAGATGTGAAGAGCCTTCTGGTGCCCATCATTTTTCATTCTCCCATTTCAGTTCGTGCCTTATGTTTGTGGGCTTATGATTCATTTTGTTTGGTGTGCATCATATCATAATCTGAAGGCTTCTCAACATATTGCCTTTTCAATGTAAAACACCTGATGGGCTGATTGTTTCTGAACCACAACAGAGCTAAGGAGCTTATGTTCCCAGAAGCCGTGAAGCTTGAAGGTTAGCCATGATGGAAAGCGCTGTTCCTGTTCTGTCTGGCAGTGAGCCATAGTCTGGGCTGGAAGCTCAGCCTTCAGGGCTGGGCCCTCACAGCATGGTACAGATCATCCACAGCCATTTGTTAATAGTTACAATGACGCACACAGGAGACCATACAACCAGCAAACTTGATGTTCATTCCTGATCGAAACCCCAACCCAAAATGAATCCAAAAACCCATCAAAAAACCCAGATAAAAAATTTTATAATCAGTAAATGATGCTTTATTAGCCTTTTGATCAAGCAGGAGTTGTGGCACATACAGTAGGAGTTCTTTACTTTACTATGATTTTTCGTGGCCTTGCTCAAGCACCCATTTGCAATGTGGCCATTCTGCCAAGCATAGGAGTCAAACCGGCAACCTTCCGACCATAGACACAGAGGGCTAACTGCCCCACCCCCATGATAAGAAGTGCAGCTTTATCATATATGAAATTCTGATAGTGAAAATACATAACAAGAAGGCAGGATGTGCTATAGTAGCAGGACTTGCAGTTATAACTCTGCACGTCTATGGTAGATCCTTCTATTTAATGCTGTGAAAAGGATAGATGCTTTGACTGTTACATCTGAATACTGACTACTGCTTTTATGCGTTTCTGGGTTAAGTTTGTGATGTATGAATGGAACAAAACAGTTCTATATATTTACACTTGACTGTTTTCTTTAGTTGTTTTGCTTATGTGATGTTCTATGAATCACAAGAACAGTAAAGGGATTTTTGACAGTTTAAAATTCTGCAGGTATTCCATTTCCAAAAGATACTCTGTTTTAGAAATAATGGTTTCTTTTCTTAAGTTATGCCTGTAGCAGGATGTCACATCAAAAGCATTTTGAGTAGCTAGAATAGTTTGTACTATTTTTATGCAGCTTGCATAAAGGTCTGAATTAGTGGACAAGCATCATAAACACATGCCTGAAATTCTTATACACACATGATACATGATAAGTATTATGTTACTACTCTAGTCAAGTAAGATTCTTGGACAGAAAATATGTTCATGCAAAATGCAATCGTTCATGCAAAATGGAACTGTATTGAATATTTAGGATAATAATAATAATAATAATAATAATAATAAGGATTCTTTTTAATATCTGTTTTTACCAGGCGGCACTTTTTATTCTGGGCAGTGTTGACAGGCACAACTTGGCATGATGAAGTCTGACACGCCCTCAAAGCCCTGACTGGCTAACTCAATCCCTCTGAGGGAGTCAATGAGAGGGCAGATTTGCTCAGAGAAGCTGGCACCATGCCAGGCGCCACGCTCCAGCCTCCTAGCCTCCATGGGCCCCTGATTTGTATTCATTTTGGCTAAAAGCTGAAGAAGGCATTCCCTCATTCCCTTGTAACAATCAGGATACTTTATGTAGTAGTTTTGTTACTGTTATTAGTTTGTTACTCTTATTCAATGTGTTTTTTTCAGTAACAATATAAAGTTTTAATATAACGAGACATATATCTATGCAATAACTTCAATAATAACTACTAATAACTACAAAAATAATAAATACTCTTCTGCGAAGGCCTTCCACAAGATTTGGGAGTGTGTCTGCGGGAATTCATCCAGAAGAGCGTTTGTGAGGTCAGGCACTGATGTTGGACATGAAGGCCTGGCTCACAATCTCCATTCTAGT
>JAODJW010000015.1:19023013-19042142 GCA_026777045.1 Hyperopisus bebe
TCCATTATAAAACCTAAAATTAGCTACGTCAAAGGTGTATTTACATGATTAAATACAAGAGCAGACTATATTTACAATGTAAGAACTGTTACGTGTGTGCAGATATCTCGAATTGAAAATCTCACTCCAGCCACCTGGCCGAAGTTCTATGTCACGTGACAATAAATATTGTGAAAACATTTTTGAATTGTACTGAATTAGATTTGACAGTCAGGTACTGATTACATACACTGTTGATGCAACTAATAGGCTACTTAAACATATATCACACTAAATAGTTAGACATTATGATCTTCTGGACCTTTGGTTCAAGAATTTTTCTCTAACTGGACCTCATAATTCAACTTTAGTTGAATACCCCTGACCTAGTAGATAACTTGTCATCCACATAATTTTGGGTACACACAGTATTGCAGAGTGCACGCACAATAAGCACATCAAACTTTCCAATACACATATACTGTATAGTTGCTTGTAATTATTACGAGCAATGACATCGGTAGAGGCGTAAGTCAGTATATCTACTATTCTTTTACAAAATGGCACACCCCAGATGTTGAGACAAACCATTGTGTGAGTACTTTTACTTAAAAAATACTTAAATTGTTAAATTTAAAAGTAAGTACTTAGTACTTTCACTTAAGTAAGATTGTTGATGTAGCACTTTTACTTTTACTTGAGTACGTATTTTGCAGGATATTTGTACTTTTACTTAAGTACAAGTAAAGTTCAATGTTCTAAATCTCTTAATCTTTTTCCTTAACTAAGGAAACCTTTTAAGGGCTTCTGTGCAACACCCTTAAATAAATCCCTTAGCTAAGGAGAAATTAAACCTTAAGTGTCATACTTAAGGGGAAAACTTAAGGTGTTTTGTGCAACCGGCCCTTGATTCTTTTAGATTTAAAAACTGGTTTGACTGATACATTGAAAAGAACAGGTTCAAAAGAACGATTTGTTCATAAATCGGACATCACTACAGTACTAAGGTCAAGATTTTTTTCTTTTCTTAAACAATCTAAATATAAAACCTATTTAACATATGTGTAAATGTTTTCTGAGTCTGAAGCCCATTGACACTGATCAATTACCATAGATATCGGTGTCAGAGGCACAATATCGAGAGTTGAATACTGCCCCCTGTGGCATGGAGCTCTTCAGTTCTGAAAAATGCAACACATTGATAAAACACAACACAGTAATAGAACACTGCACATTTAAAATTAAATTTGGTTATGTTTTTGTGATAATGTGTTTGTGCTGTGTTAATGTTTTTGCGTTGGGTTAATGTTGATGTGCTCTGGGTTTTCAGGGCCACCCTGGGGCATGGTGGTGGGGGGGGGGTGAATTTGTTAAATATTCTTTTTAAATAAAACAATATTAAATGAATCTGTTTCCATAATTACGAGGCTACATTTCACCAGTGCATGTAACATTTATACTTTAAACTGCTGCTTATTTATAGAGTTGGTTAAGAACTGAAGCAGTTCATTTAAGGCATATTCCTAAAGGATATACTACTGCAATAATGCCAAATGGAAATTTATCCTGCAGTTATTCAGTAATAAATTCAGCTTTGTGACCATTACATGAACTGCTGCCCTACAAGTACCCAAACCAATTAAAATGGCTTCCCTTCACTCCAAAGTCGTGTAATTATAGAATCTGCTCTGTGGGTGATGCCTCTTGTTCCCCAGATATCTCTGCCAAGGGCTGAGCCAGCACCGAGGTGCTGCTCTGTAGAGCTTCATGAAACAGAGCCGAAGTCCTGAAAATAACTGGACCATACGGCAACTTCCTGTCGTCGATGAGGAGCCTGCTAGTTCTGTGTCATACGTCCTGAAAAGTCCTTCAGAGTGATTCAGGGATGCCCTTGCTGTATCTTACGCACCACTCTGTGCTCATGCAGGCGGTAGCTATGATTTAGGCTCCTGATCAATGCCTAAGGGGTGGTACTTATTAACTGTGAGCTGGTGAGAATATTCATGGAATGCATTGTTACTTTGTTGCAGGAGGAGACTCATTTTTAATATTGCAGCTCTTTTATTAAATTGCATAAACATCTTGCGATAAGCTCCCATGTGATGTGGGGACCGTACACTCAATATACAGCGCCTCAAAATATGCACATATTTCTTTTATTAATGTGCATAAACATCTGAAGACTGAGATAAATGGCTACAAAAGTCTTGCTTGTCCTTTAATTATCCTCCAACCACAATAACACCCCCAGTCTGTTGAATAGAGGGTGGAGGAGTAAATGTAGCATTCTCTTGTCACTGCTATAACTCACCTGTTTTTTCTGATCTTGCAGTTCATCAGAGGTTGTCTTGAATTGAATTTCTACACAGTTAGTGTTACAGAGCCATTCATAACATAAAACCAACTTACTCTGAATACACTGTGCATGGACTAGTACTTTTATGTGTTCCATTGAGGAATAATATAAATTATATTATTTCAAGTTAATCTTAAATATTAAATACATACTTTAAAAAGGCTGCTTGTAGACAGAAGACCAAGAACATCGAACAAAAAATACGAAAACGTACCTTACCATGAATACAAACTGTCCATGGTGACGTTTCAGGCTCATACCCACTTTGTAAGGATGAAATATTAAGTTTACCTCCTTTTCCACAAAGATAAGAAATTACACTGCATGCTACTTTTGGTGAAAACACCAGTTGTACTTTTTAGTGAATTTTAACGTTAGCTTCATTTTGCTGATTTTTTGGATCCTGATCAGTCCCAGCTGCTGGGGTACTCACCAACGGTCCAGGCAACAGCTGCTCTGATGGTGCAGTACACCCAAACAGGGTCCTCGGGATGGAAGGCCTGTACCTGGCAGTGGACATTATACTCCCTCTTCTGTTTGGCCACACCATGGTCACACCATGGTGATTCCTGGCCAGCTTGTGCATGACCCACATGCACACCTGGAGCTAGAGCAGGTAGTCTAGCCCTGGTGTTGCCGACAGCTCCAGCTCAGGGGTTCAAGCCAAATACCAGCTCCACTGGAGCCCGCAGCTCACGGGCAAACATGATCCAATGCTTTCCTGCACTGCTGCGCAATAGACACAGAGGACATGGAGAAGGTGGGTGTTCCAGGCTGGTGCCCGTCCATGAGGATCGCTAGTTGTGTGGTTAGTGTATGGTGAAACCACTCCATTGCTCTGAGGGTGAAGCGGGGTGGTGCGGGTCTTCACAATCCTCAGGCACCGGCAGATCTCGTCGAACACCCACGCCACGAAGTTCCTCCCCTGATCACTGTGCAGCTCCTTGTGGGCCCCAAACCTGCAAAAAAACTTATTGAGGAGCTTAGCTGCAGTGGTGGTGGTATTCTGGTCAGGAACTGCATACACCTTGGGCCACTTTGCGACGCAGTCCATGGCCATGATCACAAAGCTGTTCTCAGCCTCGGTGAGGGAGAAGAGACCCTGGACGTCTACCTGCCCCTGCTCCATGGGGGCGCCCACCAGTTACAGCTGCTGAGGAGCCGTGGACTAGAGCTGTGACCCTTCTGGGCCATGCACGCGTCACAATAGCTGGCTGTCCTGCCGGTAAAGGGCTAGCAGAATTGCTGCTGCAGCTTCCCGAGCATCTTTTCACACCAATGTGCCCAGCCCCGAATAGTCTTTCACGAAGTGCCAAGAGTAAGATGCCAGGCCCATTTAGATCAGGTGGGTGTCCAAGGGTTCCCTCCCTCCACAGCGAGGGAGCTTTGCCGCGGTCTTCACCCCCCTCTCACGTGCCGGTGTGGTTGCTCCTGTGTGCTCAGCCTGAGGGTGGGGCAGGTGGATCATGCTGGATCCATTGGGTCCCCCCAGGAAGGCACACTGCTCAGTTCTCAGACTTTTTGTCTGGTTTTCTGGTGCTCCCCTCCACAGCCGCAGAAAACCTTGCTGAAGTTATCGGAGGTGGTCATGTGACCCCTCCAATCTTACTTCTGACACTATTGTAAAAGTGGGTCGCCGAGCCAGGCCGCATATATTAATCAGTTGGAGACAGTTCCAGGTTCAACCACAATGTGGTGTTCATTGCACTCCTACCACTACCTGCAACTACGGAGAACTATTTACAAAGCTGGCATCAGTCCAACCTGCTGCGCTGCCCACCGGTTCCCCATCCTTACAATATATACGATTTGCTAATATACGTAAACATCTGAAGACTGAGATAACTGACGGTGAGAAATATCTTGTCTAAACACAGAAATTTCCAGCAATAATGAGTCTCATGGTCTGTTGGCTAAAATGGAAAAAACTTAGCTGTGACTCACATGAATTCATTCGCATGATTTCTTCAAAGTTTGCAAACTAATTAATTGAATCTTGAAGGGTATCAAACAAAAGATCCTTGCTGCCAAGTAACTGATTAAAACTGATCATTAATGCAGCCATCGTCAACAGTAATAACCCCAGTTCTACTGCAGCCAAGTAAGAGTAATTCCCGTCCTTGCCTGGAACACCAAGGACGTTACAGAGTGGCTTCATAAATAAAAGACCCAAGCCTGCAGAGGATAGGCATGAAGAGGAAATATGACATTATCTGTGCAGACATGTAAAATATTGCCAAGATGTGCTGGCTTTGTGGTTAATGAAGATGCCTCTACCCCCAAGAGTGGAAGTTAGCACAGGGGTATCACAGCTCAAGAGGAACCAGTGGAGAGAGTAAAAATAAAAAGAGACCCAGAGAACATGCTATGGTAAGAGTGTTTCTGTCTGTAGACAATGGGCCAATGGGCACGCCCTTCCTAAAAGTCTTATAGGTGGCTTACACTGAAGGACAGCTACGCAGAGTGGGACTTCATTAAGAACATAGTACTGTCACATGCCATGACACCAAAACCAACATGTCCCAGTTCCAATGCCTTCTTTAGAGATATTTTTTCCTATGAAATCTGTTACAAAAGATCCACACACAATGAATTGTTCATTAAATATATAGGAGTAGTGTATGGTTTCAATTTTACTATGGCATTAACTTTGGGGGGTATAAGAAATGTAATTCCTCAGGGTTACCCCATTTAGTGTCTTTTTGGTGTAGTCATCTTAGGTCATGCCATCTTTTCTTCATTATAAAAAATTTAATCTTCATTTACATTAATACATATGTAGACTGAATTTTGTAGACTTAATATTTATTCGCTTTTTCACCTTTAATTTTTCATGAAGCCAGGAATTAAAAATTTAAAGAAACAGATGTGGGATTTATTAATAATGTGTCATATATTTAGTTTAGTTGATGTATTAATCATTCATAATTCAGACAAGTAGCATGATGTTATGACGCCCAGGATAAGATTCGGTTTATTGGTTCAGGAGAGTTGTGTTGCTGTATCTCTCAGCAGCTATTTTACCTGAATGGATTCTGTAGAAGTGATTTAATGTGAAGTATTTATTAGTTGTGGAAGTCATATGGAACCACCAGTTACAATAAATGATAATACCCCATATATTCATTTCCAGGAAGAATCGGATAATGACACCAATTTAAAATCTCCAATTCAAATGCTTTTTTGAAAAATACCTGTATAAAAACACATGGAGAAGCTGGAACACAGGAAAAAGCTACATCACTCCAATAGTCCTTTTTATTACCTGGGAGAAATGTTGACTTATTATCTCAGCAATTTTCTCCTTTTTTCTGAATTATTCCTCTTCCAACTGCAAACCAAAATTTGTGTAATAAATAACATTAAAATAAAAGTTTTAAATGAGATATTGTCAAGTGACACAATACATCTCTGAATGTCTAAAGGAGATGATCAAATGGAAATGTATAAAAAAGCAGTGGAGATCTTAAAGTAATTCTATTTTAAGATCTCCAGAGATATTTGGAATGGAAATACTATTAAGACTTATCTAAAACCCAGATGAGACCTATTTTTTTAGATTGAACAGGGAGTTCTTCGTAATGATTTCTAGCCCAAACTTCAGATGTAATCTACCTCCACACTGTGGATTATAAATAGATGGTAGTTATTACACCTAACCTGATTTATAGTGTGATTATAGGTCTGTGTGCAGGTATCTTGTTTCCCAAGGTGTATATAAAAATATAAACAACAGGCCACACACACACACACACACACACATTTTTTGTGGTATTTTTACCTTCCATCCATCCATTTTCCATAACCACTTGCCCAGTACAGGCCGAGTAATCCTACTGCCTACCCCTGAAAACACAGGGCAGAAGGCAGGGGACACTGCACAGAAAGCCAGTCCATCACCAGACAGACACATGCTATTAGCAGTTTAGACACACAATTTCACCTGACTGCATGCTTTGAACTGCGAGAGAAACATGGAAACTCCACATACAGAGCAGAGGATGGGATTTAAACCATCCTGCCCTGTAGGTTTGAGGCTACAATGCCACCTACTCAGCTATCCCTAGTAATTTCACAAAATATATTTTGAAAAATTTTGGTACAAACAATTCCGGCGCAGAGCCTCTGTGTTTTGAGAGGGAGTCCAGTAAAAATATGAAAATAGCAGAATCATATACTAAGTGATATGGAATGGTTATATCATTAATAATATGACAACCCCTTAAATGTCTCACTTCTCTGTGTTTGTCTCTTTAATTTGTGAGCCACCAGATGGTTAATGTGATTGCAGTAGATTACACACTCAGAAACAGCACATCAATTCTCAGTCCATTTTATACAACTGTATATACTCAGGCAATGTAATATTTACAGTATTTATTTATGTTTGCTTTCACAGCAAGTTGATTATAGCTTTAGCACATTCCACGCCTGCAATTCTCTGTCTCAAGTAGTTATTACTGCTGTAGATATTTTAAAACTGGCGTTTGTTTGCCTTGTGCCCTGTGTGAAAGCTAATGCCATTAATTTCCAAACTATAAGGCAGAGGCATGTACTGTGGGACATCAGCTAAGTACTAGGAAAGAATGCAAACCAATTCATAAACAGACATGCATCCATCCATCCATCCAGTCATTTTCTGTACTCATCAGGGTTGTGGGAGGACCTGGAAACTATCGAGGCAGCAGGTAGCACAAGGCTGGGCTACACTGTGGACAAGATGAGAGAATAACTAGGAATATAACCAAGTGTCCTCAAAGAGGTACTGGACCAAGGAAGAAGGAGAGCAAGAGGTTACAGCTGAGCAAGTGCAGGGGGTGGTGCTGCTGCTGCTGTTATCAGTCAGGATGCGATGCCTGTCTCCTGGGCCTTTGTTACCAGGCTGGAGCTGGAGTTGAAGTGAAACTAGTTCAAACTAGACAAAATATGGAGCGAAATAGACAGCACTATGACTGAAGATAAAGACAGATGTGTTCCCTCCTCTTGGCTTAAGTTCAGAAGTACAGGCATTAAAGAGCAAGAAAGAAGAGAGGCAAAGAGAATAATGACACAGTGATATTCTGGTTTAATGCAAAGACTCCGTAGTTGCTGTTCATATTTTGAATTTGTTTAAGGGATAGTTGGTAATTATATTGGCATTCTTGAAATCAGAAATGCATGTTGTTATAAGTTTTAATACCAATCCAGGCAAAGATCAGACAGCAGAAGTGAAGTGTTTGCTATAATAATAATAATAATTATTATAATAATAATAATGACAAGAAGAAGAAGAACATTCAAATAAATTGAACTCCCTTTTTTAAAATAACTTTGTGGTCAGGTGACAGACAGTCCTGCTTGGTTCAGTCGATAACTCAGATTATTCACACCTGATTTCCTATTTGAAGCCGTGGGTGAGCGATTCTGCAAAAAAGCCCCCTGAAAATAGGCCATTATCTTTTGTCAAAAAGCTGCAGAATGACCACCGTGGCTTCCTCAGCATATTTAAGTTTTGTTCTCGACCCATGGGGAGACCAATTTAAATAAGAAAAGCAGATTTCTTACAAGCATCCCTGTGTGACATAAGTCTGTTCTCCTGGCTCAGAGAAAGAATTCACAGCTTGAATAAGAGAAAAAAATAGCCTCACTTCAAACATTGGTAGTTCATAGAAGCTTTATCTGAAGATGACCTGGTTTTGGTCGGGAGTGAGATGATGGCCGCAATGGGCAGGAGAGATACAACATAATCCACACTGAGAGTCAAGAAATGAGCTGGCATTTTAGTTGACAAGTAAAATATCCCTTCTTCTTTTCAAGGTAATTACTCTGAAGGAAGGAAATCTAGCCCCACTGCTTCGTCTACTTTTCCTTCTCTTTTTGCTTGAGTAACATTTAATCAGTTTTTGAAACCCAATCCAGCTGGGAGTCATATGCAATAGTTCAGATTATATTTTATTTATTTAGCTTTCGTGCAAAGCAACATAATGTATTAATTTTTTATGAAAGCAGGGTAATACAGTTGCTGAAGCATTTGGGGGTTGAGGGTCTCGCTCTAAGGGGTCAAACCCTGAAAACACTCTGCCACCCCTGGGATCTGAACCAATCACCATCCAATCATTGGCACAGTGTCCCAACCCAATGAGTCACACTCTGCCAAGGCAGTCCAAAGTGTACAACAGCTTGAGTACTCAAAAAGCAAAAGTTCAGAATATGCTGTCATGTTTTGAGAAAGAATGATCCATTACTTCTGAGCAAAGTTCTAGCAGAAATCACTTTTAAGTTATTTGGTCTTTGATAGACAAAGCTTAGCCCAGTGCAGTACTCTTAAATCAATGAAGGATCACATAAGGTCACCAGATCCAGTGCCCAAGCACTCACAATATGTACTGATTTCTGTGCAGCAGTATCCTTCATGAAAAAGTCCTTTTTTCAACTCTCAGATCATCAACAAAATCTTCCTTGGGAAATAAATTTGTACTTATTCCTAGAAAATTTGAAGCAATCTTGCAGACAGACAGTTCAAAGTTTTCAAATGCACAGCGGCATTATTCTACTTATATGTTTTTTGAGCATAACAATTAAGACGACCACTATGAGTACTAAACAGAAACGGGAAGACGTACAAATTCTTAATAGCGGGAAAGCATAAGAATAGCAAGCTCTGCCCCTTAGCACTGTCTTACCTAATGCATGTGCAGTATTGAAATTCTAGATCTTTATTTGGGGCTTTTATGGGCTATAGAAGGTGGTATAGGAACAAGACTAACACAACAGTAAGGAAATATGCCAGTCTGGGAGCAGGAAATGCCTCACAGGATCATGTGGGTTAAGAATGTGCACCCACCAGGGAATGAGGGACAGGTTCGATTAATCAGAAAACAACATTTGGTCACCTGACTCTCTTCTCCACATACTGTAAACAATTAAACTTGTACTGAGGCGTTTCTCATTTGACTGACAGATATGACTTTACCAACAACAGACAGAACTAACTAAACATAATGCAAGCAAATTGAATAATCTAATTCAGTCGTAGACTAACGTACAATAATTTAAGGTGCACAAATGAGCTAAATCAAGTTAAAGGGACATATGTCTCCTGTTTACTTTTTTAAAATGATGTTTATGTGTTTTATTCATCTAGATCATTTTCAACCCTTCAGGCACTAACTAGGGTGTTGGATAGGAAAATGGAAAAATATATGTATTAAATTAAATTATTATATAACTCATACTGTTTAAATTTCCTTTTATTTTCTCTGATGTGGTTTGAAGCAGGAAACAAATCAGCAATCACTATTTGTGTTCCCTAAACAAATCAGTACAGTGCATTAGCAGTTATAAAGTAATTAACATTCATTATCTGTGTTATCTTTAAAGTATACCAGAAATCATTTATGGCCTACAAGGTGTTTTCTTCCCAAAAATAGAACTTAATTCAAACTTACAGAACTGCTCTAATAACACTTTGCTCCCTCGGCTGTTGCAGGAATGAGTCTCCATGGTCACATTGATGAACCAGACAAAACCCCCCATCGTTATTTTAACATTAGAGCTAGAAAACTGCTTATTGTTTTACACGGATTCTGCCATCCGCTGCCCATCACAAAGCACACAAGCATGACTTCCTGAGAAAGACAAGGGTGGACTAAGTCTTGGTATTCAAGCAGCAGAACAACCAGTTTGCTTTGCAGTAAAAATAAATTACGTGATATTTAGCATAAACATTTTGATCTTAAGCATTTAGAATAATTTCTCAATGTGTTATATTGAGGTTGAGAAACGATTCCTTCTCATAGGTGACATGACAGTGTATCAGTGTTTATTCTATTTTTCCACAATTTTCCAGTAATGTTGATAACAAGTTGCGAGATGCTTCATCTGGAATTGAATCTCTTATGTAGAAATCCTACTGCCCACCCAGTTCACAAACACGAAGCAATGGGTCATTGTAGAAAGGAGCTACCCAGTCATTTTCAATGTGTCTAAAACTGAATGTTTTTAAACATATTGAAAATTTAACCACCACTCCCCCCCTCCCCCTAAAAAAAGGAGGGGGGACAAAATTCACATATAAAGATACAGTAATCTGATCCTAAGGTTTGTGGTGGATGTACAAGACTAGAAAACTCATCCTAGGAGTGAAGGTTAGGATTTTTGATAATATCAGGGCTAGGCCACAAAGACAGCTCAGCCACTTACAAGATAAATTCTGCTGTCCAATCAGACCCATGGCCACTATGCTGTCCAATCAGACCCATGACCACTCTCTGCTGTCCAATCAGACGTCACCACAGCAGGGCCTTTTCTGAACAGCCTATTGATGAATCCCATGTTTGCCAGCTTCTCCAATCTAATCTCTACACTTGACTGTGGTGTATTTCCACACCTGGTGATACTCTGCCCTTTCCTGAAGTTGCTCTCGCCAGGTGTCTTGACAAATTAACAATAGCCATAAACACAGGTCGTTACCAAAATAGAACGTTTTTGGCCATCAGCCAGTTTCATATCCTGTTCCCCCTGGTGGTGCAAATTTCAGGACCAGCCCCAGAGTTCTGGCAAAGTGCTGCTCACAGACCTGTGCTGAGACAATTAACTCTCAGTGGCTGCATCCATGCTGACTTGGATGGCATCTAGCTAGACAATGAAATTATCAAATAATCCTTAAATGCAAAGTGTGTGTGTGTGTGTGTGTGTGTGCGTGTGTGTGTGTAACATGCATACATGCGTACAGCATCCATTCCATAAAACAACTGCAATTCTCACCAGGAAAAGCATCTGGTAAATGAGATGAGGAGAGACCATAATATATCATGGTCAGGTTTATATTTACATGATTTTTCTTTCTTTCGGAATAAGTCTAAAAATATCCTTGCTAATTTATGAGATGACGTTAACTATTGCTGTTTGCCTCTTAGTTAGACTCATACAACATTTTGTTCATGACATTCAAACTGGTGTCCCTCCTTAAAGAAGATGGGAATTGTATTTCCTTCCCAGTGAAGAGTCAAACTTCCAACTCATTATCTGATTCTAATCAGTTAACTAATTATTGTTTGTGTATGATGTTACATAACAGCTCATATATGTACAAATCAGAAAGAATTCCCTAATGAAAATTAGAAAAGGACCCTTAGCTTCTCATCACAGCCACAACATTCCTGATGGCTCATCACTTATACAACCAGAGGGTTTAAAAGAGCTTTAGTAAGTTAGTTTAGTTAACAGCATTTGACTAGTATGAGCTTCAGAGTGAACATTATATTTTACATTTGGCTGACTGCTCTATTAACCTCTCAATTTCTACAGTTTTAGGATGACTCAGTGCAGACAGAGTAAAAGGTTTCCTTCAGAGCATGTTGGTCAGATTTGAACAAGTCGTGTTGTAGTACTTACTCATCACTGGCAGTATTAGATTGGCATCCCAGTCAGAGTGTATACGGCCTCCTGGAGCATCTCCAGGCTCACCATTAGCCTGTAGTGGGTAAGTGGCTAAGGAAAACTGATGGATGGGCATCACTGATAGGTTTCATAAGAACGATTTTCAATATTTTTATCATAATTTATTATTAACACATCTATGTTGTTTGCACACAAACAGCCTACTACCATTAATTGACTCACATGGTTCTAGAACCAGAAAGAAGGTCACCACCCTCCCTACCACTTAAGTGGACTAGCTTCACAGAGGAACATAATGTAGATTAATTTCAAAGATTATCTGTAGTTTCAGTTCTGCGAAAGGGAGACAGACCAGGTACTTTACAGATCAGATTTCCAGATTTATCGAATTGCAACTTCATGCATTATAAAAGGGAGAATAAGAAAGACAAGATATCTGGGCAGTCCAAACTGTAACTTCTCTCTGGTCGGATAATCATCTGTTGGAACTGAAGAGTCTTCATGATAATCATCACATTCCTCTCCATACTGAGCAGCTTTTTACCATGGAAGTTAACATATAAATTGAAAAGTATTTTTTTAATATGCAAAAAAAAAAAAAGCAGAAATAATAATAATAAAAATAAATTGAAAAGCAGGCCTTTTTCATGATTCAGGATTTTATTTGTCACGTGCATGAATGCAGTGGTACACTCGCAAAATGAAAATTGGAATTGCATCTACTCTAGACTGTGCAATAAACATAATGGATGGATAAGCAAATAAATTAACATAAATTAACAAAAGAAATATAAGAAATATATCACATCTATTTATTTAGTGGATACTTTTGTGCAATGTGATGTACAGGAGTGGAAAGCTCAGGGTTAGAAAGCAGTAGGGTAGTAGCTGGGGTCTAGGGTCTTATTCAAGGGACCAACTGTGATAATATTACTCTGCCAACCATGGGACTCAAACCAATGACCTTCTGTACATGGACACAGATACATAAATCATCGAGTTTACTGTACAGTATTTAGTTATTTTTTTAGGTTACCAGTTCTATTGCTTAGGGTGATGAAATTTGTTTCTTTCATTGGCGCAGATATTCCAGTGCAGATACCTGAGAGACATACCTGAGTGGGTGCCCAAGGATGTAAACCAGTGTTTCCCAATCCGGTCCTCAGGGACCCATGGCTGGTCCATGTTTTTGCTACCTCTGAGCTCCCTGCCAGACAGTGCACATTTTTGCTCGAGAAAATATGCTAACCGTCTATGAAAACAAATCAAAAGAATATACAGACATGAATATTCAGAATAATATTCATGGGGGACTGGCGACCTGCCCAGGGTGTACCCTGCCTCTCACCAGATGATGCTGGGATTGACTCCAGCTTCCCCGCAACCCAGATGGATAAAGCGGTATAGACAATGGATGGATGGATATTCATGGGGTTGGTGGTGGAATTGGCACTCCAGCCACCATAAAACAGCTCAGTATAAACAGGTACGATACCCTTCTGATCTCCGTGGAAGTTGTTCTGCTGTAGCTGCCCACAGGAAGGCTGCACCCATCATCAGGGAGTAGCTGTTGCTGTGGTGAATAGGCTCCTCCCAATGGTGTCTGATATTACTCCTTTTAACGAGCGTATTTTGAGACTCAGGCTATGGCACTCCTTTGATGCCTTGTCTGTTCTCAGTGTATGCTCTGACCGTGGTGCGTGATGTCTCATTGAGGGAGACATTTTACTTGCCCATGAGGTGACACTCCTCTGGTCATGGGTGACTTCAGTGAGACCACTGCCACTGACAGGGCTGGTTATGAGGATTGTGTCGGTCCCCATAGGGCTGGAGACCGGGGTGAGAGTGGCTCCATGTTCCTTGACTTTATGAAACGTCAGGGACTGCGGGTCACTGGATCCTGGTTCCAATGCCCTGAGTCGCATCTTTGGTACTTCTATTCTGGTGGTGCGGTGAAGGAGATTGATTACATCCTTGTGGGCAGATGGTGGAGGCTCCTGCAGAACTGCAGGGTCTACAGAAGTGCCCAGTTTGTGAATGCTGACCACAGACTTGTTGTTGTTGTTGCTACTCTGAAGATTCAGCTTAGATCCAGTAGGCTACCACCTACTAGGAGAATGAGGCTGGACTTGGCCAGACTTTAAGATCAAGCTGTTTCTGATGAGTTTGGATACAATTTATGTGAGAAACATACAGACTTGGGTGCAACTGCTAACTCTAATGTGATGTGGGAGACCTTTCGTGACTAGACCCTGAAGGATTATATTGGTGTTGACAATGTTCCCAGAAGGAGGTGTTTCATCTCACAGGACACCCTGGATTTTTTTGAGAGAAGTAGCAGCACACAAACTGAGGAGGATGACTATGAGGGCTCTGAAGGCAGACAAGGATGCATTTGTTAGACGAATCTGTGAATCCTGCTTACAGAGGAACTGAAGCATTATGCACGTCTGAATCAGTTCCTTGGAGACTTGCAGTCAGGGCAAGTGATGGGATGGTCTTTACGGATGACACTGCAGTTATGACCCACTGGACCAGCTATTTTGAGCAGTTGTTTAAAGCTGACCCTCCAGCTAGGACATTGGATCTCTGGGTCCACGGTTCTTGACGCTGATCCTCCAATCAGCTAAGAACCACCTAATCTAACTGAGATTGCACGAGTAGTGAATCAGCTGGGGGTAGGGAAGGCTGCAGGGATTTGTGGTATCCAGGGTGAACTTTTCCATGCTGGTGGTAAGGCTGTCCTCATGGCATTGCAGGCAATCTTTGCTTCCATTTGAGAGTCAGGCATCATCCCAACTGACTGGGAAATGGGAGTTGTAGTCCCTATTTGGAAATGGAAGGGTGATTGCCTGGATTGCGGCAACTACAGGGGTATAACAGTGCGGGTACGGTCCTTGCTAGGGTAATCCTTAATAGGATCCGTGATCACTTGCTCACCTGTCAACAACCGGAGCAGTCTGGTTTTACACCTAAGAAGTTTACCATTAAGCACATCTTGGCTCTGAGAGTTGAAAAGTGTGAATATCAGCAGAGGTAAACCATTTGACTCAGTTGATCGAGTTACCCTGTGGGACACCCTGAAACTTTGCGGGATTCCTCAACGCCATGGCTGGCCTGTACTCTGGTACTGTGAGTATTGTGTAGAGTGAAGGGAGAACCTTTGCATTCTTCCCAGTTGATTCTTCTCTGTTCAAAGCTTGTATGGACTGGGTGTTGGGCAGGGTCCTATACAAGTCAGCATACGGATTGGGAAAGTATGGGGGGTCATGAGGTCACTGGAAAGGGGTGTGTGGCGCTCCCGATATCTTTACAAGAGGATGAAGGTCCAAGTCTTTAGATTCCTGGTGCTCCCTGTCTTGCTGTATGGATGTGAGACATGGACGCTATCCAGTGAGCTGAGATGAAGACTGGTCTCCTTCAGTACTGTGTCTCTCCAGAGAATCCTTGGGTACTGCTGGTTTGACTTTGTGTTGAATGAACTGTTGCTAGAGGAGTCCCAAATGAGGCACATTACCTGCATTGTGAGGGAGCGTCAGTTACTGCACTACAGCCATGTGGCGCGTTTCCATGAGGGTGATCCGGCTTGCAGGATCCTCATTGCTGAGGACCGAAGTGGCAGGACCAGGCCGAGGGGACACCCCCATAACACCTGGCTACGGCAAATGGATGGCTATTTCCAGAGTGTGGGACTGGACTGTGTGTCTGCCTGGGGGGTTGCAGCTGGAATCTCGAGGAGTTTTGCCGTCTGCTGGGTGTGGCATGCTCCCCAAACTGACCTGACCTGTAGCATAGCAATAACCTCACATTGGTTGTTATGTGAAAGGTGCACCATAGAACATGTAAACTATATATATATATCAAAATAGACACTATTTGGACAACTACTCTCCTTAAATATTAAACATGCTTTCCAAAGAAGCAGACCTTAAAAGTAACCTCATTTGCAATCAAAATTCATATATATGTCAAATATTTAGAACTAACCTGCTTAACTGCCCTGTCTGCTTAACATCTAATAGACCCTTTTCCTACAAGTACTGATTAGCACCACCTGTATCAAATTGAAGTATAATGAGCAAATTATTTCTCGACAGTTCATCTGAGACAAATGACTTCCATTTAAAATGGAAAAAAAACATCTTAATCAGTTCACTGCAATCCATTACAAACCAACAAACAAACACACAGTGTGTGAAAAATTACAGTCACAGTCATTAGGAAAATCCCAAATTAATGTTAAACCTTGTTCACAACACAGTACAAAAACACAAGCAGTAAGTCTGTGACAGTTTGAAAGTCAGTCAGTCATAACCTTGGCTGGACATACTAACAAACGTCATGCATTAGTGTATACAAAAAGAGGATCAGTCAATAAACATTGCAAATGTCCTTGGATACAATGCAAAACATGACTAGCAGGAAATAGGATTTAGATAAGGCACACTTATCAATATATCTTCCATAGCCACTTACACAGCACAGGGTCACAGTGACCCTGGAACGCACCTCAGGAGCTACACGGAAGAGGAAACGAGGATGCCAGTCCATTACAGGACATGCACGGTTATATACTTAGGGAAACACAGAGATACCAGTTCTCCTAACTGCATCTTTTTTGTCCATGGAAGGAAACTCGCATAAACACGGTAATAATGTGCAAATTCCACACGCATACAGAGCAAAAGGCAACAATCAAATTGCAAACCCCAGAAGTGCGAGGCCATAATGCTACCCGCTAAGCTACTGTGCCAAACTCTCTCTCTCCCGAGCCATTTTCATTTAAAACAATATGTCCCCACTTTTATGCAGAGGAACAGCTCATCTGTCAACAACGATTTCAAGCCAATCAGAAAGCTGACAGTGGCCAATGCGTGCCGCCTCACTCCAGTGATTCCAGTCTGAACTGCCTCTCACTGGTTTTCAGTCTGCAAATCACACAGTCTGAGGACAAGGTTAAAAGCCAGATGGAGCCTGATTTAAAAGTTCCTGGATTGGACTTAAGCCTGATGTTGAGGCGGACCCCACTGTCGTGGGCTTTTTGGCCACCAGTGATACATAAGGGCTTTATTAACTTCGAAACAGGTAAAAAAAAAAAAACAAAACCCTGCATGTTATGAAATACAGCCTTAATTCTGCTTTACATTATCTGTTAACGATATTCATACCATTTATTTCATTTTATAAAATTTTCTCAGAGGAAGGCAAGGATTTGAAATATCACAGTAATAGTAAACAAATAAAAGAAAACTGCATGGTTAATTATATCTCACATTCCCCCTGAAATGTTTTTGTTCTTGGTCCCAAAGTGGCTTCAAGAAAACAATGTATTCCTTAATTCCCTCCTCCTCTGTGACTAAGCATACATAAGAAAGGTTCTGAAAATCCTAACTGATCCAATACAGGGTAATTGGAGATGGTTTTGGGAGGGGGGGCAGCACAGGGGACTGGGCAAGGGAGCCCAGGACAGGAAGCCAGTCCATTGCAGGTCTCACACTGTGGGCAACGTACAAATACCTGTCTACCCAACTGCATGCCTTGACACTGTGGGAAGACTCAGGGAGAACATACAGTACAAACTCTATAAACACGGACTGGAGGCAGGACTGGAACCCCTGGAGGTGCTGCAGCACACATGCAGAAACCAGCAAACATAGCAGCATACACCACAGGTCTCCCCCTGGAACCTCAGCCATCCTTAGCAAAAGATTCTATTTGGAAAGACTGGAAGAGGCGTGTGTATAAGAATGAATAATAAAGTTTCCTGGTAAAACAGCAGCACTGTGTATTGATTATAAAGCAAGAAATGGATGTAATGCACTGTAGAAGCACTGGGAATCCATGAATGAATGTGAAGCCACACGTGGAGCATTGTGCTGGAGGCACCTGGTAATCTATTCAGCTTTTGCAGCTTGTGGTCACAGCAGCCTCTTTTGATTTTATTTGTAGCTATTATCAGCATTGCTATAGAGCATCACAGGAGCTCTGGTCCCCACTGCTGTCACTCCCAAGGATTACAGATACACATGACTGAGAAGCACATTACAACCTATGAAGCAGCAGAGTAACAGGCATGAAACGATGTCAGGGCATCTGACAATGGCTACATTGGTTTCAATACAAAAAACGTGTGAAGATTTGGAATTAGATTACATTACATTAGCTTACATTACATTCATCCCAAAGGGAATTGTGTGTGCATACAGCAGCAAGTACGTAGAGCACAGACATTATATTTAGTGCAAAACAGGCAAAGTACAAAAACAGTAGGTAGAGAGAAAACAAGTAAACATAGTTCAAACAATTTAAAATATAGCAAACAAATACAATCTTGAAAAAGAATATTGCGGGGTATTAATTAAATAAATAAATTAATGAAAAAAAATAATACTAAATGAACAGATGGTAGTGTGTAATTAAAAACAGCAGCACTGGACTTTTTCTGTTGCAAAATAAATTCCATCTTGGCATATTACGATTCTGGATGGGGGGGGGTGGGGTGACATGTCAGGAAGAGATATAGTGCCTGAAGGCAGCAGGCAGGAAGGATCCCCAGTAGCGCTTCTTAGCACAGCATAGTGGAAGGAGCCAGTGGCTAAATGTGCTCCAGGATAGCACCCCTTGGAGGGAATGGGCAGAATTGTTCATAATGTTGTCCAACTCTGACAACACCATCATCTCCATGCCTGCCTCCAGTGAGTCCAGGAAGCTGTCCCTGAAATGGGTAGTGAGGGAGCGGTAGAGCTTTTCCAAGAGCAGGACTGTGAAGAGGGTGTGAGCTGGGTGGCTAAAGCCCTTGAAGATGGACTAGATTGGTTGCAGGTGCGGAAAATCTGTGGACAAAATTTTCAAAGCTGTTTGGAGAGTCCTGTGTAGCATTTTGAAGTCTTGAGCCATTACGTTACCCACCCACTCCATGATGTATCCACTCAGAATGCTCTAGATGGTTTTGATTCTCAACTCAAAGCTCTTTAGCCTTCTCAAGAAGAATAGCAAACAGTTGGTGATCTGGATGCCCAGGAACTTGAAACTACTGGCTATCTGAATGGGAGACCCATCAATGAATGTTAGGCAGTGTTTGTCCAAGCTGCTGCATTACACTACAATACAGTGGTACCTCAGTTCTCAAACTTCTTAAAAGTCGAACCAACCAGTTTGAAAAAAATGACCTAGAACTTGATCTGAATCTTAGAAGTCGAACCGTGAACGCCGACCTAAGATAACTTGTACACGTGGGGAAAATGAGTCCCGCTGCACGTCTCTCAGTGGAAACAAAGGGTAACGCTTCTGTCTCAGCCTCGCATTCGCAGTGATAGCATCATGCATGTTTACACTAGCTGAATACATATATTTACACAGTAAAAATACATTTAGACAATGATAGACAGTAACAGTAATTATTATTATATAATA
>JAODJW010000015.1:19060846-19070875 GCA_026777045.1 Hyperopisus bebe
CAGTTAAATTTGATGGATGTTTTAATGCCCTAATAACAAAAATGAAACAGGGAAAGGTATAAGTATGTGTTAATATAGCAGAAAATAAATATGACCTGTGAAGGAAATTTGATTGTATTTGTCACACCGCAAGGCGTCCGGAGCGCAGACCAAGGAGCAGGAAGCAGGTAGTTGGGGCGAATACGGGGTTTATTAAGGAAAGGGACGGGTAAACACGGGGTAGCATTACAATGACGGATCTGCTCAGACTAACTCAGACGTGGACTAAATACACAGGAATAGTCAAACATAACAGGACACAGGAAGGGCTGGGTATCGATTCAGATCTTCCGATTCGATTCGATTTTGATTTTCAAGTTCTTAATTCGATTCGATTTCGATTTTCGATTCGATTTCGATTTCAATTCTTGATTTGACAATATGAATGAATATAGATTTAATACAAATCCTACATTTATAAAATAATAACAGTGAACATAATATTACAAGTGGTTAATTAATAAAAGGAAATTAAGAGCCACAAACCTGTATATAAACACTTTTTAATTTTAAGTACACTTGTGTACAGTAAAATAGAACTCAACTCTACATCTTCGCTTGTCTGTTAGGCTGTGGCGGTGCTAGAATCTGCACGTCTGGGTGATGTCTTGTCAAATGGCTCCGCAGATTTGTAGTATTACTACAGCATTTCACCTCAGAGTTACAAATCAGGCATATAGCTGTGTTCTTGTCCACTGTAACTTTATCTTTCTTGCGCAATGTGAAATGCTTCCATACCTTTGACTTTTTATTTGAAGGTGTGGTTGGTATCGGGAACGCACCTGAATCCGCCATTTTATGAATCAAATGAATGAATAACGGACTCTCCACTGTAACACAGCGCAAGGTAAATAAGGGGATGACACCTAATGGATTAGACTAGTAATAAGATTAGCGTAAATCTTACGTTTAATGCTTGTGTAAATAAATATCAAAAAAATCGATTTGTGTCCATTGAGAATCGATTTTGAATCGACTACATTTTAAAAAACGATATATCGAAAAATTGATTTTTTTGCCCAGCCCTAGACACAGGTGATCACAATCGGGAATTAACAGGAGGTAACGGGGGGGGGCGTGGCACACAGGAGGATCAGACGGAGCTGGGCGTGACAGTATTGCACTTTTCCTAAAAAACTTTGAGCATTCATTTTTATATATGAAAGAAGTATGACTAAGCATCAGAGGGTATGCTTATGTAGAAGGTATGCTTACTTCTCAAGGGAATTTATACAGCCAGATATCCTTCAGTAAAATCTATTTTAGTATCATTAACCTGTCTGAGAAAATTATCACTCAAAACTTGATTAAAAGTAAACTAAAATTAAACCTGATTTCCATTGATGAAATGTTGACTAAAACAAAACAAAAACAAAAGACTATTAACATGCAACTTTAATCCAATTACAATTTTCAGTAAATGACTAAGACTAAAATTAAATAAAAATAAAGTGGTACCTTGGTTCTAGAACTTAATCCGTTCCGGACTCCAGATCGAATCCTAAAAGTTTGAGTTCTGATCGAATTTTTCCCATAAGAAATAATGGAAAACCAATTAATTGGTTCCCGGCCCCCCAAAATTACACCTAAATATGTTTTTTTTTTTTTTTGCATTTAAACACAAAATGATAGGATAAAACAAGAAGAGCATTTTTTCTTAATGGCTTCCAAAACGATAAAGATCTTATCCCAACATTACCCTTGTCCGCTCCTTTCGTGTGCCACGCCCCCTCCTTAACCTCATGTGGGATCCCCATGTGATCAGCTGTTCATAAAATTAACTCTGCATGTATGAAATGATACATAGAATGTAGACATCCCATATATATCAAATTATAATGTCTTGTACTGTTTCTATTATTGTTAGTACAATTGATATTCACCATATTGACCCAGCTACTGTGAATAGTTCAAGCTTTCACTGTGGGTTAGCCTGTTTACAGTCAGTTGTCCGGACAAGTAAAACTAAGTGGAACAACACCATCAGTAGAAGCAATTTCAGTTTGTTAACTCTTTCCAAGCAAGTTAGCTGTAATGCTGATTTAGCTTTTTCCACTCCAGGCTGCTAAATCAGTAATGTGAGTAAGTACACTGAGAGTACTGTGGGTTTAAAGCAATAATGAGCAGTGGATACAGTGCAGAGGTTAAAATGAGAAGATCCCCATCAATTTCACCAATATGCATCTTGCCTGTGTTTAAGCCATAGCGATATGAATTAAAATTTGATTGCAGTTTAGCCAAATGCCAAATGTGGTTCTATTTTTACACATAATCTATTATGGTGCTTGGCATCCTTTTAAAGGATTTGATCATTCTAAATGGACATGGTTATTTTGCCAAATATTGAGCATTTGTTGTGCCTGTAAAAATTAAATTTTAATGTTTTCATCTATAGTTATGCATAGTCCTAAAGTCAATTAACTTTAATTTAGGTGTTAAATTGCCATTTGCTTGACGTCTCTCTTAATTTCGGGTGATGGGCAAATGTAAAACAGATTCATTTATTTAAATCAATAGCCATGCAAATATATATATAATCTTTTTGATTATGATTGGACTGAAACAGCATCTCTTTGTAATTTGTTTCACCCAGCAATTAGGTTTAGCCACTTGCACAGATGTTACTATGCTGGTACCATTATTTTGGATGAAGGGTGTGAGTCTGAACTGTCCATTTTGGTTATCAGCTTTCCTAATAGGATCAGCCATATTAGGCGTTCGGCTTGGATTACTGTTTGTCAAACAGCAAGTTAACAGTAAAAAGAAAATTAGATATTCCAGATCAAGATGCTGCATAAATTGCATGGTTTAATGGGCATCTCTCTGTTGAACTCTTTAAATTAAATTTTAATTTAAAGTCTTATTGTAACAATGATTATTGAATGATACGCTATTGCCAGGATGTTAGCAATGAGCAATACTAATATTTTGTGTTACTGTACATTGCAACTAGAATTCATGAAAACTAACAAAAGACTAGATTTCTTTGATTTTAAAAAAACTAATCCGCGTTCATAAGTTTGAAATATAAAAGGACAATTTAAAAAATGCTGATGGATTAGTGTTCATAATAGCTGTGAAACATTTATACACAAAATTCACAATTCGTTTAATGCATGTGAAGTTAAAAGTGATTTATTATAGTAGATCCATATTGACAGTAATGTATCACCACAGGGCTTCTGAACAAGGTCCTTAACCCCAAAGAAACTGCTGGAGGGTCAGCAGATAAATGGCCAGACCCTGTAGAGCCCCCAGCTCTGTTTTCTCACTTGTATGTCTGTGTGTGTGTGTGTGTATGTGTGTGTGTGTGTGTGTGTGTGTGTGTCATAGAAGAGCAGCATGTGAAGATTGAAATTTTGCTGCTACCCGTAAAATGACAAAAACATCATATTCTTTTCTGTATTCTTTTTTACTCGTTTTGCATGCCATAATTCATTATTAATAGTAGAGGGTAAGGAAAGGAAAATAAACATGCTGGAACTGGTAGCAGAAAACCCCTGAATGCCACAGTGAATTACTGAAGAGTACCACATAAGGAATGCATGCTGGTTGGTTGGATGAAACTTCACAATGGAATATTTTAATTAACTCCATCTGCAGTTTCATGTTCCCCTCAGACATAAACTGCCCACTCAGGAGATAAACAGCATGGGATAATGTTTTGTCTATTTGTGTGTTTATCACAAGAGGAAGCCAGAGGATCCGCACACAAACATGAGAAGAACCTGCAAGCTCCACACACACAGAACTACACGCCTAAAGCAGAACCTCCAGATCCACCCAAAAATAGCAAACTTAAAATTAAATAATAAAACTAAAATTACTTCAGTTTGAAAAAGCAGGAGGAACTGGAATTATTCTCTGACCTCATTTTGAAAAACTAAATCAAACAACTGGAAAATAAGGGAAATGGAAGCAAACCTGATGGGATATTTTCTTTGACAGCTGGGTGATCATCTCTGCTGCGCTCAGCAGCTGCAAAACAACAACTGTGTCAATATGAATAAAGCACAGCAAGACTGGCACATGCCGGGCATCATTTCCCTTGGCGCCTGTTGGTGGGCGAGCGCGCCAGCATGGCACTGCTGTGGAGAGCTCCATCCAGAAAGGGACAATTATCGCACCTCAACTGAGGGCCTGAACCAAAGCTTCAAGACCTTCTTGCTCTGAAGGCTCTGGCAGAATATTGGATTACTATACTACTCAATTTAACTTGAACAGTTCATGTAATAGTTGTACAACAGCTGCACATTTTTCTGTACTGTTTATGAAAATGCTAAGATGTAGTGATATACTGAGATATGAATCTGGAAAAAGTCCATTAATGTCTTTATGCGTGGTAGATTGTCAGATTGCTGGAAGACAAGTATCCCATTTGGCACACTGATGAAAATTAGACTTTGTGCTCCAGAAATTCATCATAACCTTGACAGAATAAGGAGCTAGGAATTAAACCCCCTCAGCCAAACGGTGCTCAACACATATACAATCTACAAGGCTTTCAGACATGCACTGCCTCCCTGAGCTTTTCTAGACATTACCCAAAGGGGCTATATGTGTCAATTCAAATGTCCAAATCAGTCGCACCATACATTAAACAGACTTCACCCTGCTAGTTCCTTAATACAAAGTCTGGGTAATTTCCAAATGACCTCCCATGTATGAATAGAGCAGGGAGAATTCTGGAGAATTCACCTCAAGCGAGTGAGAGTGTTATTGATGCGACTGGTGCGAACACTGAAGAACACATTCATCTGATGGCTAAGAAGAAAGATCATTTACAAGAAGAAGACCACAATGGACGTGACTAACTGGAGAGACGACAAGATTCAGGTACTTCTGTCAGTAGTGCTGCAAAGAAAACACTGTGATTTCCGCAGTGTACTTCTTGTGTCATGTCCTGCCTCCTGCCTGCTCTACCCTAGTGCCACCCCTTGACTAAACCAACCGAAACATTTCTGGTAGGTGTGAACACATCTGACATGGACAATTTCCGGTTGTGAGCCACATGTGTGAAAAGGCAACTCCAGAAAAGGTCCAGACCTGATTCTCCAAAAAATGTCCAGAGTCTATGTGCGAAAACAGCTTCTGGGAGCACATGGGCTTTATGTAAAGGTGCATATAGCCTAAACACATTCATACAGACAAGACACACACAAAGAAACGAATGACTACTGGTACACGGTTCTAGATTAATTAATGATTATTGAGAATGATTCATTTGTTAGTTTTTAAAAGAATAATACTTGTATTGATTTTGACTTGCTGTTTGATCCAGAATTGCAGAAGGCGTAATGACAGAAACAATTAAAACTCTTACAGAAGTACTAGCTCAGAGCACAGAGATGTTAAGAAAATGGGAGCATTACAATTAACATAAATCTGAGCTTAGGAGGAGTGACATTTAGCTATTAGCAATATAAGGAAATGCATGATTTGCAACCTTGTTAAGAGGTTAGAATATGGATGGATGGATGGATGGATGGATGGAAAATGTAACCTTGCCTGGTCCTTTTCCAAGCAGGGCTACTTGGACACCCCCACATAACGAGGAACAGCAGGTGTTCTGTTTTCGCTTAGGACAGTGGAGTCCCGAGCATCATTGTTCAGAACAGAGAGCGGAGGCCTGGAGCAGCAGGAGCAGGATGTGCTGTGTAAGCACCTTTCATGAATCACAACACCTGTGCTATTCTTAGAAAACAATTTGCACCTGGGGACAAGTTCACAAAGCTGTATAATAAAACGATGCAATAAAATGTGTCTTTTCTCCGAGGCTTCGTAAGAAGTCATCGCTCGAAAGCAAAACTGGAAGGCGGGGAACTGTCTATTCAGGCCGGCAGCCCACACACACTAACAGAGACACACATTTACTATCAATATTCAATATACACACACGTGTGAAGCATCTCTGTACAGAGGTTTGGGAACTAAAGTGGTGCTACAGCTACCAAGAAAGCAACTTTTGGAGAATAGAAGAGTGTCTTGTTAATTTTTTTATTGTAGTACTGCTAATTTCAACACATTGTAATGTTAAATTGTATTTTTTCTGAGCTATTATACATTTACTATCCAACATGAATAGCTTAAAACATTTTCTTTGACTGCCTAAGACCTGGCCAGCTGAGGAAGTTGTCCCAGGCCCAGGGGGGCCAGCAGAGGCCAGGGTCGCAGTGGTGGCACATAATGCAGACCTGGTCACTTTGCATGGTGGACCTGTGTAACACTTTTGCACAGAGCATTGAGTCTATCTTATCTCTCTCTTTCTCTCTCTCTCTCTCTCTCTCTCTCTCTATCTATCTATCTATCTATATATATATATAAATTCCAGCTCAGTTTTTCACGAATCATCAGGTTTTTCCTCCCAGCTTAACCTCGGCTTATTTATAGTACAACCTGAGCTCATCTTCAGCTTAGCCTTAGAGCTTTCAGATCCTTGTGTCACAGGACAGTGAATAAGGATACATTCCCTCACCAGTAAACATGCCACAGCACTTCTGTCACCAAATACCCATTTCTGTGCAAGGCTTGATGATATGTATCCTTGTTTTACCTGCCTTTTCATTTCGTCAGTGCCAAAAAGCCATAGTAAGTGTAATCACTTTTCTATCACAGTTTCTAAATACAGTTTCTCTTTCACACAGGGAACCATTGATTTGTAATAAAATGTATAAATTGATTACAGCAGCCTTTCTGGCACAATAGACACAAATAGGTGACATCAAGACTTGGCAAAGGACAAAAGTGTCAAAGGACAAGATATAGACAAGACCCAGGTTAGAATGAATGTAAACATGTAAACAAATTCTAAAATGGCAGGTGAGAAACACATCATTATGTATCTCTCAAGTACACTGGGAGAATAGCAGTTTATGCCAGTAAGTTAACTTGCCTGTACATGATGCAACGGTCTGACACAGGTAAGATTTGATTTGTCTGAATATTTATGCAGAATGCACTGAGATTGTGATGTGAGGTTTAGATAAAATAACCTGACATGTGGAAAGCATTTGAAAATGTGGGTCTTTGTAGGCCCTAGTCAATGTGGACTAGTCTGACAATCTATTGTTATGTCAACCTGTTGTCATCCGACAGACATTAGATGTTGTAAGAAGAAATTTATATTTTCTGATCTGATGTCATAATTTAAATAATAAGCAAGAACAATGATGGTTATCACTGTGAATTTAGGGTAGAGGTATTCCTTCCACAGCCAAAAAGCACATGGTTCAGGTAAAATGGTGGCCCTTGGACCCTGTATAAGTGCTTACAGGATATGGGTCATCAGCAGTATCAGGAGTGCAGCTACATTTCGGAAACTCCGTCTGTAGATCAGAGTCCCTGGGAGGATGGGGGGTGGGGGTGGTTTTAACCTGCCCAATAATCATTACCAGCCAATAGAACCCCCTGGACCCCTTAAATGGGTGGAGTCCTCAACCCCCCACTGCTCAACCCAAAGTTATGCCCTTGCCCTCACCCAAGCCCTTAAGGGAGCAAAAAGATTAATGAAACTGAAACAGACCTGCTTGGGGAAAAATATTACTACACTAACACTAAAAAGGTATTCAAGTTGGAACATTAAGGGGTCTTCTTCTCAGAGTCATCAGAACTGTGTACCAAGATGGATGGATGGATGGATAGATGGATGGATGGATGGCCTGAAATACAGTTCACAGTGGTGAAGGAGGGGGATAAAAGTCCTTGGCAGTATCAGCAGTGCAGTTTTATCAGCCCCCGTTCAACTGCTAATAACAGAGGAACCATGAAGTAAATAAGGGAAGTAATTACTTCCATTTATCGAATTATCTAACAGCTCAGATCCACAAGAATCTTGCATATGTAAATAGCTGGTAGAACAATATTCAGGATCTCTCAGGTTTTCTAGACCAATAACAATACAGACAGTCCCCACTTAAAGGAAAGCACCTGTGTGTTGTTCTCCACAGAACAACACGATACGGCACATATAATGAAATTCACTGTTAATGAGGAAGCTCCCTATACAGTAGGTGCACAGGTCAAAGCCAGGCACATCCTGCACAGGGAATCTGGGACCAGCCACCACCATGCCACATTAACTGTCTGTGGGACATCCCAAAAATGCAAACTGACTTTGCATTTGTCTGCTGGACTTCACCCCCTCTGCTGGACTTTCACCCTGTTCACCACCTGCTAAATAATGGCCGCTAACCCTTTTAGAGATGAGATGGGGGGTATTTGGCTATTGAAAAACTTCCAAACCACTGAAACTAGCCATGTGAACTAATATATGCAAAGCATTGGACATATAAATAATGTCAATAAATTAAATGAAATTGATGAAGAGAAGCCCTATGGGAAAGGAAAGCATGCACCGTCAGAAAAAAGGTCACGGCCCTGGTACAGTTCTATACCCCAAGGTACAATGCAAACCTCCACTGGTACAAAAATGTTCCTGAAAGTCCATTTCTAACCCTTATAAGGTACATTTACGTACCGCTAGGGTACGGTTGGCAGACCCCTTAGGGTACATCCCTAAGTCATTGTACCCTGAAAGGTATAAATTAGTATTTTTTTCTGACAGTGTATGAGCAGGACAGGGCCTTTGTAAACTTTATCCAACACGTGATGTCCTTCAAGGTTGGCCGAGTTATTAGGCAGCCGTGTCAAATTACAGGGCCGCCGGTCACGCAGGTTCTCCTGATGGAGCAGCTGGCGAACCAAAGCTCCATTTATCGAGGGCCCATAATGCACGGCGATGGGAGATTGCGCTCTCTTCCACACGCTAATAAAACTCCACTGGCTTGCAGTTAACAGGCGTCAGCAAGACAACGGTGCAGTAATAACCAGAGATGATTCTGAGAGTTTATGAGGCTACACTAATATTCAGGCAGCTAGGATAAGTTAGGGATTGGCTTCATTGTACCATGCGTGCAGAGTGTACAGAAAACATCCTACAAAGTGCAACATGTATTGCTCACTAATTAGGGTTTCAATATGTTCTTTGTATAAAGCTGTTTTTTGCTTTTGCTTAAATACATTAAATGAAGTTTAAGGTAAACAGAGGTTTTTATCAATAATACACAGATCCTGAGTAATTAGAGATGAGCTCAAGCATGTCACGTTTTTATTATTTTATGCAACATCATGATGTCATTTTTCACTTTTATTGGGTTGTTAGCATTTGAGCTATAAAACTAAGTCTATTGCCTACAATGGAATAAATTTGAACAAAACACTCATTCTTGACATAAACATATACAGGAGTATAATTTTTATGGTAACACATCACTGAGTTCTACCTTGACCAGTATAAGCAAAAGTTGGACGATGGATGGATCACTGAAATCTGCAAAGTTGTTTGGAGACCTCCATGCCCACAGCAACAAAATACTAGTGAATTTGTCCTGTACCCATAGCTGGGCATATAATCATGGTCCTCCATGAGTGAGGCATTTCCTCAACCTCCGAGAAACAGAGCTACAGATCAGTGTCCACACTGTTTCTCTGAGCCCCAGACACAATCAGATTACAGACCTTGGCCACCAGGTCTCACCTGTGACATCAAATTGCATTACTCTGCAGTTAATAGTTTGCAGATTTTCCTACTCAAAAAAATCTATTGAACCTGGTAATTAGTTGAATACTTTGTGTCTGAGCAGGGAAATCTGCAAACTGTATTGATTTCTGGCCCTCTAAGACTGCAACTGAGGACCCTATGGAGTTAAATCTGAGTCAATAGTTTTGATCTAAAGTTTCTATGTTGAACTTTAAAAAACACAAAAATGTATTCAAACTAAAAATAAGCGTTTGGAAATGTTTTTTTTTTTTTTTCAGTTAAAGCCTACACCTACTGTAACCTACTGTAACAAACCTAGCCTATACAGTCTACCTTAAACGTGCATTGAACACTTACATTAGCCTACAGTTGGGTAAAAATATTAACACAAAGCCTATTTTATAATAAAGTGTTGAATATCTCATGCAATTTATTGAATAATCACACCAATC
>JAODJW010000015.1:19120110-19136509 GCA_026777045.1 Hyperopisus bebe
ACTTACTTGAGACTTGAAGGTTAAGACTTGAGACTTACTTGAGACTTGCACATGTGTGACTTGGTCCCATCTCTGCTCAGTGTGTAAACCTGTGGGTTGTGGGTTTAAGGCTGGCAAATCCCAGCCTCATCTGTTCTGGGTTTTTTGTTTGAATTTTGTCCTCAGTGTGTGTAGTTTGGGTTTTTGCTTTTCCTAGTGGTTATTTCTATCATAGTTCTCCTGTCACATACAGACCAGGGAAGCAGGAGCATGAAGATGAGGAATTGGGGAACGAAGGATTTATTGTAGAAAATAAAAAGGCAAGGCACACAGACGGACATTAGACTTCAATGACCGGACTGGGGAAACAAACTGGTGGACTTAAATACATAGAACTAATGACAGCAACAAGAAACAGCTAGTAACATGGGGATTCCATGGGGTAGATTAGGGGGCATGGCACATGGGAGGATCGGACGAGCGGGGCATGACAGGACCCCCCCCCCCCCAAAGGCATGCACTCCGGGCATGCCTAAGGGGAGTGAAGAGACACAACCGGGGACACGATGGAACCTAGGGAAACAAAGGCGAAAACATTAACGAGGCACAGGGAACAGGACCGACACACAAAACAGGGGGTCCAGCAGGGAACAAAGGCACAGAGGGATGGAGAGCAAACACAGGGGGCACAAAGGCAGGGGACAAGGATGCAAAGGAGCAGGGTCCGGGGGATCAGGAACTGGGGCAGGGTCCTCCTCAGTGTCAGAAGCCGGGGGCACAGGAGCAGGGTCTGGGAGATCAGGAAATGGGGCAGGGTTCTCCTCAGTGATGGGATCTGGGGGCACGGGAACTGGAACCTCAGGAGCGAGAACCAGGGGAGCAGTAACCGCCAGCACAGGCCCCTAGGGGACGGAGCAGGAACCGCCAGCACAAGAACCTTGGGGGGCGGAGCAGGAGCCGCCGGCACAGGAAGGAACCTCGGGGGGGGGAGCAGGAACCTCCGGCACAGGAGCCTCGGGGGGCAGAGTAAGAACCTGAGCAGGAACCACTGGCACAGATTTAGCTCAGCTAATCTCTCCTCATAGGACATTCCTTTAAGACCAGGAATCATTCTGTAGCCCTACGTTGAATCCTAGGCGCACAATATTCTAGGTGGGGTCTTACCAAGGAATTGTATAATCTTAGCATTACCTCTGTTGATTTAAACTCCACACACCTAGAGATGTAACCCTACATCCTATTGGGCTTTTATTGCTTCCCCACATTGGCGAGAGTGGGACATGGAAGCATCAACATACACACCAAGGTCTTTCTCATAATCAACTGCCTTTATTTCAGTGAAAGCCATAAAATATTTATACTTTATATTTCTGCTCTCTGCATGGATTACCTTAAAATTTATGTACCTTAAATTTCATCTGCCAGGTATCAGCCCAATCACACATTAAATCAAGATCCCGTTGTAGCCTCTGTGCTGCTAGATCAGTATTAGCTACACCACCCACCTTGGTGTCGTCTGCAAATTGAACCAGTTTACTATATATATTGGTGTCAATATCGTTCATGTAAGTTAGGAATAACCATGGTTCTAAAATTGAACCATGCGGTACCCCACTATGAATGCAGACCCACTGTGACATTGTGCGTCTTCCTATATGTTAACCAGTTTTCGATCCAAGCTGTTTTCTAAAATGTAGCTTTGAGCTTAAGCAGGAGCCATTTCTGGGGAACAACATTAAAGGCCTTCTGGAAATTTAAGTAGATGATATCATAGACTATTTTGTGATCAATTTCTCTTATAACTTCCTCAAAGAACTCAAATAGATTAGTTAACCAGGATCTGCCTCTCCTAAATCCATGTTGACTATCCTTCAGAATATTATTTGAGTCCAGGTAATCTGTTAGTTTTGCTCGGATTATATGTTCCATTACGCTTCCATTTATGCAAGTTAAACTAATTAGCCTATCAACTGTGATTCTGTGGTCTCTGTGATTGGTTGTCTGGTTAATTCTTCTCTCCTGCATCCGTATTAGCTCAGTTTGGTTTGTGTATTTAAGTTCATTTCCCCAGTTGGTCATTGTATGTGGTTGTGTAGGAGAACTCTGTGTGTCTGTATCTATGCTTTTTGTTAATAAAGCCCTTGTATTGTCTTGCAGCCTCCAGTGGGTCGTCAACCCCATTTTTCTGTCTGCACCATGCCACCGTGCCGTAATGCCTCTCATTTCAACAACATGGAAAAATAACAACTCTGACCACATGGCAGTATTTATTTCTTCAAATTCAACTTTATAGTTGTTCTAATATATTTCCAGTTGAATAATAACAGCAATTGATCCCTGTGGGGCAATTCTCTTTATGCCTTCCACATCTTGCTCTCTGTAGGTAAGAGCGAGCTGGCCATGACGGGCAGCCACCCATAGCAGCACCCAGGGAGCTGGGGGTTAAGGGCCTTGCTCAAGGGCTCACAAACATGCCGAGGCCGGGCTTCTGATCACAGACACAGAGGATTAGCCCATACAGTTTATGGCTAATATGCTGATAAAAACAATTAAAAGAAACTGTTTTAAAGAAAAAATAAGGACCTCAGAATGACTGATGTACCACCATAAACAACACAGCAAAATGGATATAGTTACACATAATGCAATATGGGTGTAACTGGCAGCTATGAAAGTATCCTACACATTTGTTGTGAACATTCCTAGAATATCTGTGGCTTGCTAAAAAATAGTTTCCATGCTCAGAAATTACTATCTGAGAAAACAAGAGATATCAAAGCTAAGCTTGTAGCTCAGTGCTAGATAGTTAAATCATACTAATGTGTAACTTAATGGTACCCCTTGTATGAGGTCAGAGTCTGTATTACCACCCCTGAGTCTCATCAGTACTAGATGTCCAGATACAGATATCAGGCTTGTAACATGCAAAAAATGCAGAAGAGTGATTTGATGAGGAATGTAAAAAAAAATAGGATTGCATGCAACAAAAGCCAAAATTACGCTACAGTCCCAAGAAATTAGACAGACTAACCGATCTCAACCTATTGACAACTAACTCTGCCAACCAGTGCCTCATTGGCTGTTTCCTAGCAGACCTTCACCCTGAGAGTCCACTGAATCTACTCACATGCATATGTTAATGATGAACCTCATTACCCATTTGAGCATAATTACTGAGTTTCACTGTAAAAGGTAGGTACAGGCATAATCCTGGTAATTATTGGTCATGACAACACAACATCACTAAAACAGCCACTCACTCTGTAATTTTTATTTATTTATTTATTTGTTACTTGTAATGCTATTTTCTATACTTGATATATACATTTATTAGCTATAGTTTTGCTTCTTTCTGTTTACAAGGACATGGAAAACATTCTCAGTTCATATTTTTTCTGTGAAAGGTGACATTTTTGATATACTGTTTACTGATTTTGAAATTTAAAGGATAAATCATTTACACATGGGTTTAGAGGGCATAGAAAAACAGGATTGTTTGACTGATTAGATCATGTGAATGATGTGTTAATTATCATTGTAATACCTCTCTAATACGTTTTCAGATACAGAGTATTGAGTATAATTTCTTTTCTGTATTGTATTGAGCATTTTTGTGTGTTCTTTTATGATGTCGCGTCATAGACATTTGCACTGGACCATGTAAAGTAAACACATCAACTGGCTAATGCACCTGAATGTATGTCCACATAAGTTCAAACCTCAAGAGTATCCCTTAAAAGGAGAAAAAAGCAATCACTCAAAGAGCAGAGAGGGCAGGAAAGAGAGGTTTAGCTGTGAAAACATTTGTAAGACAGCTAGCTCTGACTCAAGCTTCAGAAGCAACGCTCCGTAACTGTACAGAAACTATAAAGGAATGAATCAAAATCGTTGCTAACAGAAACAACGAGAAAATGTTAAAGAAAAAAGACCTGGGAAAAGTGTTCCCCATCTGATATCTTTATCTGATAAGAATTTGCAGAAACAGAAGAGCCCTGTGAAGGTGAAACAGGAATGAGCTGAACATTGGATGACGTGAGGGTTGGTTTTTCTCAGACAGTCCCTCGTTACATGGGTAGCTGTCTGAGCCGTTCATTTTTTAAACAGGCTGCTTCAACACTGGAACAGAACACGTCTGTTCTTTTATGATGAAGAGTAGATTGCTAATTCTGGGGATTCACATGGTTTTGGAGGAGGCAGGGTGCCAAACCTTTGGCAGTTACTATGATTTAGTGAAGTTGTCTCTCTTAAAGCAATTCAAACATGCTAAGTTTGAAGTCGCAAAGAAGATGTACGGATCTGTTTTGACTTCGTGAGAAGATACTTTCTGAGTTACATTCTTTGGCATCACGTCTTAAAAAAAGAATACTTGTGTTTTTTTCCAAGGAGTGCTACAGGACAGTGACTAAAAACACAGTATGTTTAGGTGAAAATAATAAATTGAAATGCCTTATGGTTATAATAATCCTAAGTATTCTTTAATATGGAATGCCTGTCTGATGACGTCATGCCAATTCAGCCTCGCCACCAGTTACCTAATTTGTTTAGTTAATTCTTTAACTGGTTGGTTACCAGCTGGGGGTGGCATGGTGGTGCAGTAATTAGGTCTGTTACCAGTTTGCGTGTTCCCTCTGGATACTCCAGAACCCCCCCCCCCGCACACACACTCCAAAAACATGCAGAGGTTAATAGGAGTTACCAAATTGCCCATGTGTGAGTGAATGGTGTGTGAGTGTGTGAATGTGCCCTGCAATGGGTCCGCGCCTCATCCTAGGTTGTTTGCTGCCTTGCACCCATAGGCTCCAGAGACCCTGAGCAGGACAGTGGGTTATGGAAAATGGATAGATGGTTGCAAGATGTGTGAAACCGCGTTATTTTTTCACACAACTGTTGAGAATTGCTATTCTGTTGAGCCGGAGCATGTTACATTTTGGTTATGAACAATTTCAGCACTTTGGTCCTGTATGGTTGGTTTTAAGTGCTTTATAAATAAAGTTGGTAGGGTATGGTAACATCCTTATTTTTTTTTTTTTTTTTTAATGTTGAAAACTAGTGTCAGATGACTTTATATGGAAAATGCAAGTAATCCATACAACCTCTCTCATCAGCACATATCGCAATCAAGGACATCATTTAAAAGCTGAGACCAAAGGAAGGCTTCCATAAAAGAGATAGCGAACAGGCAATTAACATATTTCATCAATGCGGCACGTCATGCATGACTGGTGGGCAAAGATAGGACACAGGGAATGGAGGGAAGGGAAACAGACCTCATATAACCATGTTTAATACACCAGCAACCTCAAAGGCAAAAATAAGAATAACAAAGCTTTTAGCCATAAACCAGATGGATATAATTTGTTCTATGAGCAACATGATTCTGTTTTTCTGATTGCTTATTTGCTTGATCTTGTGCAGCTCCTTTCATTTGCTGGAGCTCAGTTTTGATGGCAAAATATACCACAGAACACATTTTTGGGGGGGTCGGCATGCTGAGATTTGGTGGCCTTGTCTATGACCCCTGGCTTATGCAAATGTCCCTCTCATATTCTGAAGTCATGTTTTTAAATGCATTTGGAGGTCTTGCTCCAGGCACTGCATTGAACATATCTGCATGGCAATGGGATGGGGGGAGGAGATTGCAGGGTCATATTGGGGTGAGTTTAATAAAGCAGTGGTGAGAAATGTGTGGCTCTGTCCCCACTTGCAGCCCTGTGACATTACCCAGCTGCACCTGGCAGTCCGCTGCCACCATACCCCGGAGCACAGAGACAGCTTTAATCACCCTGGAACACACTGGGATTCACAAACACAAACAGCCCGTAGAATGTCGTCTTCTGCTGGCAGGTCTAATGCCAGCTTCAATCAATGTAGCTTAAGTGTTTACAGCCATGTTTTATGGTGTGTGGTGTGGCTCTGGACATTTAGATAGGGGCAGTCATGTGGCTGATCCACAATAAATTATTCCATTAATAGATGTGGATAAACCAAGTTTGGGCAGAGATGTGTGCATGCTTGTATGATTTTAGCATAGGGCTATAGGAATAGTCCTAATATTGCAACAGCATTACTATGTATTTCCACCATAGGTTTCCCTATTGCAATTAATGTGACTCATGCCAAAATTCAACAAAATTATTTCAAGTGCTGTTTACTCTTGGGCACAACAGCCATAAAACCTGAATAATTCTCATAAATATGCATGCTGCGTGCCAGTAATTTGAAATAGAACTACGTTGATGAAAAGCTTTCAGTAAGAAGATACAGATCAGAACAGCAATAAGCTGCCGCTTATTTTCAGTGCTATGGCTATGCACGCTGACAAGCAATCAGGTCAGCTTAAGAGAATCAGAAAGGGAATGACTATCAAAAATAATGGTCTTTTGTAAACTGGAATGCAGGCTACACATGAGTAGGAAGCAAATAGAGTAGCTTTATTAGGAACAGAAAAAATACACCCCTTACAATAATACCACATCAGTTGTTCCTGCAGTTATATTAACAAATACATAATAAGGCATATGGCTACTCTTTGTGCTCATGCATATTTTTTTTCCATATGGGATAATCTTTCCCACAGATGCATGTTTATTTCCCATGATACACAGGGATGCACTGATCATACAAGTTAAATTAGATCCATCAATTTCTTTCAGCAATTTCTGTCAGCAAGGAACCATCTATACCTCATATGAATCCAAGCTTGTATAAATAGGCTGCATCAGTAACTTCCATCACAGTTCCACATAATTTCATTCAGTAATGTTGCAATACAAAATGCATCCCATGGCATTTCCTTAAACAGTAACTCAGCATTTTTTGTCAAAAGGCAACAGCTTGTCTTACCATATTGCAAAATGATTTAACTATCTAGCAGAGACATTCTTATGTTGTGAACAGCACTGATATTGTCTGTGCAAATGTGAATCAGTGTGCTCAGCTCTGCTGACAGCTCGTAAATGCTGCAAAGACAGATGCAGAGCCGCTAGGAGACAGGGAGTATGCAGTCTCAAATTTGGATCTTCGGAGTTCACTCCCAGAACAGAAATGTCAAGCTTGTCCTCCATCACAAGAAGCTCCAAGGCCACATTTGTCTCAAGTTCATCAATACTGCTAGAATTCCTGTTAATGCATGACAGACAATGGCTTGACCATGAATCCTGACCTTGAATCCTGATCTGTGCATCTTCTTAGTCATCACTGACCATGTGTCAGTGCTGGCATCTCTGAATGAACACTCTGATGATGACATGAGCACCTGATTAGAGACCCCGTTCACTTGTAAGGGCATAAAGTTGGCAGGCATCAACGATTCCTGATGATTAACCTTTTCTGAAAAGTCTATGAGCCTTGTAGGGGTGAGTTTCAGCCTGTATACTGAACTTTCCTTCTTAGTCCTGTCGACAGCCACAATACAGTCACTAGTGTCAGTGCTGGACTCCTTGAATTAGCGATCACATATTTCAGTGTGTGGCTCAGTGGGTTAGGCTTCTGTGCCTCTGATCGCAAAGTCACTAGATCAAATTGCATGCTTGGCAGAGTAGCCAAGACTCCAATGGCTCCTTGATCCCCGAGAAATGCTCCAGGGGAGGTTAATGGGTACCTGACCCTGTGCTCTGAGCCCCAGCTTTGCTTTCACCTCTATGTGTATGTATGCCTTAAAAAGAACCTCAAGATGGGATATGCAATAACCATCACATTACAATATACCTGCTCTCATACTTGGCAAATAATGATTCATTTTAAACTCTTCTCATAATCAACATGACTATGAGCAATAGCTACAGCCATTTCCTAGTCAGTGTCTAACATAGGTACTAATCACAGAGTTTGATGCTGGGGCACCCTTTCATACACTTTTGTCTAAGGTACAATGATATAGTCTGAAGATGACTTAGTCAGTTGCATTTCGCTTCTGGAACCTTATTTACTGGGTGCAAGTAAACCTCTCATCACTGGCGTTTCCTATCAGATGATAAAGTACAAAGCAAGTCTTTCTAACCCTGACACTTCCAGTTACTCAC
Source organism: Hyperopisus bebe (assembly GCA_026777045.1). Taxonomy (NCBI): domain Eukaryota; kingdom Metazoa; phylum Chordata; class Actinopteri; order Osteoglossiformes; family Mormyridae; genus Hyperopisus; species Hyperopisus bebe. The sequence continues at coordinate 19,128,111 of JAODJW010000015.1, forward strand.
ATTAAATTTCTTTGAAGAGTGACACCTTAAAATGTATTTGCACTGGAAAGCCATAGATGCAGAATCTATTTTTTGCCACTTATAATGATGGGGGAAAGGCCAAGCCTGTAGGGTACAGTGGTAGAAAATAAATAGCAGACTCACTAACCTGTTTGTGGAATGCAGGCTGTTTGGACACAATTCTGAGCACAAGTGATGTTTCAATACCTCTCCACAGTGAACCTTTGGTACATTGGGCTCTACCACTGATGAGATACTGACATCAGTCAACAAAATTCTTCAATTTTTTTTTTTTGTCAGTAAGGAGTCTGAATAGCCTTTGATGGGAAAAAGCTTTTAAATGGCCCATTTTGTCCAAGAATCTAAGGTGACAAACTAGAGTCAAATCACTGAACAAAAATGAATGTGTCAAAAAAAGATAAATATAACAAGACACAAATATTCAAATCATTCAGTTCCTGTTCGCTGAAAAAGGGCATTGTCTAAAGCCATGAATACTGGATGGGTGAACTATTAATGTGTTTGTCTGATGTCTTTTTTCATAGATTACATCACTACTACAAACAGTATAAAGGAACACGTCTGATTTTCTCAAACAAAGCATTTTAGGGCATAAGCTTATTTGCACATCTCCAAATGTTTCAATATTTGCTGTTCTGTAGGTATGAACAGCAATATATCATCTAGATAGCACAACAAGCTGAGAAAATTTATCACCAAATAGTCATCATTCTAATGAATCTGCTTGGATTGTTACAAAGCCCCTGAGGTAAATGATTGTATTCATAAAATCCAATTTATGTTATGAAAGCCAAATAATTCCCATCCTTCTTATACAGTAAAATATTGTAAAACGTGACACCATGACATCCATGTACTGAAGAAAGTACTTACTGCTGCTAATCAGTCAGCCTGCTGTGACTCAGCCTCTGTGCCTGTGATCGGAAGGTCACCGGTTTGAGCCCAGCCTCAGCACACCTCTGGGTTCTTGAGCAAGGCTCTTAACCCACAGCTCCCTGGGTGTTGCTTTGGTCTGACTATAGAAAGCAAGTTGGGGGAGGGGTAAAGATAATTTCCCCGTGTGGATCAATAACACGGATCAATTACTATTAATGACACCTAGTGCACCGCATTGTAATGGTCTTATTTAGTATTTTGTCAAAATCGCACAACCTTTTGATTGCGGAATTGAACAGGGTCTGGGTAACCTCTGAACGGGATGTAGCTGCCTTCACAGTCAGGGGTGGGCAATCTTATCCAGTAAGGGCTGCTGTGTATGCAGGTTTTCATTGTAACTCCCTAATCAGATTACTAATTAGAGGATCGATTTGCTGTTGAGGCCTCACACCAGGGTTTGAACAGTTGACCTAAAGGTTATCCCAAAAACCTGCATACACACTGGCCCTTTCAGGATTAGATTGCCCACCCCTGCTCTAAGTTGAAGGCAGGACTGGATCTAATCTGTCAGTGGCTTTGCCTTCTAGTGTGCCAGTACATTATTTGCAGATCCATGGTCTTGTTCAGTCAGATTTCCACAGCTGTTGTGTCAAACTGATTTAGGTTCCTGGCTTCCCCGGTGCTCTGGACTTGTACTGGAGCGATCCATATAGTCAGCAGATACAAGTTCCACTGGCTAGCCAATTCTTGTTGTGTACTATCCAATGGTAAGGCCTTAGGAACAGGAAATTAGCATTGTGGGTATACCACCCAGTTCAGGGTACCTTGTTTTTGACTTTAGGTTGTGGAACTCAATAAAAAGTGTTTAAAGTGAGCTGGGAAAATACATGCTTCCGTTCTGTACATGCAGAACTGTGGGATTTTGATTTAGGAAATTGTCTGATGGAACAAGTCTAATGCATTTCGGAGAAAATTACTGGTGTAAGACCTGGACTTTGGATTGGCGGGGTTAACATCAGCTAGGATCTCTGGTTTGGGTTTTCTCAGGAATGTCCATAATTTTAAAAAATAGCTGTCTGACAGCTATTAACTTTCTGCAACACTCTGTACCATAAAAAAATAGGAAGCCATTATGAAGTATGGACTTCTGTAATTTTAGTATTATGAAACTTGTTTCATAGACCATGATCCGAGAAAATGAATATTTTTGCAATTCAAAACAATCAACCAACGCAGGTCAGACACTCAGTTTACATTTATATGTATTGATGTCTTTACTGAAATGATTCTGTGTGGCATTGCTTTTTATTCAGTGTTAATTTATGCATTTATTCTACTCCAAGTTATATATGGCTTCCTGTCACTGCAGTGTATTTCTGTTAGTTCGAATATGAACTGGTGAAAAAAACTTGCAGCATATGGTGCATATTGGAAAATATTAGCAGCACGACCCTGTACTCAATACCCAGACTACGGTGAAGTCATTTTCAGCAACCTTATAAGGGCACATACTTTATAATATGCTCCTATATACCTTGCAAAAACTTGCCTAAATTTTAGTTTATCATACACTAATTTTACGCTTAACATGAATTGAAAATCTTGTTCCAAGATGGAGTATACTGTAACTGATATCCTCTATTTAATTTAACTCATCCAAACTTATTTTATCACAAAATTTTTAATGAAAATAATAAACTTTTGAAGAGCCTAATTTAAGGGTGCAGGTAATGTAAAGCGTTACCCACAATAGCAAAGTGAACCAATTTTAGATGAGCTATCATATGGATTACGTTACAGGCTGTAGTGGAGACCTCACTTTACGTCTCTTAAATACAAAGTTGTCAAACACTCACAAAACCTGACAGGCAAATAGCTGCCATGTTTTTGAGACACCTTTAAATAACTTGCTAAATTAGTGTAATAACAGTATCTGCAGATGCAAAAACTCCAGGGAATTACAGTTGAGAACAATAGTGATGGCTTACGTCTTTCTGAAAATACATTCCCACAAAGTAAAAAGGTTTTAAAAAGATTATTCCATTTATCTCCTCACAATAACATCTGTAAAATAAAACCTATTGCATTTTATATAAATAACACTATCAGCATGTGTAAACAAGTCAGATTAGGACCGACTCTAAAGTGTTTTTGTGTCACTGTCAGAATTGATATGTAAATATAATTTGGCAGAAAAGCCTTCTGCATCAAGTACTGTCCTTTCAGCTAAGCCCTGATTAATCCATATACAACCTACCTTCAGGAAGATCTTAAGCCTTATTTACAATGCCCTGAAACCAAGTCGAAATTGCATATGAAAGATGGAAGTTTATTAGTTTATTAGCATGTGGCTCAGTGGGCTAAGCCTGTGTGCCTGTAATCACCAGGTTGCCGGTTCAAACCGTTAAATTGTCTGTGGGGTCCTTCAGCAAGGCCCTTACATATCTACTGTGCCTCTATGACACCATGGAGACGCCCCCCCCCCCCCCCCGTGGTTGCACCCGTCATTAAACCAGGCCTCCCCTGCAACTGTTTTCCGATTACAGTTGACTAGTGGGTGATCACATTTCTGGATTAATACATTTCCAGTGGACAGAGGAGACAAAGAGTGGCTTCAATCAATCAGAAATTGAAAAGAATAAAATTAGATTCATTTTCAACTATTGAAAATGGTGATATAAAACTTGATACAAAGACAGTGGGGTGGTTGTCGAAGAAATTCTTTATGTTTCTGGCTATCGACTGCTGTATTATGCCTCATGTCTAATTGTATATCTTGTTAGACAAAGAAGATTGATAAAATAGCTGGAACACCGCATGAAAATGGACATCAAATTTCAAGTACTAGATCGCAGTTATATATGGAAGTGAATCATATGTTGAATGTCAATTTGCAATATTTATAAGCTACAAAGACAATCAGCATTTTGATATGTGAGTTTTAAGCAGGCAGCTAAGTTCCAAAGAGGCCTGGCATGTCATCACGGAGCACAGATTCACAGAACTCTCTCCTTAGTAATAAACAGGCTATTCTGCTCCTTGCTTGTACTCACCTATGCAACGTAAACATTCACAATGTTAAAACCTTTGAGAATTTCACTTCATTGCAAAGTTTCATTTCTCTTTGACAAGTTACATTGTAATCATTATTTTTGATTTCAAAATGTCTTGTTTATGGCTCTTTTCTCAATTACCCATTCTATAACTCTGTTTATAGAAGAGACACCACACTGTGGTGTGTTAACAATGACCACTGATCACCAAATTCTAAATTCTAAATTAAAATTCTAGAGCCCAATCATTCTACACACATAGATTGGATTAGCAAATTTTCTTTCAGAATAAAAATTTAATTAAATCTTGTCTATCTACTGTGGAGTGTCAAACAATTTCTGAGAATCTCATTGTTCCATCTGAATATCAGTGCGTGACTGAAATGTTCGATAAGAAGAAAGCCTCTGCTTCATCATCCCTGGGATTGTACAACTGACCTTCTACTGAAGCCGCCTCCTTTGGTGTCTTATGTGTCGATTTTTAATCCCAGAGTGTAAGGCTGTGGAACTGTGCATGTAGGAATCTTGGGCTTTATCTGGCCATTTACAGCACTGTTTGGTGGGTCACGAGCCAAAAGTGGGTCACCGAACCATTTCCATTAGTTGGTGGAATGTGTGGTTATAAAAATGGTCTTGATTGTTGTTCTAATGTCAGACTTCTTGTTTGTTCTGTATGAAGGCACTGTGCTACTGCACTATTTATTGTTTATTACATTATATTACATATTACTGCATTTTTTTATGCTAAAGTTTGATTGAAATTTTTTAAATTTGGGTTGTGACCAAGGAATGTGGGTCCAGAGGCTAAATCGTTTGATAACCACTCAACAAGCTACAATATATAACAAAACTGAGTACTGTGATGACCTGCGTTCCGCGAGCAGGCAGGAAGCAGGGAATCACGAGTTGAGCAGATAATACTCCAAACAACTAAAAAAAAATGTATTAATTTTAAGTTGAAGTGTAGAGTATTTCAGGTTATATCTGTTTAAAAACAGACAGGTTAGATAGACCACATTGAAAATCAGGCCCCCAAAGTACAAACTCAGTGCAGTCCTGTGACTACTGCACCAAAAGTACTCATGTGTATGATTTTTCATTCAGCCCAACTGCATTAACAAAAATATAAAGTAACCTGTGCTTAAAGTAAATTTGCTACAAACAAACAGTTGTCCCTAGTGCATCATGGCTCCACATGGCAATTAAGAACCAGTGACTGGCCAATTAAGAAACCAGACTAAAAGATTTCACAGAGATGGGAGAGGGTACAAGTGCATCAGCAGGCTACTTACTGAACATTAACTGAAACACAGATCCAGCAGAGGTTAGGAGGCATAGAAGAGTCATACTACCAACAACAGAAGATGCAGTGGCCGTCCTCGAAAAATGACGCCATGCACAATTTGCTCTTTATGCAGCCTTGCATTGAAAGACAAATGGGCAAGTGCTTCCAACTTGGCACTGGGATTATCTGAGAAAATTAGTGTTTCAGTGACTGCTCAGGGAGTGCAAAGGACATTACATAAAGTTAAATTTTGTCAGCACATTCTTTGGTCAGATGAAACCAGAATAAATTTATTTGCATCAGATGGGGTCCAGCATGTTTAGTGTGGACCTGGCCAGGACGGCCATAGTGACTGCATTGCGCCGACCATACTGTAAAACATAAAGGTGGAAGAGTGCAAACATGGGGTTGCTTGAGTGCAGAAACTGTAGGATAGAGGGCATTGGTAGATGCAGAGGTGATCGTACCATACGGCAAAGGTAGGCAGCTGTCTGGGGGCCCCAAAAGCTACAGACCCCCTAAAGACAGAATTTCCAGAAGTTACAATTACCGACATTAGGTAACAAGACTGTTTAATTTATAGAAACGTCTGTTTTTTTCCATTTTTAGTGACAGTTGTCAATATAGACAAAGACATTTCCCCCCATCCTATAATGGGCTATTCCTACATTGAGACTTAATCCCACCCAAATTTCTTTTCACACTGGAGTCTATCGGTACTGGTTATTTCACTGCCAAGACAACCAGCACAAAGTAGCCTAACAAGAAGAAAACAGCACAAAGATTAACCTTACATCTCCCTTGTGTTTGATACTATCCTGCCAGAGCGGTAGATACATTTTGAACAGACATGGAGAGAACACAATTAAATGAACATATGTAAGAAAGACTAACCTTAGCCTCAGGGGGGGAAGGTATAGGCTGTGCTGGGCTACAGCCTAGGGTCATGGCAAAAGAGGGAGCAGTTAAACTTCTTCAATCTGATAACCCCCTCCACCGATCAGCAAATTTTACTGACAGCACTCCTACCCACCCCTGCTGTCACCCCATGCTTTTATTAGCACATTATTGATGTCTCATCATGTTAATTCCCTCTCTTTCGCATCAAAAACTACTTCAAATGACCCACTTAGGGCCCCCGTACCCATGTCAGCCAATGGCCCCCAGAGAAGTTACTTACTTTGTAGATGGCACCATGAATGCGAGTCTGTATGCCCAAATACTAAATGAAAAGAAGCTTGGCAGGAGAGGAATTTTGTAGCGTGACAACAGCCCTAAAAACATTTTAATGATGAAAAAAGTGACCTATGACCTGGCCAAATTTGTCCCCTGACTTGAATCCTATAGATCACCTTGGGGATATTTTAAAGCATAAGGTAGAGCAACAACCCTCTCAGCAAAGTACAGCTGAAAAGAATCATCTGTGAAGATTTGTGAAGAACTGCAGAAAATCACTCCACAGATTTGTGCAGAACTGGTATCGTCAGTGTCCAGGAGAAACAAATCCTTCATCAGGAGTAAAGGTGGGCACGCAAAATAGTTTAAAAATGAACAGAAAGTCACTAATAAAGGGTGCACTGATATGGTACAGCTTGATCTTCGATATGGACTTTTCACTATTGTTTAATTAGTTGGTTATATCTGTTTTTTTCAAGTGAATTCATTCTTCTTGGGCTTTGGCAACAAACAAATAAAAATAATCAAATGGACAGGATTTGTCATTACTTAATACTTTAGTGATACAGACCAGGGGTCTACTCAGTTTTGTTATACACTGTTTATCACCCATGGCAATCACTGATGACAAAAGTAGGTCAACAGCCCTAAGAGTCCTTGTGCAGAGATATTGCCTTAACATTGCCATAAAGTACAGGTACTTTTGAGTCTCTTAAGGAAGATTTGAGCAAAAACCCTGTGCTGCATTATGTTTATGTGTCCAAGATGATGCTCCTGTCACCTGTGCTTCTGCCCCTACAGAACTGTGATGTGAAATTTGCCAACAAATGTGGTACACAGCACACAGTACATTTCACAGTACACATTTCACAGTACACATTACACAGTACACATTTCACAGTACACAGCACACAATACACATTTCACAGTACACATTTCACAGTACACATTACACAGTACATACACATTTCACAGTACACAGAACACATTTCACAGTACACAGTACACATTTCACCTGCATACTGTACATGGGCCGTGATACAGATGAAGACTTTCAGCTTAAACATGAAGTCATGACCCTCTGTGAATTCCAGTGAAGAGAATGAAAAATCTACAAAGTGCAGGAAAAATGATAGTTTAATTCACGATGAAGGTGATAGAAGGAACCAATGGCAAGACAAGTTAGTACCTACAGACCTACAACCATACATAATACAGCAAAAAACAACCTGAGCATTCAAGGTGGAATTATAACTGTGGCAAAGCTTTAGGTGAAGGGGGAAAGGGGCACTATGTCCCCCCCAAGTAATCCGACTACGCCGTCCAAGAGGACGGTTAGAATAACACCTCCGTCAGTGACAACGAAGTCACGAAGCCTCGTTGAGTTAGCAGGGGGAACCAGTACATGCCGCCGGAATAATGGAGGAAGGCAAAGTCATAAATCCATTCTACAAAACACAAAACCAGTGTAAATAAATACACACAAACAAGTGACATTACAATAGCACAAGCCACGAAGGTAGTGATGAAAGCAACAAAACCGAAGGCTAGAAAATGACACAAAAAATAAGCCCAGCAGTAAAGAAAATAAGAAACCCTAGTTAAAACAACGAAAACTCTAAACGAAAGCCATACCAACAGGAGGGAAAGGGGAAGACAGACAAACACTGCCATCAATTCCATCAGCTTCTTTCTGCCTAAATAGCAGCTGCTAATTACCGGAGAACCAATCCCACTGCCTGACGAAAAAAATCAAGACGCCATTGTAACGTTTCTACCCGACCATTTATTGAAAGATCACAACATTGTGGTCCCTAACAGTCTAAGATTGAGACTGATACAGCAAACTTACAGTGGGCATCTTTCGGTCAGCTGCTTTACACAACTTCATAAAGACAGTGTATTGGCCCACTGTCACGCCCAGCTCCGTCCGATCCTCCTGTGTGCCACGCCCATCTCGTTACCTCGTGTTAATGCCCGATTGTTCC
>JAODJW010000015.1:19149429-19160412 GCA_026777045.1 Hyperopisus bebe
GAAAGTCTGCAGTTAAAGCACATCTTGTTCGTTTCATTTCAAATCCATTGTGGTGGTGTATAGAGCCAAAACGATTAGAACTGTGTCAATGTCCCAATATTTATGGACCTGACTGTATTTATTTATTTGGGGGGAGGAGTAAATATTATATAATTACTCTAGCCACTGCAATCCAACCAACAGTGCAACAACAATGGAGAGAAACTTCAGAAATGACAGCCAACTACTCCAGTCCACTGATGTGCCATCAAATGTACAAAGCCTACCAAGCAGAAGCAGGTCTGTTACATTAGTATAAGAACCGAAGGGTGACGTTAATCAGGACAATGTGTCCTCCATTTGGACATGCCTAAGTCTTGATGGTATTTAAGGTATGTTCTGCTGATCATGTCCCACATCCTCAAAAACATAATAGCTGAAAAGGAGTCTGTGCAATTGGATATCAAGTCAGACTCATCCATACATTCCTGTAATATACTCTGTGTCTGTGACATTTTGACAAAGGTAAGACTGATGTAAGCATTTCTGCTATGAGGGCATGACAGAGCTCCTGAATTTGGATGAAGTGTCTCACATGGCCTTTGGTGCTGCACACAGGCATAAATCTTATCAGAAGAATTCTTCCACATTATGTTTGCTGTCATGTGCTGAATGCAGTCGGTCTAATATGCTGAGTCTACTTTCTGGCAGTTGATTAAGATTTCCTTACTTTAGGCTCCTGGATGATCTGGCTACTGACTTAAAAGCATTCAAGTTTTAAAGTAATTGATTTACTTTGTAATAACTGGAACGCTCCTTTCTTATCTGAGAATGTTAAGTATGGTCAATGGATTACATTAATTATGCTAAATTGCACAACATTAATTACATTGAAATGTATTATTTACTGTCTGGCGTTCTCCTATAGTATATTGCTCAAAGCAAACCCCCCTGTATCCATGATGTCCCTTATTCTGTCTCCTTGGATAAAGCTTTACAAGCATTATAACCCACCCAACCATGCAGAGGAAATGTACACTCCACACAGAGCAAATCACACTAACAACCCTGGAGCCCATTGTATCACCCAGGATTAAAAGGAAAAGTTTTTGGCAAAACTTAAATTACTAAGAAATAGTCCCTAATTAACAAACACTGCTTCTCTTGAGACGAATATGGTTCTGTACAATACGCATGTTGAAACTCCTCTGCTGTGCATTTTACTAAGTGCATAATTTCCTGAAAAGCATTGTAATTAGCATATTATGTTTTAAAAATGGCATTATATAAAGAACACCAGCTGTATGTAAAGCCACACAAAAATGTTTTTTGACATTTTATAAGTTGAAAGTAAAAGAAATTACAACTGAAAACGAGACTTTACAGAAGAGCTCCAACCATCTTCTGCTCAGACTGCTTTCCTCTTCTCATCTACACCTTTTGTCATTTTCCATCTCTTCCCCGCAGGTAGCACAGCTGGCTTCCGCATCCCCGTCACATTCATTAATAAGTTTGTAGGAGGAACTTTACAGCCTCACGCAGGAGATGGAAATGAGTCAGTCCTGTCTGCTCGGCTTCAGGAGCAAAACAACAAAAAAAAAATTATTAAATCCCAGGCCTAAAAATAACCGGAACATGGCACAATTGCACATGCCAGAATCTATACTTTTTCACCTGTTTTAAAAGCCCCTGAGCCATGAGCCTTTAAAATAATAGGTAGGAAAATGACCAGTTTTGGAGTAGTTTGAGCCATAGAGGATCCTGACTTGTGAGGAGCGGCACAGCTTACAGTATATAGCATAAATATGTCATCAGATTAATATATAAAAAAAAGCCATTGTCTTTTGAGGCTCTGAGCTGATCAGTGACCTTTCACACTTCAGAAATATTTATATGACGAACATACTAAAACAGCCCATTGGTGACAAGGCTGTTTTATTATTAGGTGCTGCCAAGTCAATGTTGACTCCCGGTGACCAGCAATCCCCTGGAAACGTCTTCTTCTGTCCAGGCCTTTGGGTTTCATAAGGCATGCTAATTATATCCATCTGTTTTGTTGCTGGCTGTCCTCTTTCTCCTTTATTTTCTACTATTCAAGTCATTGTGGTTGTATCTAACTGATTGGGTCTTTCATTATATGCATGAAATAAGAAGCTTTCTGTTCATTTGTTCTTCAAGTGAAAGCTCCGACTTGATAACCTCAAGAATCAACTTTTTTGATTTTTCTGCAGTCTGTGGTATTAATTTTTTTTCAATTAATAAAGTTCAATGGCATTAGTACTCTTCTTGTCCCATTTATTTGTCATCTGGTTTCCCATCCATGGAAAGTTACAGAAAAGACCAGATTCAGAATAATTCTTGTCTTTCTCCTGAGATCAACTTCAGTTCTTTTCTGCAGACTTTTTATCTCAATTGTGATGTACTTGCTGACTTCTGATTTTTTTTCCTTTGATGACTGTTCCAAGGAGTAAAAACTATGTATAACATATACATTTCTGCATTTTAATTAGCTACTGTTTATGTCATCATAGCCTTTATTTCCTTCAAATTCCCCAGTAGGCTCCCTTTTTATTTTTATTAAAGCTTTGAGACATTTATGGTATAGTAAAACCAGCTTTTCACATCTTGAGTGTCTGTTTCACCCTCTCTTCCTGGCTGTCACAACAGTTCAATGCTGCAATCTTCTATTTCCGCTACAGATTTTCACTGCGATTCAAGTCCATACTTTGACTTTCCCATTCAAGGATTTCCACTTTCTTCTTTTAAATCTTTGCAAGGGTCATGCTAGCTCTGTGTTGGGGGCTCACCATATTGCTGAAAAATGCATCACTGTCGCCGGTCATTTGCCAATAGTTCAAGGTTTTGCACAAGGACCTGCCCTTCTTATGCTCCATCCATTCTGATTATCCTACCAAGACCTGTTGATTAAAGGCATCCCTGTTCCATTACTCTGCCAGAGCTGTGTTTGATGCTTGGCATCAAGGACAAATAACTAAATATGTCTCATCATGTTTTTTCATCTCATAGTCCCTACGTGCCATTCTGCCTTTCTTTTCCTTACTTCACCATACAAGCTGAGCTATTTTTACTTCTTTGCATTCTCAACATGAGGCATGCTAGATCTTTGTGGGTTGCCTTTATGTTTTTGATAACTTCTCTTCGAAATGCTGCTTTTTTCTGTGTCTTCCAAGACTACAGTGTTTTGTAGCATACTCTGTGCTTTTTCAATGTGCATTCCTCGATTTCTGTTCATCTACAGCCTGCTGAGATTTTGGGAAAGCCCCCTTGTCTTCTTCTAGCTGTGGTTGGACCCCATACTGACAGGTGTATGGATTGGCTTTCATCACGTTTGCCACAATGATTCTTGAGGGGAAAATCTCCCCTAAATAGTTTTACATTTTGATTGCATGCAGGTGGATTGCACAAATTCTGAAGGTAACTGGCTGGCACTATTGTGCAGTGTAACACTACAAGTGAAAATAATGAATTTGGAGATTAAACAATGTTATCCGGTGCCTCATTAATGTAATTAACAGCCAAATGGTTCTGTAATTTTTTTCTTCTTCTTGAACATAGATAAGATTAACATGTCTATTTTTTATCTTTTTATCCAACCTTCTCATCTCATTTTTGTGTGTGAGTGTTGAATCTGGTCAATTAAAAAAACATCCACCCACCTTTGGGTTGCTTATGCAGTGCAGGGTTACAGAAATGAAGCCGATGCCAGGTAGAAGTAGGCACAAGGTGGGGGTACGGCCTGATAGAGATGCCAGTTCAGCACATGGCACACATTCTTCAATTCAGAAACATCAGTTCACCTAACTGCATGCCTTATGAGTATGGGAGGAAACCGGATTACCTGGGAGAAACCCACGCAGCGCTGTAGAATCGAGGCAACAGTCCTTCCCAACTAAAAGTAAAATCCATATGAGAGTGAAGTCAAATCACAGTAAACACATCACAGTGGGACTCCCATATCCGTGGTTTCAGATATCCACAGTTTACTGTGGTCCAAAAAAAAGGGAAAATTCCTGAAGTAAACGGTTTATAAGTTTCAAACTGTGTGACCAAGAAGTACAGGCTGTAACTTGGTGAAATCCTCCAGCCCAGTACACCCAGTACCTGACTCATCTCCCTCTGTTTAAATACCCACACTTTCCTGTAGAACTCTTACCCAGTCTGCCTCCAATGTTCTCACTGACTGCCTTCATTGCCACATTATCGCAGTGTCTGTGTAGTAAAAATGTATAAAAACTATTATTTTCATTGCTTCTTCCTTTGATAAATGGTATTTTTTCATTGCTCTGCCGTTTGTTGAGAATTAGGCTGAAACATCACAATCCCTTTCATTGAAGAGAGAGTACACTACTGTACAACACTGTATAATAATGTATTATTACTATATTTAATTCTGGTAATGTCTTACTGCGCATAATTTATCAATTACCCTTTACCATATATATGAACAGAAAAATCTCATTATGTATGGGGTCCATAGATAGTTCGCTGTTAACGGCTATCCATGGTAGATCTTGGAACGTATTCCGCTCAGATACGTGTTTCATTGAAAACTGAAAACCGAGGGTCATGCAGCAGATACATCCATGCATTGCCTACACATCCATCCATCCATACACCATGTAAATGCTTATCCTGGTTATGGTGGCAGGGGGGAGTAGAGTCCATCCCAGTGTATATGGGGCACAAGGCTGGGATACACCAAGGATAATATACCAGTTGCTGGCCCTCTAGTCAAGGAAAGCATAGCATTTGGATAAGGGACATTGTTACTCTGCACCTGTAGTCAAAGAAATGGATCATCACATTTCTCACTTTAAAGAGAAGTAAAGCTTTAGTGGGAATGTCCACATTCTGTGTCATCCAGGAATATACTGTCACTAAAATAAATGGTGCCAATAAACATAAGCGTGGTTATCACAGACAAATCTGGTTAACTGCAGCTGAGGAGGACATCCTTGCTGTTTATCATGAAGTTTACCACTGTGGTTCTGGTTCTACAAGGGATACCCTATAAGGGATGTATGTGTTTGCTAAAACACTCTGGGAGAATACCACCCTCTAGTGAGGAAACCCTTTCATTTCTCACTTTGTACATTTTTTAGTATTCACTATACATTTTATATTACTATAAAGCTACTTTTTCTCTATGGAGTCTTTTATATTGCCTCACTCACATACCTGTAAGTACACAGAAAAACACAATTATCTTGCACTTGTTTCTAATCAAACATTACAAGCTTACACTAGCAGAATTTGTACCTAAAATGTTTGACAGCTGTATGCTTGTTATGTATTATTTATGTCACCCACGTGTCATTTTGGACAAGATTCCGCCAAACATACTTTATATAGTATGTGTGAATCTCATAAGATCTTGTTAATTTTATCTTCCTGATTTTCCTTGACATAGAGGTTCTAACAAGTTTACTCTCCCTCCTTATAATGCAAAAATGGTTTGTTCTGTCACACCATGCCACGCCAAAAAGTCAAAAGTGTAACATTTAGCCAGATCTCTCCCCCCCACCAGAGTCAACTGTCAAAAAATGGAAGAGAAAATTATATAAATATATAATATATAATATATAATGATGGTAGGTTATTAACATTGCTAAATAAATTGATTTTTAATGTACAGTATGTGATAATTTTTTATAGGTCTGTGTCTGGGCTCTAGGTTCCAATATGTATTTCTGACATAGAGATCATTAAATAGCAAGTTTGTTATAAATTTTGCAATAGACAACTTCAAAGCATTAAAGCTGGGAATGATATCATGTCTCTCATATGACAGAATTTTGAATTTTGGCTCTGAGGTTTCCCTTTTACTTAGCTTGTATTTTGATTAAATAGTATGTGCTTTTTTAGTGAGAGCTCTTTTACCATGTGCAAATAGAACATGCATTGTGTGTGCAGTGTGCCACCAGTCAGCGACTTGTGTGCAGTCAGGAAATATGTGTGTGGAGGTGGGGGGGCAATGGAGATCATCTTGCCCCCAGGTGTGAGCAAGACACACGGTGGGCATGGATGGATGGATGGATGGATGGATCATTTTATCTTAAAGATAAACTAAATCTCATTTTTATTCATAGTGTACATAATAAAGTTCAAATATGTTTTTCTTTACATTAACAACTTATATTACTCTTGTGTGAGCTACCAGTAGACCTTGTGGGAGTGAAAATATCTAAGCCCTGTGTTAATAAAGGTATCCACAACATATGACTGTTTATGTGTTTGGAAATAATTAAGTAGCCAATGTGTTACTGAGTTGCAGAATGGGGCTTTGCCGGTCTTGCCCAATGAGGGAATCACAGATGCATTATTATTTGGGTCACAGTCCCCTCTGCCTTTATGCTCCTTAGTACTCTGTGTAATTCACCCTGTGGAAGGTTTGGATATCATTTTAAAGCCATCGCTGCCAAAGATTGGCAGATAAAACTTCAAATGGGGTCTAGTGGGAGGAGCCAAGTGTCAGCCCAGGGGATTATGGGAAGTTATAGCAGAGCGAGCATTCTTTGCAAATTATCTTCTATAAAGAAACTACATTTTCAGGATGTCAAGTAGCAGTTAAAGATGAATTATCCCTCTGGGATACGGATCTGCCCCCGGGATCCAGAGCCGGCTTGCCCTATTGGTGATGTAGGTGATTGCTTAGGGCGGCATTTGATTGGGGGGCTTGGCAGAATCTCGCCTAGGGCACCAGAACACCAATAAAGGGATCGATAAAATGTATATATCTATCTAGGATCTGTTGATTTGCCCTGTGAAGGTTGTCAGTTCAAGCCCCAGGAGAAGTCTGCTGTAATACCCGTGGCTGCTCATAATTTTCACTGTTCTTGCAAAATACCCTATTGTGAAAATGGAAGGTGGTTGGGATAAAATTTGAATAACTAACAGGCAAATAATTTTAACATTTCACAGCATGACTGGTACATTCAACGATTGTTCGTCTTTCATACAAGAAACATAAAATATGATTTTCTGGCATTCTAGTGAGTGCAGTTTAGCATCTGCAGCATCTGCAGTATTTTTCATTTTGCAAAATCTATAGTTAGTTTGTGTTTCAAAAATTGTAAAAACAAACTATCAATATTCAAGTTTAAATTTGAGGTTTTCAATAGCCTAAGCACATATTGATCACAGTAGTTCGAAATGTAATAACTATTTTCATAAGTATATATTGCTAGTTGGATATGTGGGTAGGTGTATAATGTATAATGTAAATATATTTCCCAGTTTTAAGTACAATGTAACAGAACTTATTTTAATTTCTGCATTTTTTTTTTTATAATAACTTCATCAAAGTGTGGTGCAAGGCAATAGGCACAACCACCCAGTGTGAGAGACACATTAAAAGTTTTGATGAATGCATTTATTAGTCACTTATTGGCAAATTAAACCACAGCAACACCTGTGCATTTAAAACTATGAGCAAAACCCGCATTCTGCTGCACGTTAGCGATCCCTTTGTTACCTGATGTCGATACAGATTAGGAACAATGTCTATCACCACTGTACCAAACAAACAGATTTAATTCGCAATGGTAGGATATAAAGCAGGGGTAGGCAACCCTTTTCTGGGAGTGCTGGTACCCAGCAGGTTTTCCACCGTACCTGAAGAGACACGACCTGCCTGAGATCATGTGTGGTTCATCAAAGACCAGGTAGTGTGCAAACCTTCTATGAAAACACAAACAAGCCACCTCATGCGCAGGCAATCCCTTCAACCTGTCTCATATTTAGAAAATTCATAGAAATATTGAAACATTAATAGCTTTCTATTATATCAATATTCAGTTTAATCACAATTGGGATGTTATGGGTTTTTCCTGTTAAACAAATTCAGTTTAACAGGTCTTAGCTATATAGGAAAAAAGTGTCCTTCAATTTAGGTTATTTTTTTATTTTTAATTTCACAGCATGTCCTCTTTAGTGTACAACAGGAATAAATATGTTTCCTAACATCAGTGAAAAGATAGATGCAAAAATAAAATGTCCACTACAATGGACATAAATTAATGGGTGGGGTCTCAGGAGGATATAGCCGTATATTAGTTGCACTGACACGGCTTGTACCTTGTTTAGTTTCACACTAACAACTTGAAAATTCACACCTTCTGGCAGCAGATGTGAGATACTTCTTAGCTTGTGGGTAACAGGAGTACAGATTTATGAGATTTGTGTTTCTGTCACACAAAACATTGTATCTAAATGTGATGTCAGTTCACTACATTATCCACTATATTATAGCATTCCTTTTCCCTGTGAATTCCCCTCAGATCATGGGCATTTGTCGTGCAAATAGTCAACAAAAGAGGCACAGAAGGATGCCTGGTAAAACTTCAGTAATCAATGTATTGACCTCCATTTACACTCTGAGCTACTGTAGCTGTCAAGCGCATAGATGCTGCCCCAGTGAAGAAAGTGAATATATCCTTTTGTGAAAATTCACTGAGCTTGAAGATCATTTCTGCCATCAGAAATCTCACTTTTTGGTTGACATCACTTCACATTTAAATTGCTTCTGGAAGCTGCAGGAAGGGAGGTATAACCCACTCTTTTTCAGAAGAAGAGCTGTCATTCAACTGAATGGTAATTCTCATTGGAAAGAGCTCTAGAAACTTCCGACAAGTCATAGGACAGAGCAGTGAGTTTGTTAGTGAGAATATGAGATACGTGACTTCATAATTGAAACAGTTGTTTGCTGCGTGATTCCAAGGGCCAAGAGACCATGACATGCATGTTTATTTATGACATGAAATCATGCATCTGTTAATCAAGTAATCCAAGGAGTTGCAAACTATAAAATATAATGACATTTTTACCAAAAGAAACTGATCATCTTGATGATATATTTTAAGGTTCACGATTCAAACGTTTTGTCGTCTGTCCTACATATCAACACACTGTGCAATGTGTTTCTTCGGGTCCTGGTGCACAGTACAAAGAATTTGAGGGAGATAAAAACAAGCAAGATAAAGGAATGGAATTAAAATTAATAAAGATCTAAAACATACAGTAAATATAAATAGAATGAGGCTGGAAAGTGAGAGTGCAGTCTGAGAAAATGCTGTGCTAAATGAGGAGGGTGTACAGAGTACCCAGTAGGTGTGTTGTGTGAAAATGACAGTACAGTCTGTCTGTACATAGTGGTGATGTCTATATTTGTGTTGGGGGGACCAAAGCACAGTGACAGTAAGTCAGCCAATGCCCAATGCCCCTGGAGCAGTTGCAGTCTTTTTTATTGTCCTTCGGAAGCCCTAAAAATACATTTAGTTTCTATCTATATATTTGAAAAGTTCAGGTTTCTAACGGTGTTTTTTATGTTTCTCTGACAAAAACTGAAGTGTTTTTTAAACACTTGTAAGCAAATATTTAGTGTGTGTGTGTGTGTATATATATATATATATATATATATATACAGGTATATATATATATATATATATATATAATATTTTTTTGATAACTTCTAGTACATTTTAGCCAGAAATTGTTGTTTTTTTCTTTTTATTTACAACTTTTATATTTACAAATATCCCCTATACTGTTTGGCTGGAGTCATTATTTGAGTAGATAATTACATTCGCAGATAAATATGGCCCAATTGAAACTAGAAGAACATACCGGCCTCATAAACTGAGTCTGCTATGTTTTGGGTCTGCTTATTGGCTGTTTAATATTAGGTAGTGAGATAACATAAGACTCACTTAGTTGTAAAACAACAAAATCTACATAATACCATCATACACAACTAATATCTAGTTTCCATAGCTTATGTTCCCGGTAGCCTGGACCCTATTCCCAGAACAGGACATGTAGAGGTCAGTCTGGATGGGGTGTGTGACCATCCCATTGCCAAAGGCAATTTCAGCCACACAAATCCATCTAATCTGCACATCTGCACATTGGAATGAACACAGAGTTGGTGTAAGAACTGAATCCATATGCCCCATCATCTACAATTCTATGGAATTTAGTTTCTGAAAATATTGAATGAATATTATAGAAATTGAATTGAAACACTTTTTCATTCATACATAAAGTGTTAAATATTGTTTGGTGTCACTATTTTAATACTACTGATTGAAAAGGCATCACCATGTGCACACCAAAACAACCAAGAAACAAACTAATCATTTTACTGACAAAAACAAATTAAAGCAAAGAAAACTAAACACAAAGGCATGAAGGCCATTATAGGAAAAGCACAGAATGCCCCTGATTGCACATGATTATCTGGATCACCCCTCCAAAACAACAGATGAAGAAAAGAGATACCAACTAACATGAGATATGTAGGGTCTACGGCACTGAGTGTGATTTTAATAAGAAAAAGACCAGATGAATGAGTCAGAACTGGAAAGGTAAATGATTAAAAGCAAGCGATTTTTCTTGAACCCAATGCCAAAACGAATCTATTATGACTTTCAAAATCAGCATAGTGTGATATTTATGCCGTTCTTTTGGTGTTCCGATTAGATTTACAGAAGATTATAGAAGAATTATTAAAAATATGTTGATGCTATCATAGTCAATGGGTCTTAATTATCTGTGAATTTAGGAAGCAATTACCTTTAGGTAAATAAGTACGACATGGATAAAAAATAAAGGATTTTCTTGAGCTGTGTAAAAATGCCAGCTTCAACTTCCTCTGCGCTGCTCTCGTTTGATTTATTTGCTTGTGTGTGTTTTGCTGACCTTCATAGGAAAACCAGCATGATTTGTGGTACCACAATATTGGTAGTCTTTAATGTTTGTTTGTTTTGCTGTAAGTGTTCATATTTCCCTCTCATCAATACTCCATCATTTGATGTTTCCGCTGTAGTTTCTGAGCAAGCAGCCTTGCCAGAAAGCTTGGTCAGATCAGACGTTTCCTGTAATGTTTTAAACCACAGCTGCATATCTTCATATATACACTCACCTAAAGGATTATTAGGAACACCATACTAATACGGTGTTTGACCCCCTTTCGCCTTCAGAACT
>JAODJW010000015.1:19176996-19190933 GCA_026777045.1 Hyperopisus bebe
GTTTGCGGGACTCCAGAGGCACCAGCAGCTTCAAATATCTGTTTGCTGCTTTGTAATGGCATTTTTGCAGCTGCTCTTTTAATGCAATGTATTTGTCTTGCAGAAACCTTCCTTACTGTGCCTTTATCTGCATGAACCCGTGTGTGCTCTGACTCAGCCACAAATCTCTTAACAGTACAATGATCACGCTTAAGTTTTCGTGAAATATCTAAGGTTTTCATACCTTGTTCTAAGCATTCAACTATTTCACGCTTTTCGGCAGCAGAGAGATCCTTTTTCTTTCCCATATTGCTTGAAAATGATGGCAGATATATATATATAGTCACAAACCCGCTAGGACCAACAGAGGGATATTTGACAGAGCCTTTATTGTACAGTGCGGTAGGAATAGATATTGGGAGCGGGCAGGGTCATGGTCATGCAGGCAGGGTCGAAAACCAGGAGATCGGGCAGGCCAGGGTCA
Organism: Hyperopisus bebe; assembly: GCA_026777045.1. NCBI lineage: Eukaryota > Metazoa > Chordata > Actinopteri > Osteoglossiformes > Mormyridae > Hyperopisus > Hyperopisus bebe. The sequence continues at coordinate 19,177,460 of JAODJW010000015.1, forward strand.
GGATCCGGATCCGTGGTCAGGGTCGCAGGCAAAGGGGTCGAGAGCCGGGAGGTCCATCTGATGACACAGACAAGGCAGACGGGGGATTCACGAGGATGTATGTATGTATGTATGTATGTATGTATGTATGTATGCATCCTGACCTCTGCTAGAGACTGGCAACTGTTGGTGGACCTTGAACAGCAGCTGAAGTTCTCCAGCCATATTGCTGTCACCACCCTTCATCCAGACATTGTCCTTGTGTCTGAGGCTACCAAGCAAGCCGTACTGCTGGAGCTGACAGTCCCATAGGAAGACTGCTTAGAAGAAGCCTTTGATAGGAAGCTCTCCCAGTACGCAGGACTGGTCAGCGACTGTCAGCAGGCTGGATGGAGGGTGAGGTGCCTCCCAGTGGAGGTTGGCTGCAGAGGTTTCATGGCCCGTTCCTGAGTCAGTGCCTTAAGCAGTCTAGGCATCGTTGGAAAGCGTAAGAGGAGAGCCATCCGCAGTACCACCGAAGTGGCAGAAAGTGCCTCTAGATGGCTGTGGCTCAAGAGAGGAGAATCATGGAGTCGTGGTAGTTAAATAGCAATCTGAACACAAGCTGGGGTCTGATCAGCCAGCCCTGGGTCACCTGGATGAGGGCGTATGATCTCATACCCGATGATGAAAGACCCGAAACACCCAATGATTCCAGGAACATCATTGATGATGTGTCCAAAAGCATCAGATGTATTTACACACAACATGGACAATCAAATGATGTTTAAACCAAACTAATTAAAACTGAAATTTAACATATTCTTTAATAATATAACTGAAGTATTCATATTAGGTTTGGATGGTATGAGGATATTATGGTACTCCCCGAAATTTAGAAATCCCAAAGGTATTATTTTCAATTCTGCAAAAAAACAGATGCTCCTCTTTCTATGACACTAATATGTAGACGTTGTATTGAGGAAATGTATTGTAGTGTACAGTGTTATCGGTGATTAGGGAGTCACTTAAGATTAACAAAAAAAATGTCAAAGAATACCACACATACACAAGTTAATGCCACAAAAACAAAATGTGCCATGAATGCGCTGTAAACTGCTGAAGCAGCGTATCTGAAACCTTAACTGCTCAAAAAGGAGCTGTCTCCTTGTTTCCCTCTGCTTCCATACTGATGAACTTGTTTAGGCTCTCTCTGATTCTATGGTTTACAGTAGCCTAAATGATTTACATTTTGCATTATTATGCCGTTATATACCATATACCGAGGTGAAAAGTCTAGATGACTGTATGAAAAAAACAAATACTGCCCAAGCCTAATTACGATTTATCAAGCCAAGTGTACACATAATTCCCCTCAGAAATGTCAGAACTATCTTGTAAATTTGTGTAGATGAGCAAGCCTGAGATCCTGCCCAATTGTAGTGATCTCTGATTCGGGAAATAAATGTTCTTTTGCATAGGATCTTTTCAGTGAATTTGTCAAACCAGTTTTCAAATCTAGATCTGTCCATATTGCTTTCAGTGCCCCTGCACATTCTATTGTGCTTATGTGCATGTCCAGCCACATGATACCTGTGTCTTACTAAATCTCACTGCCTTTGGGGAATAATTTTGTTGTAAAGGGCTGTACCAGGCATGCAACAATGTTTAGGTAGATGTCACATCCCCATGAATGCCAGGACCCAAAGTTACCCAGTAGAACATCAGCCAGTGCAACACACTGCCTCCGCCGGTTTGCTGTCTTCCCATAGTGCATCCTGGTGCTATCTCTTACCCAGGTAAATGACATACATGACCGTCCACATGATGACTCCAGACCAGGCCACCTTTCTATCATAGCCAGCATTACTTTTTTCAGCAATTTGTGCTACAGTAGTTCTCCTGTAGGATCAGATGGGAGGGGCTAGCCTTTGCTCCCCACACACATTAGTGAGCCACTTCACCACTTAGCCTTCCTTGGACCACTTTTTGTAGATACTGACCGCTGCATAGCAGGAACACCCCACAACACCTACCATTTTTGAGATGCTCTCTCCCAGTCGTCTAGCTGTCACCATTTGGCCTTGTCAAAGTCGGTCAGATCCTTATGCTCGCCCATTTTTCCTGCTTCCAACACATCAGCTTCAGGAACTGACTGTTCACTTGCCTAGTATATAATGGTACCCTTGACAGGTGCCATTGTAACAAGATAATCAGTGTTATTCTCTGCAACTTACTGTTTCTCACATGAAGGTGCAGGTTGATGGTATGAATTGCTTGCATGTGCGTGGTCATTTGTCTGCTTTACCTACAGTTCACTGTTTTATAATGGGTGTCACCTTTTCCTAATTTGTCCAAAATGTTGCATATACCTCCTCCTGCGTTTTTCCCTCAAATTTTGTTTGATAAATTTGTTTTCTCTTTTTTTTACTGTGAAAGTACCAATTACACAGGTCAACAGGTCAGTTTCTTCAGAAATAATTTTATGTAGGTTCTGTAGTGGTTTTCATGCTGATTTCAAATCTGTGTTCAGTTTTTCTTTGTGGTGAAGCTAATTGTAAATTGCATGGTATTTGGTATAATTAGTCTAAGCGTATTAGGATGGCAGAATATATTTTTTGTTGTAGACGGCATTACCTTCAATTTATTTTAGTTGCATAGAAATTCATCATCCAGATTAATCATCCGGACAGTTTCTGTTATGCATGCGGTTCATTCATGACAAAAGCACAACATTGCCTAATTACGGCAGATCTTAAAAAGATATATAAATTGTACTTCAGCCGTCCACTGGGTGACTAGGATAAATCTTGGGCTCCACATGTCATCAGTACCAGTTGTTCCAATGGACAGTTTGACTGGCTAAATCGGCAAAAGGTAGTGATGCCATTTGCTAATCCATTATATTTGTCTCACTTTTCCATATTGAGCTAGGCTTGATGAAGAACCATGCAAAGACCATGTGTGACATGGAGTCGTACAGGGTTTTCAGTTCCTTATTGAGAAATTTCCTAACTTCAGCCCTGCAAAACTGAAGGAAGGGATATTTATACATGTAGGTCTGCAGATCAAGTCCGTTTTGCGGGATGAAGCCTTTAAACAACCCCTCTCAGCAGTCGACCTAGAAGCTTGGGAGACATTCAAGTGGCTCTGCAAAAACTCTCTGCATAGCCATAAGCCTCCAGCATACAAGGACGGAGTACAGAATCTGCTTGATTCATACCAGCAACCGGGCTGTCACATCTCATTGAAAATGCTCGACTTGTACTCCCATCTAGAGCTCTTTCCAGAAAATCTTGGTATGGTGAGTGACGAGCAAGGAGAACTTCTCACCAAGACATTCAATGGAGTTAATGGAGCAAGACTACCAAGGTTTGCGGAATGAGAGTATGATGGCCGACTGCTGCTGGATGAGGTACTGCGACGATCCAGATACACATACACATACTCTAAACGTTTTTGAAGAAACAGTGGTAGCCGACTGACAACGTTAATTATATCAATCTCATAGTGTGTGCCTATTTGACTTTACACTGAAGTTATTGAAACATTTACTTCTTTGGTGCTTACGTTTTGGTAAAAAGTACATGCAAGTAAACTGTAAATTAACTAACTTCCTCATAACTTAAAAAGTTAACGTGACTGGAAGAAACAGAAAACATATCTGAAATCAGTGTGAAAAACTTGTTCAGAAAGTTAGAAAAGTGTGTTGTGGTCTCTGATGATTACAAAAAGATGTTTTTGTTGTCTCATCTTATAAGGCTATTAATAAGGTGAACTGTTACTTGTGAAACAAGCATTGATTAAAAAAAAAAAATGGACAAATAACCCCAAAGATGTCACCAGATCTTAAATTTGCAGATTTTTCCTAATGAAAACAATTGCTAAATGACAGCTAAATAACTGGGCTGGAAATCACATGCAGACTAAAAAATGCCCAGCGCACACCCCTGATGACAAAACTGACATCACTCACCTTGTGCGCGTAAGCGCATGCGGAAAAGTGAAGTATGAAATGCCCTTTAGCATTTTGTTTTATCAGCAGACTTGTATTTGCTCATAAAGCTAAAATTATGTTGGATTATTGTATTATTTTTTCCAAAATACCCATTGTCAAATGTATATACCATATTTAATTTGCACAAAGCCAGTAAACATGTTTAGTCTTCATTAGTCTTATAACTGACTTCAAACTGTCAGTTATAAATGTTGATCCTTGAAATCACTTGTGTTTATTTATAGCCAATATAGACCACAGATGTTGCTGCACACAAGAGCACAACGGCTCTGCAAGGACTAACTATGTAGCTCGATAAAGGATTTTTCAGCCTCCAGTGCTTGGTTGTTGTACAAGTCGGACTGCTGCGTGCTGCAATAGAGAAGTCCATGCAACTCAAGAGATTTAAAACAAATGTGGCTGATGCCCTGAAAAGTATCCACAAAACCATAGCCCAAGCTGGTAAACCATTCTCCTCCTGACCTTCATCACAGAAACCACCACAGACGCAGAAAAGAGATGCTGCATCTGTTGATGACGTTCATTATGACAGTTTTGCCACTGGCCAGTTTGTGCTGCACAGTGAGGGCAATGCAAGCTCTGCTCAAAGGGATGTCATAATGGAAATGTGCAAAGTATGGAGCAATCCAGTATCTAAACAGCATACAGCACTGCTTTGTCATGTATCATCACAAGTGAAAACTGAAAATGAGCTAAACAGGAGATTCCAAAACTGATTAGTTGGAAAAAAGAATATGTACAGGACTGAGCATGAAAACCTGCGATGAGTGTTTTTTTAAGGTTTTATTTATGAGTTTATACTTGAAATAAAATGCCAATGTACCAAACGGTACCTGATAATAAAGCAGAAATGCCATGCAATGGAATTTACAAATTCAATCAAATCATAGTTCATGAAATGTTTGATACAAAATATTTAAAACAAATTTTCATAGAAACAAAATAGTTTAACTTAGAAAATGGCAAACAGTGCCTGATTTTATAGCAAAAATGTCATACAACTAGGGGTGTAAGAAAATATTGATACATGACTATCATGATATTATGTTTCGTGTTACTGTTCCGATTCTCAAAAACTCTTTATTGATTTCTAAATAAAAGTTTATATGCAAAGATTCATAGGAGACCATGTTTCATTTTCTGTTATGCTTAAACCCCTGACCACTACATAGCAGTGTTGTAATATATCTTCAGCCATTTCACTGTTCCACTGAAATGTAACAATTTAAACTGACAACTATGAACCAAGATGACTGCCAGGTAGATGCTATTATTTTGTTGTGTAATATCCCTCTAACAATGATATGCTACTGGTTTCTTTGCATCCAGGCATTTTGTTGTTTATGTTTATTTTTCTTAATATAGTATTAGATGTTTATACCTTATTTAATACTATAATATATCTTACATGCATGGCTGAATCCAAAAGGGTTAGACCAGCCCCCAAGGTGTACAGGACAATGTGTGTTTTTGTTGAAAATAATTATTTCTTAATGTAGGATTTGTTTTTCTTTCAATACATTTACTTTAAATGAAAGGTTGGATGTTTGTCATTTTTTCAGTGTCATATGAAACTATTTCACCAAAAAGTAGTTTTTTTTCTAACCCCTTTTACAAATCTTTACAAGAGGTGACAATAATTGTGAAGAGCGCTGTATTTATAAAAAGGCATAACACCTAAAGCCATGTGTATTATGCATTATGAATGCTTTATAAGGCTTTCATCTATAATGCACTATAGATATCTTTATAATGCAGTACAAATCATCCTTAATTCTTATACTGACCATTATAATGCAATATGAAGGTATCAATAGTGCATTATAGATGAGAGATTCATAAAACATTTATAATGCATGATACACATGGGTTTAATGTGTTATGCCTTTTGATAAATATGTATAGCCATGTTTGTAATGCTTTATGAATGCATTATTTGTTACGAATGTGTTTATAAAATATTGAAAACATGGCCTTAAGTAAAGTGTTAGCCATTTTTCTTGCTCTTCTAAGAAAATTAAGAAAAAACTCTCTAGCACAGATTCCATACAGCACAACCATTCCCTCAAACTCAGATGTTTCATGGCTTTGTTCCCATTAGCAGTAGTATCATGCAGACCAAGCAGGAAATGTATGGCTGACAAAAGGCCAAATGCCAAACTGTACAGTCAAACAATTAAACACATTAAAGTAAGTGCTACCTGATGGGGAGTGGAAAACAAAAGATTAATCTGCCAGCCAGATTAAATAATAAATTCTAAGCATAGCTGGTACTTTGAGACTTCTTCTAAGTGGTGAATGAGCCCACAAAATCTCTCTCCCTCGACTATGGAAAATGGCCAGCAATATCAGGCTGATGCTTGATAGGTATTTTATAGAATTTGATCGTTTTATCATTTTTTTTTTACAAATTTTAATTGCTATAATTTCAAATGATCATTGTTTACATACATCCGTGCACTATGTATAAAACCCCTAATGTCCAGCCCCCTGCTTCACATTGTCTTCTGTTTTGTGTGAAACACTCTCCTTGGCACTTTCCTTGTACTTGTATGTACACTCAGTGACAAAAAAAGTTAAGCAGCCAGACGGAGTGGTGGAATTTAAATGAATCTGCACATGAAAGGTCAGGTGACTGTATCACAATGATTATAATATCAGATCAAGCGGACAACAGAGTTGGCAGTGTGGGCGGACTGCTGGTCCCATGTCAATAGGGTGTGGCTCCCCACCTGGCTTAGATACATGCGGGGATACGGTGTAGAAGGGAGTCGTACAGCCATTTGTATCCTCTACTGAGGCAAGTTGGCCCACAGCTGTTGTAACTGGCTCTGGAGATCCTGCAGATCGGCACTGGGTCTGAGTTGATGTCTGATCTGATTCAACACATCTTCGATTGGGGAACGATCGAGGGAGCTGGCTGGCCACGGGAGGACCTCAACATGACGCAGGCAGTCCATAGACACATGTGCTGTGTGTGGACGAGCATTGTCTTGTTGAAAGACTATACCAGGGTGCTGTCTCAGGAAGGGTAAGACATGCAGACGCAGGATGTCACTGATATAGCGCCGTGCTTTCTGGGTCACTTGAATCACTATTAGAGATGACCTTCATACCCCAAGTCATACCCTATGGCTCCCCACACCATGATGCCAGGACTAACCCCGGTGTATCTCTCCACAACACTGGTAGGGTTGGTCCTCTCCCTTAAGTGCTACCATATGCACACGACAGTCATCCATGGTAATACAGAACTGAGATTTATCACCGAACACAATACGATGCTACTCGTCATCTGTTCATGCCTCCTGGTTGTGGCACCACGCCAAAAGCAGCCGCCTCTGCGCTAGTGTTAATGGCAGCCTATGCATGGGATGGTGACAGTCATCGAGACACGAAGCGGGATGACAAGAGGTGTTGTAGAGTCCAATACCTGTGTTCGGATGGCAGGCACAGATGTCAAGGAGTTCTGTAATGCTTGGTGCACAATACCATGATCCTCCCTTCGTGTGGTCTGTCTTGTGCAACCGGAACCTTCACAGCATGTGTGGGTGCTCTCACATGCCCATTGGTTCCAACATCAAGTGAATGTGACATCTGCATGCCCCACATGCTGGCAATTGCACGATATGACCACACAGCCTCATGCAAACCCACAATGTGACCCTATAAAACTCTGTGAAGTGCTAGTAATGCCATCTAATGCATCTACGAGGCATTCTCTGTGTCTGGTATTTAGATGTGCCAGCTCCTTGCAAATCGAATCATTTGCATACCCATCGCTGCTCTGCACATGTACCAAATTACATCCAAATCGGACCGTTACTTGTGGGTGCTTAACGTTGTGGGTGTTGAGTATATATCGCACTGTGGTCCTAGGGGAGCATTATTTCGTGCCACTGTACACCTGTTTATGGATGGTATAACAATAAATCCCACCTTGACCTGAAATTTTCATCTGTCATTATTAACTGGGCATCATCAATGCATTTGGAATGATCAAATTAGGACTTTTCTTCCAATTAACATGTTGCCCAGTTAGGTTTATGTTTAGTGCCATAAAAAAATCTTTTTGAACACTGCATTACATAGATTAAACTTTGTTGTCCAGCATTTACTCGTCCCTGATTTTGAACATCCTTTTATATTTATCTAGGATCCTCTACATTGTTGCACAGTCCCATCATTGAGTGATGTTCAGTGTCATGGATATTTTTAATACCACTAGTTTGTAGCTCGTAAAAATGTCTTCCGCTTACCTAATGATTTACCTTACAAGCTGGGCCACTTTGTCCAGCAGATGTTAACCACTCACAACAATTAAGTGATCACTTGAATAACAGCCAGTAATGAAGTCTCAGTAGAGCTCATTTGAATATGTAATTCAGCTGCCTGTTGCTCCTGAATGGGGAGGTCTTTGTTAGTCTGGTCAGATATAGGTTAGGGATAATTATCAGTAAGTAGTCTGGCTTTGAAGAGCACAACTTAACGCTTCCATTTGGAGCAGAGAATCTGCACACCTGCTGTGATTTACATTGCTTTATGTCTTGGCTCTCAGGAATAATAACAGTCTCAGATTCACAAATTTTAAATATCCATACTGCTTGAACTCTGACTTGAGAATGACACAGGTGGAAAGGCATTCATCATTCTACCGTGCTCATCGTCATAACAAAATTTACTATTTTGGTGGGGTTTTAAGGACTTCTAGGATAAACCATGTTTTCTAAACTGAAGGTGGAATGAAATTATTAGACTTTAACTGTTACTTTTATGGTTTGCAGGTGCAATGCCCTCCATAATGTTTGGGACAAAGACACATTTTATCTTGATTTACCGCTCTGCTCCACAGAAATTTCAAATCAAACAATTCAGACATGACTGAAGTGCACAATCCAGACTTTAAAGTTATTTCTATACATTTCGGTTTGACCATGTAGAAATTGCAAAACTTTTTATACATAGTCCCCCACATTTCAGGGTACCATAATGTTTGGGATATTTGGCTTCACAGCTGTTTTGATGATTCTGTGCGTTTCATTGCTTCATTAGAGCAGCAATAAGAAACCTAGGCTTGCTTCTACCATTTGAAGTCTGTAGTTGCCAAGGGGTATGCAGCAAAGTACTAAATATGACTGCTTTAATATGCACACCATTGCTATGTCCCCAACATTATGGTGGACTATAGGGGGACTATGTATAAAAATGTTGTAATTTCTACATGGTAAAACTGAAATGTATGCAAATAACTAACATTTTATAAGGGTACAAATCATATGCTTAAGTAATGCTTAACTAATTCATGATGCATGATGATTTAATGGATGGATTAATAAAAGATATATCATTATTCCTGTTGCTCACCATGAAGTAATCATAAAGTCACCATGACTGTGTGATTACAGTACTTCACACTTAATAGATCATAAGTTAAGGAGTGTTAATCCTCAGATACTTCATTCATTAATTGATATGCCACTAAACTATACCACGTAATGGTAGCCAGCGGGTTCAGCGGTGCACAGTGAGTAAACCTCATTTTGTCAGTAAACCCTATACCTTAAGAGATAGACACTAACACCGATGAGTTTAAGCCTCCTTGCCCATCTCCCATGCCTGAGGTTGCAACTTTGAATACAGCAAGTTACATCCACAAACTTTCATTTTGGTTCCATGCGTTTCATCAGCCTGCCGGTAGGGCAAACGTGAATACTTGTATTGGTTAACAGAACAAGCCACTAACTATAACTTCATTAGCTTCCCTCTGTTTCAGGGGGAAACAAATCAGTGAAAAGATAATGAAGTAATAGTGACGTCATGATGAATTGACAATTACTATATGAAGAGTTCTGTGACTACTTGAAGGCACACATTTTTCATTAACTAATCGTTAGGTGATGATGAATTCATAATAGTTGTGAAGTGACGAAATGAGTATCACGACCTGACTACTTGGGGGTGGGGGGGACACAAGTAGTTAAGTAAAAGTGTATTAATGATTAAGTAATGATGATCACTTCATGTATTGCATTAACACTTTTCCAGTTTACTGATTTGGCCTGTGGTGCTTCTTCTGACCATTGCTCCATACAGCAATATATAGATGTTTGTCTCTGCTGACTAATTTGATTTGAAAAAAGTTATTTTACTAACACAGACCAAGAATTATCCAGTTTTAACTTACTTTTAATTTTCACCAAATAGGAACAAACCTTCTTTCGCTTTTCCCATTTTTTACCTCCACATATCACTTATCCCATGTCATCCCATTCTACCAATGAAAGTAGCCATACGTCCACCTATTACACATATCCCTTTCCAGATAGGGACTACAAGTCCCGTTTTCCAGTCAGTTGGGATGATGCCTGACTCCCAAATGGAAGCAAAGATTGTCTGCAATGCCAAGAGGACAGCCTTACCACCAGCCTGAAGATGTTCACTCCGGATACCACAGATCCCTGCGGCCTTCCCTACCCTCAGCTGATTCACCACCCGTGCAGTCTCAGTGAGATTGAGTGGTTCACAGTTGATTGGAGGCTCAGCTTCGAGAATCGTGGACCCAGAGATGTCCAACATCCTAGCTGGAGGGTCAGCTTTAAACAGCTGCTCAAAGTAGCCAGCCCAGCGGGTCACAACTGCAATGTCATCCATAAAGACCGTTCCATCACTCGCCCAGTCTCCAAGGAGCAGATTCAGATGTGTGTAATGCTTTGATTCCTCTGTAAGCAGGATGTGGGTCACTAGACCACAGGTTGTGTGTCACCTGCTCATATATTTGTCTAACAAATGCCTCCTTATCTGCCCTCAGAGCCCTCACAACTATCCTTCTCAGTTCCTGGTACAGCCTGGAGTTGCCTCCTCTCGATAATATTCAGGGTGCCCTGCGAGATGAAACACCTCCGTCTGGGAACACTACCAACACCAACACAACATTCAGGGTCTTATCACGGAAGGTCTCCCACATCACATTAGAGTCAGCAGTCTGCAAGTTCTTCACACAAATTGCATGCAAACTCAGCAGAAATAGCTTATGCTTGGAATCTGGCTAAGTCCAGCCTCATTCTCCTTGTAGTTGGTAGCCTACTGGATCTAAGCTGAATCTTCAAAGTAGCAACAACTGTCTGTTTGTGGTCAGAATTCACAAACTGGGAACTTCCGTAGACACTGTAGTTTTGCAGGAGTTTCAAGCATCTGCCCACGAGGATGTGATCGATCTCCTTCACCAGACCACCAGTACTGGAATACCAAGTCCAACAATATGGCTCAGGATATTGAAACCAGGATCCAGTGACCCACAGCCCCTGACATTTCGCAAAGTCAAGGAACATGGAGCCACTTTCACCCCGGTCTCCAGACCCATGGGGACCGACACAATCCTCATAGCCAGCCTTATCAGTGCCAATGGTCACATTGAAGTTAACCATGACCAGAGGAATGTCACCTCATGGGCACCATTCAACCACCGAGCAAAGTTGCAAGTAAAATGTCTCCCTCAACGAGTCAGAGCATACTCTGAGACAACAGACAAGACACCCATGGAGTGCCTTAGCCTGAGTCTCATGATACGCACGTTGAAAGGAATGACATCAGTCACCATCATAAGGAGCTGTGTACCTCAGAGTGCTCCCATCGAAATGTGGCGTTTACGAAGCTCCCTCAACAGCAGAAGAAGATGATCATCTTGCCAGAGAGACAAGACGCTCCACGCGCCTACCTCGATGGGTCACCTCAAACTGGGACCCAAGTGCCACCATGTAGCAGGCGACACCTCAGCACCACACCTGTCCCAATCCCCAATAGGCCTGACCCTATTAGCTCTCCGACAGTTTCGACTCATCCGGGGACAGGGTTCCCGAAGGCTTCCCCCGTCCCTTTCATAGTGCATGCAGCCTTCCTGTGGGCGGCTGCAGCAGAGCTACTCCCGCAGAGAGCAGAATAGTATTATGCTTGTTTGTGTCAAGCAGTTGTGAGTTGTTTTATGGTGACTGGAGTGCCAATCCCATCACCAACTCCCAAAAAATCCGGATGCAGTTTAACAACATACCCAAGACAGTACTCTGCTATGTAAATACAGTTTTCCACAAAATATGTGTGAACTTTGGAAAACATGAAATACATGTCAGATATGTCTGTATTCTGGGAATACAGTTGCAAGAAAAAGTATGTGATCCCTCTGGAATTATATGAATTTCTGCACAAGTTGGTCATAATATGTGATTTGATCTTCACAACAATAGGCAAACAGTCTGTTTAAACTAATACCACACAAATAATTATATGTTTTCATGTTTTATTGAACACACCATGTAAACATTAACAGTGCATCTGGAAAAAGTATGTGTACCCTTGGTGTTAATAACTGGTTGACCCTCCTTTGGCAGCAATAACCTCAACCAAATGTTTCCTGTAGTTGCAGATCAGACCTGCACAACAGTCAGGAATAATTCTTGACCATTCCTCTTTACAGAACTGTTTAATTTCAGCAATATTCTTGGGATGTCTGGCGTGAATCGCTTTCTTGAGGTCATGCCACAGCATCTCAATCAGGTTGAGGTCAGGACTCTGACTGAGCCACTCCAGAAAACGTATTTTCTTTGGTTGAAGCCATTCTGTTGTTGATTTACTTCTATGCTTTGGGTCGTTGTCCTGCTCCATCACCCATCTTCTGTTGAGTTTCAGTTGGTGGACAGATGGCCTTAAGTTCTCCTGTAAAAGTCCTTGATAAACTTGGGAATTCATTTTTCCTTCGATTATAACAATCTGTCTAGGCCCTGACACAGCAAAGCAGCCCCAAACCATGATGCTCTTGCAGTCATCTTTACAGAGCGAGAGTAGCGATAGTGCTGAGCTTTCTCCATTTAAAGACAATTTGTCTTACCGTGGACTGATGAACATCAAGGCTTTTGGAGATACTTTTATACCCCTTTCCAGCTTTATGCAAGTCAACAATTCTTAATCGTAGGTCTTCTGAGAGCTCTTCTGTGTGAGGCATCGTTCACATCAGGCAATGTTTCTTGAGAAAAGAAACTCGAAGACTGGTGTGTGATTTTTATAAGGCAGGGCTGCTTTAACGAACACCTCCAATCTCATCTCATTGATTGGACTCCAGGTTGGCTGACTCCTGACTCCAATGAGCTCTTGGAGATGTCATTAGCCTAGGGGTTCACATACTTTTTCCACCTGCACTGTGAATGGTGTGTTCAATAAAAACATGACAACATATAATTATTTGTGTGGTATTAGTTTACGCAGACTGTGTTTTTCTATTGTTGTGACTTAGAGGAAGATTAGATCAATTTTTTTGACCAATTTGTGCAGAAATCCATATAATTCCAAAGGTTTCATATACTTTTTCTTGCAACTGTATATATAGTCATACATGTAATTCAAGAAATGTAACATCAGAAATCAGAAGGACTTAATTTATTTTGTGCAACATCTGTGGCTTTCTGCTTGTTTTGTTGACTCTCTAAAACAGAAAACTTGTGACGGCATTCG
>JAODJW010000015.1:19196039-19207418 GCA_026777045.1 Hyperopisus bebe
GAAACATTTTGTGTGACACACATGCAAAAGAATAAGAAATCAGGAAGGGGGCAAATAGTTTTTCACACCACTGTATGTTTCCCTGCTGGTGGATGGGGCCTCCGGCTGCCGATGCGTTGGTGGTTCTCAATGTCCGGGGCTGGATGCTCTGGTGTGTGCTGGCTCACTCTCAGCGGCTGCCTGGCAGGGCCTGGCCCTCCCGGCTCTGTCGGGCCCCTGCTGGGGGGTGGGGGGGCCCTTGGATATCTGGGCCCGGGGTCCGGTCTGCCCTGGTATGGCCGGCTGCCGGCGGAGCCTGGGGCTCCTGCGACGTGGCTGCCGGATGGCCCCCCCTCCGGAGCGCTCCACTGCCCTTTTTGGGTGGGGGCTGCAGTTGTCCCTGCAGTGGTCCTCCTGGGGTTCCCGTGCCCTGGGGGGCCTCTGGATGTCGGCTTCATGTCCTGGGGGTGTGGGGCTGTGGCTCCCCACACACACTACTAGACATTTACATGGAGAAGCCTTATGAACACCAGCGCGCTGACACACACAGGTGCTCACGGACACACACTGTCTTGATCCGCTGTTGCTTCTGGGCTTGTGTTGTAATGCTGGTTGTGTGTACTGTTCAACAACATTTAACATTTGATGTTCGTTGTGATTCGTACAGATGTTGGTGGTTGCTTTTCTCTCTTCAGTAGACATGGAAGCAGATGATCAGTTTTTTTGTTTTTTTTTCTCTCCTCTCTCTCCCTCTCTCTCTATCTCCCTTCTTCTTTTTTTCCCCCTCTCTCCCCCTCTCCTTCTCTTGAGGAAGTAAATAAATTAATAAAATCATAAATAAAGAAATAAATAAATAGAAATAAAGCAGTTCTCCGCAGAGGGGTGGTGGTGGAGGGAATATATTTTTTAAAAAAAAAAGGATTTATTGAGACTGGATAACTGGATAATGACAGGGATGGACATGCGCAGCACTTAATTGCCACTGAAATGTTATTCAGGCACAGAAATAGTTAATTAATTTAGTAAATAATTAGATTATGAGAGCAAAACTGGGAAACTAGCCAGAGAATCAAAACACTCAGGCTCACAGGAAGTTCATAGAATATGAGATAATACTCAAGAAATGTGTGCACAGTTGCCATGCACCACATGAAATTTATTAATGGCTACAGGCCTGCTCTAATGTGTACACAAATACTAAAATTCACACCTAGCACATCTTAATCACTTCATTGTGTGGCATGCTGTATGTTGGTGCTCTAACACATGCAAATAACATGTTAAGAGACAATTTACAAAAAGTGGATATTACTTGTTAAATTACATGGTTAGTTTCAGACACATAGAGACTTTGACGTCTCAGTCAGGTAGCTGTGATTTTTCCCCACTGTAAGTAAAAATAGTTTCTGTCTTTACACCAGTAACCTGGACTGTGTCACATACAGTAATACTTGGTTCTTGGTCATGTCAAAGCATATTCAGAAATATATTTGAGGTTGGTTGAAGTACACGAGCATTGAATAACAGAATACTTCCTCCTCTCACAGGTTAAGGTGTTAAGGTTTTTAATTTTGATTGCAGCATCTTCAAAACGTATCAATCATATGAAAGTGAAGGTCCGAATAATTTTGATTAGGTAATACATGAGAGTAATTCTTAAAGATCGATGCTTGACTCAAATTCCAGTCTTCAAGAATCATAAAACAATTCCATTGATTAACAAGGTCTTTTACATTTTATAAAAGAAAAAGCAAAACCCATCTATCTATCATTCCAATCTGCATATGTCATGACACAGCGTGACAGAGCAACAATCCATAGTGCAGCTAACTGACAAACAAGGAATTTTATTAGAACAGAACTTAAACACAAAAGGGACCACAATGGGTCAAAACAAAGGCAGATAGGCTTCATGGGGAGAAACATGAGCTGGAACTGCAAGTAAGGGCAAGCAGAGGGTACACAAGCAAAACACCTACAAGAATCACAGAAGGATTATTCACATCAGAGAACACACATGAACCAAACACAATGACCAACCAGGGCACAAAGCAAGGGCAAGCACATATATACACACAAAGTTAACAAGGGGCAAACAAGGAACAGGTATAACAATCAACTAAACAACGATAAGCAGGTGTGGGTCAATTAACAATCACAGAAAATTCAAACACTAGGAAAGGGGTGATCAGCGACACCTGCTGGCCTGGCAGGGAAATGACAGGGAAGGGACTAATCCTGACACCATAACAGCTTATCCAATACAGGATTGTGATGAATACATGATGTCAAAGTTGCAAATAACAAGGCTGTTTGTTGTAAGGCAGGATAACTATGCAAACACAAAAGCAATATTTGTAAAAGCAAGTAGCTTTGTGTTCATGCTTGATCGCCAAGCTAAGTGCTGAAAAGTCAAGTGGAGTGACAGGTGGTACAGTCTTCCGACTAGAAGTTAGTTGCTTGGTTTTAAGTCAGACAATAATTTTTTGACTGGGTGTCTACATTGCTTTTTAGTCCATGCACCTGCTGGACACAGGACATGGCTAAAATCAAGGACTTCACCCACAGTGTTGCCTGTAGCAGTAACAAAGTCTTTATGGATGGTCAAATTCAATACCTTTCTCACCTGCTAGCATGAGAACAGGAGTATCTGGCTCTCCGCTCATTTCGTATCATGTCAGTTCAAAGCTTCACATTAAGATTTTGTTCTTCAAAACATAAATGAATATTTTACAAAGATGATAGAGTAGTCAAAATGTTGTTTATATCATATGTGTGGGTGGGATGTGTATAGACTGAATAAGTAATAATTTACAGTAGCTGATCTACAGAAATGAACTGCAGCTGGTCACACACAAATACTATAGCAGATATAAAAGTACTCCAGTATTTCTGCAATGACTCATATTGCTCTTAAATCTTAATATTTTAGCTTCATTTATTTTAGCTATATTTATGCTTAATTGACTCACTGACAGTTGTAGGTTTGTAACATAGACTTAATCTCACTTGTATCTCATGTTGGACAAAAGCATCTGCTAATTAAATAAATGTAAAGGTATAATTCAATGTCCAGCTCATTGGCAGATAGCTGGATGAGCCTGTTTGTCTTAAGCAGTGCAATGGCTACCTGGAGATCAGCCCTTCTTTCAGAACCACTGACTTGGGACTGTTTAGCCATTAGGAAATTAAATATGGGTACAATGAAGGTCCCCAGGGTACTATCCTTCCTTCATTATGGGAAGTGGTAATACATAATTCTAACTGTGTTTATTTTAATGTAGGCTTTTATTTTGATTACTGTGCAAGTAACAAAGACAGTTTTGTCTTCTTCATTAAAAATTCTGGAATATATTGTTAAAAGGATAAGTCACTTTTAAATCCAGCATTATCCTCCCAGTGTCACAATGTCGTTTTTCACGGAAAGGTCTTACAGGAGTAAAAGGTCTGCCAGTCTTTATTTCAATGAATTTTCTACCCATTTTCCACCCCCCACAGTTAAGTGAGGTTTGATGTATGGGGGCATATTTATTTACCCCTGACCGTACATTCTTCAAAAGCTACTGCTCCAACTCTTAAGAACAACCATGGAAAGGAGACAAGAAAATCTACAAAACATGTTTGCTGGTAAATTAAATTTTTATGTCCGCAAATTTGGAATGTCATTTATAAGTAGCCTTCACCTAAAGAAAGAGTCAATTCAGTATAAAAGATCACTTCTTCGAATCAACAACAAATTGATTTATGTTGCGTTATCACTGGGGCTATGCCAAGAGTGACTAAAACTATTGAAGATTTTTTGAAAATACGTAGCTAATCGCTGCAATCAACTGCTTGTGTTTGTTAACATTTTAATTCCTCAATGGCATATTAAAAAAAAGGTACAAAGGAAAAAATGATTTCTAGAGGAATCCAAGAAGGAAAAAGCTATGCTGGTGTGCTAGAGGTGAGACAGTAGATTGGATTGGCCAAAGGGAGTGATGGTGTGGTGGAGGTGAGACGGCAATTTGGATTGGCCGGAGGGAGTGATGGTGTGGTGGAGGTGAGACAGTAGATTGGATTGGCCAGAGGGAGTGCTGGTGTGGTAGAGGTGAAACGGTAATTTGGATTGGCCGGAGGGAGTGATGGTGTGGTGGAGATAAGACGGTAGATTGGATTGGCCAGAGGGATGTTTTAAACTCAACATCTTATAGTGTTATTTTGTATAAGTAGGTGTCTCCATCTCTAGGGTGGTTTAAAACTGAGTAATGATTTTGAAGGTGAATAACCCAAGATAATGCACTATCTGTAACTCCTACTCCTCAGGGACCCTCCAACAATCCACATTTTTGCTTTGTCCCAGCTCTCAACACATCCATACCAGGCATTCGGTGTTCTTGATTGACTGAAAGTGCAGAGGGAGCAAAAATGTGGATTGTCTGCGGGTCCCCATGACTGGGTTGGGAAATGCTGCCATAAGCTACCACATCTTACTGCTTGCTGATCTTACACTAGTAGAGCACCTCATGGGATGCATCCAGATCACCCTTATATGGAGAATTCACAGGAGCATATTACAGTCTAACCCTTTACAACTAGTTGACTCATGCTTGACTCCCCTGAGTCCAAATGAAACATGGCTGGCAAAGTGTTTAGCACATCTCTAGTAGAAGGAACAGCAAAGGGCAAATACTTTCAGCTACTCTGCGGGTGTGGGCCTATTTTTTAAATTTCCCATGTTCCTCGGGTAAGTCTATAAAGAAATCATGTAATCCCAAGTCAAGTAACATTTTCTATGCTTTGAGTTTTCTATGCCTAGCCAATGGAGTCTTAAAGGAAATCACTCAGAAGCTGCAGATAAAATTCAGAGCAGCTACTACTGAAGATTAAAATATCCTCCATGCAAATGTGCCATAGCAAACCCTGAAACCCCAGTGCCCTCGTCAGCCTGCACAGCATATGTGCCGCCCATCCACATCTGTTCACACTTTTCCTCCTTATCTATGTTCTTCCCCTCTTCCTCAACAGCTTCCACCTGCCAGTAGCCACCGGAAAAGAACACAGTAAAACCTTAAACAAGATAATCCATGTTGTCCACATGAGAGAGAGGATGATGCTGTTAAATTGTTTGCAATAAATTAAGTGTCATTGGCCATTTTTTAAGCCACAGCACAATATCCATTAACTGCAGCTGTCTTTAAAAAATCCATAGGCTAGTAAGCCTGAATCTTGTCTCTCTTTTTCAGCCTGTCTGGCAATATACCACTATTTGTGTTATGGACAGTATACTTAATGTGATACTTAACCAACATACACCTGCCTGTATATGTAAAATATTTCTTTCTTTAATTAAGTTGTTCTCACATTTAATCTTATGTTAAAGCCTGCAATATTACCACTCTGAAGTCACACAGGTACAAGAAAATCAATAGAGATTTCACTTTTTTGTTGAACACATTTGAGCAAATCAAAGTTAAGTCAAGATGTTTCACAAGCTTTGCAAATAAAATGATAGATGAAGGTAATAAAATCCTTTTCTGATAAATTATGCATATAGCATATATCCATAACTAGGTAGATGTTCTTCAAGGTTGTTTTAGCATCGAATGTAATGCCTATGTTGAGAATATCAGTGGCTTTTTCACTTGTACCATACTACATTGTTGTTCCTCTGTGTGTTTCATCAGAAGGTATTAACTTATTGTACTGTACCATAACATCCAGGGAAGCCATGGATGCTAAAATGCTCCTGCAGCAACAATGTATTTCCCATCATGCAAAGCAACACCCCCTTGTATTTAATATAAATGTTACCCCACTGTGTTAGTGTGCTAGAATAGGGTAGTGGCACAGTGCACAGCCTAGAAAAGGAGTTTTGGTGGCTGTTTGGAAAATGCAATTGTAAAAATGGCATTGCCAGATTTCAAGGAAGAACATAAATATGTGGCCTCATCCTTTGTCTGCATCTTTCATATCACCTGCCTGATACCACAGCACGTTCACTCATCGCTCATGTTTATCAGCATTGTTCAAGACAAGTTTAACTGAAAACATGAACAGCACCAGTGGTTTTCAGATTTGGCAGGTATAACTCAATACATCAGTTCTATTAATTTACGTTAATAAAATATTTTAAATGAATAAATTATAATTGTTCATGTGGTTACTGTTTGGTCACTGCTATGACACCTAATATTTAAAAATTCGTTAATTGAAAGGAGAAAACATTTGTTTTGGGTCAGGCTATGGATGGAGTTACATAAATACTACAGAATAAAACACAAACAGTGATTTATATCTGTCTCCCTTTGTTCCCCGTGACCCTGTGCTCAAGAAGAACATGGTAGGCACCTCTGGCATCTAAGTCATGTGAGCTTCTCCCACCTGCCTGAGACCCTCAGGCTACCTGGCGTGAATAATACATTGGAGAGAATATGTAGTGTTAGACTTATCTATCCAAATGCCACAGGTCTTGAATTTCTTCATTCTGCATTCTATAATCCCACAACCACTTGAGAAAAACCAGGCAGATCTTCAAAATACCTTTTAATAATTATAACACATTAATATTAAACAAATAGATGCATAAAGAAAATATGCATAAAGAAAAGCTCAGTTTCAGGTGAAATTACATATTTGACTTATCTGGTATTAGGCAAGTTATCAGTCCTGTACCTCAAACGTACTGAATGTGTTTTACATTGATACTCATCATATGCAGCTTGGTCTTTAAAGCAAAACATTAAAGTCAAGGTACAATTATCTGAATCTGTAAGCTTTCCAGTACAAGACACTTTAATAAGGTAATTAATTATAATGGCAAGGGGCATTATAGAGGGATTCACACCAAAACCTGTATGATGTGTAAACAGAATCTGAGTATCCTGCCAGGACTGAGGGCACCAGCAATCACCCCTATAGCCGGACTAAGGTACCCAACCCAGAAAGGTGATGTGGAAATACCTTGCAGGCTTGCCATTCATCTCTGTGTCTTCAAGGGCAATAAAAAGAAAGTGAATGTTTTCTTTTTGTGAAGCTGCCATCAAGGCAGAGATCCAAGATTTAAAAACATTTTTTTTTCGTTCACCGGTTTAATACTCCTTGTGTTTTATATGTAATAATGAGTGATTTCAGTTTCAAGTATTTAAGAAATGAATAAAGCATTTCATGTCCTGTACATTTCGACTGGCACTGTGAATACTAACGAAACTACAGTAGAAAGGGGAACAATCTGAAAGAGCAGCGTTGTATTCCTCAGACAGCCCTGCACCATGGACAGTTTGTTTGTTTGTTTATTGGTGGGCACAAGGTATTAAACCATGCGATTTAGTTTAATGTTGGCATGAAATACTAAACTGAGTTCATGTAATTCCTAAAATGTGTACACTATATATGTTGTTTTTATCCTTTCAGTTTGCTAATATCATCTTGGTTATTAGTGTTCTTGACTAAAGAAAATAAGACCGCAAAGCTAGAATCTGGCGTTAAATTAGTGAATACTTTGGGTTTTACGGTAGTAAAAGTATTCACTGAAATCTTTGTAAAAATACTGTATGTCATAATAAGCAATATAGGCAAACACCTCTGACCTTTATAATAATGCATAAAATGTCTCCCATTCCAAATGCATTCTCTTGTATTTTTTTAATAGACACAAACTACACTTTGTGCTCATTTACTTACTATTTATATATATACATATCAGATAGTTTTTTTAAGAATTTGCCTTAATGAGTAAGTTACGCCCCCTTCTTGGATTGCCACCTTATCGTGGTGGAGGGGTTTGTGTGCCTCATTGACCCTGGGGGCTATGTTGTCGGGGACAATAGCCCTTGGTAGGGTCTCCCAAGGCAAAAAGGTCCCAGGGGAGGTGCCAGACAAAGAGCGATCCAAAAGAACTCTATGATAAGGCATTCTAACAAAGTCCCGTTTCCCTTGCCCAGACTAGGGTCACCGGGGCCCCACCCTGGTGCCAGGCCTGGGGGAGGGGCCCGTTGGTGAGCACCTGGTGGCCGGGCCTTGGCCCATGGGGCCTGGCCGGGCATAGCCTGAAAGAGGCACGCGGAACTGTCCCCAGGTGGGCCCACCACCCGCAAGGGGAATGTCAGGGATTCGGTGCATTGTGGATCGGACGGCAGCCAAGGGAGGCCCTGGTGGTCTGATCCCTGGCTGGCAAAACTGGCTTTCGGGACATGGAATGTCACCTCTCTGGTGGGGAAGGAGCTTGAGCTTGTGCGTGAGGTTGAGAGATATCGACTAGATATAGTCGGGCTCACCTCAACGCATAGCTTGGGTTCTGGAACCAATCTCCTGGAGAGGGGCTGGACGCTCTTTTCTTCTGGAGTTGCGACAGGTAAGCGACGCCGGGCTGGGGTGGGGCTACTGGTGGCCCCACAGCTCGGGGCATTAACAACAGAGTTTACCCCGGTGAACGAGAGGGCTGTCTCCCTGTGCCTTCGGGTTGGGGATAGGTCTCTGACTGTCATCTGTGATTATGCGCCGAATGTCGGTTCAGAATACCCGGCCTTCTTGGATTCCCTTAGTGGTATGCTGGTTGGTGTGCTACAAGGGCATTCCATTGTTTTGCTGGGGGACTTGCTCACGTGGGCAATGACAGTGTGACCTGGAAGGGGGTGATTGGGAGGAATGGCCTCCCTGATCTGAACCCGAGTGGTGTTCTGTTATTGGACTTCTGTGCAATGCATGGTTTGTCAATAACGAACACCATGTTCGAGCATAAGGGTGTCTATAAGTGGACATGGTACGAATATGCCCGGGGTTACAGGTCGATGATCAATTTCATAATCATATCATCTGATCTGCGACCTTCTGTCTTGGACTCTCTGGTAAAGAGAGGGGCAGAGCTGTCAACTAATCACCACCTGGTGGTGAGTTGGCTCAGGTGGTGGGGGAGGAACCTGTTCAGACCTGGTAGGCCCAAGCGCAGTGAGGGTCTGGTGGGAACATCTGGCTGAGGCTCCTGTTCGCCGGAGCTTTAACGCACATCTCCGGCAGAATTCGAACTGCATACTGGGGGAGGTTGGGGACATTGAGTCTGAATGGATAGTGTTCCGGATCTCCATTGTGGAAGTGGCCGTTTGGAGCTGTGGCTGCAAAATGGTCAGTGCAAATCGTAGCGGTAACCCCCGTACCCGATGGTGGACACCAGAGGTGAGGGGGGCTGTCAAGCTGAAGAAGGAGGCTTACCGGGAATTATTAGCCCGGGGGTCTCCGGAGGCAGCTGACGGGTACCGGCAGGCCAGGCGGAACGCGGCTCGGGCAGTCGCAGAAGCAAAAACCCGGGCGTGGGAGGAGTTAGGTGAGGCCATGGAAAGTGACTTTCGGTCGGCCTCAAAAAGGTTCTGGCAAACCATCCGGAATATCAGGAGGGGGAATCAGGTCCTGGTTCCTACTATTTATAGTGGGGAGGGTGTGCTGTTGACCTCACCTGGGAACATCACCCGGAGGTGGAAGGAATACTTTGAGGACCTCCTGAACCCTGCCTCAGATACATCTACGCACACTGCCTTTGAGACATCTGAGGGCACAGAGTCCGAGGGTGCTGGGGGAGGCTTGCCCATCACTGGGGCTGAGGTGGCCAGAGTGGTTAAAGAGCTATGTGGTGGCTGGGCCCCAGGGGTGGACGAGATCTGCCCGGAGTACCTGTAGGCTCTGGATGTTGTGGGGCTGTCGTGGCTGACACGCCTTCTCAACAGTGCGTGGAGGTCAGGGACAGTGCCGCTGGATTGGCAGACCGGGGTGGTGGTCCTCTTATTTAAGAAGGGGGACCTGAGGGTATGTTCCAACTACATGGGGATCACACTTCTCAGCCTTCCTGGGAAAGTCTATTCCGGGGTACTGGGGAGGAGGGTGTGATCGATAGTCGAATCTCGGATTCAGGAGGAACAATGTGGTTTTTGTCCCGGCCGTGGAACATTGGACCAGCTTTATACCCTTGCAAGGGTACTGGAGGGGGCCTGGGAGTTTGCCTATCCATTCTACATGTGTTTTGTGGATTTGGAAAAGGCTTATGACTGGGTTCCCCGAGGTTCTCTGTAGGGGGTGCTTCGGGAGTATGTGGTCCGGTGTTCACTGTTGTGGGCGATTCGGTCCCTGTATGAACGGAGCAGAAGCTCGGTCCGCATTGCCGGTAGTAAGTCGGATGTGTTCACAGTGCGGGTTGGGCTCCACCAGCGCTGCCCTTTGTCATCGGTCCTGTTTATAATATTTATGGACAGGATTTCTAGGCGCAGCCAGGGTGTCCAGTTTGGTGGCCTCAGGATCGCCTCACTGCTTTTTGCAGACGATGTTGTCCTGTTAGCTTCATCTGCTGGGGATCTCCAGCATGCTCTGGGGCAGCTCACAGCTGAGTGCAAAGCGGTGGGGATGAGGATTAGCACCTCCAAGTCTGAGACCATGGTTCTCGGCCAGAAACAGGTGGATTGCCCTCTTCAGGTCAGGGAATATGTGCTGCGTCAAGTGGAGGAGTTCAAGTATCTCGGGGTCTTGTTCACAAGTGAGGGTAGGCGAGATCGGGAGCTGGATAGACGAATCAGAGCGGCGTCTACAGTTTTGCAGGCACTTAACCAGTTTGTCATGGCTAACATAGAACTGAGCCGAAAAGCAAAGCTCTCGATTTATTGGTCCATCTTCGTTCCTACCCTCACCTATGGTCATGAGCTATGGGTAATGACCGAAAGAATGAGATCGCGAATACAGGCAGCTGAAATGAGGTTTCTCCGTCGGGTGTCTGGGCTCTCCCTTAGAGAAGGGTGAGAAGTTCGGATATCCGGGAGGGCTTCAGAGTAGAACCGCTGCTTCTTGATGTTGAAATAAGCCAGTTGAGGTGGTTTGGACACCTGGTGCATATGCCTCCTGGGTGGCTACCCAGAGAGGTTTTCCATGCATGTCCTACAGGGAGGAGGCCCCGGGGCTGACCCAGGACTCACTGGAGGGATTATATCTCTTGGCTGGCCTGGGAACGCCTCGGCATCCTCCCCAAGGAGCTGGTAGAGGTAGCAAGGGGAGAGGGAGGTCTGGGTATCTCTCCTGAAGCTGCTACCCCACAACCCAAACCCCAGACAAGCGGCAGATAATGGATGGATGGATGGAGTAGGTTACGCACCTTTACGTTACTGTTTTGCTGTATGTTACGTTATATTGCAACACAAACACACAACAAAAGCCTGAACCTCCATGGAGCAGGAACCCGCAACTATAATCTCCTTTGCTATCAGAGAGTCTCATCCTCATCATGTCCCCTAAATGACATCACCTAATGACCCAAGAATTAAATCAAATTATACTACGGGACCGTTGAATGGTTGAATCTGATTGGCTGACTAACGTTCTGAGGTGTGCAATTATTTTCAGGGAAACGCACGGCGAACGTAGTTCCAGGCAGCTCTCTTGACCGCATTA
>JAODJW010000015.1:19303211-19316544 GCA_026777045.1 Hyperopisus bebe
AGGGAAAGAAAGGATTCTTGCGCAAAATCAGGCCTGAACTTTCACTGGGAATATAAATGACCAAATTTGGGTAAAATGAGAACTGCATCGTAAAAGAATATGTCTCAAAAAAAGATTACGGTAAAAGAACAGGACAACCAGGAAGATGGAGCTGTCAATTCTCATGATGTACATGCCACTGGAAAAACCAGTACAATGAAAGGACATTGCTGACTCCTTGCAATTTGATGACAATTATTAAATTACAAAGTTGAGCTCAAAAACTGGCAGGTCACAGTATAAAGATGTGCAAGCTGTGTTTAGGAGATAAATAGGGAACAGAAGACCCACGAGAAATGGACTTACGTCAGGCACATTCTCCTTGTTGCTTTGCCCAGCAATGGCCACGGTCTGATGACTACAGTGCTCTGGGTCTTTTCCTTTTGCAATGGGACTGAATGATAACATCTGTATAAGGAAGAGAGAGAACCAGTGATCACAGGTTTGGAAAGGAACCTCCAGGCAGAAACAGGGAAATGCAGAGGCTTTTAATACACATATCAGCCTAGTTATTTAGAAATTAGTGATCAAAGACCAGATGAACTGAAAGTTAAATCCATAAACATCTTCAGACATTAAGATTGAATATAGTCCTACAGACAATGAGCCTATTGATCTGAAACTGCACTGATTAAAACAGAATTGTTATACACGTACTGGAAGTGAGTTGATTCTTCGGATTGGCATCTTGTTGCTGAAGCGAAGAAAGAGGACAGTAATCAGCCTCATGGATTAAGTCATTGTTTTAAAATAAAATTAGCATAAGGGATTAACAGAATAATAAGTGTGAAGTGCAATGACCCCTGCTATGTGGAAGGGTTCCATCCAATAGAACCTGCCTAAGAAACTTGCTCTGCACAGGGACCGTTCAAAATCAGACAATAACCTGGAAAGCTACAGACATCCTAGGGAAGACTTATCCTCAAATGAGAGGCATGTCCAAGACCAAATGAACTGGCAAATAATGCAAGCAGACAGACTGTTCAAACAAATTGCAGAACACTTACATATTTGAAGCAGAATCGTCATCCATGAGAGGTTTTTCAAAGCTGTGAAAACAAAGAGCAGAATCAATCAGCAAAGAACTGTGGTATTGAAGGACCGGGATGTCTATTTCTATTATACAGGACAAGACAGCTGTAGGCCAAGGATGAAGAGTGATATTGAACGGGCTTCACTAAATCAGACAACCTGCCCGATTCAAAAAAGCATTTCTATAGACACAACCTGCGCATTTGGTCCTATTCAAAATCCAAAAGACAAAAACAGAATGAACAAATGTAACAGGAAGACTCCAATCAAAAAAACGTAAGAGTACATTATCATCACAATCCATATATTGTCATCAAAGCCCAATAGCTCAGGCCATTTAGCAACTGATGAGGTTAAGTAATCGCTTCAAGGGCACAGGGGGGAGCTGCCCCGCTCGTGATCCAAACGTGTGACCTTTTGGTCTCAGCTGCGGCTCTAACAAAGGTGGCGGCAGCTGGGGGATGCAGGGGGAGCTCACAAATGTGGAACTGTGGGCAGATGGTCTTTTGAATTTCCTCAAAAGGGGGCTATTAAGAGTTCAGCCACCCAGGCAGCCTCCAGCGATCAAAAGTACCTCAAGAGCCCCAGCGTTTCTTGTGTGCGAACAGCTAGCAATTCAAAAGGGGTTTTCAAAAAGGAGAGTGCAGTGAAAAGGTAAGGGGTCCACACACAACCAACCAGCCAGCAGAGGCCGAAAACTTCGAAGACAATGCCTGTCTGGTACAGACAAACTGCACACCGCTAGCAATCAGACATTGGGGGCACACTGTCAGTCACATAACTCATGAAAAATTTAGGGGGGGGGGGGGTTGTGTTCTGTTAAAATTAATTTTTTATTTGTGATCAATTTTTCAAATATAAACACACCATCCTACAAAAACTTCATCCACAATGATGATAGGGAGGAAACACACTTGCGGAGCACAATATAACCTCAATAAGAATTAAAATTAAAATCGTAATCATGACCTCAGAGAAAACCATTCAGACCCCAACTTAAAGATGACAGCTGAATTCAAAATTCAACAGGTCTTTCATAATTTTAAGTGGGACAAATACTATTAGATGGAAAACTTTCCAATGACTTTCAAATGCAACAAAACTATTTGATCACAGATTCTAAAAGCTTAGCTACTGCACCTGCTGCCTATCCAAGCACCCCATGAAAGCTTATTGTGTGAGCCACCAAGACAGACATCTGTTTAACGAACAGGTCTCAAGAGTTAATCCTCACATAAGCAATGTTACATGTGCAAGCTCAGGAACAGACACCCAAGACTTCACAAATCAACACAGGGAGTAGACAAGGAAAACATCACACATACACTTCCCCAATGTCATCTGGGTCCACCGGGCTGGAGAAGTCCATTCCAAGTCCTGCAAACAGAACAAACATTTTTCCTCATGATCCCCACCCTGCAGAAACTGAGGTTCCACCATGACTGCTTACCATGAGTACCCTTTGTTTATACACGTTGCACATCCAGACCGATGTTTCAGTAAATGTTACATTTTCATTCCTTAATCTGAAAATCTAGACTTGAACTGAATTTACCTGCATCCGAGGATGTGTCGGAGGCAAACGATGGGATTTTCGTGATGGGCATGATTCTCTTTCTTTTTGGAGTATCACATTGGCTGCAACGTTAGACGTTAAAGACAAATACACATTAAATTGTTTTCCAGATCCGTCAGTCTGGAAAAAGAATATTCACATCTGAGAGGATTGTGATATTTCCCTGTAATAGGACAAATGTGTTGTCAAGTACACTGCAAAAGAAGGGTATGCTCCCAACTACAGTTAAAAAGCAGGTTTTCACAATTATCGGTTGTTTCAACCAGGTAAACTAGTTGTAAACCTACACGTTACTTTGCAATGCGACTACACAGTGCAGATAACACTAATCCACAGCACTAGTCCCAGGCGAGGCTCCATGTCTGAATACCTTCCGAGAACGGCGAGATGCGTCATATTGAGGGCCAAGTCAGTCACAGGGGAAAGCACGGTGAAATGCTCTGCAGAGGAATCCATGCTGCCCCGGGAGGTTTTCGATTTTATTTCCAGGAGCGAACAAGACTGTCTACCTCTGCAATTTTTCCCGCTGCGACCAGGGTTCTTGGTAACAGGACTCTCATCTCCGTGAATCAGCTGTAGCTCCATTTTCAGCTCACCGAAAAACAAATATCAGAACTTAGCAAAGACGCCGAATAGATGGAAAATGAGCAACTGTATCTGGTCGATTAGCTGCCTTTGTTGATGGAGCAAACATGAGCTGTTAGCGAATGCTAGCTGATCACATTGAGCTCGAGACTTGAAAAACAGCTACGATAACTGGCACCATTCGTGACCGAAAAGTAAACTACAAGGAGTAATATATTAGTGTATAAGTATGTTAGCCAGCATACTATGATGCTGGCTGCAAGAAACGAACTCAAACAAAACTGCTCTCCCGCGCCACCATCGTCCCTAATCCTCTTCCGGCTTAGACGATATAGCTTGCTATATAAATATATGTAGCCCTCCGTTTTCTATTTATCTTCAAAAACACAAAGTAAGTAAGCGGCAATCTGTATAACCAATCCGTGGCGTTAAATTACGCTTTAGCCGTATCTCTATCCAATCAAAAGCGTTTCTATGGGAGGGGCTCTCATATTAGTAACGGGATTGCCTGTGAGCCAATGAAAATGTTCTCGTCAGCGTGATGCTTTAGGATGTTGACCAATGACATATTTTGAATTTAGAATTCCGTAAAAGCGAAATACTTTTTTTCCCGCGGAACAGTTTAGGAAACACCCACAACAACTTAGCCAATCAAGCTGTAGAAAGAGACGCTGCGAGGCAAAATGGAATGTACCATATGGAATTGTACTAGTGTACATATGTTGATTAATCGAACTAATAAAATGGCGCATTATAAACAAATAACTATAGCTGTGAAAAATACACAACATATTTATTTAAATCTTTTACGCGCATATTTTATGAAATACGTTTTAACTTGCAAATATAATATGCATACGTTTTAATTTTGAACTCCCCCACACCACAATCGCAACAAAGACTGAAAAAGGAGAGGGAGTTTTAAAATTGAAGTAAATGACAAGTACACCTAAAACAATAGTAGCTAGTAAATAATAGATCCATTCTGTCGTTTTGGTAAACCTTTTCAGGTCGTAGTTTTAAGTAATGTAGGTGGTGCGGTAGTCAAACGGTTTTTGTCTTTTTCTTATTATGCAGCTGCGAAAAAAAATGTGCAGTCTAACAAGGCCGTTTGCTCAAAATCATATTTTAGCTTTATTTGATATTGAAATGTTGAATAGTCCTTTATATTTTTCTATTAACGCATTGCTGTTACGATTCCTACTGTAATTAGTACACCGACATAAAAGGGGGTAGAAATTAAAAGACTAAAGATTACTTCGCGCACTATGAAGACTATCTGGGTTTTAGAAAAGAGCACAAGGCCATTGTGACATTTAACGAAATGCTAGACTGCACCCTCTTCTCATTCCCGGGGCTGCAGATATCCTGCGGCTGATTTAGGGACTGCATTCCTACCCCTGAAAACTATTTATAATTTGCGTTAGAAAAGAGCGGGAAGGAACTGTTTTCCTACCAGCGAGGAAAAAACATAAAGGATACAATAAGGATACATTATTATTTCGAGTCGGGTATTTTCTGCCTGTGTACTGTTGAAAGTTGTGAGATGAAAGTTACATCTATGTTTAAGATGTGAACGTGTTTTGCGAGAGTGAGAACTCATTGGCGTTTCTTTCTTCCTGTAAATGTTGTCTTTCAAAATAAAACAGTAGTGATTGTTTTGATGAACTGATTTGGAAATATGTAGTTTATTCGTTACAAATTTGATCGTTTTCGAAATCTGATTAAACACTGTCTACGCTCTTTTTGAGCCGTGGAAGCATCATTCCGCAATAATGAGGGAAATGTTTTAAAACAATGGGCAAAGTAATACAATAGGATAGCCTAGATGTGAGCGACCGTCTTTTTAAAGATCGCTTACCATCTGCCTAGCCAGCAGGGTATGTCTTAACACAGGAGTCAGTTCAGTGTTTCGGGTCATCTGTTGCAAGTAAGCAGGCCTGCAGTAATTATCCAGGTTACTGCCTAGTAACCTTAACTCCGAAATATATATATTTTCATCTAAACGAATTCATGAGTATACATTGTTTTATTGGGTGCTCTACAGGATCTTTATAAAAGGATACTGTAAACGCAAAATATACCAGAAGAGTAATCCATTAACTGTATACATAATTTAACCTTAGCACATTAGCAGCCATGTGTTTGTCATGTCATTAAAAACAGATGAAAGGGCTGAAGTGGTAAAAAAAAACGTGTTACATAGCATGCAAAACCCCACACATTCAAATGGCCACCCAGCATTTTAAAGCACAGCATCCTGTCATCCACTGCCTTAAATCTTAAATTCCTGCTGATAGAGAAAAGCCAACAGCACCCTGAAGGACACATCACATCCAGCACACCACCTGTTTGAACTGATGTCCTCAGGCAGGTGGCACAGAGCAATCAAGGCTTGTGAAAAAGAGACTGAAAAACAGCACATATCCCAGGGCTATCACTGTTATAGACAATGAACTCAAATGAATGATCCTCCAATCTCTCACTGTACAACTCTTCTTACTCTGCATAATATGCACCTCCACTGCAATGTATGTCTGTCTACATATACATAACCTCATCTCCATGTGCAATATGGACTACAGTGCAACTTCCCGCAACTGCCACAGTTGCAGCATAATGCACTGTGTGTGTGTAAGTATATATATATATATATATATATATATATAGAACTGTATTTAGAAATGTAGCTTTTTAATGAATTTTTTTTGCCTTTTTAAATCACTTTGCACTAAAAGGGACTGCATCCAATTTCGTTGAATTTGTACAATGACAATAAAGATTCTGATTCTAACTACAGTGTAAGAACTAGTGAGGCTGGCCTGAAACATTTCATAATGTGTAGAACACTTTCTATACGTGGACTTAATAATTCATGTGTCCTAATCCTAATCTACTTCCCTTGGTCATGATATAATTAAGATGAATCAGCCTGTTTTCTTATCATTAGAGTCAGCTTTGCTCTTTAGTATAATGACTGCTGTTAACTGACACATTCTTCACACCTCAAGTGTATAGATCCTCAACTGAAGAAGGTGGAAATCTATTGACTTTCATCTCCATGTGTGACTTGTAGGTTCCTCCCGCTAGGCAGCCAGTCTTCTCAGTTATTGGCTCTGCACATTAGTCAGCCTTCTCTACCGTGACCATGGGAAATCATCACCCCAAGGGGCACTGATATCCATCTTTGTGTTCCTGCCCTTGAGCCCTGAAGATATCTTGTTTTGTAGAGAATCCTTTCCCTTATGGCCCCAGTGACAGACTCCTGGGGACACGACAGCACTGTGGGGTATTTGGGTGTTAGTCTAGCCTTGTACATGATAGTTTCAGTCAGCAGCAGGAGTTGTTTCTTTGGTTTGGTGCCAATGGTAGTGACCTCTGTGGTCTTTTAGTGATCATGTCTGTCACAGTTCAAATTGTCATCCAGAAGTTTATTTATTTGGGTTGCTGGCTGACATATTTAACATCCATTGATTATTCCGTGTATCCAACCATCCTCTCTACCCCATATCCAGCACAGTCTCATAGGGCCTGGAGTTTATCCCAGGATGCACAGATCACTCGCCAAACAGGATTCTAGTTGATCACAGAGCACACACAGCCAACACAATCACATACTTTAAGCAATTTAGAGATACTGAGTCATTTAACTAAATGTTTTGGATTGCAGAAGGAAAGCCATAGAAACAAGAAGAATAACAACAAATCAACTTTGCTAGACTTTTTAAGGGACTTCTTATTATGCTGAATGAGATTTTATTATGATGGCACAGTGTACCAATTATTCCAGTGATTTAAAATATCTGGATATGGAACTCAGAAAAGGTAAGTTGGTAATGTTTCTCAATATATATTTCTAACAGAATTTTTTATAAATCCTCAAGCAGAATCCCAAAAAATCACAATGTGAAACCTGAACAAAGATTCACTCTAACACTATTCATGCACTTGCAAGCATACGTCTTGTGGATTGCAGTCGTCGGCTTTCAAAATGTGTTTTTCTCGATGTTAGAAATGGAATATTTATTTACTGAACTGTGGAGATATAAGGAAAAAACAACCCAATAGCCCTGGTTATGCATTACAGAAGAAAGGCTTTAAGTTATACGTATACTATACTCCCAGTAACAGGCACAACTGTCAGTATTTCAGCCATCTGACTCAACCAGTCTGGCTGGGAGTCTAGCTGATCTTTTAACCTGTTGATTTCGACTTGGTCTTCTTAGACTCTGATAATCTGTCTGCTTTCCATCTCTGAAGGCCAGACACCTTGGGAACCAAGCGAGAAAAATGGGAACTGTTTGTCACTAGCATTTCCATATCAACCCATTTCTATGTCTCCCGGAAAGCATGCCAGAAAACAGACCCAACCCCCAAACGTAGCGGCAGGTCAGGGCCTCCCAGCAGGAGAGATAACCCCAGCGTCTCCTCCCTTGATTAGCTTATTGCTGTTTCTCAAGCAAGACTGCACCATCCTGCAAGTCTATAGAGACCATTGAGATTCCAAACAAAGCCATTAGCAGGTACACTCACAAATGTTAATTGTTGTAAATGTATCGTAGTCTGCTATCTTGTAATGTCCTGCTCCATCCATAGTGGACCCCACCACGTACAAATTCATATCAGTCATATTCCTCTTGTCCCCTATTGAGTCCCCACCCAAACACTCACCTCATATCGCCAATACGATTACAATCCAGCTGTGAACTCAAACTTTTGTTGCAAATGCAGTCTGAGATAATACCCACACTGCAACATTATTTCAACACATCCCTACACAAAAAGGTTCCAAAAATAACTCAGAATTGAGTGATGTATTTATAAACAGAAAATGGGTAAAATTTATGATACATCACTGGTAAGCTTGTGGTAAATTCAACTCAGCTTTATTGTCATTACACAATACCAAAGCAAGTATACAACAAAAGGTATATTTGTGTAAACTCCAAAGAGAGTGCAAGAAATGGCAAACAATGTAAAACATTTCTCGCATGGGTATTATAAAATGTGAAGGAAGAAGAAGTACAGAAAGTAAACATTTGCAACCAAGTTGCAAGAGTAACTTTGGTTTAAAAAGGTATCTCAATGTTGCAATGTGGTTAAGGACTCGCTTCTTTATATTTGTACAGATGATGAATATATTTCTTGAAATACACATTTAATAGGGCATGTTATAATTCACAGTTTGCAGAGGAACATACGAAGTGGAATGCACTTTTAGCTAGGCACAATCGGAGATATAAATGCTTAACTGAGAAGTAAAAGTAGCATTCGCCTGCCTGTAAGTTCTTATTGTGACATACCAAGATCAACCAGCCTCAGAAATAAAAAAACTTTCCCGATATTCTTAAGGCATGATATATAAAAATAGATCAATGTCCTGAAACGTTGACACAAACTGATTACCAGAACCCAGGCAAATAATACTGGCTATAACCCCACCACTTCTTTTCATGCATCAAGTATCACATCTATTAAAAGAGATTTGTGTTCTTAAGAGGTGCACAGATCACTCTATTTTTTGGTGTCCTTTGCCTACTCCTTATATATAAATATAAGTAAGTGGCTGAAGCATTAATCCCATACTCCATATTTACAGTGACTTGCAAAACCCCTTGAGTCATAATATTCTGCATGACAGAAGATTTGTACACAGATTTGTCCATTCAGTGTTTTATTGTGAACTCATATAGTGTAACAGTACATTTCCAAGGTCAAAATAAACAATTTTCTGTAGATATTTCAACTGAAATTCAGAATTTAGTGTTTACGTAAGTATTCCACCCCTACACATTAATACTTTATTGAGAACCCTTTTGCTGCAATCACAGCCTTAATTCTTTTGGGGTAAATATGCACCAGGTCTGCATATTGTTCAGAAGCAGAATTTACAGAGCTCCTCATGGTTGGTGGGACGGCACCTCTGGGCAGCAGCTCTCTAATAGTGCCACAGATTCTCAATAGGGTTAAGATCAGGGCTGTGACCTGGCCATTCTAGAACATTCTCCTTTCTGTTTTTGAGCCATTCCAGTGTCGCTTTGGCCTCATGCTTAGGGTCATTGTCATCTTGAAAGATGAATCTTCTCCCAAGCCGTAGGTTCATAGCCAACTGGAACAAATTCTCCTGCAATATTCTGTGGTATTTGTGTCCATCCATTGTCCCTTCAACTCTGACAAGATTCCCAGTCCCAGCACATGAAAAGCATCCCCACAACATAATGCTACCACCACCATATTTCACTGTAGGTATGGTGTTTCTGGAGGCCTGGTCAGTGTTAGTTTAACACCACACATACCTCTTTGAAGTCTGGCAAAAAGTTCTATTTTAGTCTCACCTGACCAGAAAACCTACTCCCACATCTTAACTGCGTCTTTCTCATACTTTATAGCGAATTCCATACATGCTCTTATGTGGATGTTCTTAAGGAATGGCTTCTTGCTTCCCTCCCATAGAGGCCTATTTTATAGAGAGTTCTTGATATTGTGGACCCATGCAACTACCCTCAGCCAAAGAGCACTGCAGACTTCTGAGAGTGGTGGGTGGATTTTTAGTAGTCTTCACTCACCAGTCGATGTCTTGCTCTGATTAGTTTTGAGGGACGTGTTTTCTGGTAAGGGTCTGGTGCTGTGATGAACCTTCTGCTTTCTGATGATAGATCCAATAGCACTTAATGGGACATTCAAACTTGATTGTTCAACAAATACAATGGGCCTTCCAAAATGGCATTTTTTATAACCAGAGAGAAACAGCAAGACTAAGTAGTACCTATTTATGTTCAATTATATGTATAATATAACACAGTATCCCAGTTTATGCAGAGTTAATTGGTGACCTCTGTGTGTTCCTCGAAAGAAAGGAAAACACAATGTCAGGTGATTGCT
The DNA here is from genome assembly GCA_026777045.1 of Hyperopisus bebe. Classification (NCBI taxonomy): domain Eukaryota; kingdom Metazoa; phylum Chordata; class Actinopteri; order Osteoglossiformes; family Mormyridae; genus Hyperopisus; species Hyperopisus bebe. The sequence continues at coordinate 19,313,326 of JAODJW010000015.1, forward strand.
TTGGGAGTTGTCACAGTTAGGCTTATTTGCATAACAGGTAATTGTTTCATGTTGACTTCAATTAACACAGCTTTCACATTGGTACTCAAGGTTTTTTGAATCAAACATTTCTGCCTTTTGATCCTTATAATGGTAGATTCCAGCAGGTATTCTACATACTTATGAGGCTGCTTACATTTCCCCTTATTTGCTGAGACGTACATTCTTCAGGAATATTAATCCCATATAGTTAAATGGATAGATCCAACTCAACGACCACAGGTTCTGGTCCTGACTCGTTGTTAACTTTATACCCAGCAAACCTAATCTTTAACAATTACAGGATCACATAGGAGATAGAAGTGGAAAAGGGGAAGATTGTTCTGCAGCTGGGGTGATGGGTCAGTAACTCTTGAGGACCAGGCCCCCAGAATACCTCTGAAATAGCATAATGAGACCCTGCTCCTCCTTACTTCCTAGAACCTACATTTACATTTATTTTTTTAGCAGATGCTTTAGTCCAAAGCAACGTACAACACATTACAAACATACAGCTGTCAAGGAGTCAATTAGGCAAAAGGTGGGCTGGGGTGAGTTTCCAATCAGTGCACAGTTACCAGCGTATGTAGTACAGGAACAAGAGCCGCCATAGCATCTTCCAAAAAAACAGAACCTAATTAGACAATTCAATGACAAGAACTGCAACACAGAGAACACAGAGGGACATTATGTACAGCGTTGTATAGCATGACCCTTCCTACATTTTCTTCTCATGCATCCCTCAATGATGTAACTCATGAGTTACATACAGCTAAATGGTCAGTGTTGTTTTGTATTATACTACTAGCAGATACTGGTTGTGGAGTGTGGGGTGGGGGAGCAGTAGCTCCTCTACCTTTAAAGTTTAAACTGACTTCACTGCACTGAACAGATGCCCAGATCATTGTTCAAGTAAAGGCAGCACTCAGTTAATTTGTGTGTCCCTTTGTCATGCGTCTCCAGCTTGTCTGAGGCCACACCCCCTCCTTTACACACACATGACGGCAGTTATAAGACTGATCATCAATTGCTGGAACTTAGGGAATTTCACATAAAATGTGTATGGCTGTCTCTGCACAGTTGATCGGTTTTCTCATTTCTCAGTCCCTCATAGAAATTGGGGTTTTATTCTAATAAAAGGAATATAATAAATCTAATAAATCTAATAAAAGGAAATGGCAAATTAATATTTTGCTAGAAAACGGCTAATCATAATAATCCATACATCTTATGCATCTCCTAACTTCTCCAGTACAGGCGTGTAGTCGGTCTGGATCCCAGATGCATGCGACATAAGCCAGGAAACACGGCAGATGGGATTCCAGCCTGTCAGAGGGTTTCTACTTAATAATGCGTTTTAAAATGGCTCATATAGCACACAGATAATTCTGCATTTCACCTTATTATCTGTGTTGTATTTTATATAATTTCAAACTACTTTTGTAAGTTAATTCAGACATTGGGAAATACTTCTGAAATAAACGCTTGGGCATTTAAGGCTTTGATGATTTAATAAACCTCTGATATTCTACAAATGATATTTCAGACACATATGTAGATTGTATGTATCATGTTTGTATAATACAAGTTGCTTTCATTTACCCTTGCATTTACACTTGAATTGAGGTTAAAGAGCCAGAATTTATTGCACATATGAAATGTTGTAAATATACACATAGCTGAATATGTTGGGAGTTCGTTGCTCTGCAACTCACATGTCTAATCACCAGATCTTTCTTAAAAAAACACTTCCTATGCCAGGTGGTTCACAAGTCCACAATGCAAAGGAATATAGTGACATTTTGCCTACTTGACCTTGGATTAATAAATATAGCTACAAATCCCTACATCACACACGACAGAAGCCGCAGTGCTCGGCGATGGCTGATGCGCTTATGGTGTGTTGACTTATATCCATGGAGCATAAAGTCATTGGGTTCATTGGGTAGAAGTGTCCCCTATGTCACACATTACTACACAAACCACCCCCAGCAGACTGAGATGTTTCCTGTACGTGGGTTGCCAGAATATACAATGCAAACCCATTCACATCTGTTGACTTCCAGAATAGCATCCTGTACACATCAGTATACTAGGACATTCTGCAATGAGCAGACTGGCAAAGAACTGTCCAGAAATTCACAAAGGGCATCAACAAGCTCTCCAGTGCAGGAACGTAAAATTAAAATATTTCTTTGCACTTATTGCATACACCACAGGTCAGTCACCAGCTGGTGTGACCCGGTACTGAATAAAGGGCACGAAAGATGGAAGGATTATTGTGAAGCATCCAACATCCAACAAGTTTCGTCACTGCTGGCAGTAAGGCGTACATTTTTGGGTAGATGCACTGCATGTATTCATGTTAGTCAGTTATGATGTCATAATATTCACCCAAGAGTGATCAGCAGCTGGAAACCTGCAATGAAGAGCAGGATCAGGCAGCCAGCAGCAGCAGGACCACGTTTCTGCCTTGAGCCAGGCCCTTAACCCCCAGCTCCCAGGGCACTGCTACGGGTGGCTGCCTTTCACGGACAGCTTACTCTACAAAGCAAGTTAAGGGGAAAAACTATTTCCCCACGGGGACAATAAAGTATCAGTTATTATTATTAAACAAAAGGATGCCACATTGCTGGATGCAAACGAAAATTATGATCCTACAGAGGGCTGAATTTAAAGACGCTGAAAATTAAAGTGAAAAAATGATGTGGCAGGCTATTCCATTTTGCCGAAATTTCATTGCAGCAACTCAAAACTGTACTCAGTAGTTTGTATGGCTCCCACATGCTTGTATGCATGCCTGATAACTTCGAACAACCCACTGCACTCGGGTAAGTTCTGACAATGGGTCCAAGGATTTCATCCCGATACCTAATGGCAGTCAAGCTGCCGTTGTCTAGCCTGTAGAGGTCTGTGTGTCTCTCCATGGATATGTTTCCCCAGACTATCACTGACCCACCACCAAACCGGTCATGATGAACAATGTTACAGGCAGCATAATGTTCTCCATGGCTCCATGCCCAGCTCTCCTAGAGTAACTGCCTGTCTCTTGGAGTCTCCTCTATGCGCTTGAGACTGTGCTGGGAGACACAGCAAACCTTCTGGTAATGGTACGTATTGATGCTGTCACGCCCAGCTCCGTACGATCCTCGTGTGTGCCACGCCCCCTCATTACCTCATGTTAATTCCTGATTGTACTCA
>JAODJW010000015.1:19330345-19353063 GCA_026777045.1 Hyperopisus bebe
TTTTAGGTAATTATTGTCAATTTGTATTTTTATGACGAATGTAATTGTATATCATTAACAAATTAATTATATTAAACAAGTACATGGTGGCTTGGAAGAAAAGGTCCCAATTCTCTCTCTATATATAAGAGTTCAGAACATTGTTATTATAATGTATATGCTACTCAAACATAGCACACCGTGGTGCGATAATCTAACTTTTTAAAATCATTGTTTATATGGTATCACATAGAAATATTTGAACTACCAATGCATAAAAACTCTACCTGATACATCCTGCCAACCCAATCTTTTGCCACCACCTTCAGGGGTGTGATATAAGACTGTTAAAACAAGAACTTCAGGGCACAGAGACAGTTTCTCCCCACAGGTCCATAGCCCTGCTTAGTGACAGTAGGTAAAAACCCCTCCTCCGCAACATATATGCTATAACTGAGTGACTGAACAGTAATGTGCTATACCCCTTCCGATGAGCTGGGGATGTGCTATACCTCCTGACGGGCTAGGGACATACTATACCTGCCAACAGGCTAGGGACGTGCTATACTTGCCGATGGGCTGGGGATGTGCTATACCTCCTCACGGGATAGGGACATGCTATACCTCCAGATGGGATAGGGACGTGCTATACCTCCTGATGGGCTAGGGATGTGCTATACCTCCCAACTGGCTAGGACATGCTATACCTGTTGACTGGCTAGGGACATACTATACCTCCCATCAGGCTACGGACGTGCTATATCTCCTGACAGGCTAGGGACATACTATACTTGCCGATGGGCTAGGGATGTGCTATACCTCCCAGCTGGCTAGGGACATGCTATACTTGCAGACGGGCTAGGGACGTGCTATACCTCCTGACGGGCTAGGGATGTGCTATACCTCCCAACTGGCTAGGACATGCTATACCTGCTGACTGGCTAGGGACGTACTATACCTCCCATCAGGCTACGGACGTGCTATATCTCCTGACAGGCTAGGGACGTGCTATACCTGCCGACGGTCTAGGGACGTCCTTTACCTCCCAACTGGCTAGGGACATGCTATACCTGCCGACGGGCTAGGGAAGTGCTATACCTCCCAACTGCCTAGGGACATGCTATACCTGCCTACGGACTAGGGACGTGCTATACCTGCCAACGGCTAGAGAATTTCTATACCTGCCGAATGGCTAGGGACTTACTATACCTCCCAACTGGCTAGGGACATGCTATACCTGCTGATGGGCTAGGGACATGCTATACCTCCTGACTGGCTAGGGATGTTCTATACCTCCCACCTGGCTAGGGACATGCCATACCTCCCTACGGGCTAGGGGCATCTTACATAAATGGAGTATTTGAATGTTTAAATTGACACAGATCACAAAGCACAACACAGTCTTCATTCATATAAAAACATAAAAAGAGGCTGATGTTCACAGAGAATAAGTTGGATTACATCAGGTGCAGGCTACCAAGCATGGGAACATTGTGGTTAGCTTGGAAACAAAACTCACATCTAATCAAACAGGCATAATTGTGTTTGCTGACTGTCCTATGATTCCATATGACTAAAGACCAGTATCTTGTCAGTAGCTTTGTTAAGAATACGTGTGGATATAGACTATATCGTCAATCTTTTGCTAAATCAAAAAGAATCCCGAAGAGTGTAAGTTCTGAGTCAGCATTGTTTTCATTGTGAAAATGGCATATCTGTTTTATCTAATACTTCTGAAATATTTGAATATTGTTCCAATATGTGGACATGAATGTTCAGTGGTGTTCCACATCTATCTTCATGTTCTAGGTATTACTAATCTTTGGTAGTTATGTCTCTAAATGATTCTGTCCTAAGTGGTTGGAAGATCAAGTCCAGGTTTATGCTCCAGGGGCATTGATTGTCTGTGTGTGTCGCATATTGTTCTTCTGAAAATATAGATATATGTATATACACTGGACCTAACACCGATCTTACTAGATAAAAGAGGAGAAGTGGTGCGTCAGTTTCTTAGGAGAAAAAAAGGCGGTCATACCTCGTTATCCTGTCACTCCCCCCCCCCCCCCCCCCCCCCATTGACACTAACCATCTTGTATGTTTTGCCGTTGGGTTTCAATGAGAGCCAAAGGTGGCGCCGGGAACAGCAAATACAGGCCGACGTGTTAAAGGTCAGTTCTGTACGTGTCACCTCCATTAAAGGGGGTGTGGGGGTTGGCGGCTCGGCCACCTGCATGACGGGGAGTGCAGGGCCATCAAGTCCCCTCCCTCAAGTGAGGAGACCCACACCCTCCACGGGTCACTCTGCATTCAGCAACTGAAAGACTTTTTAAAGGGGCTAAACGAAGAACAGGAAAAAGGCAGAGTGTCAGCAAGAGTATCAGCAAGTCACCATAAACATGGTCAGTAGGGCCATTTCAGAATCTGATGTAGCTGGGGACCCTACATGTAGACACTTGGGAAATAGAAAGTGTAAAATTAAGGGACTAGACTTTCACCCAGATAGTCAAATCCAGCTGCTGTACCAGTGCATGTAAACAGTTTCGTGGGGGCAGAGAGGTGTGTATGTGAATTGGCAGCTTCACCAGTGAGTTATATTTTCACAAGGAAGTTGCAGATAAAAATCACCGCCCATGCAATAATAGAGTAACATTATCAGAATCAGACTCATAATCAGATAAACTTTATTGATCCTGGAGGGAAATTATGTCACGGTCCTCAAGGGCAGAGCCCTGCTGATTTTCCAGCCTTCCTTCGCCTGTGAGCCAGGTGTGAAGCCTCTGACCAATCTGAATCAGTAATTATTAAACTAAATACCTGGGAGAAAAACAAGGCCTGGGTTTGGAATTGAGGTCCTGAATTGAATAGCCCTATTTTAAAGCATAATGGTAAAATGAGTGGAGGTTTGTGAATAAATGAAAAGAAACTATTTCCGTTTCCATCAGAAAAAAATAACAAAAAGATTTGTTTCATGTGTTTTGTTGACTTGCCCAGCCAGGAAATCTATTAATACTTCCAGACGTTTTCTTGCCTTTTTCCATTGCGGTCCATCCGCTGCACGGCACTCTGGCTCAGTTCTGTGATACTGGACTGTGTGCTCTTCTCTTCTCTCTCTTGTTAAATGCAAGGGGCTATTGGCTTGTGCCAGACAGCCCCAATACGCAAGGCCCACTGGCAGTGAGCAGGCGTGAGCACTTCCCAAGCGGAGAGTAATCCCTCATTAACTTGGTAATGACCCTGCTTCATTGTGACCCCAGCACCCCCCAGTGCCCCATTGTATCTCACACACCTCAAACAGTAGCCATTCACAGCACCATATACAGCCCACCAGGGTAGATATCACCACAACTGCCCCCCCCCACTCTGTAATGATACATTAAAGAATCTTACTGATTGTTTAATGACCATCTGATAAAGCACACCATTCAAGATATAAACTTTTCCATACTTCTGGTTTACATTGTGCTTGACTGATTGATGCCAAATATTTTACAGAAAAAGGTCAATCACATTTATCAAGGGCAAAAAACTGGGTCCATCCATCTCCTTTAAAGCTTTTTTCATGTTCTTAACACTGATGCTACCTGATGCCTTTTAAGATAAACTAGGAAATGAAAACCGCAATCAGTTTTTAAAAATAGCTTCTCACTTTAAGAGCATGATGAAGGCCATTCCTCATCTCTATCAATCGCCAACATGCCCTATGAGGTGAATTTAACCTCTGCAGTAAAAGACAAAAAAACATGTTTTTTAAATGATTTTCACACTCATTATAAGACATAATGTCATATTTTACAGCCCATCCATCGGTCCTTCAGCCATAACTGCTTATCGATTAGCGGGTCATGGGAAAACCTGAGCCTATTCCAAGAGGTATGGAGAAGGGGACGATCCCGGGCAAGTCCCTCACAGGGCACACACACGATCTGCGCCAATATATTTACAGTACATTTAAAATAATTTTATTTTGCAGATTATTTTGTCCAAAGCAACATAAAAGTGAGGACCTTAAGTAAACATTTTGTATAAGTAGATGGACTGATTACCACACAGTAAAGAAGGGATGGATAGTAACATCATTTTACCAGTTAACCTACATACTTAATTACGGAGAGACATGCCCAAATAAGGCATGGGTGCAGTCACACGTCCTCTCAAAATGTCCCTCAGTTATGCCCCTATTTCCATAAAATACATTTGCACAAAACATTCAGGAGTGTATTTGGGCCAGACAGTAAATAAATGTGCTTTCAGATGCCCTATTTCTTAGTCAAAGTGACTGGAAAGGCCTATCAGTTCTCATTGTCCCACTGATGATTGCCATGGCAACCAGGTAATGTGGACCAAAGAATCCACGTGCCTAAACAGGGTGTGGTGTTCAAAGCCATCAGCTGAGCCCCTCATTAGTGGCATGTTGCTATTAATAAGAAAAGAAAAGTCTGAGAGACCTGATAAAATAGTGGATCAGGTGAAGACAGTCCTTTCATATGGGTCACAATTATGCAGCCATAACATGACAAGCAATCACACTGGTATTGCAGAGGTATTGGTCACCCACACCTGATGTCCTGTGCAGGGTTATGGAGTCCAGAGCCTATCCCAGTAGCTACGGGTGCAAGGCGAGAAATAACTCAGGTTGGGATGCCAACCCATCTCAGGGCACACACACACACACACACACACACCATTCACACACACACACACACACCATTCACACACATACTTATACCTACTGACAGCTGCATTACTGCAGCTCACATCAGCATGCTTTGGACTGTGGTGGGGGTGACCTGAGAACCTGGAGGAACCCCCCCCCCTGCCACCCACAACTGCACAGGGAGTTTCAGTTTGGAAAGTAATTTCAATCATTAACATGTGAGGATGTCATAATGACCATGTACTCCATAAGCTGCTATGGGAGCTGGATGGATGGATGGATGGATAATTGAGAACATTGATTTATTGATTTACAGTACTCTGGGGTTAGTCAGACACCTAAACCTAGGGCCAAACTCTTACTTTTAAATATTTTTATTTACATATTAAGCATAATAGTTTCAAGAGATTATCATCTTCTAACCATAAATCCTGCTCAGGATTGTATATCATTCCTACATATGTTTTTGGGTCCCTCATCACACCTGCAGGATACGAGGCCACAGTGAAACCACATACTCGATGGACTGGTAAGGTCACCATGCTTCCTTTTTCATCTGTGAGAATCATGTGACTCCAGGAAATGACCCAAATTTTTATGATCTACATGCTTTCGGTGCTGGTTGCCATGCAAGGCCAAAGGAGGTATTTGTCAGCAAGTCTTAAATATTGTCACACTGATGAACTTTGAGTTCTGCCCCCCAAAATAAGGAAGGTGTTTCACCTTATTTACAGACAAAATACAAGCAACAGAAATTGGTTAAATATTCATTTCTTATTTACTGGATTTCATTTATTACTATTAGTACACTTAGGATTAACCAAACACATAGTGTTTACCCAGGTTAATTCATTTTGTAACAATCTATTTTAAATTTTGTATAATTACCCTGAGATGAAACATATAATGAACTAAAACAAACAAGTGAATAGGATAAAACAGTTAAATTCTTAAAATTGCTAACGAGATATAGGGAAGAACATTTAGTATTTAGCATTTAAAGCCGTGTTAGTGCATCCAGCAATAACCAGGACCATCTTATGAGTTTGTGTATTTGAGATAGACTGCTGAGCAGCGTCTCTCACCGTATGAAGCGCATTCTACTCGCCTCCATTGTCACCGTTATCCTCTCCCTCCACCTGCATGCTCTCTCACTACAGCTCCCGATCGTCCAACTCACCCTGCAGGATTTTTTATGCAAACCCATTAAAGACCCAAGCTGTAAAAGAAAGTACTGTTGTTGTCCTTAATTATGTGACAATTATTTGAATCTTTCCTAAAGTATCGCCTCTCAGCTGAAGTTTCACTTAGTCAAACAGAAATGTGTCAATATTTGATAAACGGAAATCGTGATAATCGACTGAATACGAATCTAATACTGATCTCAATACTAACATGATTTTCAAAGTATAATTTTCTGATGTCCAGACAGAAAATATTGTGTTAACACTTCTATAGCAGGTATACACAATCTGTGTAGACCAAGGGGCGGAGACAGCAGCACGTTTCTTTACAGTGTAAACCTCTTTTGCAGTAGGTTGCCTTCGTCTTTCCAGTTGTGAGAAATCCGCTAGCAAACTTCAGGACGGGAGGGGTGAATGGGAGTGAGATACGGGTGGTCGTACTCAGAAGTCCCGTCTTTGTTTGGACACTTAGACCGCTGTGTTTGTCCTGTCCATTAAGCATTCTGGTGTCAAGGAAAGGCCCATAATTAGAAAAGTTTGAGAGTCAAAAGAGAATCGCTGTTCCCGAGGCTGTTTGAACGTGTTTTAACAGTCATTTAAAGACCTAGCCTGGCTCTTTTTCAAACACCACTTCCAAATGATGGAAATGAGGTTGGCAAAGTTTGCAGAGCTGGCCATAATCTCGATTGAAAGCGAGGACGCGTCACCCCCACGCACTGTCAGCAAGCAAAGTGAGTCCTTTAAAAACACCGCCGCGCGTTTCATCTTTTCCGCTTCGAGACTAATTACGATCTAATCATGGAAAATCACTTATGATTACAGGGTATTTATACAGGCCTTCTGTATATACTCAACACGGTTTACAGATAAATATTCGTTGATGCCATTAGCCTATTTATATGATTGCATATTAGGCTCGTAACATAACGCATAGGCTATTGTTTAGGCCACTTATCGCAATATTGATCTTTACGCACTGCAAAACTCAAGTCTCATTTTCTATTGTTCTGTACAATACAGACTATAATGTACGGCATGAGACTCCCCACCACCCCAATATGCAGTGAAAGAGCATTGCATGGTACTTGTTAATACAGAAATTTTTTGATTAATTGGTTTCTGCGCTTGAGCTCAGTGTAACAACGCGCTTGTTAGCAGTTAATAAAATCAGTAATGCCCCTCTCTCATCAAGAGCAGGCCGTCGGATTTGACGCCTGGACGAGTCTTCGTTTTCCCCATTTTCTGCCAACACCGCAGATGTTAAAGAAACACTGTCAACAAGGCTCTACTTTCAAAGTCATCAGTGAGAGGAGGAGCGGCTGACGAGCCTGTTGACTTTAGTACACCCCCATGCGTCCTAATACACCCCCACGGAATTTAGCGTGCAGTTTAAGGATTATTTCAATGTAATAATAATAAAAAAAAACATAGGACAAGCGGGTACACAAAATTTATGAATGTATGGACAACTGTGAAACGAATCCATATATGCGTCTTTAGTTACACCTGTATTACATTTCGCGTTTAATTCTGCACTTCTCTGTGTTGTATAAGCGGTTGTAAAAATGGATGATGGACGGACAGGTTTTATATTATCCTGTCTAAAAAAGTAGCCTACTATAGTCTTTGTCGCTTATAGGCTAATTTAATGATGAAATATAACAGTGTTTTCCGTGTGTTTAGTAGCCTATTGCATGAAACAAGTGAAAAAACAAACTCACATTAAATGTTTTGTGTATTTGTTGTACTTTTGAAATTTATATCTAGTTTTTGTCTACTTAAAATAGACCCATACTATTAATTCGCTCTTACATTTTTTAGTGTATCATCCCATGGTGAGTTTATTTGTTCCGCTGTTTGAATAGAATCTGCCGGCTTGCTTTGAGATTTAGGGCACGATATTACATAATTGCGCAACATCAAGGTTCCCTCAGCGGTAATGATTGCTTTTGGAGTTAAGAGCCTTTCAAGAATTGGTACAAACCTCGGCCCCTATAGCCTTTCTGCGTCTTAGCTTCCTCTAGTAACTTCTCATGGAAAGGGCCATTAGAACATTGACAAGCCCAGCGTGTCACTAGTCAATCAATTAATTGGATCCCTTGTTGGGCCGGTCGTTTTCCTCATCGGCTACTTAGGAAGACAAAGGCACAGCGGGGGTGGTTTGACACCTCTGAACTGAGTCTGAGTATAAAATGGGGCACTGGTCTTGGCAGAGAACTAGTCTCAGTTTCCTTGCAGTGGGGGAACACCTGAAATCCTTCAGATAAAACGCCTCTTTCTGAAGACTTTTGTGACGCATTGGTTCTACAGTAGCAGACATGGAAATCTCCGCCAGCTCCTTTGGAAGTTATGGCTACAGCTGGCGCCCGTACGGCGCCCTCTACCCAGACTGCGCCAGCAGACAGTGCGCTGCGCCTACCAAGCCAAACAGCGGGAAATCCTTCACCATCGACGCTATCCTTGGGAAGCCAGAGCAACCCGCAAATGAACAGACGAACCCGTTGCGCAACGGAGGACATCCGTCTGCTGCTTCTCCTTTGGCGCTTCCAGGACAGATGTGTTCACCGCTGGCACACTACGTCTATACGCCACACATCGTACACTCTCAGCCCGGCTATCCTGCTTACTGCTCGCCATTCCAATATCAAGCTTTTCGCGGAGGTCTTTACTCCCAAGGTATACACGTTATCTTGATTATTTTGTCTCTCTTTTTACTTCACTGGGAATACTGCCCCATTATTGTTCACTTACTGACTATCATCATTTGTATAAGTTGGATGATTTTCTATTCTCTTCTCAGAAACTCCATCAAAGAACAGCCTGCAGCCCCTTAAGCACAGAGGAGGGAAGTCGAAAAGGATGCGCACCAGCTTTACCAACGAGCAGCTCTCCCGTCTGGAGAAGGAGTTCGCCCGTCAGCAGTATATGGTGGGATCGGAAAGATTCGTTCTAGCCTCGTCGCTGCAGCTTACCGAGGCTCAGGTAAACATCTTGATATTATGTTTTGCAAACACCTAGAATCTCATTAACGTTCCCTATGAATACGTAAATATGTGCGTGAAATATGGCTTTACCCATAAATATTTTTAAATTGCATGAAAGTTTCTGATCCCAATTAAACATTCTTTAATTGGAAAAGGTGAACCGGTTTATAAGTCGGATGTTTATACCATTTGTTTCCATTGCAGGTTAAAGTTTGGTTTCAAAACAGACGCATCAAGTTCCGGAAGCAGAGTTTGGATCAGCAGCATGCGAAACTTGCCAAGCTGGGTCTGGCAGCCCCGCAGAGTAGCAAGGGCTCCCAAAGTCGTGAGGAAGAGGGTGAAGAAGAGGAAGTCAGATTTTCTGAGGAATCTGACGTGGACATTGAGGGGTCTGATCTATGAAGCAGCCCATATAGACCTTTAAACTCCCTTAACTGAATAAGAGCAACTGTATATAGACTATCGTACATAATTATTGTATAGTAACCTATTTCTATTTGTATTCATATTTAAAAATAAATATATATTTTTCAGCAAACTAAATCGTTTCTGTCGTTGTAATTTTATTGAAAACGTCAATTAATTGTACAGCCAAAAATGTTCGGCCAACACGACATCCAAGCAGGCCTACGTGCTTACAACGTCACGTAGCGCATTGTTTATGACAGTGGGCCTACAATTCATGTGACCAAAAATCCTGTAATTTAGATGAGGATTGTTAATGATAGTGATTAGTACTGATCCTTTCTGTTTCATCTTAAATAAACCATTTATAATGAACTACGTTCATTACAATGAATTATTCTAATTAGGCTAAACATTTTCACAGTTTTTTAAATTAATATATTCCATCGGGGCATAACGAAAAATGTCTCTGATTAAAATGCCATGGTACTGTGAGCAACAATGAACAAATATTTTTTATTATATATTAAATATTTATATATAATAATATGTCAGGCGTGTCCCGTAATTTACAGAAGACAGGTGTTGTTTAAATAAAAAGCCAAAGTTAGGCCCTGTTTTCGTTAAAAGCATTTTGTCTGTAATCAACCTAAGCAGGTCAAAAAGGGAACGTGAACTTTTTGCCTATCCAGGCTATAATATAAATGAGAACAAAATGGTAGCTCTTTTCAATTGTGTCGGACAAATGCCACTGTAGAGGAGTTTTCTACTAAAGCATGACATTACCACGACCTGCATAATGACACAATTTTAGAAAAATGGTAGTTTGAGATGTCAACCATTTCCGACAAAAAAATCATGAAATAGGATTAGTATACTTCTTCTTCATTATTCGTTATTTTTCCACATTAACCATCCATCCATTCCTACCTGCTGTTTTATTTTGATGATTTCAGTTACAGTACCTACTAAAATAAAACGAACACAAATTTTAGTTAACAGAAATAATCACTAAATCATCACGGGTGAGACTTTAGTGATTACTGAAAGTAAATGAAAAAGCTGAGACTGGTTGTATCAGGACTATTCTATCAATTAGTTGATGTAATTAACGAACAACTTGGCCTTGTGTCAAAGGCTTCAGACTTAGTTTCCACTTCCATGTTACGGTAATCTATTCCCTGATTACAGTATAGACGATAATGCTTGGGAAGTTTAACGTTGTGCCTAGATTTGACTTTTACCCTCCCCGCCTAAATAAACAAATAAATAAATAAATATATATCGAGATAGAATCGATAGATAGAAAATATGTATACGTACAATCCCAAAGGAACATCTATCATCCAGTTTTAATATGTTCCACCATCCGATTATAATTTGTTATGATTTGACAATAAATCCACTTAAACGTTCTTTTGAAGAAAGAAACGGTAACAAAAGTTCGGAAAACAATCACATGCGCCTCAACACAGCAGTACTAATCCGATTTAGTCCCTGATTCGCCTCATTAACCCGAACAGTGGTCTCGTCTCTTATCCAAGAGAGCACAATCTTTCGGGGTTGCGTTACTTTCGGGGGATAATAAAATCGATACCGGAAGGTAAGTCACGTTTCTGCAATCTGCAGTCTTATTGCAATGTAATTATCCATCACTGCATTTTTTATTTTTGCTGTTTGTCTTTTATTCGAAACCTATCTTAAAGTCACAGACAGATATTTAACAGCGAAACAATTAACTCGTGATCTTAATGCAAACTGTTCTATTAAGATTTTTATGTTTCAGTTGAATTTGTAAAAAATACCTACTCAATCTTTTTACTTATAGTTAGGCCTATTGTTTCAGTGTTGCAGGTTATTTTATTACCAGCATTTTTTTCTGGCTATTTGTTTTATTGCTTCCCATACAACAAACTCGTTGATATGATGTTAAAACTAAAATTCGTTCTTGCTTTTATTTCAACTACACAGGTAAAATGGCTGACACTCTTTTTTGCAAGAGTCCCAAAAACCTTAGATACAAATGTGGTACTTTGTGGACACTTTATGTATCACTTTGTGTAATGACTTAATGGAATCAGTTTATGATTTTCTAGATTCTAGAAACTCTTGAACAGGCAGAGATTCATTTATTATCTAATTGACTATCCACATACCCAGATTTCTGTCATCTTTCTATCCAGGTGCCTAGATGAAACGCTGTTTAAAGCAGGGACATGCACAGGCTGAAACCATTTACATTACCATCTATTTCTTGAGCAAATGCTTCAGTCCAAAGTGACGTGCAGTTGAGAATGCAGGGCCAGCCTGTCCCAGGAGAAGCTAAGACTGAGGGCCATCCTCAAGGGCCCAACAGTACAATCACTCTGCTAATGAAGGACCTTCCTATCATGAGCACAGGACATAACAAAACTAAACAAAGTGCGGCAGCTTGAGGCAGCAGATGTGCTATGCCTGTGGAATTAAAGACAACGAGATATCTGAAACAATCACCTGCGCTTGTATAGCGTTTGAAGTTAAAAGGATGATCACTGGTCGAACAGCATGATATATCCCTCCACCAAAAGCTGTTGGCTTAGACCACTGGTGGCAGTGTTGCTCTGGGCTACCATGGATTATCTGGGATACCCTTAGCTAAAGATGCCCGGCCGAGCAACAGCGTATAATGTGGTTACAGTGGCCATCCATGTGTCTCTGCCCACTCCGGGTTCAGTGCTGATCTGATCTCTGTGCAGGAAAGGCACGGATCTCTGCTGACATATTAAAAGCTAATGTCCTTTTCCAGCAACAATGTGCCACCTGGGGGTTTGGCAGACTGGGGCTGAATGGGGGGGGGATAGGCGGGGGGAGATTCAAGGACTAAGAACATGTGAGACCATCTGATATCAGTAGGAGAAGCGAAGGGAGGAGCATCCCGCCTGTCAGCTTCCTCAGCAGTGGGAACAGCGACAGCAGAAAGCCCCAGGGCTTCGGTCAGCAGGGGAATCTGCCAGGGGTCCAGCAGAGAACCCAGCAGCGTCTCAATAACATCACGGTTTCCATCAATTTACAGGAAAAAGATTAACTTTTCAGCACTTCACCATGTAATTGGTTTCTGCCTGTTTTGAGAAGGATCCAATGCTGTAGCATTCATAGTTACATCATTCATTCAGTTTCAAGAATAATTATTTTCTATTTGAAAAGGTGGATTACAATAATCCCATTATAATTATTATGTTATAAAGTACAACAAAGGACAAAGACAGGGACATGGAATCAGACACCAAGTAAAATGGGACTTCTTGACCTCAAAAACATATATACATATTTATTTGATCTTAAAAGGAATGGCTGGGCAAATACCACATGGGATGTTCCAGAAAGAGGCTGCATGCATGTATGGCCAAAACAACCATAAACTTTAATAAGCAAATAAAATCTATGAGGTCGCATGGTGGTGCTGTGTGTGGAGTTTGCATGTTCTCCCTGTGTCATCATGAGGTTTCCTCTGAGTACGTCGTTTTCCCCCCACAGTTCAAAAACATGTTAAGGTTAACTGGAGTTACCAAATCGCCCAGTTGTGAGTGAGTGGTGTGTGAGTGTGTGTGTGTGTGTGTGAGAGAGAGTGTGTGTGTGTGTGTGTGTGTGAGTGAGTGTGCCCTGCCATAGGCTCGTGCCCCATCCTGGGTTGTTCCCTGCCTTGCTTCTGTAGCCCCCAGGACAGGCTCCAGATGCCCCGTGACCCTGAATAGGGAAAGTCTGGAATACATTGGAATGGTATCAAAATCACTTGTTTCTCAAGAAGAGGGAAACAGCCAAATGTTTGCCTGTCTCCACTATTGTTTTGCTGGGTAATTAAAACAGAGGCTTTGGGTTTTAGTACAAGCGATGCAGAAAACCCCCTTAAGAGGGCGACTCTGATGTGATCAGCCTGGCTTTTCCCCCGGCCAGCCATAATCCCATTGTAGAGTGGAGCCATGTACCCTGCAGGCTTGTGGGAAGAGACTGGGAACACAGGGGGTGCGTCCAGGTCCACCCCAATTAGTAAGAGGGGAGCAGAAACTGAGTTTCCATCAGCTTAACCCTGCCTATGAATTAGGCTGCAACATAATCACATTGGGCCAGCGTTACATCTTCATTAGTCAGCCACGTCGCAGGAATGCCTGGCTTTGATCACCGGCACTAATGTAGCCGGTGTGCAGTCTGCAGACACATCAGGATAAGGGGATGGCTCCAGCTGTATCTGGAAGGGATGGGTACAGAACGGGGAATCCTGGAGGACTAAGCCAGCTTCTTAGGGTCATGATTATGACACTGTCACTAATTTGGCCAAATACAACTCACTGCCGCAGTGTAAAAGAACCTTGAGGTTTGTTTAGTAATATTACATGCTTAAGTTCTCTTATTTTGCGCGGATATCACATCGTATTTTTTGGGGAGGAGGGCGGGCATAACTACCTTCATTAATATTGATGCACTTAAATCGGCAGGGTGAAAAAGTTACCGTTCAAAGGCGATATTAGGAATAGTTCACGCGAAGAAAAATGGTTTTGAGACCACTACTGCTTTCTATTAATATAGTTTACAGTGCGTACAATCATATCTCAATACACATCTGAATTTGGATGTAATAGTTCAAATTCAATTTTTACAGTTTTTCCCATTTTTACTTTTTCTTCATTTATGTGTGTGTGTGTGTGTGTGTTGGTGTGGTGTGGTGTGTGTGTGGGGGGGGGGGCACTCTTCATGTTATTACTTATTTGTAATCTCACACCTTTCCCGATGTGTCGCATATCAGGACACATATCATATGAAGAGATCAATTGATCACCATGGATTGTATACTTGGGTGCGATAAATGTTCTGAATTAATTATATATCACAACACTTACCACTTATTGCAGTTTAAGAACATTTTAAATACAGAGTGATACAAGTTTTTCTTCTTTCTATTGTAAAGGCAACCGCTCATTTAAAAATCCTCAACTAACGTTCGTCAGGAACAATTTGACGAACTATTTAACAATCGAGGCAATCATATTTTAAATAGATTTAGTAGTTTTCACGTAAGCTTGCCTGCAGTTATAGGTGGCAATACAATTTTAAACTTTAAATCCCAGTCTACAGAACACGCTTCCGCTACTATCTTCTTCAACGTTTCGGGAAAGAAGAGCGTAAATTCTGCCTCGTATCAAATGGAAATTGAGGGTTAGGTGTGAGAATTCACATGGGGCTAACATGTTTAAAAACTGCATGTGGTCCAACGGTAGCTGTTGGGCAATCCAGTAGGGAAAATGTGGGTCATTTTGTCTTGGGATTTTTTAGGGTGGGCTATTGTAAAATTCCCCTGGTGCATTTTGTTTGTGGTCCATGGGGCCGCAGTTCATCTAATAGTCATTAACATCCATTAGAATCGTTTGAAGTGGTGGAACTCCTTTGTCCCTTTGCAAAAGGTTTAATATGAAATACAATGACTTCTGACGCCAGGACACGATGAGTAAAACGAGTCTCACAGAGGCCACCGTGTGGAATAGCCCCTCAATGGTAATGGAGAATTCCAATCAATTCGTTTTAACGCGTTTTTCAGGAAATAGGACGGTTCCTGTTGCCTCGGGAATTCAAAAGGGACCTGATAGTTTATTTGAAGGACCCATACGAGTCAAGTGCCATCTGTAAACAGAAGTTTTAAGGGGGATTTTCAAGTGGAGGAACTGTTCGCTGTTAACTTCTCCACAACAAGTCACATCTGCCGTCTCATACATTCACAAATCACAAAGGAAATGGTGCAAAGACCTTAGTAAACTAACCCAAAATATGCCAGCCCGACGTCAAAATCACTCCGCTGACGTGATGAGAGAAAAGGATTTAAACTTCGCGATGTGATGGTGAGAAATCCCTCATTCTCACACGACTGGCGTGAAAACAGGAAAGTGCTACTTTCACCATCTCATTCTGACGGGGTGAAAACTTCCAGGTTTTTAAGCGAAAAGGATTAGCTGAACACACTTACGTCCCGAGAAACAAAATAGTCAATTAGTTTATTTATGAATGTCACCCGAACGTTACCCATAAAACTGCGTCCTCACCTATGTCTCAGCCCGCACAATGATTTTATTTTCTTTGTACTTTCTGGTTAGTTTTTGTGAAGCGGATGAAAAATAAAATCGTATGGTTATAAAACAAAGGATATTTGTAATTAATTGATGTACCACAGCAATTACTCATAGCCCAGTAAGGTGCAGTTTATCTTATTATGCCTTAAGTAGTCTACGAAATCATTCACATGCTTTAAGTAAATAGAATGTATGAAACATTTGAGTTTCATTTTGTAGCCGCATGGTGAGCATGTCGTAGATCATTAGATTTGTTGAAATGACAAACGGCCTGAACACATGTGTTTTAAGGTTTTTCTTTTACAGACAAAGACTATTTAGTTCAATTAATTATAAGTGTAATTTGATATACATTTTTCCGTGTCTTACGTATATGTCGAAATGGTGATTTTTGAGTAGATTATAAAGAATTTGCCGCAACATTTTGAATAAATTCTGCTTGTCGGAAACACCGGCATACATCTGATGCTCCATTTAAATTGCGTAGTTAAATGCAATTTGTTCTTTATGTTTGGGTGGCGGAGGAGCTGGGGGGGGGGGGGGTTCTTGACACACACATTGTCACTTGTAGGCTACTTTCTATTCGCATTAATCAAAAGAGCCACTCTTCACGCTTCCAATAATGTACCACCAAATATGCTGAATTCATTCATTCATTATTGTTTTTATTAAGCATATTATTAATTTTGTTATTATTATTATTATTATTATTATTATTATTATTATTATTATTATTATTATTATTATTAACAACAACAACAAAACAACAACAATACTACTACTAATAATAATAATTATGAAGTAGTAGTAGTAGTAGTAATAGTAGTATTCACGGGCTAGGGCCTAGCCCCAGTTCTTTTCAGTAGTATATTTAGCCGAATATTTTGTCTCAGAAAGTTAATTTTGTGTCATCCAGTGATAGTAGATCTTGTTTAAGTGCTGCTGAGCGGAACCGTAGATATCTAGAATTTTACTGCACACACATAGGCCTATTTGATGCCAGGCAACACAACCAATATGACAGCCAAAGAACAAGCCTGCCTTGTCAGCTATTAAACAAAAACTATGTTTCTCCATCCTAGTAATATAATTTTATGTCATACCTTCTCCCATTTTCTTCACGTTCTTTCCTGGCTAAATGTTGATAATTTATGAGCACAGAGATAATAACTTCCTTCTTTTAAAAACATTCATCTTTGAATTACGAGGTATTGCATGTGTCTACATAAGCCTAATTTTAGTAAGCAAAAATAGATAAAATTAGCCTGGATTGATGACCATTTTTAAACGTGTTGATATATACTGCCGGAGCTCAGAGGTGTGTGTTGTGTGAGTGTTTTACGGTGGTTTTTAAGGTTCTTCAGGCTCTGCCAATCACACGGTGATGGAAACAAGCTGCTTTTGTAAGTCACATTAATAGGATCAGGGTTAGTTAGAAGATCAGAAGAATGGAACTTTTCCAATAAAATCATTTCAACCACAATAAGGCAGTTATTGCGATAACTGTCCTGATTTAGTTGATCACAGTTGAATTGTGAAATTACAGATAAATATACTTGAAAGGTGAAATGTCCAAAAGTTAATCATACAGCTTATACATTTGCCAGGAGACAAAGTATGTTATTTTGATGCTTTAATACATCAATTTACTGGAGGGAAGTAAAAGTGAACATTGTGAAGCAGACCTACAGCCACCAGGAGGATCAGTGGCAAAGGGTAATGTGTGTGTGTGTGTGTGTGTGTGTGTGTGTGAGCGGGTATCCTTATGGACACAATGTCCCCATAATGTAATAAATATCCATTTTTTTTCCCTCATGGGGACTGGTTTACTGGTCCTCATAAGGGAAAACTCTGTTTTATAAAAATTGGCAAGTGCTGCAAAAAAACTAAAAATGCAAAAACTCTTGTATTTTGTTCGGTTACTTATGGTTATGGTTAGGGCAGGGTGCGAGTTAAAGTTGTCATAGTTAGCATTAGCATTTTACCCATAGAAAATGAATGAGCGATCCCCATAAGGACAGATATACCTGACTGTGTGTTTGTGTGTGTGTGTGTGCGTGTGTGTGTGGCCATGAATATATTACATTGCGGGGAAAAAATATCCAACCATATGTGATAAAACCCTTTTAACTTGACATTGTGCGGACATTTTTTTGGTTACCACAAGCGGAAAATCAATTTTATGAATCTCTGTGAATGCAATCAAAAAAGTAAAAATTCCAAAAATATTTTGTTTGGCTATTTATGGTTGTCATAACTGGGAAAAGGGTTATGCACATAAAAATGAATGGGGAATCCTTGCACAGTATGTGTGTGAGTATGTGTGAGAGAGAGAGCGAGACTAATGTTTACAATTTCTTTATTTATATGGTACTTGTAAGTGGTATAGACTGTAAATATTCTTTTCAAAATGCTTCGAAATGGGATTTGTAGATCTATCTCGGACTCCAGTACAAGGGTCAGAGAAAAGCTCTAGTATTATGGGATATGCCCCGAACCTAGAAATGCCTCGGACTGGAACTAACATTATAACATTATTATAAAAAGGCAGTGCTAATTCATTTAAATGGATTATGAACCTATTAATCACCACTTATTGGCCAATAAAAAGCAAGTTCCTCATCCACTTTCCAATATTGAATTTTTATGGCTCTCAGGGGTGTCAGCGGAGGGCATGAAGTTTATTCTTAAAAAAGAAACCCTTTTAGCTTCAAATGTCAGCTTACATTTTATAGCGTAAACTATGGACAGTTTCAGAGCAGAGACTGGAAGCAGTGCAGCATCTTTTCCGTTAACGGCGCTCTATCAAAGCTCAGCAAATTTGGCCACAGCTGCACAGGCTGTGGTTGGGTGCCCTCAGAGAGGAGATACAGGACTGATTCCTGCTCATCCCCTTCCCCCGACCTCCCATCTGAACAGGTCCCGAGGAGTCAGGGATAGGCCCCCATGAAGTGAGGTGCCTAGGGGGCCATTGGGCCAGCTGTCATCTCAGGCACCTAGCCCCGCTTTCTGTTTGCACAGATTTCCCCAGGTGTTCGGTCATTCTTAGCTGTGCAAACAGGAAGCATATGAAGGCCCACACAGCCATAGCAGTACACCTCAGCACCGATATGCTGCTCGCACCTCGGACACTGACAGAAGCTCCTGCCAGATCACGAAAACTGTCCAGTTGGAGGGGAAGCAGGAGTGTCGCTAGAGATTTTGTAGCCCCATGAAAACATGTTATTGGTGCCACCAACCCAGTGATGTCCCCCCCCCCCTCCCCCTTTATGGTGCTCCTGAGGGGAGGTAAGTGACATTCCCGATGGACAATCCTTACATTTGTCTTAAGTTACCTGGCTAAGGAACAAAGTCTGCTTTGTGAAGTCCTTAATCTCCATGTTTGTTGACTGTTCTTGCTTTCTCTATAGCTTTGAAGAGTAAACCCCGATTACACACCGTTTTCCACTTGCCTGTTTAATGCTGGATTCCCTTTCACCTACAGCTCTTCAACGAGAAAAATACGAAAAACCCTAGACTACATAAATCAAATTTTCGCTAATGATGATGTATGTCTTAATGCCTTTTAAAAATAATATGATATACAAATTACAGTATACAGATATTGGAGGATTCAGTGACAAACCCATTTAATGACTTTGTGTTATTGAAATCATAGGCACATCTGTGACTGGAATGTTCTCGAGGCTTAGTTATCATTGTATTAACACGAAATGTACTTTGTTGAATGCCATTTCAAATGAAATTATTCAGATATTAATAACACAATACCAACACCTTGTCATTTACTCTTACATGAAGCTGTTCTGCTTGTGTACATTAATGCCCAAACATCACTTATCTGCTTATAATAGAGCGTCGCATGGGCCGCAGATGAGAGGTAGACACCATGTGCTTGATTTTGTGGCAGTTTTTGATGCCCTTTGACATGAATGTAATATAGCTCACAGATGGACTGTTATCAGCTGTAATACTGTAATGCCATATAATTTGTTCTGGACTATTTAATAAGCTAGCCTTAGAAATTCTGCATGTCTTGTATTTAACCAATTTGTACATTTCTTTGTGTAATTGCTACACCGATAACACCACATCGTTAAGCCTATATGTAGCTAATTTACATTTGGTGTACGCCTATACTTTATCAGAAAACGACTGACTCAGAGAATTAATAGCTACTTGTATTTCTATTACCGTAAATTAAATTATATTTAAGTTTTACTGGAACTATGGCGACATCGTGTGGAGAGTTTAAGTATTGTCAAAAACAATGAACATGCATATAAATGCGACCAGGGCGCCGCTAGAGATTTTGGGAGCCATAAAATCACGTCAGACTGGCCCCCCAACCTAGACCAATCCAATTATATTCAAGATTTTTTTTAATCATCATCATCAGTTACTTGTGCCCTGAAGTGAAGTGTTACCAACTATTCATATCGAACTATCCATCCACCCATTATCGTAACCACTTAATCCCCACTAAGGTCGCGCGTGGGCGGAGCCTATCCCGGGAACCAACCCTGGGAGGGCGCCAACACACCGCAGTACATCAAACCAGAATATGTAATATCAAATGAGTACAAATATGATATGTAATATAATACACATAATAATATACAATATTATCAGAACAAATTATGTCTAAAATCATATTTTAGCTCGCATTAAGTTTAAAACTATATTTTAAAAGTACAACTGCCTATTGCTTATTTTTTTGAGGGTAATTCACATCCCTGGCTGTACCAAAATAGGTCAGTTTACCTGTATATGTCAGGTGGTAGAAAAGGCAAGAAAAGATGGATGCAAATGCAAAAAAGCAATGTGGGGTCGAAGCTGTTCTGATGTGGAAATTGCTATTAATCCTACACCCCTAGCATTAGCGTAAATGGGCTTTGTTACTTAGTGTTTTGTTTACTCGGTACAGTACTCAGAATTGTCTAGTATGATCTTTTGAAATATTATATTCTTGAAAGGGCTTGTCAATCCTGTATAGAACACAAGTGGCTGCCTAGAGCGCCAACTTCTGAAGGACGCTTATAGCAGCCAATTTCATGGGCTGAGACGAAATGGACTTGGCTAGTCCTTGAAGTACTCACACCCTCTGCAGTGCTGGGACAGAACAGCTAAGTGATATGTAGGAAGAGAGAAGGTGTCAAGAATGCTCTAGTGACCAAACACACACACACACACACACATATATATATAAACAACATTGTAAGTGAAGTGGGCTGTCACACGATTAATCACGATTAATGTGGCTGACACACGCAGTTGGCAGCGAAGCCTGTCATATTCGAAAATTAAACCATCCATTCATATTCCAAGCATTAATCCCGGTCAGGGTCTCGGGGGATAATTAACCCCGATGTGTTAATGTGTTACATACCCCCAAAAGGCAGTGTAGTGGAAAAACACTGACTATTAGTTTAAAAAGTATTTTATTTGAGCAATAATTAGTCGTGTCTGGGTAACTCATTATTAGATTTATTGTTCCGGTCACAGAGTAATGTTACTCATTAAAAGGGCCACAGTGAAGATTAAAGAAACATATACACTGAAAATGAAGACAATTACAAATATAAATGTCCATCTAGAAACATTAACAAGAAAACAACCGTTTCTATTACCTATACCGTTATTTTTAATTATCTGGGCTTTCTTAACACTACGTCGTTCGTAAGTTGTATCTTTTAACATAGAACTGTACATTCATCAAGCTTCCTTAGGCATGTAGTCCATTTTTCCGTAGTTTTTTTTCTTGCCTTTTTTTATTTATGCATAAATTGTGTCACTGGGGTGGAATGGCGGCGCAAGGATGCAGCACTTTGCCTCCTGAGACCAGGGTGGAGATTTCATTTCCTCTCCGTGTCATCGTGGGGTTTCCACTGGTTACTCCGATTTACCACCACGGTCGAAAAACATGCTAAAGTGAAGTGGTGAAGTGGAGTTACCCAAGGAATGCTGTCGTTTTCGTTTGGAAAGCTGATCAGTACTTTCTACTGATAATCTGTACTACAAAAACTTTTTAATGAGACAAGGAAGCTGCTACTTATTCTTTTGATGAAATGTCGGATATGCCGGCAGAAGCTATAAACCTATAAAATACTAGGTAATCATCATTAGGGGGCGCTATAGCATAGCTCTGAACATAGGTTCGATGTTCGAATCTCTTCAAAATCCATTTCAGGATTATGGCTTTGACGTGGAACGGCAAAAAATGAATCAGTGGCATAATAAATTACTATGCTACATAATGTTTGTAAATGTTTTTCGTGAAGATTTAATTGTACAAACATGGAGATGGAAACGCACGGCAACTTACTGTTGTGAGCCTTATAGTGGTTAACTGGAAATTTGTTCAGGGTTTGGATAAAGCTACACTTTAACGAGACCATAAGCTTTTTATAAAAAGTGTTTAGATGAAGGTGTACTTTTAAAGTACGTCAAGATCTCGTTTCCCTTGACTTACTGCAGCTGGGGTTTAACGGTCTTGGGATAAAAAGTTACAGGATTCAAGTAACAAGTCGTGGTCTACAAAGGAAATTTACCAAAAACATAAACTGCTCATGATCGTCTAGCAGTTAGGATTCGGTGATCTCCCTCCAGTCTAGGTTTCATTACAATTCATTATTTTTTTAGTTATTACATTTCTGTTAGTATCTAATAAAGAAAAAAGAACACCTACCACTACACATAGGCCTATATGTCAAAATCCCAGAGCGAGCGTGAAGCAGTCTTCCCAGTTTTACTTACTATTTTTTTGTTAGATTTTAAACACTTTAAGCTCAAAAACGGCTAACACCTTAGCATTGGTCATTGGTCAACGCCACGAAATACTTTTGTTGTGATTTTGCTGTGAAAACCGAGACTTGCTCCTATGATAGAAATACTGAATGGGTTCCAAAGATTTCCACACCGCGACATGATACCTGTTCATTGCTAAGGGATGTTTGGCCCTTTTGTGAGAAAGATCACCTTTCTGTCTTTCTCTCTCACTTTTGTGCACCGATGAACACTGATTAGCATGGCGTCCTGTCTGGTCAGCAAGCAATAGCTGTGTATCTGTAGCTGTGTATCTATTTTGTACAGGTGTGCCTGTAACCTGTAGCTGTTTAGCCTCCCGCATCCTGTTGAGGCACTTTGGTGTATCCGTTGTCTTGTAACATTGTATTGTAACAAGAGATTATACCTTTGTTTGTTACTGCAGTCTATTATTAACAGAATTGTTAAATAGTCTCTAATGCAGTGCCAGATTTGAAATTGCAGGCAGTAGACAATTTAAATGCTACCTGAGAGTTAGGAGAATTGAATGATAACTGCGGTATGATATGCAGCCTCCACATACAAAAGCAGAGATGGCATAGCTACCCCCAACCCTGGAGTGAGGCAACAGGATGATGATGATGATGATGATGAT
>JAODJW010000015.1:19355663-19370196 GCA_026777045.1 Hyperopisus bebe
GACACATATAAATTATGTTAATTACTGCAATTTGGTTATTATTTTGTGCAACATCATGATATTATAGTCATTAATTTTATAATGGTCGAGCAGAAATACAACGGTAATATAGCATAATGCTTTAATCTCCGCTCTGTTCATTAAGATGTAGTGAAGCGGAGAAAGCAGTGTTGGGAAATAGTTGGTTATTTTCTCTCTGCACAGTCAATTTGTAAAGAAAATATTGTCTTTACCGAAGACGGGGGTATTTCGCCTTTAATTACTCCACATTCCTACCCTCGCTGATTTACAACTGCTATTCGAATATAAATTACCTCGGATGGCGAAACTAGTTGAGCTTACTCTTTACAGCACGTTTTTCGCAGACAATTACTTTATACACTGAACCCTGTATATTTTACGGAATTTATCCGGTATCACAGAATCTGGTAACTTGCACTTCGTAAAATTTTCATAATAGAAATATTTGATTACGAAGTAAAGAAGCTAAAAATATGTCAACAGTGTGTTTGTAGGACTATAAAAACCTTTTTATGTTTTGCAACCAAAATGTTGCACGATTATCTTACAACGAATATTTAAAACATCATTTGATTTCGCCTTCAGCTGTAACTGTAAACTAATGAAAACTTCAGTCAGAAAATCTTAGTTTTCTAAAATCTATTTTACATTTATTTTGTTAATTGGAAATCGTTGTTTTTTGTTTTATTTTACACTGTAACATGCAAAATGATGTCTACCGATTTAGACAAATTTGAGGTTTCTGTATATTAATGCTTCCATAATTATGCCGCATCGACCGATTATAGACATGGTGCAATTTGGCATAACGGTGATACAACCTCAGAAATCAGCTTTTATTTTTTAAAAATAATAATAATAAATTTGATATTATATTGGGATAACGAATGGGCAGTCATTGATCAGCGTATGACGCTAATTGAACACACTGGAAATTATTAGGACTACTGAGGAGTACAGAAAAGTTTCGTATCTGAACAGCAAGAGAAAGTGGAAAATATTTTCGCCTAAGCTGGATCAATGTTACACATTATTGTGACCTGTATGTTGTGAACTATCTGACGGTAATCTCGGGTAATATTTAATCCCCTTGATAATTTGGGAATTATGGGAGCATCGCTCAACCTGTTTCTGGTAGATTAATCGTCAAAAGAACGCCTTTCCCACGAGCGCAAGTGGGCGTATCCACGGCAACCCTCGCGACTGGTGCTGTGATTGTGTTCCCAGGAAACTGCGTCTCCCAAGAGAGTCTCCTTCTGCACGGACCGTTCTCCAGGAAACCCAAGAGAATCCGGACCGCCTTCTCCCCATCACAGCTCATGCAGTTAGAGAGGGCTTTTGAGAAGAACCACTACGTGGTGGGGACTGAGAGGAAGCAGTTAGCAAACAATCTCAGCCTATCTGAAACTCAGGTAACGTTACATACAAAATGGTACTGAAATAATGTGGAACATATATCTTATCTGACCTACTACCCAGTTTATCGGTCACCCCAGCTGTTCCTGGGAATCAACATTTTTCTTATAATCTGTTTTAATGTTTAATTGCTAACGTAATATTTGTCTTGCAATGGAGGTTTAATTACATTTTTATAGTTATTTTAAACACATTACGATCTCTATATCCAGCTCCAGCAGGAAGAGCTGGAATTGCAAGAGGTTACGATGCGAATTTGAGTGGAGTAACACAGAGCTGGTTATAATAAAGGGGCAACTAACGAATTAACTTCAAATGATCTTACAACGTCACCCAGGCAAAATACTGAATTTGCACATTGCATTTTTGTAACATGGATCAATAGGCTTTCAACATAAGGTGGAGCAAAAGGCAATGTCTTCCCTAGAGTACTTTGCTGACAATGTTAAGTAGGGGATTTGGATACCATGACATATGAGAAAAGCCCGAGGTCATCAGTGACAGTTTCTCAGCCAATGCAGGAAAGACTCTGTCTGTGAAGATACAAACAAAAGTCTGCTGCCTGATCAGTGCTGCTCAACTCATCTGAAATTCACAGCTGACTCAAAATCTGTTTCCACATTATACTCATTTTATTATGTCAGCCTCTATTAAGGAGTCCGTTTAGCCACTTTTAGGATTTGTGTTCATCACGGTGGGATACTTGTACTAAAAAAAAATCAGAAAATATCAAAGTGGAAAAGGCTGAAAGCTAAATTATGGACGTTAATGACAAAAGGCTTTCAAGCATATAGGACTGAACTATAGGACTGTATGTAAAGTATAATCAGTATGACAAAACCATAGGTTAGTTCTTATAGTGACTTTCATGATGAAATAATTTATCTAAATGTTCTCTAATGAAAGCATTACTGGAAGGTTGGCTAAAACTCAGAATTAAAGGTGAAATGGAGGTGAAATTGATGGTGTCCAGTGATGTCACTTTTTCTCACCCAAGGGGCTTTCATGCAAACCCTGGCAAATACAAAACAACAGTAAGCTGGAAAGATGACTAGAATCCATGGAGAGGCTGTTTTCCAGAATTTGAAAACTAGAAACTGTGCAGTATAAGCTCACAGTGTAGCAGTCCTGCGATCACAGGCTAAATTAGCATAATTTAATATGGTAATATGGTCATGTTAAATTTAGAAGCAACAAAGTTTTAAATATATTACCGAAACAAATAATAATAATAATAATGAAAAAAACAATATACTTTTCAGTAAAATCTATTGGTGGGTAAAATAATTTGAAACACACATATAAAAAACCCCAAGAAGTTATTTCAGTTAATTTTTTTATGTATTTAATTGAAGAATTATCAGATGCTTACTAATGATAGTTATCTACTAATATGTATAATGTCTGTTAAGTATCTTATATCAGTCTCATATCAGACAGCACATTAAAATATACAAAGCAGAGAACTACAACAAACAGAAAAATCTGGTGAAGTTTTATTGTTTATACTGACTTGTATGATTGGCTGACAGCACAGAAAACTGCACTGTATGCACATCACTATATCCGATTATGGATTAACTGATCTAGTTACACAAGTACCTAAATGCCAAACATTAGCACCCTATTTTTTCTCTCTCATGAATACGTGAGACCATAGACATATTTTAGCTGCTTCAATGTAGTTTTAATTACTTAATAACCAAAGAGACCCACAGTGTTCTATACTGTTGAAAAGCCTGTGACCTGTTCTAGGACCTGGAAAGAATCCAGACTCATTACCTTAAATACTTCCACCTCAGCGTGCCCCAGATAAACACTGTATAACACACACAGCCCCCCACCCCAGATGCAGGGGGTGGAAGAGCTTCAGCACTATGTTCTCAACACTTCCAGGTGAAGGTCTGGTTTCAGAACAGACGGACAAAGCACAAGCGACAGAAGCTGGAGGAGGAGGGTCTGAGTGGACAGGAGAAGAACAAGTCCAGCCACCATATCAGCATGTGGAGACTCGCCACCGGGCAGGACAGCCAGGGCCTCATCGACGTCACGTCGGACGACTAGCCCAGCCACTCCCTCACTACAGTCCCCGTCTCATTCACCTTATTTATTTTATAAATGTAAAAACCAATGTTTCCAAATCCAGTCCTCAGGGACCCACAGACAAACAGACAATCCATATTTTTACTTCCTGGGAGGGAGCAAAAACATGGACTGTCTGGCAGGGAGCTGAGAGGGAGCAAAAACGTGGACTGCCTGGCAGGGAGCTGGAAAGGAGCAAAAACATGGACTGTCTGGCAGGGAGCAAAAACGTGGACTGTCTGACAGGGAGCTGAGGAGGAGCAAAAATGTGGACTGTCTGGCAGGGAGCTGGGAGGAAGCAAAAACGCATACTGTCTATGGGTTCCTGAGGACCGGCTGGAAAACACCAGTATAAATGTATGCGAATATGTCTGAGCATCCCTGAATTGTTGGGGGTTGTTCAGAAATCTGCCACTATGTGTGGGCAGCCCCCTTATTTCGTGAAGATTTTTAATTTTATAACTATGTCAATTGCTTTGGCTAGCCAATCCATATATTAATGGTCTAGTGACACAAATTTAACTGATGATTTAAAATGGTATTCAGCCAATAAAGATGTTCATAAATGACAAGGCTCAGATTAAATGGGTGATTTCACAGATAGCTATGAAAGAACATTGTATAAAAGGGTCAGCATGCTTTGTATCTGAGAAGAACTCCAGAATTAAAATGTGAGATGGTTCTCCTTGAGAATAACACTGACTGTTGGTGTGCATTTGGCCCAGACACGGTCATCCGTACTCTGAACCAGGGCAGTCCGAAATAGATGCTGTAGAACGCAACACCGCCTCAGACTGGGAAGACAGACATTCAAATAGGTTCTTGAGAGACCCTGAGATAGCAGCAGCAGCTCTACAGCCAATTTGCTTTAATCCTGCACAGTTTAGATTAGTTGCCTGTTTTGATTTTTAACTTTAGTTGTGTTGAAGTCTTCAATTGGCATAAAAGGATGTCTATTTCCTAATTATTTCATACCAGTCTGAGTCATCAGTTGTTCGATTTGAAAGGTACTCTAATGTTACTATATCAACCACTCAAGCTCTAAGAGATTGAAATACTGCAGCAATTATGTAAACCTTTCAGATTTAATAAACAACTGAAAATATAAAAGATACAGACAAAGATGCATGACCCTTGCCAGGGTATTCAACAGGAAAGTGGATGGATGCACAGACACAAAGGATTGGTGTACAAATATATTGCTTCACATTAATACATTTTAAGACAGTGGTTAAAGTTAACCAGATGCAGTTTTCCTCAGTTTTTAGCCACCAGAAAAAAAAAAACAGTTAAAGTCATTAAAAAGAAGTTAACTGCTACGATAAGATTAATGCAAAATATCATAAAGTTATTTGGTATGTATCACTGCATAACAAGTTCAGTATTTGTGAACGAAACACAATATGTTATGCACAATAAAGCAGAGTATCCATTTCATGTTCTGTCCTTTCTCTGTGTCCATGGATACTAAATTAATCCACTGCGATGTGTGAGCAAAACAGAAAACTTAAGTCTGGCAAAAAGTCTCTTACCCTGTTTGTCACTCCTCACTCTAAGTATCACGATGCGTCAACAATGATCACGGTAAGAAGGCGAATTAAAAGAACCACAAGCTTGAGAACAGTAATGCTATGTGGTTACAGCATGCTTTCTTTTACCATACAAAATTAAGACTGTTTACAGAAACAAACCATACTATCCATGAATAGTGATTTGCAGATCTTAAAAGAAAGAATTTTGAACAGAGACACAAATTGCCTAGCTGGACAAATCGATTAGTGCAGAAAAACTTTACCTGCCCAACTAGCTGATCCTAATGATGGTTAATGAATTAACTGAGAAAGACCCATTTCGACCTGGTTAGTGTGAGGTTATCCCTTAATTGCTACCCTGGACTGTTCAGCATTTCTGAATAAGGGAATACATTATAGAAAATATGTATCCTTAAAAAGTAAGGATCTTCTCAGTGTGTAAGTTCCAGTCATTGATCTTTAGACTTTAAAGTGCATTAGTGTGTATAATTTTACCTGAACACTGGTTAGAGAGAGCGATACCAGGCAGTGGTGGACACAATCGGGAAGGAGCTACTGGAGCAGGCTGAAGAGGTTGAACTTAATGCTGGAAGCCTGAGTCTAAGCTCCATCGCAGAAGGTATTGCTACGCTGGCTTGTTGTTTTAGCACATAGCTTGTGGGTGACTGCCACCATTTCAGTGTACCTACCTGACCCTGCAGCTGCGTTCCTTCTTGCATAGCTGTCTGTAAAGATGCAACTTTGACTTCTGGGTGAGGTTTTCCATGTTGGGTACGGACATGAGGGAAATCCACCAAGAAACAGCAGTATGTTAACCATCTCTCAACAGCACGTCTCTAAACTTCCTACACAACTTTTCGAACCAATTAAGGGGGTTGATATGTTAATTGGCTTCCTTGTGTTATGGACCTGTTTAAGGCCATATTGGTAATTCAACCTCACCCACTCACCTGATTTCCATTCTAGTTTGTGATGCATCTCAGTGTCAACCTAAGAAAGCCCAAAGAATTCCGTGTATCGCCTCCCTGCTCTGAATAAACTCTCACTGCTCAGTGCTGCATGAAATAAGCGTACTAATGTACGGCCAGCTGTGTTAGTCCGCGTCTCCGTTTAAAAGGCTTTACACTCTAAGTACCTGAACCCGATGGAGGCTAACTGGCTAATACTGAAGAGTTGCATACAACAAAGGAACGTGTCTTTGTTCCGTCTCTTCTTTTTTCCCCTTCTTTCTCCACTGGCTACAGGCCCTTGTTGTAGGTCACCACCTTGCAGTCCGTCGCCATGGCAATCTCAGGCTCCAGTTGGGACACCTCAATCTAAATATTTTAACAAAACAAAAAAAGCTATTAGGCTATTAACTTGAAGAATAAAAAAAACACTTACCATCCACTTATCTGGGGTTTGGGTTGCGGGGGTAGCTACTACAGGATAGATACCCAGACCTCCCTCTCCCCAGCTACCTCTACCATCTCTTTGGGGGGGATGCCGAGGCGTTCCCAGGCAAACCGAGAGATATAATCCCTCCAGCGAGTCCGGGGTCTGCCCCAGGGCCTCCTCCCTGTATGACATGCACGGAAAACCTCTCCGGGTAGCCGCCCAAGAGGCATCCATGCAGATGTCCAAGCCACCTCAACTGGTTCCTTTCGACATAGAGAAGCAGTGGTTCCACTCTAAGACTGTCCTGGATATCCAAACTTCTCACCCTTCCCTAAGGGAGAGCCCAGACACCCTGCGGAGAAACCTCATTTCGGCCGCCTGTATTCGTGATCTCATTCTTTCGGTCATTACCCATAGCTCATGACCATAGGTGAGGGTAGGGACGAAGATGGACCAGTAGATGGAGAGCTTTGCTTTCCGGCTCAGTTCTTTCTTAGCCACGATGAACCGGTTAAGCGCCTGCAAAACTGCAGATGCCGCACTGATCCGTCTGTCCAGCTCCCGATCTCGCCTACCCTCACTCGTGAACGAGCCCCTGAGATATTTGAACTCCTCCACTTGGGGCAGTACCTCCTCCCTGACCTGAAGGATAATACATAACAGAGCCAAAATGAAATTAAGAGGACTGGAATAGTTGGGGAGTGGCAAAGAATTGAGAAAAACTCTATGGTAGTAAGAATGGTAGAATGGTAGTAAGGCCAAGTTGAATAGGTCTTTAAATCGATGATCTATATCATGGGTCAGACTCATGGACAAAGCCCCTTCTCACTATGCCGATCTCAGAGTATCTTTCCACTGGAGTGTGGTCATGTGTCAGCGTGTGTATGTTAGGGTGTGTATCTGAGGAAACTCATTACCTGCCACAATTTAATGGAGGGAATAAGGGTGTAAATTAGCACTGATTGTGGGTGTAAATTACTTCTCCTGATTGGGGAAGAATGCGCATCAAAGAAAGTCCCATCTGTCAAGTCCCCCCAAATCCCTGAGGGGATGGGGGGGTGGGGTGTGGCCCAAGATACCAACCCAGCTGCAGAACCACAATGAATCCTGGGCAACATGAAGTGTATAATTAATGCGACATCTACTCAGGATAGGCAAATTCACCAGTGTTTCTTAGGGTCCCCACAATCCGGAAGTATGTAGGATTATTAACAATGGGACATAATTGCACTGCTAATTGTAGTGGACCAAACTAGTTCAGGTGATCAGCACTCCACCTTACAAAGTGTATTTCCTGTGCACTCCTGACCAAAACATGGGCCAAAGATGAATGTTGTGCAGTTTGGGTTTGACCCATATTTTGTTTGTCCAGGAACATTCATGGAGAAAACATGGAAAACACTCTAGTGGTTAGGGTATACACACACTGTTCCTGTATCTGGGGTATACAGTATACACATGCATCATGGCTGCAGTATACTGAAGAGGACACACACATCATACTTCCTTATATGTACACATACTGCGTGGAGGATGTGGTATTAGGCTGAAGGCAAGAAGCCCGAGCATCCATAGCAGTACCTGGGACATCTGGGGGAAGAGGCTGATGGCTAGAGGTAGGGCCAGGCCGAAGGCAGCCAGACACACCAAGCTGTGGACGGGGAGCACCAGCCGCTTATGGGTCTGAAGGAGAGGAAGCCTGGGCGAGACACGGGGAGACACAGATCACCAACCATGAATGAGACCAGAGCTCTGGGTGCCGAAGACCTGAAGACACAGTCACTGAAATGGACTGGGGATATACGAGTTGGACAGGAAATACACACAGACACATGTGCAAGTCTTAACACTGTTAAAAGTCTTGGACCCAGATGCTGGGCTCATGCACAAACAGCAGTCCGGACTAAGGCTAAACAGTTCCATTCCAAAAGCATCACCATTAAGTCCGAGCTGCACATTGTTTAACACACACACACACACACACACACACACACACACACACACAGAACGTTTTTACACACACCGACCTACATTTGCATGTTACTCAACGTTTACTAAAAATCCACTCAATAAATTTGCAGTATGTTCATCATTTCAGTAACTTTATTAGCAAAAAAATGTCATATCTTTGATTCATCACAGTAACCTCCCTTAGCAGTTATAACAGCAGGAAAAATTCTAGGCATTATTTCTGCAAGGGCCATTAAATACTTCTCTGTTTCATGGGATGACAGAGTTAACTAGTGCATTTGAAGTTAAAGAACAACCTAGAATTTGACTGTGCCATCGCTACACAACCAATTAATAGGATGTCAGACATGCACTCTTCCCATTTAGAAAGAAAACTTTTATAGTGGGTCACTCGACTTTCCAGTGCTTAACAGGAATAATAAATATGCAGTTTAGGAAATAAATGTGAAAGTGTGAAAAACCTGTGGTGGCCAAAGAGACACACACACAGACAGACACACACACACACACACACACACACACACACAGACAGACAGACAGACAGACACAGACACACACACAGAGGCAGACAGGCAGACAGACAGACACACACCTCCCCCAAATCGCTCTCTGTAAAACATAGTAAGCTGGCAGCGAAGGGCAGCCACCTGTAGCAACACCCAGGGAGCTGAGGGTTAGGGTTAGAGGCAGGGTTAGGGGCAGGGCCTTGAACCACAGATGTGCCGAGGCTGGCCGAGAAGCGGTGACCTTCTGATCATAAACACAGAGGCTTAGCCCATTGAGCCACACACTACCGCCATGTGGCTCAATGGGCTAAGAGTATGTATGTATAATGTCCTTGCGAAGAGAATCATGCAAACTGTCCAGCTCATTGCATTACAAGGTATTCACCAGACAAATGACCTTAGCACACTGGCTACAAATGTGGACTCGCAATCGGATGGTTCCTGGTTCAAGCCACAGCAAGGTGCTGCTGTTGAGCCTTTCAGAGGCACTTAACATGAATCCTTTCAGTTACATTTCTAAGGAGCATGTGGTTGAAAAGTTTCTTAAGAACATGAAGTTATAAACGAGAGGAGGACATTTGGCCCATCAAGCTCGTTTGGGGAGAACCTCGCTAATAATCTAAAGTTGGCGGGATTTTGTCAATTTCAGATTTGAAGGAATCTAGGATTTTAGCTTGCAGTACCCCTTCAGGCAGACTATTCCACACTCGAATTATACATTCTGAGAAATTCTTTCTCAGATCCTAACTGAAGTGTTACCCAACTAATTTCTTAGTCTCCTTTGCTTGAGGCTGAACAAATTATGTTATAAATAAACTTACACAGTTTGTATTTATTAGCTGTGGGAAACTGCAGAAAATCTCTTAGGCATAAAACCAATAACTTCAGACATGAGTGACTGTAATTTTAGAGTATGTTATGAGTAGCTGTGTGAGTGTCTGTGTGAGAGAGATACAGTGAGTGAAAGAGTGAGAGAGAGAGAGAGAGAGAGGCCAGAGTGTTCAGCGAGGCAGGTAGAGATTGCCACCATCCTTGGCACCTAATGGAGGGGAGCTGTTGCTTAATGATGGAGCTAATTAACACATATGAGGACAGTGCCTAATTGGGGTCCCCATAAACACGGGAGGGAGAGTACGACGGCCTGACTATATCCACTGGTTCTAATCAGAAAGTGCTCCGGACTCACAGGGATGGAGAAACAGCAGGTCAGTCGGATCTGCGATGAGGTCTATGGATTCGCTCAGAAACCCAAAACGTGAGCACGAGTGACATGGCAATCAGCTGGCAGCGTTTCGATAAGCACAATCATGGGAAGGTCCTGGTTCAGAGGAAAGCCTGACATGACGTCAAAGGACGACCAAAGGTAATCTCTATTGTCAGAATCCATTTATAGAGCCCCGACCTAAGTACCAGAGCCCGTCACCCAGAGCCAGAGTCCTGTCACCCAGAGCCAGAGCCCTGCCCCAAGTACTAGAGCCTTTTAACCAAAGCCAGAGCCCTGACCCAAGTACCAGAGCCCATCACCCAGAGCCAGAGCCCTGACCTAAATACCGGAGCTCCGTCACCCAGAGCCAGAGCCCTGACCTATGTACCGGAGCCCCGTCTCCCATAGCCGGTGTTCCCTCACCTTTGTACCGGAGCCCCCTCACCTCACAGACTTCACCCAGCACGAGAGACCCCTTGCCCAACTCCAGAACCCCCTTATCTGTCTGCATCAATAGTACCTTAATAATACAGCAGCTGCAGAAACCATACAAGCTGTGAAGAGATGTAAGGTGGTATAAACAGAGCAGTGGGCCCCTTTTTTCCCCCTGTACCTGTTGCCTGGGAGGGGGGGCAGTCTTGCTGCAGAATCTATGGAGCAGTTTCAGTTTGGCTTCACTGAATGCAGGTGAGATTGAACAGGCCAAATGAACCTGGGGAGCAGACTAAGAACGGACAGGCCTGGTACTCCTCAGGGGTACAGTGGAGCACTGTACCTACAGACACGTGGATACAGCCCAATGGACACTACCACTGCTAACCAGCCTAACTCAGGATGTACTGGGCTTCGCAGATTAGTAAATTTCCTTCCAATCTTCCAAGCTGAGTGTGAGTGTGCCTCCTGTGGATTAGAACAGGAAGTGGGAGACGACCTTGGGCGAAACCTACTTCTCCAAGAAGGCCATTATGATGGGTGGGAACACCAGGATTGGCATAGGGAGGACCACTCGCGTCAGGGCTGTCTCCATTAATGCCTAAATAAAAAACACACATTGCAAAGGAACATTGTTATATATGTCATAAAAGTGAATATGTCTGAAGATAAACAGCTGTTCTCCTTGTACAGCTGGACTGCATTTCTCCTTACAAAGCCACATACAGGAGATACACGCATCAGATACAGCCTGTCTCTAACTGATGGGCACCACCTGACCGATTCGTACCTCGTATGTGCATGTTTGGGCAGCAGTACGCCACAAACTTTATGGCACTGCACTGCCTGATTTTTCATTCTGCCATTTTACAGTAAACCATGTTGCCTAGATTAACAACAAACTTCAGCAGCTGCTTCACTGTTTAGTGAGAAACGCTGTTCATAATTACACTGAACGAAAACAAATCTGTTTTCCTACTTTGTCGTTTTTAAATGTTCACCCTTTGTTTCCAGTCATCTATTTCCAAAGGTTAAAAAATGTTGAAATGTTATTTATATTTCCATCAGTTGAAATTGCTGCTTTCTGGTGATATAGTATTTTAGTTGTAGTTTTGGTTCATTCTGAGCTGAAAAATAAAGTTTAGTGTATTTTGCGTTGGTTGCAGGCATATTTATACCACTCTAGAAATCAGAAAAAAAAATTGACAAAATAAGTAACATACATGTCTGTAGTTATTGACATAATCTACTGATTCTGAAGCAGCATAGTGGCAGTTGTTAGGGACATACACAGCTACCCCACAATGACTACTAACAAGACCCAAAAACACACATGCAGACAAGTGCAGGTGATATGTAGAACTTCTATTAGTAAGGGAACAAGAAATAATCTAAAATCTGAATATCTGGCTTTCCATTTCCCAGTCTTCTAGATAGAAACAGATGGACATATTTGTCATCCATCCATCCATCCATCTTCTGTACATTCTGTACCTGCTTGTCTGATGCAGAGATGCAGGGATTCCAAAGGATATCTGGAGGCTGCAGGCGCAAGGCAGGAAACAACCCAGGATGGGGAGCCAACCCATCGCAGGACACACTCACACACACCTATGGGTAATTTGTTATCTCCAATTCACCTTACCATGTTTTTGAACTGTGGGGGGAAACCAGAGCCCCTGGAGGAAACCCCGCAATGACATGGGGAGACTCCCCACACACACACACACACACACACACACACACACACACACACACACACACACACACACACACACACACACACACACACCCACACACACACACACACACACACACACACACACACACACACACACACACACACACACACACACACACACACTCGGACCCAGGTCGCAGAGGTGTGAGGTGACAATGTGCCACGGCGCTGCCCCGCATTTTTCACTGCAGATCATTATTAACATTGGGGCTGATTCACTGCAGATCATTATTAACATTGGGGCTGATGACTCCCCATGTGATGCATCCCTTGAAGAAGTTGTAACATTTAAATATGTTTAAATTCAGAACTTGAATGAAGCCTAATGATTAGGTGCAGCGTACCATGAGCCTGATGTTGTGAACAGAAAGGAAAATGCGATTGTCTGTTATATAAAGGGGAACTTGGTAAAATGTGCTGAAGGGGAAGGTCTCTTGGTAAATTTTGCAGTGAGCCCCCCCCCCCCACCATGATGCCTGCTGCTTCCTCAGCCACTGAGCGAAACGAAGTGCCACAAATCTGGTCATAAAATAGGCCACAAAGTGTAACACTGCCGATGCCAGGTACGTGTGAGGTACAAATTGGGCAGGTGGTGCGGATCAGGCAGTGGCACAGTCCCCACTCACGTGCTTGGCTGCGATCCTGGATGTCCCCACCACGTTGCCGCTGCTGTCCAGCACGTCGATGCCCTCCTTCAGCTCGGTGTGCCTCATCAGCCCCACGTTGCAGATATTAGCACTGGCTGGGGAAGAGAGAAGGGTCACCAAGACAGGCTGGGACTAGCAGGAGCGGGGGGTGGGGCAATATGAGGGAGTGCAGGGGGAACAAGCACTCCCCATAAGGGAGCAGATGGGCAATAAAAATGGCTATAGGGAACTGGAGGGTAATACAGATGAATAGGGAGAAGTAGAGGGGTAATAACTACTTGCTGTACTGGGGAGAGGTATGGAGGATGCAGACAACTTGGCAGATGTGACATCACAGGATATGATGCAAAGGCAGATTCATTATACTCTATAAATGCCATGTTATGTTAGGAATATATGCAAACCTGTGGCTTGTACTACGAAGCGGGGTTACTGGCTTATTGGGGTAACTTGTCAGATTTAAGGTAGTCTGGGCAAAATGGAAGTGAACGAATATGAAGTCCATTTAAACTGTGGTACCTTAAATCCAAAGAGTTACCCCGATAAGCCAGTAACCCCACTTCTGAGTACAGGCCACTGATAGACACCTATAGAGTAAGATTAGTAAGATGGGGCTGTTAGAGAGGCTGGACTGAAGAACAGAAAGAGGTTCCATGAGAAAAACCACATTCTGTCTGGTGTTTCTGGACTGGTGACTCTCACATGCTTGAGATGAATTTTAAAGTATTTTTAAGGCGGCTGCTGTGGGGTACTCAACCATGTCTGAGTCATTCAAAAGAAAAACACAAAAGAGACGCAGTAAATGTTAATAAGATAAGTGCACAGCTTTCAACTGCTATGATAATATTGACAACACTGATTCCAGACTCTGATTCCAGTTTTTTTTAACAGAGTCCTGTTCTGTCTGATGAAGATCATTCCCCATCAATCTTCATGCATAAATGAGGCACTGAAAAACAAATGCTGTTCTTCGCTTAATGCACTTAATCTGTTGTTTTAGCCCTTTAATGTGAGATAAAAGGTACTAATACAAACTGGTACAAATAAACAAGGGGAAAAAACAAACAATTATAGCCAGGCTAGTAACCACAGCGGGGTAATTAGCCAGGTCGTTTGCTGCCTCCCTGACCTAACGACGTGATGATTACCAGAAAGGCCTGGGGACAGGGAAACCTGCTTATTTTATTAAGAGGACGGCAAACAATTTAATTACAGCTGAGCAGCCAGGGACGGTGTCCTGGGGAGACACCTGTAACCCCACCTGGGGGAGGACATGAGAGAGAGAGAGTCCCATGGAACGATAAAAGGGAAAAAAAATATTAAATGAAATGTCTGTAACACAGGAGGCTAACTAAGAAAGCAGGAGCACCTGTTACATGGACTAACAACTGACAAAAGACTAACTGACCAAACTAACACTGGGAACTAACTGACAAAACGAATACATCTGTAGCACCAGAAGTAAACTGATGAAACACAGGAAGCCAACTGGTAGAATCAGTGTAAGTATAACGCAAAGTAACAGCTAACAGAAACCTACGATGTGACATGTAGCTGATCCATGGCCACTAGCGACAAAGTTGGGGGGGGGGGGGGGGGGGGGG